>JAIUSX010000100.1:0-1200000 GCA_026573805.1 Hesperophylax magnus
ATGTGTAAAAACGTCATAAAACCTCAAAATTTGTAGAAAAACGTTTTTTTGTGTAAAATTGTGCTAAAACAAGAAAAATGGTCTAAAACATCGTAAATGGTAGAAAAACACTGAAAAATATTGAAAAACCATGCAACATCTGTAAAAACGTCATAAAACCTCAAAATTTGTAGAAATACGTTATTTTTGTGTAAAATTGTGCTAAAACAAGAAATATGGTCTAAAACACCGTAAATCGACGAAAAGCACTGAAAAATATTGAAAAACCATTCAAAATGTGTAAAAATGTCATAAAACCTCAAAATTTGTAGTAAAACGTTATTTTTTTGTAAAATTGTGCTTAAACAAGAAAAATGGTCTAAAACACCGTAAATCGACGAAAAACACTGAAAAAATATTGAAAAACCATTCAAAATGTGTAAAAACGTCATAAAACCTTAAAATTTGTAGAAAAACGTTATTTTTGTGTAAAATTGTGCTAAAACAAGAAATATGGTCTAAAACACCGTAAATCGAGGAAAAATACTGAAAAATATTGAAAAACCATGCAAAATGTGTAAAAACGTCATAAAACCTCGTTATTTTGTGTAAAATTGTGCTTAAAAGTGAAAAATTGTATAAAAACGTTATTTTTGTGTAAAATTGTGCTTAAACAACAAAAGTGGTCTAAAACACCGTAAATCGACGAAAAACACTGAAAAATATTGAAAAACCATGCAAAATGTGTAAAAACGTCATAAAACCTCAAAATTTGTAGAAAAACGTTATTTTGTGAAAAATTGTGCTTAAACAAGAAAAATGGTCTAAATTACCGTAAATCGACGAAAAGCACTGAAAAATATTAAAAAACCATGCAAAATGTGTAAAAACGTCATAAAACCTCAACATTTGTAGAAAAACGTTATTTTGTGTAAAATTGTGCTTAAACGTGAAAAAAATGTATAAATACGTTATTTTTGTGTAAAATTGTGCTAAATCAAGAAAAATGGTCTAAAACACCGTAAATCGACGAAAAATACTGAAAAATATTGAAAAACCATGCAAAATGTGTAAAAACGTCATAAAACATCAAAATTTGTAGAAAAACGTTTGTTGTGTAAAATTGTGCTAAATCAAGAAAAATGGTCTAAAACATCGTAAATTGTAGAAAAACACTGAAAAATATTGAAAAACCATGCAACATCTGTAAAAACGTCATAAAACCTCAAAATTTGTAGAAATACGTTATTTTTGTGTAAAATTGTGCTAAAACAAGAAATATGGTCTAAAACACCGTAAATCGACGAAAAGCACTGAAAAATATTGAAAAACCATTCAAAATGTGTAAAAATGTCATAAAACCTCAAAATTTGTAGTAAAACGTTATTTTTTTGTAAAATTGTGCTTAAACAACAAAAGTGGTCTAAAACACCGTAAATCGACGAAAAACACTGAAAAATATTGAAAAACCATGCAAAATGTGTAAAAACGTCATAAAACCTCAAAATTTGTAGAAAAACGTTATTTTGTGAAAAATTGTGCTTAAACAAGAAAAATGGTCTAAATTACCGTAAATCGACGAAAAGCACTGAAAAATATTGAAAAACCATGCAAAATGTGTAAAAACGTCATAAAACCTCAACATTTGTAGAAAAACGTTATTTTGTGTAAAATTCTGCTTAAACGTGAAAAAATGTAAAAAAACGTTATTTTTGTGTAAAATTGTGTTAAAACAAGAAATATGGTCTAAAACACCGTAAATCGACGAAAAACACTGAAAAATATTGAAAAACCATGCAAAATGTGTAAAAACGTCATAAAACCTAAAAAATTGTAGAAAAACCTTATTTTTGTGTAAAATTGTGCTTAAACAAGAAAAATGGTCTAAAACACCGTAAATCGACCAAAAACACGGAAAAATATCGAAAAACCATGCAAAATGCGTAAAAACGTCATCAAACCTCAAAATTTGTAGAAAAACCTTATTTTTGTGTAAAATTGTGCTATAACAAGAAAAATGGATTAAAACACCGTAAATCGACGAAAAACACTGAAAAATATTGAAAAACCATGCTAAATGTGTAAAAACGTCATAAAACCTCAACATTTGTAGAAAAACTTTATTTTGTGTTAAATTGTGCTTAATCGTGAAAAAATGTAAAAAAACGTTATTTTTGTGTAAAATTGTGCTAAAACAAGAAATATGATATAAAACACCGTAAATCGACGAAAAGCACAGAAAAATATTGAAAAACCATTCAAAATGTGTAAAAACGTCATAAAACCTCAAAATTTGTAGAAAAACGTTATTTTTGTGTAAAATTGTGCTAAAACAAGAAATATGGTCTAAAACACCGTAAATCGACGAAAAATACTGAAAAATATTGAAAAACCATGCAAAATGTGTAAAAACGTCATAAAACCTCGTTATTTTGTGTAAAATTGTGCTTAAAAGTGAAAAAATGTATAAAAACGTTATTTTTGTGTAAAATTGTGCTTAAACAACAAAAGTGGTCTAAAACACCGTAAATCGACGAAAAACACTGAAAAATATTGAAAAACCATGCAAAATGTGTAAAAACGTCATAGAACCTCAACATTTGTAGAAAAACGTTATTTTGTGTAAAATTGTGCTTAAACGTGAAAAAATGAAAAAAAACGTTATTTTTGTGTAAAATTGTGCTAAAACAAGAAATATGGTCTAAAACACGGTAAATCGACGAAAAGCACTGAAAAATATTGAAAAACCATTCAAAATGTGTAAAAACGTCATACAAACCTCAAAAATTGAAGAAAAACGTTGCTTTTTTGTTAAATTGTGATAAACATGGAAAATGGTCTAAAACATCGTTAATCATCGAAAAACACTGAAAAATATTGAAAAACCATGCAAAATTCGTAAATACGTCATAAAAATGATCTTAAACAGCGTAAATCGTCGAAAAACACTGAAAAATATTGAAAAACCATACAAAATGTGTAAAAACTTCATACAAACCTCAAAAATTGGAGAAAAAAGGTTGCTTTTGTGTAAAATATTTGTAAAACCTAGAAAATTGCAGAAAATCCTTGCTTTTGTGTTTAATTGTGATTAAACATGGAAAATGGTCTCAAACATCGAAAATCGTAGAAAAACACTGAAAATATTGAAAAACCATGCAAAATGTGCAAAAAACTTCATATAAACCTCAAAAATTGTAGAAAAACGTTGCTTTTATTTTTAATTGTGATAAAACATGGAAAATGGTCTAAAACATTGTAAATCGTCGAAAAACACTGAAAAATATTGAAAAACCATTCAAAATGTGTAAAAACTTCATGTAAACCTCAAAAATTGTAGAAAAACGTTGCTTTACTGTTAAATTGTGATTAAACATGGAAAAATGTCTAAAACATCGTAAATCGTCGAAAAACACTGAAAAATATTGAAAAACCATGCAAAATGTGTAAAAACTTCATGTAAACCTCAAAAATTGTAGAAAAACGTTGCTTTTCTGTTAAATTGTGATTAAACATGGAAAATTGTCTAAAACATCGTAAATCGACTAAAAACACTGCAAAATAATGAAAAACCATGCAAAATGTGCAAAAACTTCATATAAACCTCAAAAATTGTAGAAAAACGTTGCTTTTATGTTTAATTGTGATAAAACATGGAAAATGGTCTAAAACATTGTAAATCGTCGAAAAACATTGTAAATCGTCGAAAAACACTGAAAATATTAAAAAACCATGCAAAATGTGTAAAAACGTCATATTAACCTCAAAAATTGTAGAAAAACGTTGCTTTTGCTTAAAATTGTCTTTAAACCTAGAAAATTGCAGAAAAACCTTGCTTTTGTGTTAAATTGTGATAAAACATGGAAAATGGTCTCAAACATCGTAAATCGTCGAAAAACACTGAAAAATATTGAAAAACCATGCAAAATTTGTAAAAACGTCATAAAAACCTCAAAAATTGTAGAAAAACGTTTCTTATGTGTAAAATTGTTGTAAAACCTTGAAAATGGCAGAAAAACCTTGCATTCGTGTTAAATTGTGATAAAACGTGAAAAATGGTCTTCAACATTGTAAATCGTCGAAAAACACTGAAAAATATTGAAAAAATATGCAAACTGTGTAAAACTTCATATTTACCCCAAAAATTGTAGAAAAAACCTTGCTTTTGTGTTAAATTGTGATAAATCATGGAAAATTGTCTAAAACATTGTAAATCGTCAAAAAACACTGAAAAATATTGAAAAACCATGCAAAATTCGTAAATACGTCATAAAAATGATCTTATACATCGTAAATCGTCGAAAAACACTGAAAAACATTGAAAAACCATTCAAAAAGTGTAAAAACGTCATACAAACCTCAAAAATTGGAGAAAAATGTTGCTTTTGTGTAAAATTGTTTTAAAACCTAGAAAATTGCAGAAAAACCTTGCTTCTGTGTTAAATTGTGATAAAACATGAAAAATGGTCTAAAATATCGTAAATCGTCGAAAAACACTGAAAAATATTGATAAACCATGCAAAATGTGTTAAAACGTCATATTAACCTCAAAAATTGTAGAAAAACGTTGCTTTTATGTTTAATTATGATACAACATGGAAAATGGTCTAAAACATTGTAAATCTTCAAAAAACACTGAAAAATATTGAAAAACCATGCAAAATGTGTAAAAATTTCATGTAAACCTCAAAAATTGTAGAAAAACGTTGCTTTTGTGTTAAATTGTGATAAAACATGGAAAATTGTCTAAAACATCGTAAATTGTCGAAAAACACTGAAAAATATTGAAAAACCATGCAAATTTCGTAAATACGTCATAAAAATGATCTTAAACATCGTAAATCGTCGAAAAACACTGAAAAATATTGAAAAACCATGCAAAATGTGTAAAAACTTCAAACAAACCTCAAAAATTGGAGAAAAACGTTGCTTTTGTGTAAAATTGTTGTAAAACCTAAAAAATTGCAGAAAATCCTTGCTTTTGTGTTAAATTGTGATAAAACATGGAATGGTCTCAAACATCGTAAATCGTCGAAAAACTGTGAAAAATATTGAAAAACCATCCAAAATGTGTAAAAACTTTATATTAACCTCAAAAATTACAGCAAATCGTTGCTTTTGTGTTAAATTGTGGAAAAACATGAAAAATGGTCTAAAACAACGTAAATCGTCGAAAAACACTGAAAAATATTGAAAAACAATGCAAAATGTGTAAAAACGTCATACAAACCTTAAAAAATTGTAGAAAAACGTTGCTTATGTGTAAAATTGTTGTTAAACCTAGAAAATTGCAGAAAAACCTTGCATTCGTTTGAAATTGTGATAAAACATGGAAAATGGTCTCAAACATCGCAAATCGTCAAAAAACACTGAAAAATATTGACAAACCAATGCAAAATGTGTAAAAACTTCATCTAAACCTCATAAATTGTCGAAAAACGTTGCTTTTATGTTTAATTGTGATAAAACATGGAAAATGGTCTCAAACATTGTAAATCGTCGAAAAACACTGAATATATAAAAAAAACATACAAACCTTAAAAATTGGAGAAAAACGTTGCTTTTGTGTAAAATTGTTGTAAAACCTAGAAAATTGCAGAAAAACCTTGCTGCTTTGTAAAATTGTGATAAAACATGAAAAATGGTCTAAAATATCGTAAATCGTCGAAAAACGCTGAAAAATATTGAAAAACCATGCAAAATGTGTAAAAACGTCATACAAACCTCAAAAATTGTAGAAAAACGTTGCTTATGTGTAAAATTGGTGTAAAACCTAGAAAATTGCAGAAAAACCTTGCATTCGTTTGAAATTGTGATAAAACATGGAAAATGGTCTCAAACATCGCAAATCGTCAAAAAACACTGAAAAATATTGAAAAACCATGCAAAATGTGTAAAAACTTCATCTAAACCTCATAAATTGTCGAAAAACGTTGCTTTTATGTTTAATTGTGATAAAACATGGAAAATGGTCTCAAACATTGTAAATCGTCGAAAAACACTGAATATATAAAAAAAACATACAAACCTCAAAAATTGGAGAAAAACGTTGCTTTTGTGTAAAATTGTTGTTAAACCTAGAAAATTGCAGAAAAACCTTGCTTCTTTGTAAAATTGTGATAAAACATAAAAAATGGTCTAAAATATCGTAAATCGTCGAAAAACGCTGAAAAATATTGAAAAACCATGCAAAATGTGTAAAAACTTCATATAAACCTCAAAAATTTTAGAAAATCGTTGCTTTTATGTATAATTGTGATTTAACATGGAAAATGGTCTAAAAAATTGTAAATCGTCGAAAAACATTGTAAATCGTCGAAAAACACTGAAAAATATTGAAAAACCATTCAAAATGTGTAAAAACGTCATATAAACCTCAAAAATTGTAGAAAATCGTTGCTTTTATGTATAATTGTGATTAAACATGGAAAATGGTCTAAAAAATTGTAAATCGTCTGTTACAATAATGGCCTCGTTAAATTAATGATACTACGAAATATAATTGATAAGTTTTATTCTTTAGAACACACATCACTGGTAACAAAAAAACGACCACCCTCGAATACCGTAATTATTTCATTGTTGTTATTGATCCGTTATTTAGAGAGAGAAGAGAAAAAAATGGGCTTGCAAGCCTATTTATAAACTAATTCATTTGAATGTATTGGTACATAATCACAATTATTGCCCTTATGAGAGACATCTGTCGGATATTTCAATTACTCAATACAGATACAGGTGGCATTTTCGTTGGTTTGATTCTTGGCTAAAGTCGGAACATGCTGCCACGGCACGGAAGAATTTATTTTTTTTTACACATAAACAAAAAAAATAATTTTTTAAAAATAACCATAATATAAACAAAAATAATTTGAAAAATAAACATAATATAAATATGGACAAATTAATTTGAAAAACAATCATGAGATGAATATGAACAAAAAGTTCTAAAATAAGAGAATCATAATATGAACAAGTTAATTCGATGTTCCTAGGTCATCCTTCAGGTAGGTTTCTAATTCTTCTCCTTTTTATGACTGCTAGCAAAAATTTGATGGTCCAAGGTCATCCTTCAGGTGGTTTGTTGATTTTTCTCTTGTTTATGACTGCAGGAACTTATTTATTCAGTCCGGGGGGTACATCGGGCGCCCCTGTAGCAATGCTTGAATCCCTTTCCATGGGTAATAAACATATTTTGCTGATAGGTCTCTTCAATGTTCCTTGTGCGGTTTTGAGGGTAACCACCCGCACTTTCCCGTCAGCTCCAGGGTGAGTAGCTAGGATCCTGGCTAGTTTCCACATATTAGGCGGCAGGTTGTCCTCCTTTAGTATGACCATGTCGTCCCTTTCAACAGTCCTGAGACCCTTGTCTTCCTTCCATTTTGTACGTCTTTGTAATTCTGCAAGATATTCCAGTTTCCACCTGCACCAAAATGTTTGAATCAGTGCATTTAATTTTTGATATTGATTCAATCGATTATATTGTATCTCCCGAACATCCTTCTCAGAGATAGAAGCTATCCCTCTGCCAATCAGGAAATGATTTGGAGTCAAAGGATTCAGGTCAGTCGGATCGTTGGACAGAGGAGTGAGCGGACGTGAATTTAAACAGCATTCTACCTGACACAATAAAGTATATAATTGTTCAAAGGTTAAACTTGAATTATCGGTTATTCTTTTTAAATGATATTTGGCGGATTTCACTGCTGCTTCCCAGAGTCCAGCGAAATTCGGTGACCGTGGTGGAATAAATCCCCACAGTATTGACAAATCAGCTAAATATTTTTGAATCTTGTCATCAGATTTCTTTAACTTATCATACAATTCTCTCAGTTGATTATATGCTCCCTTAAAATTGGTCGCATTATCTGAATATATTTTAAAGGGTTTGCCCCTCCGCGCAATGAAACGTTTTAAACAATTTAAAAAGTTGTCAGTGGTGAGGTCCGTTACCAGTTCCAAATGCACAGCTTTCGTTGAGAAACAAACAAAAATGCATAAATAAGATTTCACCAATGGAGCCTTCCTGGTGATACCGCTTTTCATCATGATAGGACCTGCGTAATCAATCCCGGTAACCTCGAACGGCCTGCTAGGTGTTATTCTGTTTTCCGGCAAGTCACCCATGATAACTTGACTGGTTACTGGATTTTTTCTGAAACATACTATACATTTATGTAATATTTGCTTAACAGTGGTTTTTCCGGCAATCGGCCAGAACTGTAATTTA
This sequence comes from Hesperophylax magnus, assembly GCA_026573805.1. Classification (NCBI taxonomy): domain Eukaryota; kingdom Metazoa; phylum Arthropoda; class Insecta; order Trichoptera; family Limnephilidae; genus Hesperophylax; species Hesperophylax magnus. Next base: position 8,210 of record JAIUSX010000100.1, read on the forward strand.
TTTATTTATTTATTGATTTATTGTGAAAAACAGTATAAGCCATTTACATTTCACAAATAACAGTTTATAAATTACAGTTTATAAGAAGTAAGTACATACATTTATTTGCATGGGTAAGTACATCAATACTATCTGATTAACCAGATTTGTTAAATAGTATGCTTATTGCCGTCTTAAATTCTCTTTGGTTCAAATTGAAAATGTCAATCACAGAAGAAATGTGATTTAACAAAGTAGTTATTCTCCCCAAAGGCATGATCATTGGTAGGTTGGTCCTGCCCCTTGGAAAAATAAATAATCTGTGCTGTCTAGCTCTGATGAAATTATCAGGGACATAAAAAGAAATTCGTTCCAGAATATCTGGATTGCAAATGTGCCCATTTAGCAGCTTGTGCGCCACTAACACCATTGCAATATTTCTCCTAACGTCTAGACGTTCTATCCCCAGCATTCCGGCAAGAAAATCAGAGGGATACAATAAAGGGTAATATCCGAACTCTCGCATGTAGAGGTATCGCATAAACTTTTTTTGCACCTTTTCTACATCATTTGAGTAAAGGGCATCTTCGGGTCCCCATATTATCGTAATCTCACTAGAGATAACAAAGTTTGTGTCCCTGCATGTAAATGTACATAATGAAGATGTCGAATAATTAATTCTGTTAACTTATTATTTTTTGGTAAAATTATTGGGTGTCGTTGCTGGTATGATAAATGTTTCGCCTTTGTTAGCCTGCCCCCGACACAAATTAATCCATTATTTATAAATGGATTAAGCGACAAAATAACGCTACGTTTATCCAGTGAACATTTATTACTCAAAGCCCTGAACTCATCCTTAAAATGGTAGCGTTGAATTATTGCTATTAGACGATGCAATGTATTGTCCAGCTCCGGCACGCTTAACCTCCCGGTTAATTTACAGTTTTTTGTGTTACAATTATTAAAGAAACGCAATATATATGCAGTTACTCTCTTTAGCTTGTTGAGAGAGGAAAATTTTGAAAAGATGTCCCACTCCGTGACATTAGTAGACACGCATACCGCCTTGGTTTTTATCTCTGGAGGATTTATACAGGAATTTTCTGGCTTCGGCCAGCGATCGGCCTCTCTTATTAGCCAATCTGGACCCTTCCACCAAATATCTGCTTGTAATAGTTTGTTTGCTGTAACTCCTCTTGATAAAATATCAGCGGCGTTTTCCTGCGATGAAACATGTCGCCAATGGGCGGGATCGCCGGCCTCTTGTATCTCGGCAACCCTGTTGGCCACAAAGGTATTCCATCTAGCTGGCTGTCCTCTTATCCAGCATAGTGCGATGGTAGAGTCACACCAGTAGTATGTATCCACCTCAACCATGTTGAGCGCTTCTTTGATGTTTTTTAATAATTTCGTTAACAGCACCGCACCACAAAGTTCCAATTTTGGCAGGGATATGCTTTTTAATGGCGCTATCCTGGACCTGGAAGATATTAACTGAGAGTGCATCTTACCCTCGGCGTCCCTGGATACTAGATACGCACAGGCTCCGTAGGCCTTTTCCGATGCGTCGCAAAAACCATGGATTTGTAGGCTGTTTTGACCCCACAAGATTCTTCTCTTTATTTTCAACAGGTTTATTTGAGATAAATTTTTCATGTAATTTTCCCAATCTTTTAATATTCCCTCGGGTATTTCTTCGTCCCAGGAAGTCTTAGATATCCATAATCTTTGCATAATTAGTTTTGCTACAACCGTTACTGGTCCTAGCAGTCCTAAAGGATCGAACGTTGAGGCGATACTTGACAATATCCGCCGTTTGCTTTGTACGGTACATACTGGTTTTTTCACTACATATGAAAAGTAATCAAACTCACTGTTCCAGATTAATCCTAGTATTTTTTCTTCTTGGGGCTCTTTAGATATCAATCCTTGCATATCTTGACCTGGTTCGGAAGATAATTCTGCCGCGTTCGATCTCCATTTTCTTAGATTCATCCCTGCAGATTTTAGTAAACTGATTACCTGTTGTTTTAGAAGGTGGCACGATTCAACGTCATTTCCTCCCGTTAATAGGTCGTCCATGTAAAAGTCGTTTTCAATGACATTGCTTGCTATAGGAAATGAAAGTCTATTTTCAATACCTATTTGCTTCAGGCATCTTGTCGCCAGGAAAGATGACGGTCCTAATCCATAAGTCACTGTCCTTAGCTTGTAATTCTTCAAATCCTCATCCTGTGAAAAGCGCCAAACAATTTTCTGTAGATTGCGATCGCTTTCCTGCACGTTTATCTGACGGTACATTTTCTCTATATCCGCAGTTATGACTACAGGATGTTTTCTGAAATGTAAAATTTGAATATTTAAATCCTTTTGTATGTTAGGTCCGACCATCAGAGCATCATTAAGGGAAATACCAGAAGATGTTTTTGCCGATCCATCGAACACCACGCGAACTTTAGTGGTGGTGCTTGACTCCTTCATCACCGCATGATGTGGTAAAAAATATGATCTCGCATCGCATTCGGATTTTCGGCACTCTTCCATATGACCCAATTGTAAATATTCTCTCATAAACATGCTATATTGACATTTCAATTCTTTATTGGTGGAAAATTTTCTTTCCAATGTATGAAACCTTTTTTCAGCCATTGACAAAGAACTCCCTAGTTGGTCTATACAAGGGCGGGTTGGTAAGGCTACCGTAAATCTGCCCTCCGTGTCTCTACTATGACACTCTGTAAAGTTGACTTCGCAAGCCTTTTCTTCAAAATTCTGAGGTTTCATGGCATCCACCTCTTCTAGTTTCCATCTGGTTACCTATTTTATTAATGGCTAGATTACAATTAATTGATACTGGCCTTGTTTTAGTGATGATGTCGATCGCTCCGGAAACAATCCAACCGAGCTCAGTCCTTCATTCATTATTTCCCAAAAAACTTCCGCACCCAACAGGATGTCAATTGGAGACGTGACATTGAAATCCTTATCCGCTAGTTGCAAGCCAGATGGGATCTTCAACTCTTGTTTCTTGAAGGTCATTTGGGGTAGGTCGGTTGTTATAGCCTGCAATACTAAACAAGAAATTTTCTTATTATAATCACTATTCACTGCTAACATGTCAATTTTAACTCTTCGATTGATATGTGTGATGCGATTTTGTATTCCAGACACCGGCGTATTTATTTTTTCTGTTTTTAATTCTAATTTTTTTGCAAAACTCTCTCTTATGAAATTCGATTGGGCGCCTGAATCCAATAATACCCTCGCTTTGTGTAAACGGTTGTCGCTACCTACGATATTCACGATCGCTGTAGATAATAAAATTATCTTTTCATTTTTATTTAACACCGTATGATTTGCCACTGATGTCGAGCTGTGTGCCTCTTCATTTGTGTTTTCACTATTTAATTCATTAACATGTATCAAAGTATTATGTTGATCACTTGCACAGATTTTACATTTGAATTTATTTTTGCAATCTTGTGTAAAATGTCCTACCCTCAAACATTTGAAACAGGCTCGGACCTTTCTTAAAAATTCTAATCTTCCCTGGATATTTAATTTGAGAAATTTTTTACAATAATACACTGGATGATTTTCTTTACATAGGATGCATCCGTGTTTGTTTGCTATCAATGAGACAGACAAATCTTTCTTGCGATCATCACGTGTTGTAACATTCTTGTAAGTAGGCCTTTTTTCTTGCAAATTTGCGAACTCCAGTACCTCAACACGTTTGGTTAGACATGTAATAAATTCTTTCAACGTTGGGAGTGCACCATCTATTGGCTGCTCTTCCCAAAATCTACGAGTTGATCCATCCAATTTATTAGATATTAAATATATCATAATCGCGTCCCAGGAATCAACATGTAATCCTAGATTTTTTAACGCTTCTAAATTTATATTAGCCTGATCAATAATATGCCTTAACGCGACTGGACATTCTTGTTTCATATCTTTTAACTGAAATAAAGATGCAACATGCCTATGAACTATTATTTTTTTATTCGCGTACCGTTCCTGCAGTATCTGCCACGCAGATTCGTAATTGTCGTGCGATATGGTCAAGGAGGCAATCAATTTATCTGCGTCTTTTTTAAGGAACGATTGTAAATAAAAGAATTTTTGAGAATTGTTTAACGTATTATTATCATGAACTAATGCTTTGAAAGTCTCAGCGAATTTAGCATAGTCAGTAATTTCACCATGAAATTCAATAAGTTTCAAAGTTGGTAATTTAATTTCACATTTTTCATGATTTACTGAATTCAATAAACCTTTTGCTAATGCAAGTACAGAGAAATATTGATTTTCAAAGGATTCACGTTGACTTACGTTTTCTGCCTCGTCATCCGAAAGTTCTTCGATTTGAGATTGAATTTTTTCAAAGTCATCTAACAATTTTTCGACCTTTTGATAACGTAATTCTAGTTCCGTTTTATCGAGTGTCTTTAAAATATCATTAAACCTTGTCAATTTCGCTTTCAAAACTCCACGCTTGTTGATTAACTGCTTTAACTTTTCCATCTTTAATGGTAAATAATAAACAATTTAACTTTTAACCTCAAACAACTGACAGTTTACGAATGAAAACACGGCGGTGTTAGTAAAAATGCTTGCCAGTGCCAGGGCTGACAACTTTTTAAATCAGAAATTCGCTGAAATTATTTTGTAGCGAAATTTTACCCGGTAAATTTGAACATTCGCGTGAATTATTTTTAATTAAATAAATCCAATGACAAAACTCTTACAATTGAGATGCTCATTTAACAATAATCGTATCAATTTGCAATGTAGGTAGCTATTAAAATTTTATACAACTGAAAAATCAGAAACAACAATAATTTTTTTTTTCAATCTTTGTTGCATATTTAAATATTTCATTTGGGATAATTTGAAATAGGAAGGATTCGGGATTCGGTCACAGTTTTGATAGGATGGCAGTGGGATACTTATCTGATGATGATCTGCATCTTCTTGGTTTTTTGCTGGTTCATATTTCGGCTCTTTCTGGTGCACGATGCGGCTCGATTGGACCATATGTTACAATAATGGCCTCGTTAAATTAATGATACTTCGAAATATAATTGATAAGTTTTATTCTTTAGAACACACATCACTGGTAACACAAAAAACGACCACCCTCGAATTCCGTAATTATTTCATTGTTGTTATTGATCCGTTATTTAGAGAGAGAAGAGAAAAAAAATGGGCCTGCAAGCCTATTTATAAACTAATTCATTTGAATGTATTGGTACATAATCACAATTATTGCCCTTAGGGGAGACATCTGTCGGATATTTCAATTACTCAATACAGATACAGGTGGCATTTTCGTTGGTTTGATTCTTGGCTAAAGTCGGAACAGTCTTAAAAGAAATAAAAGCTCTTGACATGAACACAAGCGCGGGGTGTGATGATATTCCGTCATACTTTATAGTTAATTTTGCTAAAACACTCGCTAAACCTCTCTGCATTATATATAATAAATCAATGAACGAAGGCACGGTACCTGAAATATGGAAAAGAGCATATGTAACACCAATCCACAAAAATGGCGAAAAAAATAATGGTAAAAATTATCGTCCGATTTCAAAACTAACAATATTCAGTAAGTTAATGGAAAAAATTGTTTACCAATACCTAAGTCCACAACTCAATCACATCATAACAACAAAACAACATGGTTTTACAAAAGGCAGAAATGTGGAAAGTAATCTCGTTCTTCTTACCGAATTCATTGTTGGTCACATGGACAATCGCACTCAAGTAGATATCATTTATACAGACTTTGCCAAAGCATTTGATAAAATTAATCAAAAATTACTACTAAGAAAACTTTGGGCATTAGGTATACGTGGTAATTTATTTCGTTGGGTTACATCTTATATACTTAACAGATCACAGGCAGTAGCAATAAAGGGCTTTGTATCAGACTTCAATCAAATTTCCTCAGGGATCCAACAGGGTTCACATCTCGGACCATTATTTTTCATTTTATATATTAATGATTTGGTCAATGTTGTAAAACACTCTGAAATAAAATTATTTGCTGATGATGCTAAGCTATACAAGCCAATAAAAAGTCTAAACGATTGTATTAATTTACAACATGATTTAAACAATGTAGCTACCTATTGCCAACAAAATCAATTATTTCTAAATGTTTCAAAATGTCATCACATTGTCTTTTCCAGAAATAAAAATAAAACATTATTTAATTATTCTTTAAATAACATCAACATTGCAACAGTCTCAAATATTCGTGATCTTGGAATAACTCTTGATAATAAACTTCAATATAACCTTCATATACAACAAATCACAAATAAGGCTGCTAAAATGTTAGGTTTCATCATTAGAAACACAAAACTTTTTAATAACATCAATATCATTAAGCAACTCTACTTTGCCTACGTACGAAGTCATCTGGAGTTTTGCATCAATTGTTTGGTCTCCATTCTATAAAATCCACATAAACAAAATCGAAGCAATTCAAAACAAATTCCTAAAATATCTCTGTTACAGGTCATTTGTAAGATTTAATAATTATGCAGAGGCAGCTTCGTACTTAAAAATTGATTCATTAAGTGTACGAAGGCATCATGCAGATGCTCTATTCCTATATAAATTAATTAATAATAATATTCAATGCCCAGAGTTGCTAAATAATATTAAATTTAATGTGCCTGCACGTTTAACACGGTCTTCTATCCTGTTTAAAATCAATCAAAGCAAAACGAACTGTAGACAAAATTCTTGCCTGAACAGAATATGTAATAATTACAATAACATATTATTCAATATCGACATCTTCAATTGCGAATTTACTAAATATAAAATGACCTTAAAAGAGTATTTCACTGATGTTTCTTGAATTGATGTTTCTGATGTTTATGTTTCTAGTATTTATATATTTATAATCAGGTTATGGTATGATTTATATGCACAACATTGTCTTCTTATGGTTATGGTTATGATATGATTTATATGCACAATATTGTTTGTATTCTTATGGTTACCAATGTATCGATAATCTTTTATTTTATATAAATTTTAATTTTTTTTTTCCCCTTTATTTTTGTTGAATTATTTTGTTCTATTATTTTATACAATTCTTTAATTTTATATAATTATAACTTCACATTTCTCATAAATTTAATTATTTCTTCTAATGCTGTCTAACGTAAAGTCACAATGAGGAAATCCGTAATTGGTTTTATTTTGGCTATTTTGCTTATGTACAATCTGTAAAAATGTAAACTGTTGATTTCCCAAAAATGAATCAATGAATAAATGAATATTTATTTTACCCAAGAGTATTACACCCATCCACTTGTAGTCAGACAGACAGAAGAACTGTACGATGGGACAGAGAAACTGTTCGGTGGTACAGAGGAACTGTCCGGTGGGACAGAGGAACTGTACATAGAACAGAGAAACTGTCAGGTGGGTCAGAGGAACTGTCCGGTGGGACAGAGGAACTATACATGGGAAAGAGGAACTGTCAGGTGGTTCGGAGGAACTGTCCGGTGGAACAGAGAAACTAAATATGGGATAGAGGAACTGTACGATGGGACAGAGGAACTGTCCGGTGGGACAGAGGAACTTTCCATAGAGCAGAGGAACTGTCAGGTGGGTCAGAGGAACTGTCCGGTGGGACAGAGGAACTATACATGGGAAAGAGGAACTGTCCGGTGGGACAGAGGAACGGTCCGGTGGGACAGAGGAACTGTCCGGCGGGACAGAGGATATGTCCGGTGGGACAGAGAAACTGTCCGGTGGGACAGAGGAACTATACAAGGGAAAGCGGAACTGTCCGGTGGGACAGAGGAACGGTCCGGTGGGACAGAGGAACTGTCCGGTGGGACAGAGGAACTATCCCGTAGGACAGAGGAACTGTACATAGAACAGAGGAACTGTCCGGTGGGACAGTGGAACTGTCCGGTGGGACAGAGGAACTGTCCGATGGGACAGACAAACTGCCGGTGGGACAGAGGAACTGTTCGGTGTATGTACATACATTCATGACTGTAGGAATCTACATTTGAACATATGTACGAGTATATTTATTTTACCCAAGAGTATAACACCCATCCACTTGTAGTCAGACAGACAGAAGAACTGTACGATGGGACAGAGGAACTGTCCGGTGGGACAGAGGAACGGTCCGGTGGGACAGAGGAACTGTCCGGTGGGACAGAGGAACTGTCCGGTGGGACAGAGGAACTGTCCGGTGGGACAGAGGAACTGTCCGGTGGGACAGAAGAACTATACATGGAACAGAGGAACTGTCAGGTGGGTCGGAGGAACTGTCCGGTGTGACAGAGAAACTTAATATGGGATAGAGGAACTGTTCGGTGGGACAGAGGAACTGTCCGGTGGAACAGAAGAACTGTCTGGTGGGACAGAGGACTGTCCGATGGGACAGAGGAAGTGTACATGGAACAGAGGAACTGTCCGGTGGGAAAGAGGAATTGTCCGGGGGACAGAGGAACTGTACGGTGGGACAGAAGAACTGTTTGGTGTATGTACATACATTCATGACTGTAGGAATCTACATTTGAACATATGTACGAGTTTTTTTTATTTTACCGGAGAATATTACACCCATCCACTTGAAGTCAGACAGACAGAAGAAATGTACGATGGTACAGAGGAACTGTCCGGTGGGACAGAGGAACTGTACATAGAGCAGAGGAACTGTCAGGTGGGTTAGAGGAACTGTCCGGTGGGAAAGAGGAACTGTCCGGTGGGACAGAGGAACTGTTCGGTGTATGTACATACATTCATGACTGTAGGAATCTACATTTGAACATATGTACGAGTATATTTATTTTACCCAAGAGTATTACACCCATCCACTTGTAGTCAGACAGACAGAAGAACTGTACGATGGGACAGAGGAACTGTTCGGTGGTACAGAGGAACTGTCCGGTGGGACAGAGGAACTGTCCGGTGGGACAGAAGAACTATACATGGAACAGAGGAACTGTCAGGTGGGTCGGAGGAACTGTCCGGTGTGACAGAGAAACTTAATATGGGATAGAGGAACTGTTCGGTGGGACAGAGGAACTGTCCGGTGGAACAGAGGAACTGTCCGGTGGGACAGAGGACTGTCCGATGGGACAGAGGACTGTCCGATGGGACAGAGGACTGTCCGATGGGACAGAGGAAGTGTACATGGAACAGAGGAACTGTCCGGTGGGAAAGAGGAATTGTCCGGGGGACAGAGGAACTGTACGGTGGGACAGAAGAACTGTTTGGTGTATGTACATACATTCATGACTGTAGGAATCTACATTTGAACATATGTACGAGTTTTTTTTATTTTACCGGAGAATATTACACCCATCCACTTGAAGTCAGACAGACAGAAGAAATGTACGATGGTACAGAGGAACTGTCCGGTGGGACAGAGGAACTGTACATAGAGCAGAGGAACTGTCAGGTGGGTTAGAGGAACTGTCCGGTGGGAAAGAGGAACTGTCCGGTGGGACAGAGGAACTGTTCGGTGTATGTACATACATTCATGACTGTAGGAATCTACATTTGAACATATGTACGAGTATATTTATTTTACCCAAGAGTATTACACCCATCCACTTGTAGTCAGACAGACAGAAGAACTGTACGATGGGACAGAGGAACTGTTCGGTGGTACAGAGGAACTGTCCGGTGGGACAGAGGAACTGTCCGGTGGGACAGAAGAACTATACATGGAACAGAGGAACTGTCAGGTGGGTCGGAGGAACTGTCCGGTGTGACAGAGAAACTTAATATGGGATAGAGGAACTGTTCGGTGGGACAGAGGAACTGTCCGGTGGAACAGAGGAACTGTCCGGTGGGACAGAGGACTGTCCGATGGGACAGAGGACTGTCCGATGGGACAGAGGAAGTGTACATGGAACAGAGGAACTGTCCGGTGGGAAAGAGGAATTGTCCGGGGGACAGAGGAACTGTATGGTGGGACAGAAGAACTGTTTGGTGTATGTACATACATTCATGACTGTAGGAATCTACATTTGAACATATGTACGAGTTTTTTTTATTTTACCGGAGAATATTACACCCATCCACTTGAAGTCAGACAGACAGAAGAAATGTACGATGGTACAGAGGAACTGTCCGGTGGGACAGAGGAACTGTACATAGAGCAGAGGAACTGTCAGGTGGGTTAGAGGAACTGTCCGGTGGGAAAGAGGAACTGTCCGGTGGGACAGAGGAACTGTTCGGTGTATGTACATACATTCATGACTGTAGGAATCTACATTTGAACATATGTACGAGTATATTTATTTTACCCAAGAGTATTACACCCATCCACTTGTAGTCAGACAGACAGAAAAACTGTACGATGGGACAGAGGAACTGTCCGGTGGGACAGTGGAACTGTCCGGTGGGACAGAAGAACTATACATGGAACAGAGGAACTGTCAGGTGGGTCGGAGGAACTGTCCGGTGTGACAGAGAAACTTAATATGGGATAGAGGAACTGTTCGGTGGGACAGAGGAACTGTCCGGTGGAACAGAGGAACTGTCCGGTGGGACAGAGGACTGTCCGATGGGACAGAGGACTATCCGATGGGACAGAGGAAGTGTACATGGAACAGAGGAACTGTCCGGTGGGAAAGAGGAATTGTCCGGGGGACAGAGGAACTGTACGGTGGGACAGAAGAACTGTTTGGTGTATGTACATACATTCATGACTGTAGGAATCTACATTTGAACATATGTACGAGTTTTTTTATTTTACCGGAGAATATTACACCTATCCACTTGAAGTCAGACAGACAGAAGAAATGTACGATGGTACAGAGGAACTGTCCGGTGGGACAGAGGAACTGTACATAGAGCAGAGGAACTGTCAGGTGGGTTAGAGGAACCGTCCGGTGGGACAGAGGAACGGTCCGGTGGGACAGAGGAACTGTCCGGTGGGACAGAGGAACTGTCCGGTGGGACAGAGGAACTGTCCGGTGGGACAGAAGAACATTCCGGTTGGACAGAGGAACTGTCCGGTGGGACAGAGGAACTGTCCGGTGGGACAGAGGAACGGTCCGGTGGGACAGAGGAACTGTCCGGTGGGACAGAGGAACTGTCCGGAGGGACAGAGGAACTATCCCGTAGGACAGAGGAACTGTCCGAAGGGACAGAGGAACTGTACATAGAACAGAGGAACTGTCCGGTGGGAAAGAGGAATTTTCCGGCGGGACAGAGGAACGGTCCGGTGGGACAGAGGAACTGTCCGGTGGGACAGAGGAACTGTCCGGAGGGACAGAGGAACTATCCCGTAGGACAGAGGAACTGTCCGAAGGGACAGAGGAACTGTACATAGGACAAAGGAACTGTCCGGTGGGACCGAGGCACTGTCCGGTGGGACAGAGGAACTCTCCGATGGGACAGAGAAACTGCCGGTGGGACAGACGAACTGTTCGGTGTATGTACATATATTCATGACTGTAGGAATCTACATTTGAACATATGTACGAGTATATTTATTTTACCCAAGAGTATTACACCCATCCACTTGTAGTCAGACAGACAGAAGAACTGTACGATGGGACAGAGGAACTGTTCGGTGGTACAGAGGAACTGTCCGATGGGACAGAGGAACTGTACATGGAACAGAGGAACCTTAGTTTGCAAGTAAGTATGTAATTGCTAAAGTTTTTAGATAAAAAAGTAAGGTATTAAATAAAAATGCAATAACTTGGACAAATATCAACAAATTTTAATGTTTCTTTTTGCAACTAAACAAGCAAAGAATGTTATTTTATGGTTCTAATAAAAAAAACTACACAAAATATGAAACAATATAAAATTATGTCGCTTCACAATCTTTTCTTCCCAAGCAAAGTCCATGTAGTCTGCTTTTACAGTGAGCACATATGAGGTCGGATTGCCTTATCTCATTGAAATCACTTTTCCAATAAGAAAAATGGTGGCTCATCTTGTTAACCCCATTTCCATGAAGACGGCGATGAATAGTTTTATTTTATTCACAGTACATTAGTTGGTGTCCACTTCTTTGCCAGTGAATTCGAATTGAAATTTCATGTGTTAAAAAATTGTTCAATGTAACAATTGCTTTCTTTGACAATATTTTCAAGAAGTAACGAAGTGAAAAATAAATTGAAATAGGCTGTTGGTTTTGCATCAGGAGAAGGAGCGCATCTAGTTCCACGAATTTCAAAAAAATCATCACATGTTTTTGTAAAAACTTTTGTTGGAGGAATAATACCAAAAATTTCATTCATTTTTACAAATATATTTAAAAAAAAAAAAGTTTCTCGGTAAAGGTCTAAAAAGGTCTCGTCGTAATCCGCCGTCGTCCGCAGTAGAACTAACATCCGACATGGTGAAAAATATTGCTACACTTTAGGGTGTATTTATTTTAACAGGATAAACAATATTTGCGTTGCAATTTTCGTGAGCAACTCTTGCAGCGCCATAGTGCTAAATAGCAACCTAACGGTTAAATATTTGCAAAAATAATATGTCGTATTATTTCGTTAATCTGAATCTAGAATCGAATGGTGAAGCCAAGTCTGCATCTTTCAAAATGTCCGTATTGTGGGTTTAGTTTTGACCTCTCCAGCAGGACTCTCAACCCATCTCCTTGCACCGTAGTGGGAGGAATGGATTTGTACATCGGTCACTCCTGGACACACTGACCCCCAGATTGCTACCCATCCTTTATGCCCGTTTCCTTTCCTGAACTTCCTCTCCTTTATTTCCTTTAAAAGACTTCCCACATAGTATCAGAAATTATTTTTCTCAGGGAGCTAAAGTTAAAAAAAAAGCTGCGTCACAAACCCGTACATATTAACCCTTCCCTTACTGTATTAAAAACTTACCGTAAAACCTTATTTTAGTATATTTACGAATATATATGAATATAACAGGTTCACTGATGACTCGTTTGCCATTTGGCGGTCTGTCTTAATAAAACTCGTCGACCGGTCGGTCTTACAGCAATACAATAATTCATGGTTTTTAAACAAAGTGTTTTATTTTTATTTAGTAATATGTCAAACCACAGAGACTGCTTATTACCAAAATAGGATATATATGAATATTTATGTACATTACGTATGAATATTTATGTATTTTTATGGATAAATATTTATGGACATTACTTATGAATATTTATGTATATTTATGGATATATATGAATATTTATGGGCATTACTTATGAATTTTTATGTATATTATTTAATATATATATAAAATATGAAAAGTCTTTGAAAAAATCCTGACAGTAAATCAATCTGTTTTGGGAATGGAACTGGTGTCGGTGTAATGTGTGGAAGCTGCTTGTGTGGGGTACCTTCACGCGCACGTGTTTCAACCAGTAAGTCGGCCAGCTCTATGAGATCATAACTAATAGTTTCATTAGTGTGACCCATCACAATTGGAAATATTTTGTTGGTTGCAAAGGGTTATGGATATTTATGAGTGTATTTATACATTCAAAGCCTTACTGGAAAAACGTGGTGTAAATATTATGCGGCACGTAAGGTCAGAACAGTGAAAAACTTGACTTATTACCATGGTGTTCGTTTGGTTAAAACATTCTTAAACCAGGCTCAAGGTCGGCTTTACCGCACCAATGTTAAATGGGCACGTAAGAATCTAAATATTAAGACGGTATGTGGTTGAGTAGCTGAGACTGGTTAGTAGCTAGAGGACAAATCGTAGGGTTCTTACTCAAGTACTGTGGGTTTGATTCCTCTGCTTGGCTAAGTCCTCCATCATTGCTCAATCACCATTTTCCGCTTGTAAAAATGGAAGTAGGAATTCAAATATTGTCGAGGCTAATCGTATCCGTTGAATTTTTGTCACCCTATATTTTATTTTATATGTATTTATTAAAAATTGTTTAGTGATTCTAATATACATTTTAATTTCCAGGGTAGTGCTATGCTATTTGAAGTATGAGCGCAAGATAGCCACTGCGACACACAATGTGCTGGCGTGGAAATGCGGAGTCCACCAGGACTGTGATGATGATGGAGAGAAGGCTGCTGGAGGGAGACTGCTGAAGCTGGTCGAGCTTCTCAAAGTTGACAATGTGATGGTCGTCGTTTCTCGATGGTAATAATAATTCTTCAATTTTGAAGGCGGGTATTGGTACCACAGCCCCTGGAACCATTCATTATTTTTCTCCTCCCGTATGGAGTTAAAGTAAAACAAAAACAAAACCAAGAGGTAAATGATAATAATAATAGCTATAAATTATTTAAAATTTACGAATATTTTTTTTTTAAATGATTTAGTCTGTGATATTTTTGAATTGTTTATGTGGTTACTGCAAAAGTTTTCCAACTGCAAACAATATTTTGAATAAAATCCAACGTATAATATTATCATTATTTTGTTAGTAAAGTTGTGCTTAGAAGTACCGGCATGCTATATTTGCTGGCCTTCGCAATTTGTTCTGAAAAGTTCTGCTTATTTAGACACTAACACAAACAAGTCATCACAGCACACATGTACAAATGTTGTGTAGTATAAAGTAAACATTGAATACTCTGACGTGAGCGACATTTGGCATACTTAGTTTCTACTTTTGACTTGTTATGGTCTGCAGACTCAATACGGTGCAATTTGTAGGTGGAATTTATGTGTGGATTGATTTTTTGCAATAAGTTCATAAATTTTAATATTATTTATGTTTTTTGTGAGTAAGGTAGGGTAGGCAGTAGAATTGAGTCTTTGGCGAACGACTCGGCACAGTGAACCAGATCTTCATACGGATCTGTAAGATCCGGTTCGCAAAGACCGATCTTCACGGTTCGCAAATCTTTGCAAACGAGTGAGCTAGTGAGCCAGTGACCCGCGACGCGTGAGCTGTGTGAGCGGAGATCCGTCTGATTGTTCAACGGCTCTTACGGCCTGCGGGTCACTATTGATCCGATTCATCGTTCGATCGCAGATACAACATAATAATAAAGTGATTCATCGTATGGGTGCATCCTTCAGCGCTCTGTTATATTATCCCACCCACATTAAAAAATCATACCTCTGAATATAGTGCTTAAACTCCTATATAGCCAATGAAATCATCTATGTTTTACTATCCATCTCATATTTTTAAGATTTATAAAAAAAAATATTAAACAAACATAAACTTTATAAACACTTGAACCTGCGCGTTAGTTCCTATAAAATTGCAGTGCGAGGTACAGGGTTTTCCAATAATTCGGGTCGTCACTGCATATTTTCTATTTCTGTATGTTGTCTATGGTCCACTTGATAATTATAGAAACAAATGTATATTAGAAGTCTCAATTTTTAATCTTTAATGTTCAAAAGTTTTGCATGAAAAATATTTTATGAAATTTGGGTTTGCGAACTGTCAAAATTGAATGCACCAAATTAGGATATTTAATACATTTACCAAAAAAAAACTGATATCACATTAGAAAGATACATCCACTGCCTACAAATATCAATAAGAATAATCTTGATTTCTGCTTTATTTAAGTTCAATAATACACAGACAGCCTATAATTACACTTTTTTATGGCACAATTAATTTTAAAATGATTTTAGTTTATTTTTTATCTTTCTAGATAGTTAACATGACACACCAATTGATTTTTAATAAATAACACAACAACAAATAACATTTTTTAAGATATTATAATTTTAAAGAAGTTCTGTTTTAACTCAACTACTCAAACATTTGGCAATTCGCGATTGTGTATTTGTTTGTTAAGTTCCGGTTTCGGTTCAAGATGGTGCCCGTTTCAGTAAAGATTATTTTTTTCAAATGTGAAATTTAAGTACCTACACACAAATCTTATTATTTCAGAGGAATTTTTTTTTGATTTAAAATAATAAAAAATTAGAAATATACGTTTTTGGATGCGAGGTCTACTGTTCCACTACTAGTTTATTGTCATTGTGAACCAGACCAAATGGGGAAGATAGAAAGTATATCTCGATTTCATTAAATAATAAGATTTTTTTTTTTTTTGTAAGCTTATACTCAAATACTTAATTATAAATTGTACATTTTGTTTGTTTCAAATAAGGAATTATACAATTTGTCCAAAGAAACGTCAGTGTCTAGATGACAATTATTTTTACGAACTTTCATCGGGTAGGTAGGTATGTACCATAATATTGAAAAAATGTGGATAAGAAAGTCAAAATAAACACAACGATTTCACATTTAAAAAAAGGATCTTTACTGAACCATTAAAATAGCCACTCACTTGAACCGGAAACGGAACATACAAATAAATTTACAAACAGACGAAATGCCAAACGGTTTAGTTAACACAGGTCTTAGTAAATTAAATCACGCAACAATATGATCATTTAATAATAATATTACTGTTTGTGTACTTTCAGGTATGGCGGTACCCACCTAGGTACAGATAGATTTCGTCACATCAGCAATGCAGCCCGACAAACATTTGTTTTAGCGGGCATAATACCCAGATAACATTTGTGGATGCTTAGTCCCCTAGTTCGCTACTTGATATATCGTCTAAGCGATCCCATCTCCTCGTAAATCATATATATATACTATAATGTATGTGGCCACTTTCCTGGACAAAAAACTTACTGCAATTTCATGCATTGACTAACTAACTACCAAACCATCACGCTGTTTCCCCGAAGGGGTAGGCAGAGAGGACGGACCGCCAAACAACTCGGTCTTGGCACACATTTCTTGCCTCATTCAAATTCATACATCGTCTCATACATACTCTTCTATTATTCTGACTCTTGACATGCCCCGACTCAATATCTGATTCACTTGGTTGTGTCATGTCTTCCTCGGGAGTCCTCAACTTCTGCTACCATTCACATTTGCGTCTTTTCTTCACTCATTCGCTCTACATGCCCAAACCATCTAAGCGTCCCTTTCTTAATCTTACTCACTACGCTTACATCAGCCTTGCACTCTTTGCGGATCTCCACATTTCTCACACAATCATACATGGTTTTACCACACATACGCCTCAGGGATCTCATTTCTACAGCATTCCGTCTACTTTCATCCTTTCCATGCCTCACTTCCATACATCAGGGTAGGTACCAACACTCCATATTGGACTGCTATCTTCGCTTCTTTGGACAATGTTTCGTTAACGCCAACTGCGTTCAGTCCTCCATTAATGGAGTTACCTGCATTTACCCTTCTTTCAATATCTCTGTCAGCTTTTCCATCTCTCGTAAACATACTTCCTAAATACATAAACTCATCCACCTGCTCCAAGTATTCCTCATTCACAACTATATTGCACACTGTTTTCGTACTCTCTCTTTCAAACACCATTTCTTTAGACTTACTTATATTCATCATTAACTCATTCTTCATACATACTTCGTTCATCCTAGACACTAGCGACTGTAGATCTTCCATACTGTTATCAATCAGCACCGCATTATCAGCATGCGATAGGCAACATACTTTCAGATTACTCAAATTAGCACCCAATCCCACCTCTTTCAATTATTCCATCCACATATAGATTGAATAACCACGGTGACATTACGCAGTATTGTTTAACACCTTTTGTGATATCAAACCACTCCGTAAAACCACCGTTCACCGTAACACATGCAACTCTTCTCCCATACAGAGACGCAATTGCCTGAGTGAGATTCGTATTCACTCCATACTTAGACAACACCTTCCATAGCTTTTTCCTGTCGACTCGGTCGTATGCTTTTGTAGATCTACAAAGGTACAGAAAAGTTTCTGGTTTTTTGCCAGAAACTTCTCAGTGAGCATACCCAATGAGAAGTTCTGGTCCATGCACCCCCTTCCATAATTATGTATGTACTAATATTGTGGTAGAATCTTTTCCGTGCATCAGCCTGTTGACATATTACGATCTTTAGAACTGTGCTTGTTTTACTAGTATTTCAATAAATGGTGCTGCAAATATCTAGCATCATTGATACCCTCAACAATACTTGCTTGAAATTTGTTGGCATTTTTTTCATTTTCTTTTTTGTTGTCAACATCTCGTCTGTAAAATGATTTGCCGGCCTTTGTGTTTCCTATCTCAATCCACATGGGTCTCTTCTCTTTAAAAAGACACTCCAGCATTTCCAAAAGAGTTGTGAAAACCTAACTAATCAGATCTGGTTCATAAACATAGCTGAAGCTGTATTAATTCAGCTGATCATGGAGGACTATCACCAGGCTCAATCGAAGCCAGAGTCAAGTTAGCTTCCCAGAAGCTCAGAGTATTGTACAAGGCTCGCAGATACTTTAATAGTACACAACTGCTGACTCTGTACAAATTGCAAGTGCGCCCCACTGTTGAATTTGGCAGCCACCTCTGGTCTGGAGCCCCAAAATACCTGAAAAAACCTTGAATCTATGCAGAAATGGGCGGTCCGTGTCATAGATTCCCCTATCAACAAGCGGATTGCAATCTTTATAGCACATGTGTCAGTTAGGTAGGCTGTCCTTGTTCTACCGGTATTATAATGGAAGATGCTTCGAGGAACTAGCGTCATCCCTTCGATCTTCGGCACCGGTGCATACTCGGGAAACACGCCAAATACGCGCCCAACATATGTACACGGTTGACATATATCACATGAGAACGGGTCGCTTCTACGACTCATTCTTGAGTTCAACTCGACTCGGCTGTAGAACGATTTGACGGTCTCTGTGTTTCCTCCCTCCTACAACATGAGTCTCTTCAAGACCCGTGTTCACTCCTTCCTCTCCTCAAAAAGACCCACCACACAGCATCCCCAGAAACGACTTAGGCCCTGAGAGAAGTTATTCATTATTATTAAGTACTGAAATTATCTTCCATCATACTAAACTTTTTCTCTTCATTTGTTCCACTTTAATTTTTGTCGTGAATTTATTTATTTATTTATTTATTTATTTATTTATCAAAAGAAAGTACATATTACATATTGGATGCTTTGCCTGATATGTCGTATAATAATATGTCTAATATTTGTATAATGTATATTTATGTACATATTTTAAAATACCAAAATTGTTTTTATTTATCATATAATAATCAGTCAATAAATAACCAATTATTTGTTACCTTTTAAAAGTGTCTATTTTATTTCATCTTTCTTATCAGCCACGTCAATTTTTCTTACCACTGATTCAATTAAGGGTAAACGTAACATATATTATAATCTATGCGTTCATAGATGGTGCTAATTTAATTATTTTATTAACTCCTCAGGCCTCTGCCATATTTTGAGAGAAGGTCGGAGTATTTCCGCTTTGCAATAAAATCCAAATAAATGGAATTTTTAAACATATCTGAAAACTAAACTGCTTTTGAAAGGTGATAAAATATTCTTTGAAATTTTATTATTATAATAAAAAATATAATTTTTAATGTACTTATTAAAATTTTTAATGTGAACATAAAAACAAAATTAAAATTGCTCACCTTAGGTTTTTTTATATTTTATAATTTAATATAATTAAATTTCTAATTGCTGTCGGAACCTTTAGTTTCATAAAGGTGCACATTTTAATTCTTTTGTGGTTAACTTTTAGATTTGAATATAAAGCGTGGTGTTTTCTCTTTCTAACACCGTTTAGATCATGACAGTAAGGGAGATGGATAGATACAGAGATTTCTATGAGACCATATGAGTTGTTCCCAAAAGCTAACAAATTAGCCTGAAGGGTTATTCCTTTTGCTAATAATGCTTTAAAATAATAAGACAAATTATTTATTTGCTTATGTACATATAGAATGTGAATAAATAGTTTTGTCTGTACAAAAACTCAATTCTTTCAGGAAAGGCTTTCAAATATAATATTGTGTCGTTGATTTAATTCAATATTGTATTTGTATGACTTGAAAGAATTGATTTTTTATTTAGAGAAAACTATTTATTTATATTCATGTTGCGAATGTATGAGCGAAAACAAATAATTCATCTTAAATTTTTTAAAACAACTTGAAAACAGTATATTTTCCTAATATAATCATACTAGCGCCATCTATGAAAGAGCAGATTATGAATTATTTTAAGTATACCCTACACCAGTGGCGGCTCTTCTATGAGGGTCATTTGGTCAATGACCTACCAAAAATATTTTATTTATAAGTACATGTTACATGATTAATACATTTATTTAGAGAAGATACATTAGAGGACCATACTAGGCAGCTGCCTGTTTCATGGTGCCCAATGGAGGAATGGTTAGTTTGAATTTAAGTCTAGTGTAAACATATTTTGGTAGAATTATAAAAAATATTGGAAAATTGGTAAAAAAATGTTTTCAATAACTCACAGAAATGCAATATGCTGCAATAGTATTAATATAAAAAAAGGATTTAACAAACTACCCGATTATTAATTTAGTTAACCCATTGGCCTCAAACGACGCCGTCCTGGCGTGTGTACGGCGATGTGTCTTAAAATCAAACGACGCCGTCCCGGCGGGTCTGATGTCTGTCGGCTTAAAAACGAAAAAGGGATACATAAGTGACATTTGTGTTTAAAATTTTAAATGCCAATCGCTCTGGAGATAATTAAGCATTCATTTCGTAGTAATTGGCAGGACTCCGTTTGTACAGTTTTTTCCTGATATTTACGATTGAAATTTTGTTATATTTCAGTATCATTGAATTTTTTTCAAAATGGCGTGTGGTTCGGGAATTGACAAGTTTGTTTGTAAAACGCGTGGTGCACATTAGCCCAAATTGAAAAAAATATATTATGGTAATAAGTATGATTAATGTACAACTTTTCTTAATCCAATTATAAAAACATGAAGAAAAAAAAATTATTTAAAAAATAAAAAAATTTATATCTTCGTTTAATAATATTATTATTATTTTTTTAAACACTGCATATATTCTTTACACACCTTGATTCAATGCACAAGTAAATTTAAAAAAATTGTTTTCATGTTTAGTTTAAAAGTTATGTAAGATTTAGTACACCACTGCAGATTTAAAACTTTTGTTACAAAATTAATTTGGATGTGAGGGACAATTTTTTAGCTAAACAATTCGGAGGCCAATGGGTTAATATTCCTTCATATTCGTATGGTAATAGCGGCTTCCAGCGCCATCTAGCGTCCAACTGAGAAGCTATTGTATGTACCTATTGTGGGTCACTTTAAATTTTGTCCTAAAACTATCTCCTTTCTTTCTCTTTGCTATACAGACAAAGGAGGTAAACACTATCATGTCTGACGTATGCTTAGTATCACTAGTTAAAAGTCTTAAGTTGTAAATCACTAGACATTAATCTTATTTATAAGCCACAAGTAATAAGTTACAAGTCTAAGTCATAGGAATAGATTAAATGCATAAATTAAGTTGTTAAGCTCCCTTGAGGTTATTTTCTCACAAAAACGGTACTATGCAAATAATCCAATCATTATTATTATTTTACAAAATTTATTTTAAGGGGGTTTTCTAACATGACCGTTGTGAGATAAAGATATTTATGACCTAAGATTATTAAGGTATTATATGAAAGGGAGATGTGAAAAAATGTCATTCGAAAATTTTTGTGTGATAAACGATAGCCATCTTGAACTTGAATATTAGTTCGCGAAATAATGTTTATCATTGTTGACGTAATTTGCACGGAATAAGTTAAAATGTCAAATTCTTTGGATATCGTATTGAAAGAAATCGCAAACAATTCATTGAATCATAACGAACGTATTCAAATAATTTATTTATTTATTTATTTATTTTTCATGTTCTCCGTAAAACGGTTATTCACCAATATAGTCTAAGAGGTCACGGTCTTTTTCATAACGATCAGAGGAATGGGTAGTTTTAGTACATATTCAAAGTATGGCATCTCCGCATATGAAAAACGTTGGTCTGCCTGCTCTAAGTGGTTGCAACTATGAGTTATAGAGCTTACAAGAGGCTTTATTGTTTCGAAAAAAAAACGATCACAGGAATGGGTAGTTTTAGTACATATTCAAAGTATGGCATCTCCGCATATGAAAAACGTTGGTCTGCCTGCTCTAAGTGGTTGCAACTATGAGTTATAGAGCTTACGAGAGGCTTTATTGTTTCGAAAAAAAAACGATCACAGGAATGGGTAGTTTTAGTACATATTCAAAGTATGGCATCTCCGCATATGAAAAACGTTGGTCTGCCTGCTCTAAGTGGTTGCAACTATGAGTTATAGAGCTTACGAGAGGCTTTATTGTTTCGAAAAAAAAACGATCAGAGGAATGGGTAGTTTTAGTACATATTCAAAGTATGGCATCTCCGCATATGAAAAACGTTGGTCTGCCTGCTCTAAGTGGTTGCAACTATGAGTTATAGAGCTTACGAGAGGCTTTATTGTTTCGAAAAAAAAACGATCACAGGAATGGGTAGTTTTAGTACATATTCAAAGTATGGCATCTCCGCATATGAAAAACGTTGGTCTGCCTGCTCTAAGTGGTTGCAACTATGAGTTATAGAGCTTACAAGAGGCTTTATTGTTTCGAAAAAAAAACGATCACAGGAATGGGTAGTTTTAGTACATATTCAAAGTATGGCATCTCCGCATATGAAAAACGTTGGTCTGCCTGCTCTAAGTGGTTGCAACTATGAGTTATAGAGCTTACAAGAGGCTTTATTGTTTCGAAAAAAAAACGATCACAGGAATGGGTAGTTTTAGTACATATTCAAAGTATGGCATCTCCGCATATGAAAAACGTTGGTCTGCCTGCTCTAAGTGGTTGCAACTATGAGTTATAGAGCTTACAAGAGGCTTTATTGTTTCGAAAAAAAAACGATCACAGGAATGGGTAGTTTTAGTACATATTCAAAGTATGGCATCTCCGCATATGAAAAACGTTGGTCTGCCTGCTCTAAGTGGTTGCAACTATGAGTTATAGAGCTTACAAGAGGCTTTATTGTTTCGAAAAAAAAACGATCAGAGGAATGGGTAGTTTTAGTACATATTCAAAGTATGGCATCTCCGCATATGAAAAACGTTGGTCTGCCTGCTCTAAGTGGTTGCAACTATGAGTTATAGAGCTTACGAGAGGCTTTATTGTTTCGAAAAAAAAACGATCAGAGGAATGGGTAGTTTTAGTACATATTCAAAGTATGGCATCTCCGCATATGAAAAACGTTGGTCTGCCTGCTCTAAGTGGTTGCAACTATGAGTTATAGAGCTTACAAGAGGCTTTATTGTTTCGAAAAAAAAACGATCACAGGAATGGGTAGTTTTAGTACATATTCAAAGTATGGCATCTCCGCATATGAAAAACGTTGGTCTGCCTGCTCTAAGTGGTTGCAACTATGAGTTATAGAGCTTACGAGAGGCTTTATTGTTTCGAAAAAAAAACGATCACAGGAATGGGTAGTTTTAGTACATATTCAAAGTATGGCATCTCCGCATATGAAAAACGTTGGTCTGCCTGCTCTAAGTGGTTGCAACTATGAGTTATAGAGCTTACGAGAGGCTTTATTGTTTCGAAAAAAAAACGATCAGAGGAATGGGTAGTTTTAGTACATATTCAAAGTATGGCATCTCCGCATATGAAAAACGTTGGTCTGCCTGCTCTAAGTGGTTGCAACTATGAGTTATAGAGCTTACAAGAGGCTTTATTGTTTCGAAAAAAAAACGATCAGAGGAATGGGTAGTTTTAGTACATATTCAAAGTATGGCATCTCCGCATATGAAAAACGTTGGTCTGCCTGCTCTAAGTGGTTGCAACTATGAGTTATAGAGCTTACAAGAGGTTTTATTGTTTCGAAAAAAAAACGATCAGAGGAATGGGTAGTTTTAGTACATATTCAAAGTATGGCATCTCCGCATATGAAAAACGTTGGTCTGCCTGCTCTAAGTGGTTGCAACTATGAGTTATAGAGCTTACAAGAGGCTTTATTGTTTCGAAAAAAAAACGATCAGAGGAATGGGTAGTTTTAGTACATATTCAAAGTATGGCGTCTCCGCATATGAAAAAAGTTGGTCTGCCTGCTCTAAGTGGTTGCAACTATGAGTTATAGAGCTTACAAGATTAGGCTACATTGTTGCGAAAAAAAAACGATCACAGAAATGGGTAGTTTTAGTACATATTCAAAGTATGGCGTCTCCGCATATGAAAAAAGTTGGTCTGCCTGCTCTAAGTGGTTGCAACTATGATTTATAGAGCTTACAAGAGGCTTCATTGTTTCGAAAAAAAAACGATCAGAGGAATGGGTAGTTTTAGTACATATTCAAAGTATGGCGTCTCCGCATATGAAAAAAGTTGGTCTGCCTGCTCTAAGTGGTTGCAACTATGAGTTATAGAGCTTACAAGATTAGGCTACATTGTTGCTAAAAAAAAAAAGATCACAGAAATGGGTAGTTTTAGTACATATTCAAAGTACGGTGTCTCCGCATATGAAAAAAGTTGGTCTGCCTGCTCTAAGTGGTTGCAACTATGAGTTATAGAGCTTACAAGAGGCTTCATTGTTTCGAAAAAAAAAACGATCAGAGGAATGGGTAATTTTAGTACATATTCAAAGTATGGCGTCTCCGCATATGAAACAAGTTGGTCTGCTTGCTCTAAGTGGTTGCAACTTCGAGTTATAAAGCTTACAAGATTAGGCTACATTGTTTCGAAAAAAAAAAAACGATCAGAGAAATTGTCAGTTTTAGTATATATTCAAAGTATGGCCTCTCCGCAGATGAAACAAGTTGGTCTGGCGGCTCTCAGTGGTTGCATTTCAGAGTTATGATGCGCGCAAGTCATTGCATTGTTGCGAAAAAAACGATAACAGAAATGGTCAGTTTTAGTACCTATTCGAAGTATGGTGTCTCCACAGGTGAAACGAGTTGGTCTGCCTGCTCTCAGTGGTTGTATTTCAAAGAAAAAAAAATAACAGTAATCAATAAAATAAAAAAATTAAATCGAACAAATCCAATTTTTATTAATTCAACTTCCATAATCTAAACATCTTTGGGTAAAATCACAGATTAATCATTTTGTAGAATATTACTAAGGCTTAAAGAGTTAAATATTTACTTACTTCTAATATTCTTTTAATATTTTTATGAGCTTTTTCATTAGTCACATCAAAACATCATGGATTTTGGCGATAAAAGTAAAAAATAGCTTAAAAAAAGGGGTCTACGGTATCGTATACCGTTTACCTAATTCGAGTTTGAGGGATTTCTTAACGTACTTCGAAAAATGGTGTTCAGAAAACATAAAAAAAGACAACCTAATATTATAGTAGGAGATTTCAATATAAACATGAATAAAAATGCAGACATCTATACAAAAAACTTAAAAACTTAATCATTGAATTCAATGGGATGAAACAACTGGTAAAAGATCCCACCAGAGTAACTCTAACATCAAGTACATTAATTGATCTGGTGATAACAAATGTATTTGAACTACAGGTAAATCTATTAGATGCACCTAGAATCACAGATCACTCCATAATTCAAATTATAGAGCAAAATCGAAATACGAAAAAACATTTTATAAACACCAAAGCTTATCGGAACTATGCAAAATATGACGAAGAAGAACTAAGATTACAACTCAGAGCACAAAATTGGAATGGAATAATGGAATTAGATTTTGATATTAAGGTAGAAACATTCATAAAAAACTTAAAATATTCAATTTCAATATTCAAGATTTCTTTTTTAACTTGGATAGATTTAACTTAGATTTCGTCATCTTCGGAATCTTCTTCTTCGCTGCTTAGGCACGTAGACGAGGAGTCTGTAATGTGATAAAATAACTGTAAAGTTTGATAGAAAAAATGACGATTTTGATGATATGAAAATTATTATACATATGTATATATAAAAAAACAGAAGGAAACGAACTCTTGTATGTATAGCTTAATGAGATTTATGGTTTAGATACGTAATATGCCATTAATAAGAAACAAATACATGCAAACTTTTCGTTTCCTAACGATTTTTACCTATACATCCGCAATCGTATAAAACTTACCACTGACATCACCAGAAATATTGTCATTTTCTGACTCCGTTACAGTAACATCAGATACTTTATCTGGTAGTCGGTTCCCTGCATACCAGATAGGGACATATTTGCCGTGTTCTTCTTTCCAACCATGTTCAATTGGCAATAGATAGCTTGGAGGATTTTTGGTTGAATTTATCCAGATATTTGATACGTATTTAGCTCTAAGTATCTGTTGAACTAGTTCGATTTCAGACGGTGGCAAAAAAGCAGCATCAAAATTCATAAGAGTTTTGTTAAATTTTTCATTCTCTTTATTGGGCTTAAATTTTTTGAGGAAAATCTTATGGCGGGCCTCGTTTACAGATTTACTCTTCACACCATATAACTCACATATGAATTGTTCAATTTTGCATTTGATTTCATTTGTCAATGGAGCATTAGAACTTAGCTCTATTAGAGCCTCTTGATAAACTGTGTTTTTACTTAGGATATTGTAAGGTTTTTGTTTGCCCTTTCTATAAAATGCAGGGGTATAATCACACCCTGTCAAAGCATGAAACGCTGGCAAACTCTTTGCCAATGTAGCACCAATACTGAGATAAATTTTGTTAACATTTACAATACGTCGTTTGG
Source organism: Hesperophylax magnus (assembly GCA_026573805.1). NCBI lineage: Eukaryota > Metazoa > Arthropoda > Insecta > Trichoptera > Limnephilidae > Hesperophylax > Hesperophylax magnus. Next base: position 34,713 of record JAIUSX010000100.1, read on the forward strand.
CAAGAGTGCCGGATTCAATAAATATTTCATGCTTTTCGAATTTGTCCAAATTTCCCAGTAAAATGACGATTACATCAGTGTCAGAAGTTTTAATCAAAATATTAGATGGTTCTTGAATACTGTATATGTGGTATATTATTTTTGTATCGGTTTCTTCGTGGTGCCCACACATCAAATTAGGGTTATCGTTTTGCACAACCTTTTTGCCGTCGCTTTGATATTCATACGAATAACAATTATTTTCAAAATTGAGATTAACCGTGCTTCCAGAAATGACTAGACTAGCCTCCTCGGAACTCCAATGTTTTATGAAAAAATGCACGAGTTCTTCTTTGAATTGTGTAATTCTTAATTCTTTGACGAAATTTCTTGGTCTGATTTGTTTTGGCGATGTTATTTTATACTGTGTTTTGGGGGTAGCTTTGTGCCCAGCTCTCATTTCACGTTCAAAATCTTTGATTGAGGGTGATAAATAAGAATCAAATATTACATCGATACGGTTTGCTTTGTAGCTTATACATTTTTTCAAAATGTATAGCGACATTTCACCAAATGTTTTCACATGCACTGGTATTAAATGGAGAATATAGAATCCATCTACAATCACAACATCAATTTTTTGTGGCGTATTGGCATTGGCTATTTTTTCCAATATTTTCATGAGTGCAGCCTTGTTAGTCTTCATCAAGGAACCATCTAAATGACTCATTGAAGGTGACGATGAAGATAATGGATATTCCAAAACTTTTGGCAAATCTAGTTTCTGATTAAGGGAAATTCCTAAAAGACGACCGAAGACGTTTCGTTCTGCTTTTATAACTTGCAGTTTTTGTGCTGCTTTACATGGCTTTTTTGATTTATCTGAACAGAAATTCCTGATTTCATTGCGTTTTATTGGTTTCTCGAAACGGTCGGGATTTTCATTACATTGAGATATAAATTCTTTTCTCTGATTTTCTCCTGTAGCCTCTATATTGAGCAGAAAGTCTGCGGTTTCATTCGTTACTGAATTCCCAGTGACAATATTGTACAGTTCGTCTTTATCGTCTTGATAATCAAATGGATTGCCATAAGATTCTACAGTATCGACAAGTTTCTTCACTGCCTTTTTGTTTTTGGAAATGTTGGCTGTCTGCAGATCAGAGGTAACGTCTTGTACCCTGGTAATATTAGTTTCTTCTAAAACATGAGTTATAATGGTGGATCTCAGTGCATGGCTTTTTGCCCAACGCTGTCGGCCTGACAAGGAATTAGTAAAATGGCTAACACCCGACAATCGCTTAGCAGCATCGGCGTTTATGGTTTGTTCTAGTGTTAAATCAACGGGTTGTCTAGAAAACGCTTTGTCAGTGCGCTTGATACCCAAGCCATGACGTTTTAAATAAAGCTCGAGGCCTGGGTGAGTGTCTTGGACTTTTAATATGTCGTCATGGTGCTTTGTGAGCCATCGCGCATAATTTGGATGATTTAGTATGAAAAATATATTGTTAATTTTTGGAAGTACATATTTGTAAAGCTCAAAATTGTTTTCTCGTATCGATCGGCTCAAAAGAAAGTAATACTCGATCAGATTTATATATTGCATGTAAAATTGTGCCGTTTTGCCGTGTTCTCCGTTTTGAGTTTTTTCTCGAAAAATTCTGTATTTAGAGATGATTTCTGATAAAAAGAAATTGTCAACATCGACCAAGTGTTTCCAGAACTGTCCATTCGTCTATTTTTTATTTCTTGCAGTTCTTCTACCAAATCTGGTGACAATTGTAGATTTTCCTCTTTTAAAAAGAATTTAAAATGGATTAATTGTAAGGCCAGTGAAATAATAGGGTGAAGTCTCTTGCATCGATTGTAATGCGTACCAGACATGAATCCATTAAGAGACCCATTGGCTAGCAAATCAGCTTCGATTAGCATATGCGTCAAACCACAATCATCGTTAATTTTCCTATAGCTTTGAAATAGGCCAGGATGATATGAAATGTGCCAAGAAAAATAAAAAGATTGTCAAAATTTGGCCGTTCTGTGGATTGTATTTGTAATGCCACTTTTGCAATTGCAAGATCATATGTAACACATATATATTCCTGACCACACTCTTCGGCTATACTTTTTGCTTGTTGCATTGTTGTTTTAACAACGGAAGTGTTAGTGGGAGACATGTTTATTGGGTTCAAATAAGCTATTTTCTGTTTACTGGTTTGATCATTCATAGTGAGGTTATTAAATCCTACCCACATAGGAGTATTCTCGATTTCAGCAGCATGACACAAAACCCATAATAAATCTCTATTCTTTGCATTTATTTTGACAGATTCAGTTGTTTTACGTAAGTCACTATCAAGTAAAATCATACTGTCACTCATTCTTGGTTTTTTAATGGGATGATCTATATTAATGTCAATCACGTCGAATGCCCTTCTTCTTTTGCCTTTAGATGGTTTCATTGACAAGTCAATAGGTTGATTTCGTATGGAGTACTGTTCTTCATGCAATGTATTTTTTCCAGAAGGTGTGTCTACGTAACGGTCAAAATTATCGAAAGCTACTCCAGTATTTAACTGAGGACATGGAATTATCCCAGACGGAATGAATGTTGTTATAGATTCATCGATGGAGGCATAGGTAATTTCAGTTTCTAATTCTTCTAATAAAGTGTAGCTAGGTATCTGACCATATTTGTTCAAAATGTTCACAACTTTTCTGCTGTTAGTTAGACTTTTAATAGCCATTCCCAGAGCTAATTGTTTAGAAGGCTTAACATGTCCATTTGTCACAGCGTAAATTTGATCCTGGCTTATCGATTCAGCTTTCTTTAAGCAAGTCTCAGACAACTTTTTTTTTGTGCGCGAACCGATGCCAAGGAGCTCCAAGTTGAATTTTTTAAGAGCATCGGGTATATTACACTCGCCTTGGAGTAATTCCTGCACTGAACAAGTTGTTGGTAGGGGAGTTTTAGGCAGGGAAAGAATCTCTTTTCTCAATATATTAGCAGCAGACGTGAGAATATCTCTTTTCACTAATTCCTTCTGTTTCGACATCACGAAATCAATTGGCAAACCCGTTCTGAAAACTAACTTACGTCCATTTATTTCTTCTATAGTTAAAACGCTTCGATCAAATGAGGCTCGAATTTTCTGTTCTAATCTCGAACATGTTATATTATTTTCAGTGCTATTTGACTGCAGAGAAGATTCATAATATTCGTGAAGATTGGACATTAAATGAATATTATTGCCATGAATTATGTCGTTTATGAATTCATACAATTTTTGTAAGGCATTTTTATGGCTCTCGCGTATAACGTGCCACACACCGTCTTTTTCATTGGACTGACAGTCGGATATTTTTTCAGTTCTTCTAAAAAAATCTTTCAAACAATTAGTGTGATAAAATAATGGAACACTTGTCTGTGAAATTTTATGTTGTAAATTGACTTCGTTAGATGCTAACGATTTCATCAGTATCTTTTCGCGGGTTTCATTTGATTGCAAACAGTGCATCTTTTCAAATTTTTTATGTGATTGTTTACGCTGGTGATCGCAGAATAAGCATATAGCTTTGCAACTAGACGTACTTGGTGAAGGTGATGACAATGTCTCCGCTTGATTATCTGAAGTCTCGACTGGCAGAAGTGTTAAACTGTTGGTCTCAGGAGTAGATATTATTGTTTTTTTCACTGCGGTAAATTTTTTATAGCACGATAGATGATATACGGCAGTACTGTCAAAATCATTTGGTATTTTGATATGAGCATGTTTCAAATTACGGTTAATACGAACTGTTAATATATCACGACACTTTTCTAAACTGTTTTTATTAAAAGGCAGCACTTTTTCGTCCATCTTACATTTACAAAACAGGCATGTAGTATTTATGTTCGACATTATTGTAAAAGTGGGAGTAACGGGTAATAGTATTAAAAAAAGCACCAAAACAAGCGAAAGCACACCCTCTCACAACGATTGTACTGCGCACACTGACGCGGGACGCGGGCCGCCGGGCCGGACGCGGGCGGAGGAGGGGGCAATGTGTGTGTCAAGCAGGGTTCCCGAATTGCGGGAATTCCCCAAACTGCGGGGAATTTTTCAGATTTACTTAAAACTGACCATTTCTCTGATCGTTTTTTTTTCGCAACAATGTAGCCTAATTTTGTAAGCTTTATAACTCGAAGTTGCAACCACTTAGAGCAGGCAGACCAACTTTTTTCATATGCGGAGACGCCATACTTTGAATATGTACTAAAACTACCCATTTCTGTGATCGTTTTTTTTTTTCGCAACAATGTAGCCTAATCTTGTAAGCTCTATAACTCATAGTTGCAACCACTTAGAGCAGGCAGACCAACTTGTTTCATATGCGGAGACGCCATACTTTGAATATGCACTAAAACTACCCATTTCTGTGATCGTTTTTTTTTTCCGCAACAATGTAGCCTAATCTTGTAAGCTCTATAACTCATAGTTGCAACCACTTAGAGCAGGCAGACCAACTTTTTTCATATGCGGAGACGCCATACTTTGAATATGTACTAAAACTACCCATTCCTCTGATCGTTTTTTTTTCGAAACAATGAAGCCTCTTGTAAGCTCTATAACTCATAGTTGCAACCACTTAGAGCAGGCAGACCAACTTTTTTCATATGCGGAGACGCCATTCTTTGAATATGCACTAAAACTACCCATTCCTCTGATCGTTTTTTTTTCGAAACAATGAAGCCTCTTGTAAGCTCTATAACTCGAAGTTGCAACCACTTAGAGCAGGCAGACCAACTTTTTTCATATGCGGAGACGCCATACTTTGAATATGTACTAAAACTACCCATTTCTGTGATCGTTTTTTTTTTTCGCAACAATGTAGCCTAATCTTGTAAGCTCTATAACTCATAGTTGCAACCACTTAGAGCAGGCAGACCAACTTGTTTCATATGCGGAGACGCCATACTTTGAATATGCACTAAAACTACCCATTTCTGTGATCGTTTTTTTTTTCCGCAACAATGTAGCCTAATCTTGTAAGCTCTATAACTCATAGTTGCAACCACTTAGAGCAGGCAGACCAACTTTTTTCATATGCGGAGACGCCATACTTTGAATATGTACTAAAACTACCCATTCCTCTGATCGTTTTTTTTTCGAAACAATGAAGCCTCTTGTAAGCTCTATAACTCATAGTTGCAACCACTTAGAGCAGGCAGACCAACTTTTTTCATATGCGGAGACGCCATACTTTGAATATGTACTAAAACTACCCATTCCTGTGATCGTTATGAAAAAGACTGTGACCTCTCAGTCAGAAGATTACAAATTAGACAAAAAGTATAGCAAAACACATAAAAAGGTCAGTTTCACTACTTTGTGACATACGTCAAAAGATAATTGTTAAACTGCCTGTAGGTTACGTTAAAAATGTCGATGGTCAATGCAGACTCGTTGAGCAGTTCAGTCGCTCTGTTGACTGGGGCGTTCTGATAGGCAGAAGTCCTCGCTTTTGGAGCATAAAAAAGGGTATGGGACCTTCCACGAGTATACTTGTCTGGAACATATAAGTTAATCTCTTTCAAAATAGGTGGATTATGTATAGTTCCAGAGATTATCTTAAAAAAATGTTTTCCTAAAAATATTTTTCGGCGGGCTTCTAATGTATTAAGATCGAGCATTCCTGCTAAGAATAAGGATGGATACAGGAAAGGGTAGTACATATATTCCCTCATATATAGGTAACGCATGAATCTCTTTTGTACTTTTTCTATTTCGAGAATATGGTTTTGTTCCAAGATACTGCGAACAAGTGCTTCATACGTTCTCCGGATTGCGATTCCGTTGGTAAATGATCTTGAATTACGAAGAACAAATCCAAGCATTTTGTTGGCACGGGAGACAATATCAGATATATGGGATTTGAAAGAGAGATTTGTCACAATTAGTTAATGTTACAAGAGAGAAAAATAAAGAGGTTAACAACAATATTTTAAAACGTAAAGTTATAATTTTATTATTTTTCTCTTATTCCGCTTCACTCTTAATACGCAATATTTCACTTTCAAATAAATGGATTTAGCTTTATTAATTCAAAACATGATTTATTATGTCGGGGGAGACGGAAAAATACGCACTTTTAATTTTAATTTCGTTTATTAAGTCACTTACGCGATATGATACTTACAAGTGTAAACCCAGCCGGGCTGGGTTTACACTTGTAAGTAAAATTTACGACTTTCGTAAATTTTTGAAAAGTTACTCACAGGAACGCTTACATAATGCATCCAACTTATCGTAAATAATGCTCACGGAAGTTGTTTGGAAGTTTAATTTACGAACTTCTCACAGAGACCGCTACACCAGTAATTCTATTTTTCGTAAGATGGCTTCCTGACAACAACGCGTTGCCGCCGACATGGATCATGGATCCCCATATAATACCCATTTCCGCACACAACGGATTGCCGCTGCGATAATATGCACAATTTTGTCAAACAAAAACGTAAGGGCCCGCAGAGTGTGTTGGATTAGGAGTTGGCTTCAAAGAAGAAGTACTGATGAGGCTTTCGTTCGTTTAACGGCAGAATTAAGAATTGAGGATCAACAAAAATTCTTTAATTTTATCCAAATTATAGCAACTGACTTCTAATACTTATTGGAAATGATTGGACCGCTAATTAAAAAAAGAATGATACTCGTTTTCGGAATGCTATTTCACCAGCTGAAAAATTAATGAGATTCCTGAGGCGTATGTGTGTAACACCATGTACGATCGTGTAAGAAATGCGGATATCCGCAAAGAGTACAAGGCTGATGTAAGCGTAATGAGTAAGATCAAGAAAGGCACGCTTAAATGGTTTGGGCACGTAGAGCGAATGAGCGAAGAAAGGAGTTTAAGAAGAATATACGATGCAAATGTGAATGGTAGCAGAAGTTGGGGACGCCCGAGGAAGACATGGCACGACTAAGTGAATCAGATAGTTGAGTCAGGCCATGTCAAGAGTCAGAATAATAGAAGAGTATGTATTAGACAATGTATGAATGCGAATGAGGCAAGAAGTGTGTGCCAAGACCGAGTTGTTTGGCGGTCCGTCCTCTCAGCCTACCCCTGCGGAGAAACGGTGTGATGGTTAGTTAGTTAGTTAGAAAAATGAATGTTGACTATTCGATTTTTGGGGTCAGGTAATGTTTTCTGTGTATTCTTATATTGCATTTTTGTATGCATTCATTGGAGATATTAATTTGTTGTGAAGTTTGATAGCTGATCCATCAGTTCGTGAAGTAGAATACTAGAATCATTATCACACATTTACACAGGCATTTTTTAAACATGACATTGTGTTAATGATAAATAATGTTATGTTAGTCTCCATAGATTATTGCAGTGTATCATTTCATAGAGCTGTTCATGGCGACAAGTAAACAAGTCCCGAGGAGCAATGGCGGAAAGACCGAATCTTACTGTCAGTGTTGCAGATTTCTGTTTTCCATCCCGACAGTAACGTCAAAACTTACGGTAAGCGTCTCAAATTATTAATCTGTTTTGATAAGCTGTGAGAGAGCCGTAAATTCCCGCGTGAGCGATTAGACTTGTCAAAAACTTACGTAAAAAAACTTCTGTAACTTGGTATAAATTACGGTAAGTGACTTATGGTGTCGTTTACATTGGTAAATTTGTCGTAAGTCGCTTACGTGAGCAACTTACAGGAAAAAACTTACAAATGTAAACCCAGCCTAGTCGCAGCCGACGGCGACTATGTTCATATCAAGAGTTGGATTATATTCATAATATCGTAAATCATACCTACAAAATATTTCATAGACACTGCTGCCAACCAAAAAAAATTTAGTATTTCCATATAAAATAAATAATATCATCGTGTATAATTAATCCATATTAATATGTAAGTCAATGTATTATTTATAACAAATAATCAACATATAATTAAATAAAATAACCCGAATAACAACCAAATAGAATAAAATGTGATTAAACGTATTCCGTTTAGGTAGTTTAGGTTAGGTTAGGTTAGAACATGGGAAAAGGTATGTATTAGAATTAAATCACAAACCAGTCTATATAAACCTAGCGTAGCCCACAAACTACTTGAAAACTGGGATATAACTCTAAAGGGGACGTGAGCAGGCGTTATTAAAGGGGCAATTTTTTGTTACAGAAAATAACATGGAAAATAGGTATTAGAATTAAATCACAAACCAGTCTATACAAACCTAGCGTAGCCCACATACTATTTGAAAACTGGGATGTAACTCTAAAGGGAACGCGAGCAGGCGTTATTAAAGGGGCATTTTTTTGCTATAGAAAATCACAGTTAGATTAGGTTATATCCTGATACAACTAGTTATTTACCTAGCCAGTGCGGGTTAGGTACAGTACCTACCTACGAACTAATTCAGTTAAAGAAAATAAAATCTTGAAAATATTAAATTTATATATTCGGGTGCGCGGAATCTTCTCTCAGCAAAGTTCCGTAACAACCCCTCCCCCCCCTCATGGATTTCAAATATTTTGTGGGGAGCACTCATTTTGATTTTTTTTTGTGGGGAATTATGTTTTATAGAAATTCTCTAACAACCCCCCACCCATGGAAACAGGAACCGTCAGGTATTCAGTGGCCCGCCAGTGATTCAAAATCGTCAATTTCGCCCAACTGTTAAAAAAGTTGGGCAGCCTTGATTTAGACTAATCCGAATCCGAATCCGAATCTGATAGAATTAGGTGGGGGTCGGCACTATTAACTGAGTTATAGGGTCTTGAAGTTTCGTACGCGACACTTTGAAAACATGTTTTATATATTATTTCAACCATGAATTAAAAACAATCAAATTAACAACCATTTAAACTTTTGACATTTCAGCAGTGCCAACCAAAAAATAAAAAGTGTTGTCATATAATAATAATATCAATATCAATGCATGGAAAATTCTGAAAATTAAATATCATTTGCCAGATTTGTAGTTTATTATTTAAAATCTTGTAAATATTAAATTTATATATATATATAACCTAACCTAACTGTGATTTTCTATAGCAAAAAAATGACCCTTTAATAACGCCCACTCACGTCCCCTTTAGAGTTTTATCCCAGTTTTCAAGTAGTTTGTGGGCTACGCTAGGTTTGTATAGACTGGTTTGTGATTTAATTCTAATACCTTTTTCCATGTTATTTCCTGCTCGCGTCCCCTTTAGAGTTACATCCCAGTTTTCAAATTGTTTTTTGGGCTACGCTAGGTTTGTGATTTAATTCTAATACCTTTTTCCATGTTATTTCCTGTTACAAAAAATTGCCCCTTTAATAACGCCTGCTCGCGTCCCCTTTAGAGTTATATCCCAGTTTTCAAGTAGTTTGTGGGCTACGCTAGGTTTGTATAGACTGGTTTGTGATTTAATTCTAATACCTTTTTCCCATGTTCTTCTGCCTACTCTAACCCAAACTAAAAACCTAACCTATTTTGTAAAAAAATATTATTATTATATGGCAACACTTTTCTTTTTTTGGTTGGCACTACTGAAATTTCAAAAGTATTAAATAGTTATTAATTTGATTTTCTTAATTCATGGTTGATAAATAAAACATGGTTTCTATATATCGCGTACGAAATTTCAAGACCCTATAACTCAGTTAATAGTGCCGACCCCCACCTAATTCTTACAGATTCGGATTCCCCAGCCCTAAATTAGTCTAAATCAAGTTCAATTTCAGTTATTCGAGTGACTCCCCTAAACCGAATTTTACCCAAAGAAATTAATTAGTTAAATTAGTAGAATAGGTGGGTACTGGCAAATTAATTACATAAATTGGCGTTTTTATAATATTGACTACTCATGAGCCGCCTCTGCCCTTCATGCTTGCACATTTGTTCCTCATTCAGAAACATTCCTCAAATTGGGTTTGAGACTTCACTAAATTGCGGAAGGTACCTAGAAAAAAATCTAACTACGATATTTAAAGAGAGACTGAAGCTAAAAGATCTCTCATATACGGGAAGACATGTTAGTAACCATCGAGTTCTAGTCTACATTTAAGAGTGTTTTCTTTTGCCTTTCCAGCATAAAATATGTGAGGCCCAGTCCCTTGAACCCCTGACACATTTGTCGTTGTATCAATAACACCATTTACGTTCATTTTCTACATTTGCCTCCGTGGTTGAGGGATAAGACTAGATTAAGAGATAAGAGAGTTTAAATACCGGCGGGCGTAAATAAATTTTATTTGATTACTTTGTGTTATTTCACAAATTACTCATTTAAAATAATATATAGTATATTTGCAGCATGTTCCAAAGTGGTAGATACTGTTAGTATTGCCCTGGTGTAAGACCACCATTCAGAATAGAAAATTTGCTTGAAATGGCTTTGACTGTGTTTGGTGACCAGATCTGAATAGCCAGGTATTTCTCCACCTTCCTCTTCCCTATCTCCTTCCCCTCACCACTACTTTCAGCCTCATTACATACCCCAATTGAGGATGCCATAGTTGCACTGGTTCCAGATGGTTGGGAGCAGTTGAGACTCTTGTGTGGTTTCACAAAAAAAAGATGCATTTCCTTCTTTAAATATTATAACGGGTCGATAACCGCCAGTTCTTGGCACTTCAGCTTTTCGTCAAATTTGGATGACTATTATGCTTGACAGCTGATCAACTCAATTGAAAATTTGATCGAAAGCTGACGGACCTAGAATCGGTGATTAATGAGCTCCATTATTTGAAGCGTAAGTAAATCAGCCTATGAAGGCTTCTTCAATATTATGTAATTTTTTTGAGGGGTAGGAAAGTAAAAATGAGAGACTTTATATCAAATAGTTAGTTCCTTTTATAGTATTTTGCACACTTTAATTGTCATGATACATCGTTCTTAAATATAATAAATAATCAACTTTAATGCAACATTTTTGTTTACAACATTTCATTTAAATTGTAAGTTTTATCAATATTGACTTTTTATAACATAGTGATTTTAGGCGCGAGTATATTTTAATACATTGCAGTCAAATATTGATGAAATAGCAACAATTTCCACAGATTATGCTTTCTGATGATTCTTATATAATTCCACATCTCAAAACATTTAGATTTCATGACTTTACGAAATATCTTCGAACACAGTTGGTAATTTACAAGATTTGGTTTTATTAGCTAGAATTTCTATTAAATCTGTTTGTTTTTCACTTGGATTAGCATAATGTGTTGAAATTGATGCCATTTGAGTCGTATTCATGAAAATTAGAATGATCCGTTACTGTCCAACATATACAATGACTTTTTACAAATAATACTCTAAACAACTTAATAAAGTGAATATCTTAACAGTGATCAAAGCGTTTAATGATTGGTTATTAAAAATACGTCGTTTAACACATTCATTGACGTACCTTTTATGCTGACAGCTTACAACACTATGAATACAATGTTTAACGCGTATCTGGGTGATTTTGTATTTTATGTTGTTTTTTTTAATATATAATACATACACCATAAAAAATATCTACATTACGAAGAGGAAATTGATCTGTTGGATTATCTATATAAAGATTGTTGTAGACACAGAAAGAGGTATAATAATAATAATAATTAATGGTAACATTTATTATTTTTTATTAATTTGAAAAATTATCATGGAATATCGAAAAATATTTGCCTATTAATAAAGTTAGGATAGCACATAAATCTAACAATAATAAATAATTTTATAAATAATCAACAGCTGATTAGCTTAATTAATTATATCTTTGTAAATCAAAACATGGATTTAGTTGGCGGAAGGACTAAAATAAGGATTTAGACAGGTAAAAAAAATGTACATCTCCACAGTAGTTTTCTACAGACATTTCTATCGGTTCAGTATAAAATACATTGTCTAATTGTTAACAGTACTATACACCTTCTAATCAAACTCTATTTTTTATTAAACTCTACATTTCCACCATAAAAATCATTTAAAAATTGAATGGTTGCGTAAAATCAACAACATTTTCCATATTCTTAAATATTTATCAGATTCTGTAAAATAACAATAAAAATAATATTTATTTGGCTGGTGTTGTAAAAAGAATACTTTAAAATCGAACATGTATATATATATTATTTCATTTGTTTTGCAAACGTAACAACGAAGTTTAAAATCTTGTGGCGAACGAATGTTACATTTTCTAAATCTTTCCTGTAAAATGCTTTTTTCAAAAGCGATGCATGATTGAATATGTATTTAATGATATAATTTACATGATATGTTGATAACTTTCATGAATGCCATAAGCTTGCTTGTTTATTATTTTTTATCCAGTACATTTTCCGGAAATCGTTGCATTTGAAGTTAAGAAAATGATTGAAAAACTATTAACCAGTCGTACGATGGCCACCCATATTTAGGTTTCATCGTTCTAGGCCTTGAGCGATGGCTGCCTAAATTTAGGAAGGCGAATTTATTTCGAATTTCAATTCTAAAACCTGCTAATTTGGAATAAATGATGAAATATTGTTGGATTCATTGGCCTTAAACCACAGTAAGGAGTTTATATGTTTCCATATTAACCTTCCAGCGGGCGCGCTGTCGTAAAATTTACGACAAACGCGCCTTATCGCTTCCCCCACTCTTTCCACTTAGTTGTAAGCATCGAGCTTCGAGCTATGCTAGAGTCAAATCAAATGTCAAACATTTACCGCAAGATATAAATGTTTTTCTCAAAGTGAGTTACGGTAGGGCAATTGAACCGATGACAGAAGAAGAAAACATAAGCTTTCCAAAACTCGGTGTTTGTCGGTTATGTGCACTGGATAAGAAAAGATCCTCAGCATCAATGAAGTGTTGCCGTTGACAGTCCTTTACATGCAAGAACCATTCTTCAGTTGAGGTGGTTTGTAACAATTGTAAGGATGGGAATATTAATTCTGACTAAATAGGTCGATAACAAATTTCGTTTTGAAATATTAAAATGTTTAGAGTGTTGCTTCGTTTTTTTTAAGAAAGTCAATTTTTTTTTTTTTAAGTACTGCCTATTATCATTCTTCATATCCTTAAAAAAATTCCCTAACATTTGTATAAAGAAAACACCACTTACATGGAGAAAACTTGATGACGTAAAATTTACGACAAGCGCCCGCTCAAGGGAAATTTCTCAACGCGCCCGCTGGAAGGTTAATATTTGGAGATATAATTTTTTGAATGAGCGCGGCCAAATCCAAAACCGAAGGCTCGGAAATCTTCATCGCTCAAGGCATTTTTATTTTGTAAATACCCCATTGCTCGCATGGTTAAAAAAAAATAAATTATTAATTAAACTGTTTTTAATCTTTGAGACGGTAATCGGATAAAAAGTAAACATATAATTAGATAATTTACTTGATCGTTCAACTCTTCTACCATGTGATATTAATCCGCTATCGTTTGACACCAACCTTTATTCATTTCGTGATATGTACCTTCAATTTCGCTTAAGTGAACTATCTATTTACTTCTGAAATAAAAATTAAATAAACCTGATACAAAAAATTGTTACTAACTCATTTTTTAAATGCGCATTGTTTTAATTCCTTTTGTGTACTATAAACGTGAACGATATATATAATGTTTTATATTATTTACACAATGTGTTACTTCAAAGTGGTTCAACATGACTTATATTTGTACTACACACACAATTCTACTAATCAAGCATTAATTTCTTTCTTTCATTCTTGTCGATGAAGTTTTTAGCAAAGGACATAAAAAATATATAAATCAAATATTTGTGATTAATTATTATACATATTTAGAAATCTCCTAATTAATTTATATAATTTACTAATTAGAGAATGAACCCGCCACCGTCAAAAGCTTTAATTTCGTTTTTTAGAATAGCCTTGACCTGTTTAGCTCGTTTAAAGGTTAAATAACTAATGAATTTGAATAATTAACTACATATTGAAATTGTTTTAAATGTAATATTTGTTAATCTATTATTTTGAATCGGGACATCTTTGATTATAAAATAAATATCTCCAAAGCCTAACGATTGTACATATGAATTATTTATAAACATCAGTTTATTGATTGGTGAACGATGATTATATTAAATCAATCATTATTTTATTAAATAATGCTCTAACAATAGATGGAGCGAGACAGTTGTGTGATAAATTGGACCCATTTAATGCAAATCAATCAAAAACATGAGTAAACCAATAAAATCGTGTAGGTAGAACATAACAGTAAGGTTGATTGGCGTAACACAGCAAAAGTCATGAATGTAAACATTAACAAGAGGTGATTACACGGTTGAGTAAAGGTTTACGAGCCGCTAGGTAAGGACTAGTTTAACAACACGACCACATTTCTTTAACGTATTTTTAACAAAATACTCTTCAACTTATGCTATTTATTGTGCCTTATTCCCATCCCTATTATAACCTGATGCCTACACGAGTTAATTAACTTAAATTTATATTAAACGTACACATTTATCTTAACATGACATTCAAAAATAACGTGGCTAAAATAATGTAACTTATAACATTACTTCCAAGTTATCTGAGTATCTTTTTGTATAACAAAAAAGTTTATAAATCTTTACCGAGCCGAAGGAATAAATGTGACTTTCGCTAACACACAATACGAAAATGTCGCCCTTCAACGATCCATTGCTTGGTTATATTATGTAGAAGCTTCGCATTTATATCGCATTCGAATAAGCACGGAATCTGCAGTCATAATTTTTACATATTGTTATAACTATCTCACAATATTGTTAAACGCAGTTACTTATCAAGAACTTGCAAAAAAGCATTCAAACCTCGTTTTCATATCACCGTCAATATTATTTAACATCTTTTGAGTATTCTTTACTCATCCATCTATTTGTCTTCCATCTTTCGAACCCATTTTATCTCAAACATTCTTTTCATGTCTCATTCAAATTAGAATTAATATTACACATGTCTATCTAGTTTGTAATCTTTGGGCATTTTAAATATAATGAACACATGCAAAATCCGTTTTACATTTATGTTTCGACCAACGTTCCACTGACCGGGTAACTTTTAATGGTGAGTCGCATGTATCGATGAAATAATGCGGGTGTTTCCTAGCGATTTAACTAATAACCATGAGTTACCTGTTTGATAACCTCTTAATAAGTTGATTTTTAGATGTTTAATCAGTCATTGAATGTGTGATTGAAAATGCCGGCAGTTTTTTATTAAGTCTGACCTGATCTTTACAGTGCTGTTATCAGAACTTTAAAATCCAATGTGATATCAATTATTTATTTCTCCATGCACCGGTGAGACCAAAACTAATTTCACACAAATGGTTTTTATTATAAAATACTTTTTTTCTCCATCTTTGTTATATTATCATTTTCAAATTCTCACACAGATAGAATATATCAATAGTTTATTTGTCTTTTGAAGTTACACATATTATTTCAATATCTCTCCTTCATAATGTTGAAATAAGTCGTTATTTCTGCATAATTCTGCAATGGCTATTACATTTTATGAGTTTATTTAAACATACATTTAAAATCTAATTAAATATTTAACTTTACAAGCAGTCATTAGAATATTTCAAGACAACAATATGTTATTTCATTTACGAGTATTATTATATTCACTTGAGTAGGTACTGTGATATATGTAATGTAACTTTATTTTGGAAAGAGGGGAAATGTTTTTAGTGTTATGTGCTAGGTAAATACTATTATATGAATAGATAGTTAAATATTATCAAGCCACATTATTATACTTAGATAATTAAAATATTCTCAATATTTCCAAGGAATTTATAAATCAACAGTTTTATACAAATTTATGGTGAAAATATTTTGTTTCCTTATTTTATATCTTTATTAAATAGAACGGTCAACATATTTAAAAACTGAATTTTGTTATCAACGATTTGTTAAAAACAGATTTGAAAAAAATACTGCAATCAAAAAGTATATTCTGTACAAAAAAATGTTGTAAAAGTGTAGTATGCATTTCTAATAATTTTAGTTTATATCTTTTTTACAGTATTGCAAAACTTATTGCCCAATTTACCCCAAATACCCCCAATATAGGGTACCTAATAACTGAACCTATTTGATTTCTGATTCAAATTCACATTAATTTTTTTCATCACTTGCAACATTTTTGCAAATAGTTTAAAACAAAGTTTTTCAAATGATTTCGTTTTCTTGTTTTATACTGATTTTTTTGAACACATGTGATGTTTAGTGATTATATTTTATGAAATGTTTTAATGGTTGCTTTAGCAAAAATAAGGATTGTATGTGTTTATGTCAATAGATGTAGTTATTATCTGTCTATTGATTATTTGTCCCTCTTCAAACAAAATTAACAACAGTTTTGAGATGATCCATTTTTCATGTTTGAAGTTGGATGAAAAAATCAGCTTACCATGTTTTTAAAGCTTATACAATTCTCGCATATAGAAATGAGACTAGCAGTCCACAATGAAGTTCTAAAACCATTCCTGATGCATAGCAGTGAAGTATGAAACTATTGGGGGAAGGACTGAATGCAGTGGATATGAGATCCCTGAGGTGTATGTGTGGTAAAACCGTGTACGACCAATAAGATTGGAAATATTTTAAGGCCAAAGTAAGCTCAATGAACACTTGGATGGTTTGGACTTGTAGGGCGGACGGACGGAGAAAGGAGTGTCAGGGAAATATATGATGCACAAGTGGACAAAAGAATGACATAATCAAGTGTTATCATGTCAAGAGTAAATCTAATTATTTTAAGAGTAGAAATGTTAATAAAACAAAATCTTTTATTTTAATCTCCAAACATTTAAAATGTAACATCTCGTAACTGTTCTTTAGAGTTTGTTGGTTTTTGCTTGAACAAGGAGAGTCAAATTTTCAATAGATTTAAAGTTTTTTTCACCTATTTGTGTCAAATTACAATCACAAAAAGTGATGTTATTACACAATTCAAATATAGATGGTTGTCTTTGATGATCAAATTATGATGATTAGTTCATTTGATTGTTTGATAATGAGTTCATTTGATGATGAGTTAGTTTGAAGACGAGACAGTTGATGGTGAGTTAGTCTGATGGTGAAAATGGAATTTGATGAAAGATGTTGTGTACTCCGTGCTTATACTTTCCTTAAAGCGATCATAAAACTGTTCCATGGACATCTTGAATATCATCCAACTGCAAAAAAAGAAAAGATATTATGTTTATTAGCTGGAATGGCCGCCTTTAGCAAACTTAACCTTATCCTCAAAAACAAGAAGATATCTCTCCATACATGTGTATTCAATAAATGTATTAGATTTATTTTTGGAATAACTTAGTGAGTCAAACCTTAAATTGTAATATTTAATTATTGAAGACAATATTAACGATTCTTAAATGAAAATATGAAACAGAAAAAGATACGGTTGCATCTAGGACTTGAACTCAGGACCCTCGCCTTGCCGGGACGCCGCTCTACCGACAACGAGTCTATGGTTATACCTACTACCTACAGTATTAATTTCTGCTCCCAGTATAAAAACAGTAAAAAAATTAAACTTTGTGTTATAAAACTTGTTGATTTAAGATACTTGATTACTCCCGACGATGTCAAAGTATTTATTCTGCTGTGAAACTTGTTTTGAAATTCGTAAACATTGCAAACAAATAATATCTGACAGAATAATTCTCAGTCCATAGATAAAGTCCGAAAAAAGAAATACCTTATCAAATACATACCATAAAGCAAAACCGGGGCAACTTGCATCCTTTTATTTTATTCCAACAATATGGCTAACACTCGAGCAGGTAAAGTAAATAATACACCGGAAAATGAAGATAAAACTATGGAAAAAATAATTCAATTTATTGACAAAAAAATTGATAATATGAAAAGAGATATAATTGCTAATATTGAAAAACAGTCGGAGGAAACCAAAAAAAGCATTGAATTTATTAGTAACCAGTAGGACGATATCATAAAAAAATCGACCTGGCAAATGAATATAACCGAAAAATAACAAATGAATTTGAGATTATTAAGAAACAGCACACAGAACAGAACATAACAATAAAAAAAATGGAAATCCGAGTCTCGGAACTGGAGTACAAATCTAGATCCAATGTCTTAGAGATAGCGGGTATCCCCCAGAAAAATGGAGAGCAACCCATCGAAATAGTAAGGAGAGTTGCTGCTGCAGCCGGTGTAAAAGTTCAGCACTCTGACGTCGGTGAAGTAACCAGAATTACAGACCGGCGCAACCAGGCACCCCCCAAATTGCTTGTGAAGTTTTTAGACACAAGAATAAGAGATGTACTTTTAGAAAAAAGAAAAGACATTAATTACAATTCAATTCAAGATCTGGCTACAGACTCGATATTTATTGGAGAGGACATAAGCCCGTACCATAAAGAAATTTTATGGAAGGCGAAACAAATAGCAAAAGAAAAAAAATATCAGTACGTATGGATAAAAAAAGGACAGATAATGCTACGCAGGGCCCAGAATGAAAAAATTGTATACATAAAACACCTAGATGACCTGAAAAAAATTATATAATTAAATGTTTCTCCATATACTACATACCAAAAATAATAATTTGCCAAAATGGATGAACAAATAACTATATCTAAACCAGAGAACATAACATCACTTAAACATCATTTTAACATTTTACATAAAAACATAAGGAGCATTAATAAAAACTTCAATGAACTACAAGTACTAATAAAAAGTTTAAAAGTAAAATGGGACATAATTATACTTACCGAATGCTGGATAACCGATAAATACTCTGCTTTACAAATTGACAATTGCATCCCTCACTCAACGTTAATGAATAAGGGAAAAAGTGATGGTGTAGTTGTATACATTAATGAAGATATAGAAGTTAATGTTAAAGAGATCAGTATAAATAATGCAAACTGCCTAAAATTATCAATTGGGAACGATACAGCCATACTAGCAATTTATCGATCGCCCTCAACCAAAAACATAGATCCTTTCCTTCATTCTCTATCTCAAGAACTAAATCAACTCAAAAACATTAAAAACGTTTTTGTTATTGATGATATCAACATTGATATTCTTCAAAATGGACATCCAAAAAAATTTGACTATATGCAGACGCTTGCTTACCATGGATTCAAAAGCCTCATAAATGAACCAACTCGAATATCAAATGAATGCAAAACTTGCATCGATCATATCTTCAGTAAGACCAATAAACAAACTCAAGCCATTATATATACCTACATCCACCATTACAGACCATTACTCAACAATTCTCTCCATTAATAAAATAAAACAGGAAAAATCCAAAATCATAAAATTGTACTGCAAATATCAGAAACCAATTGGAAGGAAGTAAAAAAAAAATTACAAAATACTGAGTGGACAAACCTTTATGAAACAGATGATACAAATTCTGCTTGGAGCTATTTTAACGAAATTATACAACATACAATACTATCGAATACCACATTAATAGAAAAAAAGATATCCCATAAAAATAAGCACATCAAATTAAACCTTGGATTACACAAAACATCATCAACTGTATAAGAAAAAGAGATGAAATACATTTAAAAGTTAAAAAAGACCCTTACGATATATTTAAATGAAGATTCTATAAAAGATACAGAAATATAAGTAAAAATGTTATTCGCAACGCTAAAGAAAACTACTATAAAAGGAAAATAGAAGAATGTAACAATGACTCCAGAAAAATATGGAAGATTATAAAAGAAATCACTAACTCCGAACCCTCCTACAACAAGAAAATGATTGGAGAATTAAACATTGACATGATTGCAACTTCTTTTGCAGAGCATCCTGACAAAATTCTGGAATGTATTAATACTTTTTTCACTAACGTTGGCTCGAAATTGGGAAATAAAATCACAAAACCAATTGCTAATGAAAAGGAAATAGAAAATAATGAAGTCTCAATCCAAGATAGAACACTAAATCTAAACCAAATAACTAGCAACGAACTAAGAAAAGTGATTGCTTCACTAGATAACAACACTTGTTCAGGAAATGATCCTATCTCAATCAAAACTATAAAACATCTCCAAGAGGAGTTGATCCTCCCCCTGACATACCTTATAAATCTCTCTATATCAAAGGGGATATTTCCTTCTTGTCTAAAAAATGCTACAGTTTTACCAATTTATAAAAATGGAAGCAAAAATGTCATTAATAATTATCGCCCTATAAGTATCCTAAGCACTTTCTCAAAAATCCTGAAAAAATTTTAAAAAGCCAAATCGTCCACTTTCTGGAAATTAATAAAAAAATTTCCCCGACACAATATGGATTTCGGGAAAGTTTGAGTACCGTGGACGCCATTGAACATTTTACAAGAATAGCCATAAAAAATTTAGACGATGGAAAAAAATGTCTGGCTGTTTTTATAGACCTAAAAAAAGCCTTTGACACAATAGATCATAAAATTCTTCTCACAAAACTTTAAAAAATTGGCATATCTGGCACTCCACTAAATTTACTGATGACATTCTTGACAGGACGAACACAACAAGTACAAATAGGCCAACAAAAAAGCAATCCTCTTCCAATAAACTACGGCGTCCCTCAAGGAAGTGTCTTGGGACCAATCTTATTTCTCATCTACATAAATGAAATTACCAAACTTCCCATCAATGGAAACATAATTAGTTTTGCCGATGATACTGTTATGTTTTTTTTTGTTATTTGTTTTTGGGGTGTTATGCCGTGTTTCGCTAACTCCTTCTTTAGCCAACGTTTCGGACAGCATTGCAGATGTGTTATTACAATAACACATCTGCCCTGATGATGGACACTGCAATGCTGTCCGAAACGTTGGCTAAAGAAGGAGTTAGCGAAACACGGCATAACACCCCAAAAACAAATAAAAAAATACTTTTGACCGTGAAAATCTTAAATCATATACTGTTATGTTATTCCACGAAAAGGACTGGATGGACAGTTATAAAGAGGCTGAACATGGACTAAGTGCACTTTAAAATTGGCTTCGGATGAACTCTCTTACGCTCAATATAATTAAAACTAATTATCTAGCCTTTTCAATAAACTCAAGAGGTCAACCGGGTAAAGAATACACTCTAAAATTGCACGAGTGTCAAAACAATAAGTCACATTGCTCTTGCCCTATTATAACAAAGGCAAAAAGTATTAAGTGTCTAGGAGTGGAAATAGACGAAAACCTTAGATAGGTCATACACATAAATGGAATCACTAAAAAGCTTACGAGACTTGTATATTTCTTCAAAAACCTAAGAAACATACTACCTAGGAAAGACATCAAAAAAGTATTTTATGCTTTAGTTCATTCTCGTCTTGAGTACGGAATTCTAGTATGGGGATCTGCTACAGCAAATAATATTAACCACTTAGATATTGCTCAGAAGAGCATTATAAAAACCATACTAAAATTACCCATCAGAACCCCCTCAAAAGATATTTTTAAGTGTTTTGACATTCTAAATTTAAAACAAATATATGCCAAGAATATTTTAATACATCATTTTAAAAACAGAAAATCTCCTAATGAAACTCAGATACATGATACAAGAGCCTCAAAAAGGGATATACGAGATGTTCCAAAATTCAAGACAAGTTTTGGCCAAAGAAACCACATATATCTGGCAACCAAAATTTTACAACATCCTTCCTTCAAGTTTGAAAAAGATAGAAAAGATAAATAAGCAAGGAAAAAATCAAAACATGGGTGAAAGAAATTAATGCAGACATACTAGAAAATGTATTAAAAACATCATAGAAACTAAATAACAGAAAATCAAAGAAATCTACCAGTCCGCCTCAGCACAGGACTACCTAGTGAGGAGGACTAAGAAGAAACTATATGAATGAAATATTATAGATTTTTATATATTGTAACTCTCATCAAACCTTATTAAATAGACACTAATAAAAAAATTTAAAAAATTGAGCTAATGGGACCCTGTCCCTACCCGACGCTGGTCATATTTGAGTGTATCATATTTGAATAAGAACTACCAACATTATCTTCATTTTATCGCCGCACATTTACGGTTAACCCGCGGTTATTGAGGTAAAATGCGTGGTTGCACTGAACTTGGTCCAGTAGACAAACACTTGATTTATGAGACAAACTGGTGATATACTGTGTAAACCACCAGTTTATCGATAGGATATTGATATATCGCACATTATCTTGTCGGTCAGACACAATGCTTTTCGAATAAAATAAAGTGAGAGAGCGAACGCAGAAACACGAGAGTATGAAGAACAGCCTAGTGACAGTACATCGTATTCTACTACTCTGATCTTCTATATCTATATGCGGATGCATGGAACTTATCCGAGGTTCATGCACTATACGGATTTACCTGAGACAATGAATTGATTTAGCCTAGAAACAAGACATTGTGCAAACTTAGTTGAAATATAATTTATAACTCTATTGATAGCCCATTCCTCTTGGAATGCTAAACTTCAGCCGTAATCATCGCCACGACTTGTTCAAGATATCACACGGCATAACATGACAAGAAGAATTGTGGTATTGAATGATGTTTCTAAAACAGTGGATATATTTAATCACTCTTTAAATAACCTTAAAAAACTTATAACTATCTTCCTAAATATCAAGTATATCAAAATAAGAAATCTTGTACTGTAACTGAATAATTTAAAAAAATATATCCCACAATAATAACAGTGATGGCCCACTTCAGTGATTCAATAAAGAAATTGTTAATTAAACAATAAGGTGGGTCATTTAAAAAAAAATGATAATTTTAGATTCTGTTAGCGATAAAAGGGTGCCAAATGGGTTCAAACCGACGTGTTAAAAATTTTTTAAATTTCTGATACGATCTTCTTCCTCCGGATTCACTTCAAAGTTTTGAAAATTTTCATTTTTAGAGGTATTTTCTAGTGTGTATAAAAGTTACTACGAATCCTTTGTACTATATTTTTTGTAATATTCTATGGCAAATATGGTACGTATTTACGAATTAATTTACGAAAAATCCGAGTTTTGATTATTAGTGGCTCGAGGTGAGGGCGGGGGAAGCACCGATTGCACTAAGCGCAGCGACTCTGCGCAACCGACGTCGGAGTTTGGAGTCAGTAATGTCAGTATCGCTACGGCTCTTTAAGCGGTAGGTCGCGTTGCACAAGTTTTCGCAATGGAACGTACTCGGAATGCGTTAAAAAGTCCCATATTTGGTGAAATTTGCGACGTTAAAGACAATGTTTTACCAACTTATTGTGATGTTATGAAGTTTTTTGAGTGGACCAGGCATCAAATAAAATTAAATCAAGAGACCAAACTAGAACCCAAATTTCAGCAAATAGAGTGTACTGTGACAGCACGAATTGAAGAAATATGGAGAAAGGCTTCTATTCCCATCGTTACACACTCGCGAGTAGCACGCATGTTGAGGTCATATCATTTTAAATGCAAAAACCTTCTTAAGTCACATCCTAAAATACCGGAGAAAAAAATGGAGGAATTCCGTCGCAGAAGTAAAGTGCTGTTTGATATTTCGTCTTGCAAATGCAAATATTTTAGTAAATGTGACTGTCCTAAAGATAAAAAAATACCTGTAAATGAACAGAGTTTCATTAGTGACCAACGTACTACACGAAAAATGATAATAGGAAATGTGGATACCGCTACAACAAAACGAATGAAAACTGCGTTGAAAAGAAAACTTCTGAAGCAAAAATCCTTGCGTTCGTCTAAAAAGGAAAGCACAGGTAAGTCAACTACCTCTCTAATCGATATTTCCACGTCTTCTGCATCAAATGAATCCGATTGCAATGATGTTTTCAAACCAAATGTTGTATCTCAAATGCCTCAGAAGCAGGCTGCGGTCACTATTGATTATTCTACACTGTCGAAAACTTGTGATAGATATGGAGTTTCGGATAGAGCAGCGGCAGCCATTGCCTCAGCAGTTCTGTATGACATCAAGTCTAATATTCCAGTTATTGACAAAAGTAAACTTCGTAGAGAACGAAAAAAAACAAGGGAAAATATTAAGGCACAACACATAGTTTTACAAATACCCGCATTATATTTTGATGGCCGGAAAGATAAAACATTAATTATCAGGGAAAAGGGGGGGAGGCATTACAGAGAACTAATCATTGAAGAGCATATTTCAATGATAAAAGAGCCAGACTCAATATATTTGGGTTATATTGCACCAAACTCTGGCACGTCGAAAGTTATAGAAAGAACAATTGTCGATTATTTTTTAAAGGAAGAAATACCATTTGAACCATTAATGGCTATTGGATGTGACGGAACGAACGTGAACGTTGGAAAACATGGAGGTATAATACGTTTGCTTGAAAAACGTTTGGATAAACCATTGCAATGGATAATTTGCTTGCTTCACATGAACGAGTTACCATTTCGTCATTTGTTCACACATCTTGACGGTAAGACATCTGGACCTCAAACATATTCAGGGACAATAGGACTAGCTTTAGAAAACTGTGAAAAAAAGCCTATTGTTCATTTTCAGAAAATTGACGGAGAGTTGCCTGAATTATTAACTAAAGACCTAAGTACAGATCAGTTATATTTGTATAAAATCGTATCTGCAGTTACGGTGGGGGAATTACCTGAAGATTTAGGCCACAAATCTCCTGGAAAAATGTCTCATGCCAGATGGCTTACGCGTGCTAACCGAATTCTTCGTCTTTATGTTGCAACGGAAGCTCCTACAGAGAATCTTATTATTTTAGCAACGTACGTTGTTAAAGTTTATGCTCCGACTTGGTTCAGTATTAAAACTCATCCCACCTGTAAAGATGGAGCACGTCACCTATGGCAGCTAATTTCAGCGTCTAGATACTTATCCCCTGAACTAAAAACTATAATTGATCCAGTCATAGAAAGAAACAGTTACTTCGCACACCCCGAAAATTTACTACTTGCAATGTTAACTGACCCTCACAATCATATCCGGGAATTAGCTGCGCGTCGTGTTCTAAAAGCACGCAGTAAGAAACTAAGTAAAACAAGGCTGTTCCAACTTCCAAACATAAACCTCGATGCATCATATTACTACGACCTTATTAATTGGCAGCAAAATGTAACCGAACCCCCAATACCGTCTTCACCATAAGGGCACACGGGGCCCGTGCCCAGGGCCCCCATTCTCAGGGGGCCCCGAAGGACTGACAATTTCTCTCGCGAAACGCGATAATGCGGGCGGTGTGTGCGCATGCGCGCGGAAAAAAATTTGAATGCGATTTTGACCCTTCTGTGTACAGAATTTGTATAAAGAACAAGGTCAGAATCGCTTGCGCCAACATCATTGATGATATAGCCACTAGTTTCTTTCACCTGGCAACACCAGAATATTTTTTAATAATTTATCTTTGGAATCGAAATGTCAAATTTTCCGCGATGCAAATCTGATGCGTGATACTTGACGAAAACATCGTAAAACCTATAAATTTATCAAATTAACGCAATTAATGTTGTTTTGATACATATTTTATTGTTCTAGGAATGTGTTTCGGTCAATAAAATATATGAGAGCTCAAAATTAATCCACAAAACATTCAATTTAAAATTCAAGGTTGTGCTTTGTTAGGGAAAGGGAAGGGAAGGGGGCCCCATCAGGCCCGACCCATGACAGGTTAAACTTTTAGTCTGATAGTTGAGAGGCAAGGAAAAGTTTCGTGTAGATACTTTCATTCCCATAATTGACACATTAAATTTACATTTAAAAAAACGTTCGGCAGCATACCAAGAAATTGATAGTCGATTTAGTTTTCTTTGTCAGTTAACAACAATCGAATTTGGTGAGTTGACCAAAAAATGCAAAGAATTTGCAGAATTTTATCATGAAGACATTAATGGAGATGAGCTCAAAATAGAATGTTTTCATTTAAGCCAATATTTAAAAAACATACATTAAATATCTCAACCTTACATAACCCAATAAAATCAGATAAATTGGAAGAAACTTTTCTAAACGTAGAAATTGCTACAAGAATATTCCTTTGCCTAATGGTTTACAATTGTAGTGGAGAGCGGTCATTTTCGCAGCTTAAGAGAATAAAAAATGAATTGCGAACAACAATGTTACAAGAACGTCTGAATAATATGTCAATTATGTGCATAGAAAGTGATATCCTTCAAAAAATTGACTTTGAGGATATAATAGAAGATTTTGCTCAACAGAAATCCTGAAAGAAACCGTTATCGTAATCGTAACCAAAAAACCAGCAGCATTCTAATTTCATTAATGAAACATTATATCATACTGTATTTGATTACCTATAATAAATGGTAATACTTAGTAAAAAAATTGTATTATAATTTGCTTTTTTACTTTCCAAAAGGGTCCCAAATTCTTGTGTGCCCAAGGGCCCCAGCCTAGTTTAAGACGGCACTGCGAACCCCCAATACTGAAGAATATATCGGATGAAGATCTTCAATTATTTGTAGCACAGGGGGGAGATGGTAAATTGCCTCTTCTGCGTCTGCCATGTCATACTCAAGCAGTTGAAAGAGCTGTAAAGACTGTTACTGAAGCCTCAACTACTTTATGTACGAAGTCTGCAAGAGAAGGTCTTATTAAGGCAAAGATTGAGTCTCGCAAAATAATGCCGAAATTTGAGAGTAAGAAGGATTTTGCTGGTATTTGAATACACTGTCTTGAGATAATGTTAATTATAATCATATATTTTTTTAATAAATAAGTCAGAATATTCTCTCTAATGTGTGTTTTATTGAAAAAAAGTTCATTTTTAATTGTTTATCTAATATTTTTTAGAGATTTAACAAGGGTGGGTTTTTCTCTATTTTGTGAAATTTCAAACTCAATCCGGAGGAAGAAGATGATATCCAAATATTATTTAAAAAATTACGTGATTTTACATCTTCATTTAACACCCTTTTATCACTAACAGACAAATCAAAACAAGTTTTTTTTTTCCCCCATACAATCGTGACCCGCCTTATTAAACAACCTAAAGATGGTATACATTTAATTTTCTTACGTTAGTGACAGTATTATCCGATATGCTGAAGTAGTTGCTGACCTCCAAGTCATTGAGGAGGTCCGCGTCCACTTCTCTGGGCATCATTTCCGAGGCATTCATCTCCTCCAGGAGCAACATCAGCTTTTCACTCTGAAAATATTGAATCAATAAATTGATATTTGATCAGTAGATATCGAATTTACGCCATATTTAGCAATAAAGGCTAATTTTAGTCTTTTACGCGCTCTTCTTTGCCGTTTACGGCAGGCCAGCCATACAAGATTAGCGCGTTTACTCGCCCTTCTTTATGCCTGTGTTGCTTGATTATGTCATGTATTTAAAATAATTTTAAGTATGGAACACATAGATACATCTATTTGGATGATTGAAAAGCACTTTAATATTACAATTATGACTTTACAGTGATCTTCCCAAAAGCTTTCCATGCCAGACAATATGTATTTAAGATGCAGGGTTTACACATTTCACCGCTTTTTATCCGATCTTGTGTCAGTTATTGTTTCGCTGTTGAAATATTCCAATTTTATTGCCTTTTATTTACTTTTCGTGATTTATAAGTTATAATTTGTGATTTAACTTGGGCAAATAAGTAATTATTTTTAGTTTACAGCAGGGGGGTATTACTTCGATCGAAAATTGGAACCGAAATATTATGACGTCATATGATTGCCTAACTATATCCACTAATGAAAAACTCTGAAAGGAAAATGGAATAAACTTTCAGAGTTTTTCATTGGAGCATAGAAAAATAAGTAGGCTCCGAATAAGAATTGTACTGTCTATATATTGGCATATCTATGGTTTTTTAGGACCAATTTGTTTCATGGTTTATTTATGGTTTCATACAAAAAGCCTGAAGATATCGATCTAGTGAGTAGTTTATTTATGGTTTACGGAGTGTTTTTTCTGTTTGTAGTTCTAAGATTTATCAGGTTTTGTTTTACGAAAATTTTTGTAAAATTTCTTAGATCGACAATTGAGAGTGGTGAACAAAATATAATGACCAACTGGAGGAAAATTTCATGGATGAAGCTGGCCGTACTGTTGACTCGGATATTGATTTCAATATTGATGATGATGAAGAAGAGCAAAAGCAAGTTCTCGTATTTTCCTGTGTTATGACAACCCTGACATTATGTGAAAATTTGATTTGTGTTTTTCTAAGTGAACCATGGTGTAAACGATGCATATTTGGTAAGTCTTTATAATATTCTTAAAATATATACAAAAAAAAAATTAAGTGTGTTTTTTTTTGTGGGGATCGTAAGGCATTAAAAAGGTTAAGAATTCAGGGACTCCAGAGTAAGACTTGGTAAGAAATTACGGTATTAAGTGAATCAAATATACGAATGTGAATGAAGTGAGGAGTGTGTACTGAGACAGGGTTGCGTGGTGGTCTATCCTCTCTGCATACCCCTACTGCGATGGTTAGTTAGTTAGTTATTAAAGGTACCGTTTTACTGGTAAAGAAATAAGGTAAAATGGGAGATAGCACAATGGGCCCACAGCTGTGCTCACGGGAAATATGCCAACCGTTTCCGTATCAATAAAATAATATAGTTAGCTAGTTACCACATGTTTTGTCAAGTTTAGATTTCTGTATGGTAGAAATGGCCTAATGAAACAGAATACTAAACAGAGTCCTACGCTACAGGCAGGGTATTATAGAATGATTTTTTTACGGTAGTAATCTACCAGTACTCAAAAATAGAGTTGGTTTGCGCCATTTTGGGTACAAACCCAAGGTTTGTAGAAAATGTATTTAAGAAGGTTCGCACACACAGGCACTTTTCGAAAACAAAACGCATCGGGCCTCTCGCAAGCTCGTGACTTAGTCCGAAGTCTAGTTGGAAAGCCAAAAGGAATATTCGTAACCCGGGAATGTTTGTCGTTTTTTTTTTTTAAATTAAAAAAAAAGCTCATGCTGTTCAAAAGTTTTTTGCGTAGCGTACATTTAACATTTAATTTTTTTTTTCAATAAATTTATCCTGACTAGGAAACCATTGGTCTTGAAACATGTCGATCCTATTTGATTAACCTTTTGAACGCATTAATTTGCTCCATTTTATCTATACCCGTGCGCGGTACATATTTTCAAATACCTATGCACGCAATTAAATGTCAAATTATAGCATTCTGGCGTGATTTATTGGACTATATAGACAGAACAGATTATTCTCCACAATATGAAAACAAATCCTCGTGTGTCAACACTCTTAGATGTTTATAAAAACAAAAACATAAAACTTCATACAAAGACGTACCGTATCTTTTGAATGTGGTCCCGCCATTCACTCGGTGTGTGTGTCCTTAGCCCATTGCGTTGATAGACACAAGTGGGACACCATGATCACTTATCATCTTTAGTTATGAATAGTTGTGAATGACATACTAGTACTAACGCCATCCGTTGACAACAATGTAAACTAAAGGACTAAAAGGCGCGAAGAGGCGCACTTGATTATCGATCTTTTTTTATGAAACACAATTTTATTTTTTGAGAAATTCTTGTAGATGTCAGCATCGTGATAGTTCTACGAATGTCCAAGTGAGCAAGAAATACATTATGTAGCCTGAACCGTCATTTAAAACCTTTATTGAGAGAAGCATTCTCAAATTCCCTTTCGCGTGGCACTTTCCCGCTCTTTTTCAGCACCTTGTGTTGGTCAAGTGGTCACCAGATGCTACACAAAAGTAAAGCGTCCCTATGCGACTTTTGTTTACGGCATTCTTTCTCATTAGCGTTTTAAATTCCGTCGCTGGCGTTGTCGTTGCGAAGTAGCTCCGAATTTATAACGATTTTTCCCGTATATAATTATTTTAAGTGTATAATTATTTCAAGATAATACATTATATTATAACAGCGAGGCTGTTCGAAGTATTTTTTAAATTTTTAACTGTTTAAAAACGGATAAAACACGTGGTAAACACGACGGAAAAGTTCGTCAGTTCGTCGGCCATTTTGTGTTGTTTGCTTATTTACATTGTGTTTTGTGTACCTTTTGTTTTGTGTTTTGGTTTCTTGTCCAATTAACAATGAGTGGCTCCGAGATGTCATCATCCGATTCGGTAGAGATGACGGTAGAAGAAGTGAACAATATTATTTTGCCAAAACAAAATGAGCCGAAACGAAAGTCGCCGAAATCGACGAAATCTACGAAAAAACATCGCATTGATAATCTCACGGCTCAAGTGGAGCACATTAGCTCGTTTATTCAGGACTTCATGGCGTCTAAAACATACGAAGATAGGAGAAACTTGGATTCCGACGAGGACGCATCATCGGAAGATCAAGAGATACACGTGGAGAGAAATTCACCATCTTCGCTAGGGATGGGATTAGTAAATCCTAATCATGAATTCAAGGAATTAAACCTATCGATGGCGGAAACCACGTGTAAGGAACCTACAGTTCCTAAGGCTGACGCAAACCGCGTAAAGAAAATCGAAGATTTACAACACTTCGGTTCGCCTGAATGGAACGAAGTAAGGTATGGGGAGGTCGTAAGAAAATACCTGGCCAACCCCATGTTCAACCAGTTGGAGGTTAATGGAGAGTTTCTGCATTTGAATAAGGCAGAGCAATACGCGGGGTCACTTGACAAATTTTGCGGGTCACTAAGCCATGCCCTGTTGCAGCAAAATGAGTGCCTCAAGAAATCTCTTCAGGAACTGGTAAACTGGGGTGCAGAGGAAGGCAAGGAATTGTCAGCAGGTTCCCTCTTCAAGAAAGTGGAGTCGCTATTTGCCCCGGATACGCAATATCAGACAGTGACCAAAGATGTCCTGCAGATGGTCTGTGGAAGGAGAGCAAATGCGATCCAGCATCGTAGGGACGCAATCCTTAACGAAATAAAGAGCCGTTACGTACGGGAGGCAGTCAAAAATATTCCTCCAGCAGCGGGTTATCTTTTTTGAACCAATGAAGCTAGAATCCCAGATTCAGCGGATGGGAGGACTTGATAAATGCTTCCCACATTCAAGCTTCGACCCTCAGCCATCAACCAGCTCGCAGATGCCCAAGAAAGTGCCAGTGAGGAAGCCTTTTCGTGAGAGCAGACCCTTTCGGGAAAGCAGGACGTTTCGGGACAACAAGCCCTTCCGAGACAACAAAGCCCCCCGCGGAGGGCGATCTTATCAAGATGCAAGAGGTGCAGACAAGAGGGGACCAGCCAAACCAAGAAGGAATTTTGGCAACAAGGATAGGCTATGACTATCCGGAGAAGGCGTTTCAGGGGGGGGCAATTACAGCACTTTATAAGCAAATGGGAAGAATTAGAAGCACCACCAACACTGCTAACCATTTTGCGAGGGTACAAGCTACCCTTTCGGCAGAAACCCCCTCTAAGTATAGTGGCAGACACGGTAAGCTCAACTTATAAAACTCAAATCACAGACGAAATGACACGACAAATAAACAAAATGAAAAAGGAAAAGATATTAGAAACAGCTTCAATATCGCCTTCCTTTTTGTCACGGATGTTTCTCATACCGAAGCAAGACGGGTCATTTAGGCCGGTCTTCAACCTTCGTCGTTTGAACAATTTCTTAGCTATTAGCAAATTCAGACTTATTAATGTTAATAAGGTTGCAACATTTATTCAACCAGGCGACTGGATGGTTAAAGTGGACCTTTCTCAAGCCTACTTTCATCTTCCAATTCATGAGAATCATCGCCGTTTTTTGAGACTGATTTTTAATGGAGAACTGCTTCAAATGACATGTTTGCCTTTTGGACTAGCCTCAGCTCCAAAGGTTTTTGCTTCACTTACCAATTGGATAGCGCAAAAATTAAGAGACAAAGGTCTCAGAATAATTGTTTACTTAGATGATTTTTTGATAGTACATCAAAATGAAAATATATTGAAAATGCATACATTCGAAACTATTTCAATGTTACAAACTCTTGGGTGGATAATACAATTCAGTAAATCCACTCTGTGTCCAGTTCAGAAAATTGAATATTTGGGAATTTCATGGAATTCAAGGGACGACTTAAAAGGCCTCCCGCAAACTAAAATAGCGAAAATAACAAATTTACTGAAACAATACATTAATCTAGGAAGGTGGTCACTTGAGCAGGCCCAGAGCCTCTTGGGTACCCTCAATTTTGCTAGTTTCGCCATTCATAGAGGCAGGCTTAACCTTCGCATGTTACAGTGTGCCAGTCGCAAGCTGCCTGCATTCAAACCGAGACGACTCCATCCCATTCCTCGAACAGCGATAGAGGAGCTGAGATGGTGGAGCAGGTCCCTGCAGACGTGGTCACCAATGCATCAAGCAGTGATTCGTCACACCCTCACGACCGACGCCTCGGACTGGGGATGGGGTGCGCAGCTAGACGACCTCAGATTGAGTGGAGCTTGGTCCCAAACACAGCAACCTCTCCACAGCAATGTCAAGGAAATGCTCGCCGTGCTGGCAGCACTTACTCCTCACGGGCCAGAGCTGTCAGACTCGGGTCTCCTGATCCAGTCAGACAACAAATCGGTGGTCGCGTACCTTCGCAACGAAGGCGGCACACGATCCAAGACATTGCTCGAAGCGACTCGTCAAGTCCTTCAGATGACAGACACGTATCGCATTTCACTGTCTGCTCACTACCTACCAGGAAGGTTCAACGAGGTGGCAGATCAACTCTCCAGAAAACGCGAACCTCCGGAGTGGCATCTTTTACCAGCAGCAACAAAATTGATTTTTGCAAAATGGGGGAGACCAACTATAGACCTGTTTGCATCGGAGACAGCTCACGTTGTAGAAGATTATGTGTCCCTAAATGCATTCGACAAAGAGGCAAGTTTTGTCAATGCTTGGACTCGAGAGTGGGATTTTCCTCTAGCTTGGGTGTTCCCCCCTCCGTGCCTCATGCCGAGAGTTCTCGCACACCTCAACCGGGCCAAGGGCCTATACCTGATTGTAGCCCCGAGATGGAAGAAAGTATTCTGGAGACCAGACTTGAAAAGTCGAGCGACGAGCCCTCCTTTCACCATAATGAACCTGACAGAAGTGCTGATAGACACCAGAACCTTGAAACCTCCTCCACAAGTAGAGGATTTTATTTTGGAGGTGTGGAAGTGCCGGGGTGGAGTCAGTCATTAACAGATTGGTCGGACAAACAGAAAGAATTTTTAAAGTCAGGTTGGAGAGAATCCACACTTAAAACATATAAACCGGCATGGCTTAGGTGGCAAAAGTGGGCATTAAATCACGGGGTAAACCCGAATGTCCCTACAGGAAGTAACCTGGCAAGATTTTTAACAGATCTTAGTTTAGAAGACAATTTCTCTCCCAGCACAATTCGACTCCATAAATCAGTAGTAACAACTTTCAGTAGCCCTGAAGAAGAAAACCTAAGCCCACACCCTCTAGTCAGACAAGTTCTCAAAGCCGCAGCATTAAAGCATCCTAAACTATCTAAGCCTCCTATCTGGGATCCCAGAATGGTGTTGACCTGGTTAGAAGCTAACCCACCCAAAAATTTGAGTCTCTTTGAAGTCTCGAGAAGGGCAGCGACTTTACTTTTGTTAGCTTCGGGACGAAGAGTGCATGACCTGACCTTGTTACAGTTTTCGCCAGACAAACTATCCATAAATGAGGAAGGGGTCTCGTTATGGCCAGTTTTCGGATCCAAAACAGACTCTGCTACATACCAACAGTCAGGTTGGAGGTTGAGAAACGGAAATCAGCCAAATATAGACCCAGCATACTGGATTAAGAAACTGATTGAAACCTCCAAAGAACGGAGGGAAACAAAGCAGAATTTAACAGAACTCTTCATCACTACATCGGGAACAGTTAAGGCAGCTTCAAGAACAGTCGTCGCCCGTTGGGTCAAAACAATTCTAGAAGAAGCTAAGATCACAGCTGCCCCGGGAAGTGTACGGGCAGCAGTGGCGTCACTTAACTGGCTGGATAATTTTAGACTGGATGACATCCTGGCTCGAGGGAACTGGAGGAGCCGGGACACCTTTGCCAAATTCTACAGAAGGGAAGTTAACACTCCCCTAGAGGTAAATAGGGCATTGTCTGTAGCCTCCCTATTCCACCCACTGTAACACGTGAGTAGGTATTCCAGTTTTTTTGACTTATTTTAATAGTATCACATTAGCGTTAGTGGTCACCAGTCGATAACAAACAGATCTCAATAAAGGTTTTAAATGACGGTTCAGGCTACATAATAAAATAGTTTTACCTACCAATAAAACTTATATTATGTACCTAACCTCATTTAAAACCTAGGCAATCACTGCCTGGTGAGAACTAATGAGAAAGAATGCCGTAAACAAAAGTCGCATAGGGACGCTTTACTTTTGTGTAGCATCTGGTGACCACTTGACCAACACAAGGTGCTGAAAAAGAGCGGGAAAGTGCCACGCGAAAGGGAATTTGAGAATGCTTCTCTCAATAAAGGTTTTAAATGAGGTTAGGTACATAATATAAGTTTTATTGGTAGGTAAAACTATTTTATTTATGACGAAAGAGCGCTGGAATATCGGCCGTCAAAGTTTCCGTATCAACTGTTGATACAGCCGCGTGTGAGTATTGACTTTTTTCCGTAACAACAGTTGATACGGCCGCGTGCAAAGAGTTAAATAGGATAAAGTGGTGTTTATGAAGTTATTTAAATTAATAAGTTGTGTTTACTTCTTTCTTCAATATGTCCATCAATCTAGAGCGATCTTCCCTCAGACGTTGACAATCTTCTTCCTGCTTCTTTGTTCTGGACTCTGACATCTCTAGCAGCGCCAGGTGGGCATCTTTCTCACTAATCGCTGCTTCGAGAGCTTCTTGCCTATAATGGAGAAGAAAACAAATTCAACTTCATGATTTAGCGAAGAAATGAGAGATTTCATGTCACATTTAAAACTTTTTGTTTTTTTAGCAATAGGTTAGTCGGCCGAGATTTATTAATTATTTTTTTTTAGTTGGCCGAGAGTTCATCAATATGTCACTGACTGCTGCCCCAGAGTCGGGTGATGGTTTGTTAGTCAATTAGTCGGCTCACTTCATTCTAGATAGTTCCATGAGCTGCTGCCTGCGGGTCCCTGCGAAGTCTGCAATGTTGGTCTCCAACCGGCGGACCCTCCGCAATAGGGGCCGGCAGGTGTTGCAGTGCATCGCACTCGCACTCTGCAGCGAGAATACGCGCTGCTCTAGCTTGTGCATCTGGAAAATATGTCAAGAAAAATTAGCTGTAATAACAGCTTGTTAGTATATAAAATTTGCTTAATAAATTTATAGTTTTGACAACATTATGAAGGTTTTTCAAACCACAAATGACTATTTCTAATCTGACCAGCTTGAAGTTTCATCGAACCATAATTCCATTGTCTAAAAATATTCCAGCATATACAGTTTAATTTCTTGTTCTCCAACAGAGGATGTTCAAATGAAATTAATATGAATACAGGGTCATCGAAAAAGGTGTCCGTGATTTAAAAATGAAATAATTAAGTGTGTATTGAAGGTATGCTATTTATTTATGCATCAAAACACACCAAAAATATATATATATATAAATTTTTTTCATTACTAATACGATTTAGATATGTGCTCCCCCTGTTGCACGGAAAACATCTAAGAGAAAGTCGACCTCCCTCCAGGTACGTTGAATCATATCAGGAGTCACAGTCGCAATCCGCTGGGATTTTCTCTTTTAAATGTTCCAAACATTTAAATAAAGGGTTCTGGAAAAAAATTAAGATTTTCCGATCGTTTGAGTGTATAAATAAATAGTATTTCATTTTAAAATAACAAACACCTTTTTCATTGCCCTGTAATGAAAATGAAAATCAAAAAGTTACAATACCTTTTCAATGATCTTCACTCGCTCCTGCTCCTCGTGATAGAATATCTTCTCTCTTTCGGCTGCTATCAGAACTGACTCCTTCAGGGCTTCCTCTAACTCCAGTATCCTGTCATCCTTCAGCTGGTTGGTGTCATACTCTACATTGGACATATTTAGCAATTGCTCTAATTCATTAACTCGGTCATTTTTACTTTTCACAACTGTCAAAAGCTGTTCCAGTTCTGCTATATTACTGTGTTCTCTTAATGCTGCTTCCAAGAGTTGAAGACAGTTTTGCTGCTCGATTATTTTAGAGTTTTTGATGTTCAGTTCGTCTGTTAATTTGGAAATTTCCTTTTTTTTCTTCTCAACGTCAACGTTCAAGTCTTCGGTAATGAATCTCTCCTGTTTCGCAACCATTTCTTCTTTATCTGTCAGTTTTCTTGCTAGAATTTCTAATTCATATTCTTGCTCTATGATTTTTGCGCTTTTTGTTTCAGATTCAGTTCTTATGTCTTGCAGTTCTACTAAATCATTGCTTATTTTTAAAAACTTTTCCAGTTTGTACAAGATGCTTTCCATTTCTTTTTCCATAATGACTTTATTATCGTTTGTCATGACGGAATCACTGTGAATTTCATTTTCTTTTGGTACGTCGGAAGTGATTGTTTTTAAAATTTTGTATGCATCATTCATTTCTTTGTCTAGTTCCACGATACTTCTGTTTTTGCTTTCTAGTTCTTGGCTTATTTGAAGAAATCTTTGTGAGCAAGTTGTGCAAGGGGCTCCGGTATTAACTCCGTTCTAGCGACACAGAGGAAGTGGTAGATACAGAAATAAAAACAGAACATAAACAAACATTAAATATAAGTGACATAACATTTATATTTACAGTGACAACAAATGTTTATGTATTTAATCAAACAAAAAATCAACAATTCACCGATAGCTAAACAGTAAGACCATTTTGGAAAATGGGTCCAAGCTGTGTCCAATATTAATATTTCCCTTATCATAATGTCTATGAACTGAGTGTTTATTTGCTCGTATAAATATTTCAGTATTTATTATTAGTTTTACGATGAACACGATAATTGTTTATTAATCCCTATTCATTAATTTGTGTGCTAAAACATTTAATTAAACAAGTTTTGTAACACGGCACGAACATACAATATTATTAACATTGTTCATCCAACACTTGAGAGTTTTGCGTATAATGTTGGCATTGTTAGAAAATCGCTAACAAAGTTGTAGTCAGGAAAGCATGAGCTAACAGAAACAACCGTGGCTTTGTGGCAGTTTTAATTATCAATTTAGAAGAAACTTTTCAAGAATCCAGCGGGGCCTGCCTGCTTGGTGCATTGTATTATGTTACATTTAAGGTCATGTACAAAGAAGAGAGGAAATAGGATAGATAGGAGGGTCCATGGCAAGCGTGAAAATAAAAGAACATTATGATTAATAGGAGTGTCAACTTGTTAATTCATATTTTTAATTATTTGTTGCTTCATTTCATTAAAAGATAGAACATACCTCCTCCTTCTTTCTTTGTTCCTCCATTTGTGCATTGGCTTGCTGCTGACTTCTGAGTTTTCCTTGCAGATTTTTCAGCGTCCTGAAATACAAATACATTTTAACTTAAATTTTGGTAAAAGCCTTGAAAAATTAACTAGTATGCATTTTGGAGTGATTTTTACATTTTTTATCATGTTTAGGAATCGAACCGTTATTCATAAGATAATTACATTGTAAAATCAATATAATATGATAAACCAATTATATTCCATTAATTATCTAAATATACAGACAAATAATTATACATATATGTACTACAATGTAACCAAAAACAAAATAACAAATAAACAGTGAAAACAGTACATAATATGTTAAGTATTTTAAATGTTTGCATCAAAAGATAGATTCAGCCAGTTTGATTTTATATGTTTTCAAGGTACAGTTGAAAATATCTACATCTCGTAGGATGATGAATGGTTTGCAGATACGTCTCATTAATGAATTTTGTGCATGGCTAGTCTTATAATGTGGTAAAGTCATTGACGTCAGAAGAGGTAGACTTGCCCTAATATGAAATACGGGTATCATTTCGACGAGCGGGCGTGCACGTCTTTGTTATTGCAGTAAGTAAATTATAACTCGTTTGTGAAAGTGTCTATCTAAATACTATTACAGAATATTTGATTTTGGAAACAAGTACACATAACTTTTTTGCAGGATTTGCAGTAACATTTATTACTGTTACTGGCAATTCGCGCTGTTGTAAAAAGGACTAGTAATTCTTAAGTAGATTAAAGTGTTAATAGTGATGTACATAATAGAGAATGCGAGTGGCCTCAAAACTGTCGGATTCATTTATTGAGCAGTCGTTGAAAGGGTGAAGCCCACGTCACTTCCCCGCTCCTTACAACATGGTTTGTTCCCCTCACCCTTATCTTCCTGTCTATGGGTATTCTGAATAAATCATTCAATCGGGCAACCAAATGCAATTCTTTCTAATAGATATGATAAATTAATAATAGAGTTCACAATTTTCTATAAGAATAACACATCAGTGATTTTTCTACGTTTATATAGAGCAATGAGATTAAATCGATGATTACTAAAGTGATGTTAAAGATTAATTTTTGCAGATGTTTCCATATAATTTTTGCAGATGTTTCCATATAATTTTTGCAGATGTTTCCATATAATTTTTGCAGATGTTTCCATATAATTTTGATATTGGGGATGTATTAATGATAAATCTGCGGTTTAACAAATTATTATAAGCATTAATTACTCACCTGAAATATCCATACAAATTGAAAATATCTACCGAGTAAAAATAATTGCCGCCGACGGGAATTGAACCCGCACCTTCTGATGTCCGGTCAGGTGCTCTGTACCACTGAGCTACGTCAGCTTATTCCTAACCCGCCAAATAATTCAATATGTAGAAGTAGTCCAATCGACAATTACTGCTTATTAAAATATGATAGAATATACAGTAAGTGTTGTGATGTTGAGAAGCTCTAATAGAAGCGCTTCAGAGGCAAACCTAGGAACAGATGAATGCCGACGCTGGTGGAGAGCATTTTTCCCACCCCGAGATGAAGTACCATGATGATGATGAGAAGACTACATAAAAGAAATGAGAGTATTTACCCTTGCATCTCCATGATCTGTTTCTCCTTGGCATTCTGCTCCTCCTGGCTCATCTGCACTAGCTGCAGTAGGCGCTCCATCTCTGCGGCGGACCTCTGTGCCTCCTCCTTGGCGGCCAGCAGCTGGGTCTTCAGCGCATCCGCCTCCTTCTGCGACTCGGAGAACTTCTTGTTCAGCTCACCGGCCGCTGCTGCGCTGCCTCCCGCCTGAAAATAAACAAATAATGGTAAGTTATATCTTATATGCTATGATTATTTTCTTCATCATCGTCATTCTTGGAGATCCTTGGCCATCTTCACTCCTGCCTGTGTTACACTATCTGTCACCAGTTCCTTATTAATCACGCTCACTGAATCAGGAAAGGAGTTTATGAATAGTCCTCTTCTTTTTTATTATAAATTCACAGTAACCTCTGAATCGGATCCATAGAGTTGGATAAAATGGGAAACTAACTAAGCCCAACTGAGTATTTGGTATCAAGATTCTTTGACATATATATTTTTACGAAAACTTCTTTTACATTTTATCATTTTTGGTACCTACTAGATTAAAATTTCATTTGATAGGAAGCCTAATCTTTATTTAGTTCAAAAAACTTATGTATCATTACCTTTTTCAATGAAGCCTCCAGTTGGTCCATTTGCTCTTTCCTCTTTTTTAATTGCTTGTCCATCTCTATTAGCGATCTCTCTTTCTCATCAATCTCTTTCCTCTTGGCCTCAACGTTTCTTCTCTGTTCGTCCGTGTGCTTTTTCTGATCTTCTAACTTCTTAAATTCTTCCTGTAGCTGCCTCCTAGCGGCGGCCGTATCGTCTCCAGCTTTCGCATTCTGTTGACCCGCCGATTGAAGTTTCTTGTTGGCTTCCAGAAGATCGAGCTAATTCAAACATGAAAGATACATTAGACCTTGCTCATGACCAGATGTCAACACCTATCATTCAATAGCATTCTCACACAAAAAGCCATAAAAGAGAAAAATTGGATAAAGATAACAAAGACAGAAATGCTTAATTTGTACACATATTCAAAGCAGAAGAGATCAAAGACAATGAAGCGTTTAATGAAAAATAATATTAAACACACCGTAGTTCAAATTATCGCAAACTGGTCAATGGTTTTGTTACTTACAAATGATTGGATAGTAAGGAGTAAACCTATGACCAGAAAACAGCAAATACCTACCATCTTTCTATGTTAATTTTGATTGAATTGTAATAAAGAACACAGCAGAAGATAGCGTTGATAAAAAGAGCACAAAATACTTTGAAACCATTTAGTTTACCATTTTCACAACAATATACATGACAGTAAAAAGAAAGAAACTTAATAATAAACAACTAGTAAAGTACACCAAAATAAATACATGACGTTGTTTCGAGTGCAAATTGTTCACGCACTAATGTAAACTTTGCCCAACCAAATAATATTTTGTATGTAGTGCTGAAAAAAGAAATAAAAATAATGAATAACAACATAAACAACTACTGAAAGGAAGGTTGGAGGATGCCCAGAGGACAGGTTTCGGAATGATGAGAGCATGCTACGGAAATGCTCAAAATAATCTTAAAATTATCATCTACAAATATGTACAGAACATGAACAAATATGTATGTACAGAGAAAGCAACATGAACGCGGCGATGTAGGGACAGTGTATAACAATAACAAGACAATCTAAGACACAGACACCTGCTACACAATGGGCCATCCTCCAACTAACCTGGCTCTTCTCCAGTTCTTGCACGAGCATTTCCAATTGCGCCTGGAATCGCTCCCTTTCCACTGTGGCGTTCTTGGCCTCCATCTGGGTCTTCTCCAGTTCCTTCCTCAACCTCTGTTCCTCCTTGTCGGCTCCTGGCTGTGGCCCCTTCTGGTTCTGGTTCTGCTGTTGCATCTGCTGTTGCATCTGTTGGGACATCAGCTGCATCTGTTGCTGCATGGCGTTCAGTTGCTTCTCTTGGTTCTGGATGTGCATTTGCTTATCATTTACCAGCTTTTCAGCGGCAGCAACGCGCGCCTTTTCCGTTTCAACCAATTTACGCCATTGTTCTACTTCTCCAACTTCTTGGGATTTCTTTTCTGCTCTTTCGGCTCTCATTCTCTGGCTGTCTCTTTCCTTCTGAATAGTGGTGACCTGTTGCTGGAGTTTGGTTATCTCTTTGTCTCTTCCTTCCAATACCGATTTCGTTCCACGTTCAGCATCTTGGTTCATTCGTCGCTGCTCTTCCTTCAACCGACGCACTTCTTCCCTTTGCCTCTGTAATTCTTGTTCGGACTGAGTCAACTCTTGCTGGAAGTTCATGAGCATGTCTTGCGATTTCTCCAACTGAATGACGAGTTGATCTCTTTCCACAGTCAGTTGTTTAGTGTCAGAGTCAAATTTCATTATTTGCTTTTCGATGGAATCTGCTTGTTGATCACGCTTTTCTAGGATTGATGCCATCTTTTCTCTATCTCGCACTGATTGTGTTAGCTCTTGTTGGAGTTTGACCAAAGTCTCCTGAGTGCGATGATCTAGAACGCGTTGCTGTTGTTCGCTGCTTCGTCTGATGTTCTGAAGTTCGTTTCTCAATACTTCTCTTTCTTGTTCTAACTGTCGCATTTCCAAAGCAGTTCTTTCAAGTTTTTCGTGCATTCTTCCAAGCTCGTTGGTCATCCTATCGAATTCCATTCTAGTGGTCTCGTTGCTTTCCTGATACTTAGCCAGGTGCAATTGAGATTTTTCTAGTTCCTTAGCAAGCCGTCCGGCCTCCATTTCCGTTGCGTCTCGAGCCTGAATGGCCTTTTCTAGTTTGTCTCTGATACGCTCCATATCGAGACGTTCCTCTGTGCGGAGCTTATCACCCGCAACGGCTTGCGTTTTCAGCCTCTCTATCTCGTGAATGTCAGTTTTTAGTCGCTCATTATCCTTCTCAAGCTGCTCAGAGCGCATCTTGAGCTTCTCGTGGCGATCACGCACTTTCTCGCATTCGATATGCGCGCGCTCAAGTTCACCGCGCTGTTTCTCCTGCGCTGCCAGCAGCTTGGCGCTCTCCGCCTTGGATAGCTCTAGCTGCGCTGTCAGTTCGTGCACCTTGGTCTCCATCATCTCCCGCGCCTTCTGAAGCCGCTGCACCTCGATCTGGGAAGCCTCGAAACGCTCGCGCGCCTTGTCGGCCTCCGCGCTCCACTTCTCCTGTTCGAACTGATATTTACCTCTGACACCCTCCACCCGCTCGAGCTCTGCGCGCAGGCGTGTGGCCTCCTGCTCGGCCTTGCGCGACCTCTCCAGTTCTCCAACCGTCTTGTCCAGCCGGATTTGGAGTCGCTCCACCTCGATCTTAGCGCGCTCGTACTCTTCTTTGGTGCGTTCCTGGGAGTCCTGGTACTTGCCAAACTTACTAGCATACCTCCCTGCTTCCTCCTTGGCCATCTCAGCTTCCTGCTTATGTTTATCCAATTCCGCTTGAACCTTTCTAAGTTCGGTCTGTACTTTTTCGTTCTTGTCGTACATCTTTTCGAGTTCGACCTGCATTCTGGCGATTTCCTCTTGAGTCTTTTCGTTTGAGGCTTGTGCCTTTCCACATTGAGTCATAGCCCTTTCGTACTCGAATTGGAGACGCTCGTTGTCTTCTGAGAGTTTCTCCTTTTCGGCTTGGAACCTGCGGATCTCTATTTGTGACTTTTCGTATCTGTCGCGGACCATCTCGAGGTCGATGGCAAGACGCTCAACGTCCTCCT
Organism: Hesperophylax magnus; assembly: GCA_026573805.1. Taxonomy (NCBI): domain Eukaryota; kingdom Metazoa; phylum Arthropoda; class Insecta; order Trichoptera; family Limnephilidae; genus Hesperophylax; species Hesperophylax magnus. The sequence goes on from JAIUSX010000100.1 coordinate 77,361, forward strand.
TGGCCTTCTCGTCCAGTTCGCGGGCGCGCTGGAGCAGCAGGCTGGCGCGGGTCTGCTCCTCGGTGAGGCGGCGCACTTCTTCGCGCGCCTTGGCGGCTCCGGCCAGCCCCTTCTCAGCCTCGAGCAGCGCTCGCTCTCGTTCCGCCTCCACAATCTCGGCGCGGTTTTGCAGGCGGTACACCTCGCTCTGCACCCTGCAAAGAGACAATATATATTGCACATTGCGTACTGGCCTTTCATTCCCCCTCAATCACCCTAAATGAAATGAAAGCCGTTTCCTCCAAAAATAAGTATTTTATGTTTTCTTGGAAAAGCGAAGTCATAAAAACTTGCTTTCTTAGCTTTTTGTACTCCTAAGTAGTAGAGGTGGCCCTTGACTGAAATTTTGAGCAGTGTATTTGTCTTAAAAAATATACATAGTGTGTAATGTAGACGGTTCGGGCATGTAGAGCAAATGAATGAAGAAAAGAGTTTGAGGAGAATACATGACGCAAATGTGAACGGTAAAAGAAGTCGGGGACACCCGAGGAAGACATGGCATGATCAAGTGAACATTGAGTTCAAATAACAGAAGAGTATGTATGAGACGAATGTGAATAAGGCAAGGAGTTTGTGCCAAAACCGAGTTGTTTGGCGGTCTGTCCTTTCTGCCTACCCCTGCAGGGAAATGGCGTGATGGTTAGTTAGTATGTAATATATGGTGCATCAAATTAATTAATGCGGAATACTGCAATTCATTCACTCTACTAAGTTTTATTTGTAAAATAATTGTAAAAATCATACTTCTCCGTCAGCATTCACAAAATTATCTTGATAGTAAAAAACAAACAATTTGTTTTTTAAATAACTGATAATCTCATAAAATCATCAAAATTGACCGCAGACGCATTGCGAAGGTGTGAAAGTTGTAGTGCTAACATTGTAAATTCTAACATTTAATCCATTCCAGACGCATTGGATACGCATTTTCAAAGTGGTGCAAAATACACTTCCTATGCGGGTGCAAAAGGAACAGTCTTGAACAGCTTGCCGAATTGCCAAGCGCTTATAATACCAAACAGTCCTAACACTGTTAGATTATTGTTCATTAAAACGGCGCTAAACAAAAATACAAATCATCCGAATATTATTGATTACAGTGATCACCTACCTAGGCGTATACTGATTTGGAAAAGAGGTGCAAAATTTTACTTGCGCCAGGCACAGTTTGGCTCTGGGCCGGCCCTGAACGAGGAGATAGATTGTACATCTTCATTGCTTTAACTCATGATTTGACGTTATGAGCGTAATCTGTCTCGCTTATGTCACCATTTTGGCGGGCCAAGCTGTCCCCGTAAGGGAAAATAATTTTTTGTTCACATCGAAACTTGCACGAAAGTCTTGAACTAGAACATGGCTCAAATGACCCGGCGGCAATTATGACTGTGGCGTTCATACTTTCGTACATTGATGAGTGGGTCAGAGATGTCGTTGTAAGCTGTGAAGAAGTATATACCAAGGAACCACCTCTGCTAAATAGTGTTTATAGGTACCATTAAAAATTTTCAATAAGCAAATCAATACTTACGGTAAGTATGTATTTATGAAGAAAATTAATAAAACAGCCAAACACATTAAGTTTCTTTTGTAATGACCTCTTTTTCTTATACAATACAAATATAATCAACATTGACACAACAACAAGACATCAATCTTACCTGTTGATCTTTAGAAAAACATAACCAAATTATTTAGAGGAAAAATACAGATTTGAGAGAAGTAGAGGCCAGTACAATATCAGAGTTCCTCAAAAAATAAATATGAAGTTTTTATCAGTTAACCTTTTGAGACCATTGTTAATTAAAAAAAGAACAGTCAGTAAATTACTGAACTTGTCTTAAGGTACAATAATTTCGAATCTTATAATATTTTGTTGGTTTACATTATTTAATAAAAACAATGGCATATTTTCACATTTATTTAATTGTTCATAATACAAATACGATGAACTTGCTAATTATAATAACATGAATGCTTTCAACTTAAGTCTTTATTTTAGCCTCTTCCAATTCCTTTATTTTTTCTTAAAATACACTCCACACAGCACCCCCAAGGATGTGAAAAAAAATATGGCTAGGTTGATTGACTTACGAAAGATATATTTTATGAAATCATGTTTGTTGAAAATCGATGCGTTCATTTTTCATATTCCATATTTTATAATGAACAAGTTCATTGGGGTAATTCTTATTTAAATGAGCACCAATTTTTTTATGGTCACCTAGAAAAATGAGACCAGCACCCAGAATGAGAATATAAGAAACGAAAAAATTGACATTAATAATTATTTGAGCCCAGATTTATTTGTAATAAATTATTAATGATTTTAGAAATCTTGATTTTTTCTACCGAAAGCATGGAGTTGGGCGAGGTTACTGTACAAATTAAATGAGCACGATTTATGGTCACAATGTATACACGGTGTGAAAATCGTAGCACAAGCGGGATAATAAATAATATTTTTTTTGATTTGAGCTTTAGTTTTCGAATATATCAAGTTTTTTGGTCAAATTTCTAGTCGCCGAAAAAAAAATCGAAATAGTAATAAAGTTGTTTTGGATTCTTTATATGATGTAGATTCATCAGTTGCCTGCTTGTACTCTAAGCTTCCAGACACCGTGTATTGATAAATTGAAATGGTAACCAAACAACTTTTCACTTGATCAAAGCCAATTTCGGGCGACTCGATGACATATATAATTAGCGTCCAACTCTCATTGCTGAAATATTATGGTGATCAAACCATTATTAATTTGGTGCTCAGTTAAATACACATATAAACAATAATAATAAAAGTAATAAATAGTAAATACTTGACACGACGACCACTGGACTTTCTACCACAAGACGACGGAAAGCAATAACTACCTATCATACTTTTCTAGCATTTTCTCGTATTCCTTGTGAGCGTTTTCCTTTTCATCCGCCACCTTCTGCGAAGAGTAAAGAGCCTTGTCCAATTTCTCCTTGAGAATCTCCATCTCCGTGATGGCGTCATCTCTTTCCAACTGAAAATAAACATACAGATTAGATTAGGCACTTCATTTTGTACTTAATCCATTAGAGAAAACTATCGAGTGCTTTGGTAAACATCATTTTAGTCAAACGGTTTAGGCTCTCTTTGGTATCGCCATCTTTAATCTTCCACCTGCGCACGCGCCGGTGTGTCACCCATCACTCTTTCACAGAATCACAATTATCACTTCTGCGCAGACCGCTTCAATTTTTATATTTATACGCTTATATTTACAGACAACTTTTCTTTGGAGATATCAGGGATTTAAGGAACGTACCTTAACTACTTTAACCAGTGATCCTTTAAAATATTTGGAGTTAAAAAATGTAAATGACATTTCGTCTATATATATATATTATACGGGTCGGCACACCCGCCGCCAAGATTGTGCGGCTGCATACGGCAACGTACTTGGGTAGATTATAATAAAATCACAATTTTAATAAAATCTATATAAAAGTAGAAAAAGTGTCGTTTGAGGTGCAAAATTGCACAGTAATAATCCCTCTGAAGTATGCACAGATGGCAATATTTGGAGTAAAAAATTTAAGTGTCATTTTAGGCTCCGGTGACATTTAAATATAATTTTTTTTTTAATATAAATATTAAAACCAGTAGGTAATGAACAGTTAACGTCGGGTTGGGGCAACGGCGGACCAGAGAAGATTCGGAAAAAAATTCGTTTGTTTTTGAAAAAAAAAATGAAAAACCCAATTTTTTTTTTTTTTTTCTCCAAATAATGTCAGGAATCACTGGTTAAAGTAAGTAATGTACGTTCCTTAATACCCCTCATAATATATATTAAAAGATGTGAGCTATATAGATACAAAAAAGATTTCGATTACTTGAAAAAATCTTTGTAAAATATTCAAAAGATGAAAATTGATGTTTATTGCGAATAAAACTTGAAATAATGTTAATAATACTTAACGTATAATGTTTTTAAATATCTTATGAGTTATCATCACATTGTCACCCCCTCCCATCACAAATTTTACTAATGTCGTATAACCCAAAAAGCTGCAAGCCACTCTAACATTAAAAATTACTTTTATTTATTTTTATTGGCCACCTAAACAAGGCCACCCATCCAAGAGTTAAAGTCCGCGATAAAATAAGTTAGACCTGTCATCAATTTTAGTTTAAGAAGAAAATCTTCGAAACATGGCAAGAAATAAATAAAAGACAATTCCGTGTTATTTGCCAAGTTATCGCCACTGACGATAAAGAAAAACCGCCTTAATAATATCACAGAAATCCTTAATCCGACTTGAATTACTTGTTCGAGAAAAAGAATTCTCGAGAATGGATTTTACTTTCTCGAGTCTAATGTTATTCTTTCGAGCCTAATGTTGTTTTTCGAGCTTTATTGGAAGTGCTTTCGATGTACAAGCGAAATAACAGAAAAAATATAACAGGTGAAATAATAAAAAAAAAAAAAACAAATAGGCAACGATTGGAAATGTCTTACAAAAAGTTCAGTACTGAATTGAAATCAATTTTCAGTGGTGTTCGCGCAAATCCGGCTCGAAGGACCAAAAGTGGTGTCGCGATGGTACAACTCCGATACATATTTGCTATCCGCAGATGTGCTGGGATAAACCTCTGCACCAATTCTAGTTCGAAATACTAGTTTCAAAACTATGTCAGTAGGATCGTTTTTTATTTGTATAAACTGAAGAAATAAACAGAGGTCGCCCGCAAATACAATGGGCCCCAAAGAATCGAGAAACCTCAAAAGACATTTGAGGAAGGCGGCATTTTATTTTCTGAAAGTACGGAATATTAAAGTTTTCGGTATTCCATGATATTATAGCTGACGTCTCCGGCGTTGCCCAGCCATTATACAGAGTTTTTCGAAATCAGATGTAGACAGTGACCTTCCTCTTGTTTTGAAGGTCGAGTGTGCAAATTTTCATCAATCTCGGAATAAAACTGTAGATTTGTATAAAAACAAAATCCAAGCCGCCACAGACACTTTTTTAAAAATATAAATAGATTACAATATGTGTCACCTTTTTACTGCATCCCTATTAGTTTTACCAACAAAGAAAAAATGTCGTATCATTCCGTCAAATATTTCCTTTGTAAAGAATTCTAATAATGTTTCCTTTCACAGAGAAAATTTGTAAAGAATTTTCAGGCAATATTTTATAAGCTTTTAGGATTTTTTTATTTCGAAATACGAATTGCTTTTACGAGGGAAGAGTTTAGAGTTTAGGTAAAATCAGAGTTGAATTTTCAGAAAATAAAATTTCAGAAATGTTGAAAGTTTAAATTTGAACAGGATTCAAAAATGGAATACGTGAAAAAGAGATGAAAGAAAATATTTACAGATGAATCGAGATGTGAAATTTTAGAATTTTATGTTTCACGTAGTCAGTTTTCATGCAAATTTTAACATGTTACTTTTTTTCTTAATACGAGTACTAGCTGACGTGTACCCGGCGTTGCTCGACCTTTCTCTACTTTTTATCAATATAATATGCATGTATTATATACAGGGTGTTAAGGGATGTCATTGACTTACTTTAACCAGTGATTCCTGACATTGTATGGAGAATTTTGGTCTCTGGTGACATTGGATGTTTTTTTTCAACAAAACACATAAAATCAATTGGAATTGGACAGCTAGGGTGGATGTGCGGACTTGGGCGGCTTCTCGGCTGAGTTACCGTTGAAGACATGTGGAAAAAAAATTTAAAACTGTTTTTTAAAACAAAATATTTGAAAAAAAAACATCAAAAAAGTCACCGGAGACCAAAATTTCGTTTTCATTTTTTACACGAAATAATTTAAGGAATCACTGGTTAAAGTAAGTCAAGTACGTACCTTAACAAGAAATTATCTAAATGATAGTGAAAATCCGTTGCAAAGAACTAAACGCACAAAAAGACCGACGCTGTGTTTATACTGTTGGAAGCTTTACTTTAAAATATCTACCTTCAGGTAATTTTTTCACGAAAACAGAGCTATGTAAATTATTAAAATATTTATTTTATGTCACCAAATAGCAGTGCTATAAAATATCTACCTTAAGGTAATTTTTTCACAATTTTTAAGTTTTATTTGTGAACGAAAGCAAATTACTCGATTCCTTACTAGAACACAATACAACCGTGTTTCATAAACCTTAAATTAATTGAAAATATTACTTAAATTTCATTATAAAGTCAGAATACATATGAGAGTCTCGTAAAATTATCCGACATTACTTGACATTTTTATAAATTTCATTACAAAGTCAGAATACATACGAGAATCTCGTAAAATTATCCGGCATTACTTGACATTTTTAGAAATTTTATTACAAAGTCAGAATACATACGAGAATCTCGTAAAATTATCCGACATTACTTGACATTTTTATAAATTTCATTAAAAAGTCAGAATACATACGAGAATTTCGTAAAATTATCCGACATTATTTGACATTTTTAGAAATTTCATTACAAAGTCAGAATACATACGAGAATCTCGTAAAATTATCTGACATCACTTCATATTTTTTGAAAGATAAATGCTTTTCATAATTCTTTCTAGATCTGTTCCGTTTCTTTTAAAACTGGACGATACAATTCGAAGGAATCTACCATAGTCTTATATTTAACTATTTCGAAGTACATTATTTAGATGAAGGTTAAGTCAGCGTTAGCAATGTAACTCCCGATAATATTTTTTTACAACTTTATTTTAAATATCGTTTTTTCTCTACTTTCTTTAATTATAATATGCATGTATTAAATATATAAATCTTCCGGAAGAATTTCTCTAAATGACAGTGAAACCTCTATCAAAATCCGCTTTATAGTTTCTCTGTGGTTAGTTTTAGTTAGTAGGTTATTTTTAGAATAAGAAAAATGTCTTCCATATTCTTTCGAAATCTTTTCTGTTGCTCTCGATAAATTTAATGTACGGAACGAATTCAAAGAATCTTTGGCAATTCATTGGCAGAATTCAATTCAAGTCAAAATTTTCACAAACACCTTGCTGCGGTGATCAGTGAATAATAATAGAAATTAACAAAACTATGGATGGTCTGCTTATTTCTTATCAGAATCCGGTCTCCTGTCTGCTTGTTCTATTAATAATCGCTGCTTGCTTGGCGAACTTACTGTGAGCTTCTGATGCAGAAGGTGCGCCTTCTCCCACCGCTCCTTGATGACCTCCAGCTCCGTGGCCATGGAGTCCCTATCCCGGATCGCCTTGGAGACCTGCGTGGCCTGCAGCTCGGTGCGCTCCTGCAGGCCTACCAGCTCCTCGGAGCAGGTGTCTCGCTCTTTCTGCAGGCGGGCCATCAGCATCTAAAGGTTAACAGATAAACGGGTGGTTAGTCGTTAGCATCTAATGGTTAACAGACAAACGGGTTGTTAGTCATCAATATTTAAAGGTTAACAGGCAAACGGGTGGTTAGTCATCAGCATTTAGAGGTTAACGGACAAACGGATGGTTAGTCGTTAGCATCTAATGGTTAACAGACAAACGGGTTGTTAGTCATCAACATTTAAAGGTTAACAGGCAAACGGGTGGTTAGTCATCAGCATTTAAAGGTTAACAGACGTAATTGGCACAATGTTAACATTACTCTGCTCTATGAATATCCTTAGATTATTATAAAAATTAATAAATAATCAAATATTCCAAAATTTAAAATATGCTTCTGATCTTAACGTACTGTCCTTTAAATAAATTGTGCACGGAGATAAATGAGTATTGATGATTTATTAAAATCCTCTTAACGGGATTTCAGGACGTTTCCTAATAAACTTATAGTACATTTATAATATATCGGAACACGTGTTCATGCACCTGCGTTTGTCCTGATAATATACAAATAATGTAATGAAAAAATAAATATTAGCATTTTTGTGAACACGTGTTCCAACGTCGTGATTAATAATATTTCATGTCAGAAAAATTTCTCCGTGTGTATTAAGTCCAATAGTGTTTCTTTTTTAAATGTTTAACCGCCAACAAAGTAAAAAAAAATGTGCAAAAATTTAATAAACACCAACACAAACGTAATAAAAAAATAAAACTTCCCTTTCGAAAGAAGTTAATAATAACAGAACTCATTACTATACACAATGTTAAGGGACGTACTTGACTTCCTACCAATGATTCCTGATACCAATGATTTGGAGTAAAAATGTAAATGAAAAAACAAAACATTCTCAACTAAAAACATAAAAAAATCTGTCGGTATTGGACAGATGGGTCGGGGTGAGTGAATGGACTTTTACTTGGCTTAGCGAACAGTGATGATACTTGGAAGAATTTTTTATTTGTTTCTTGATATCTGGAAAACCTTTTGTGCACCAGTGGTAAAAAAATTTTCCCGTCGAAAAACCGTTCATGCCCTGCTGGCATTGGAATTTCGCCCCATCTAGAATTTTTTGATGTGCGATTTAAACCTGTATACCACGAGAAAGTGCAAATTTTTTAAAACAGAATCGCTTGCACTTGGAACACTTTACAGTTTATTTTAGATTTCTCTCAAAAAGGTCTGGTGTTCCAAAGGTTAAAAAAAAATTTAAAAGTCACAGGAGAACAAAATTTTAATAACACTTTTTACTGCAAATTATGTCAGGAATCACTTTCATAGTAAGTTAAATAAATAAATAAAATAAACCCTTAAACCAATATTTATGTATAAAGATCTTCATTTGATATGATATCCTTGATTTATCTAAGCCTACTCGTAATAATCACATTAAATCTTGTATATTGCTGTTAATATGTTAAAGCTACGCTTAATATCAATTTCCTCGCAAAGTGGCGTGCTCATTACACCAAGTATTATGAAGACGTTGAGAGTAATTCAATTAGGTAACAGTGCTTCAACCGGGATGGATTATCTACCAACATATTCTCATATATAAAATTAAATCATTACTCATTTTTACTAGTTTTGAATCAAAAACTCTTGTCGTTTATTTACACATCTATACTATGCAGGGTGGCCGCGTAAAGTTCACAAACTTAAAGAGGTGAAATTTGGATTTTTTTTAGTTCCAAAACTAAGCTTTTAAGGCGATGCCATACGTAGTAATGCAAAATCATGTCTTTTCGGTTTTAAAATTTGGTCGCCTAGAAGTGTTTCAGATGCTTTAATTAAATACTGCAAGTAGAATACATCTTGGCCTTTGAAATAATCGAGTATTTTTTTTATATAAGTCTTTTTATAAGCCTAGAAAAAAATAATGTATAGGCCTATGAAAACTGCTTTAAAGTTCAAAATCTCCTACCTACGAACCCATTTTCGGTTATGATTTTATTGTATAATGTGGAAAATTAAGTTATTTATAAAATGATCGGAAAAAAAAAATTATTTTTGCCTGAACATCCACAAAATAAAATAAAAGGCACTTTTTGGCCATGTTTTTTTCATGCATAAATCAAAACAGGCGGATGGTGTTAAGCGGGAATTTAAACCTTATCGCCATCTACGTAAGGGTTGTTATTGATAGAGGCTCAATTTAAAATATTACACGACGTAGTGCATCGCCTTAAGCTGGAACCAACAATGCACATTAAAAAAAATCATTCAAATCGGTTGGGTGGTTTCGGAGATGAGCGTGTACAAACACAGTGACGCGTTATTTTTATAGTATATTAAGATATTCAATAAGAAGACATTACAAATGAATCTACGTGTCTGGTACGACTGCAGTTTCCGTAGTTCCAGGCTACGACGATAGCCAGTTTCTGAAAAGAGAGGATACCAGAAGAAGGCGAATGTAATATCAACTAATAAAAACTATTGTGTTGGAAACCATTATTTTTTTGGAAATCCGTTTTTACGAAAAATGTACACCCTACTGTACTGAGTATCTTTTCAATGTGCCTAACGAAAATGTATGTTAAAAATAAAGGCATAAATATTTTATTGAATGAACGACTTTGTACGAATCTCATAAATACTGATGAATACGCAGGATAGGAAAATAATTCATGAGAATGTAAGAAGCACGAAAAACAACTTTTAGAAACATGGCATAACATTTTTATCTAAGACAAACTTCTAAATCCTCAGCATTTAAAGGCTGACCTTCTATATTCCAGGATCATTATAATATTATTTGTTTTCTCTATCTCTCTCTTGCCCCCAGACATTAGCAATAAAAGGACGACGATAGGTATCGTAACCCGGCTTCAATCCCAAAGGATTTCGGAAGGATGTTCGTAAACCCATCTCGAAAACGGAATTTATCCGGGCCTTACGGCGTCTGGTAACACGACTCGAAATAGAACTACCGGGATAGTAAAAATAAATTTAATATACACTAGCTGTACCCCGCCACCCGTTACTGTAGCTCAATCTGTCTGTGCAGATAGTAAAACAATTGCGCGTTTTGCGTTTACATCCAACAGATGGCGCTGTTTAAAAAGACACGTTTTTACCTGTCACAGGTGACATCTATATGTATTTTAAAATACACACGTATTCGAATGCAACGCAGTGTCAAAATTTCAAATTAATCGGTGAAGAACTTTCAGAGATTTAAGAATTTGACCAAACTAACATTTACATTTTTATTTATATAATGGGATAATTTTTCTTGTCAATATCGTATTGTCAATATCATATTTTATAACAGCAGTTAAGTTATTTTATAATTTATGTTAATATTTTAATTTCAATAGAATCAGTTGTTTTCATGTAAAAATGTTGATTCGAAATAGCACTACCGCTAAACTAATACATAATATTGCATTTGATGCCAATTGTATTGAAATAATTAATTTGCCAATGAATTAAATTTTGTGAAACTGTGAAGGTATTTTGTAATTGTGTTTTTAGAAAGAAAAAAGTATTAGACATAAATTTTAGTGACCGAAACACGTTCGGCTTTCAAAAAGATATAGAAGGCGCACAAAAGAAAATTTCTCATGAATACCATTAGAAATGTGTGGAAGATTTAATGCTGATTTTTCTTATTTTGATTTATTTATGTTCCTATTGTGTACAACGTCGTTATGACATAGAAAACGCCTATGTCGGGTAAGACGGCTGTCACCAACGTCGCAGGGCGTGATGTCAACATCGCCGAATTCACGAATAAAAATGAACATGTTGTTTTGGTTGCAAATCGAAATGACACATTTTAATTTTTTTTAAATATTTTATAGTTATAGAAAATTTATTCTATACATAAAAAAACGTAATTTAACTATAGTATCGTTCTTTTAAGTGAACTCTTGCAAGTTTAACAATAAATACGTTTAGTTTCGGGGTAAAGAGGTTTTTTTTTAATTTTAAAAATAAGTTTCAGTCTTTACAAAAGCAATTTCCCTTTACCTGTCGAATATTACACGGAGAAAAATTACTGATATTGAATATTGCTAATTTATTAAGAATCTCTTCAGTTTATTCGTAATTCGGTTAAAAATGGGACTGAAGGCCTGAATGAATTTATAGGTTTCCATCAAAATTTTAGTAAAATTCGAACTTATTATCACGATGTAGCAACACTTTTTCATAAAGATCCTAATATTTCCGCATTTCGTCAATGTACATTATGAAGGCAAATGCAGGTGCATGAACACGTGTTCCGGTGTGTTAGGAATTTACTCAAAGTTTATCAAGAAATGACCTGCAATCCCGTTTTTAATCGGATTGCGAATGATTTTTAATAAATCGGTAATCGACAATTGTTTACAGCGGAGGGGTGGAAGGGGTAGTTAGGAAGTACCTAACTGTTCAGATCTGGCCACTAAACCGAATGTGCTGGAAACGTTTTAATTCTAAATGGTGGTATATCACCCGGGCAGTACTTTTCACTCTTAGTTTTTACTAATACGATGTTCTGAACATCAAAAGGCAAGGTACCATGATTATAATAAATTAATTTGTGTTAAAAATAATTGTTTTATTTCTGCGGCGATTCTGTTTTAATTAAAGTCCTAATTTAATTATATGCTTTGGACAGATTTACATAAAATTAAATTCGCTTTGCATAATCTGCTTGCTCTCCGTCAGCCTTATTAGACGGATTATCCCTGAAAATTAAGTCAGAATTAAAATTATAATATAACTAGCTGTACCCTGCCACGCGTTGCTGTGGCTCAGTGTGTCTGTTCAGATAGAGAAATAATAATGTGCGTATTTCTTTTACGTCCAACAGATGCCGTCGTTTTTTTAAAAAAAACATGTTTGTCCAACAGATGGCACTGTTTAAAAAAAAAAACATGTTTGTCCAACAGATGGCACTGTTTTTCTAAAAAAAACATGTTTGTCCAACAGATGGCACTGTTTTTCTAAAAAAAACATGTTTGTCCAACAGATGGCACTGTTTTTCTCAAAAAAACATGTTTGTTCAACAGATGGCACTGTTTTTCTAAAAAAAACATGTTTGTCCAAAAGATGGCACTGTTTTTCTAAAAAAAACATGTTTGTCCAACAGATGGCACTGTTTTTCTAAAAAAAACATGTTTGTCCAACAGATGGCACTGTTTTTCTAAAAAAATCATGTTTTTACGAGCCACAGGTGACATCTATATAATATATGTATATAAAAATACAAGCGTATTCGACGTTGTGTCAAAATTTCAAAGCAATCGGTGAAGAACTTTCGGACATTTAAGATTTTGAACAAACGAACACTTAATTAACTAACTAACCATCACGGCATCAGAGGACGCACCGCCAAACAACTCGGTCTTGGCACACACTTCTTGCCTCATTCACATTCATACACACTCTTCTATTATTCTGACTCTTGACATGGCCCGACTCGAGTATCTGATTCACTTGATCGTGCCAAGTCTTCCTCAGGCGTCCCCGACTTCTGCTTTCATTCGCATTCGCCTCATATATTCTCCTTACATTTCTTTTTTTGCTCATTCGATCTATATTATTTATTTATTCATTTTCGGGAAATCGACAGTTTACATTTAATCAGTTTGTACATTTAATAAGTATTATATAGTAAAATAAAAACAATTATGGATTTACTCCTTGTGACTTTATCAAACTTTAGACAACATAATATGGAATAAGTAAATTAAATTTGTGAGAAAGGAATATGAATTAAAAAATTTATACAAAACTAAAGGTATATAAAACTAAAAATTTAAAAAACAGTACATTAATAGCCATGGAGAGAGGTTGTAGATTTAAATCAAATCATGATAGAGATATAAACAATAGAGACATAAACATTATTCACAAACCATCAGAGAAATATTATTTTATGGACCTCTTGTATTTTGTAAGTTCGCAACTGAAAATATCAACCTTGGATAATACTCTATTGTAATTATTGCATAGTCTGTTCAGGCAAGAATTCTGCTTAGAGTTCATTTTGCTTTGATCAATCCTGAACAGGAAGCAAGAGCGTGTTGAACGCGCAGGTACATTGAATGGAATCTTGATATGCCCTAACATTTACATTTTTATTTATACGAGTATATATAGATTTCATTCTGTATTCCAAAATATTATAAATTCAGTTCATTTTATATTATATAAAATCGATATATTACAAAAGAGTAAATCTGAAAAATTAGTATTTTAAACACCATCAGACAATCAAATCATCGATCAATCAAATAGATGAATTTCACTATTTTTCAATTTGAAAGTAGGTACCGCCCCGGGAATCATTTATTGGCTAAATAACACATCTGCGGTGGGTCATCCACTCCAAATAGTCAAAAATTTAAATTTATATTCGATAAATTTGTGCTCCTTCGCAAGTTGGTAATTTGTAAGTTAAATTTAAGCCAATCGGAATTATTTTGTTTTATTTTATATTTCATTGTATGTACAAAGAAAATGGCGCAAAATTATTTTTTGAATAATTATCATTAACTCACAATAATTGCCAAAGTTGCCGTAAAATTATAAAAGGTGCCGCGCACTCGTTCTTCTTTATCTTGTTTATTGTGCTTTAAAGTGATTATTTTTAATCTCTTCGTTCTTACTACGGTCGTACATAATTTTTGCGAAAATACTTGTGATTTATATTTAAGGAATTTTCCAACCCGTCCCCCTCTTATCATCTCCTTTAGTTTCGCGATTCCTTCAAACAAAAAACATTCCCCTAACTGGAAAGCCATAATCCTGCTCTCTCCGGTATACTCGCTCTTACGTTCGTTTGTCACATAAAACCAAAACTAACCAAATTAGAATAAAAACTAATTCCTTTGTCCATATTAGTAGTCTTTTACGAAAACGCGGAAAAATGCGGATATTAGAAAATGGAACCGGATACACTGTCAACGAAACTCGGAACTGATCGCTTCCGGTTTTCATTATCTCCCCGCGTGAGCACTTGGCGCCATCTTGCTGCGCACTGAACAGGCAACCCGATAAAAGTATGATATGGGCGTGTCCGTATGATTAAAGTAAGGTCAATTTTTCCTTACTTCTGGTTAATCGGTTTACCGGTCGGCGGCCGAGTTGACATCGCGCTTGGGTCCCACCCAGGCGTAGTGTGTTCAATTCCTCGGCTGGCTAAGTCCTCCATCACAACACAAGCAACATTTTCCACTTACTGTGGTGGTAGTAGGAGATTTTCAAATATTTTTAGGTTATTCGTAACCCGGGAATGTTTTTCTTTCTTTTAAAAAAAAAAGTTATAAAAGTTATAAAAAAGTTAGTTATTTGATTTTTTTTTTTCAAAAATAAAAGATCTTTCTTAAACAGTTAATCAATTTTATCGGCCTGTCTGGGGCCTAGGAGCCGAAAGGTCTTAAGTAAGCTCATTATGTCTTTATTAACATCATCTTCAAAGTTGTCACAGGCCCTGAAGGAAATTGTTTCATGTTTTTTTTTAATTTTGTCGTAACAGGGCCAACGGGACAATGCCTTCCCACTTTTGGTATTTTTGAAGCCAATGGGAGTGGGGTAGGAAAAAAGATAGAGAAAAGGAAGGTTGAGAAGTACCTCTAAAATTAATGCCATTTCATGCAACATTTCGAATCTTAATCGTGGTCTGTTACCAGGGTGATACTACCTTCAGCCTCACAACAAACGAAACTTGGGAAGCCATAGTCTCGCTGCCTCCAGGTCGTTGGGAGATGTTGGGACTCCTGTGCGGTATTCAAAATTTTTTTTAATACCTTCTGCTGCACAAATCTTACAATTACAATACTCCGTGATTTTTCACTGCGCTAGTTTTATAATAATAAATATTAAATAAATGTAAAATTAGCATATATTATTGGCATGCTGAAAGATCTTATGTGAATTAGCGATATCAGCATGCGTTCAAATTTTAAATTGGTGTAGGTTGCATTTCTAGGGATAATATTGTGTTCAGTGTTGCGGGGCGATATGAAAGGAAATGTTGACAGAGGCGGGTAGTTCCGGTCTCGGGACGGCCGGAAGTACTCCGGACGTCATGTCGCCATTGTGGACATTGTGCTGCTACCAATGGTGAGAGCTAGGAGAGAGAATTTCCAAGATTTTCCCAATACAAAAGTGTAAATCCTTAATGTAATCATGAGTAAACGCTTTGTTTATATAGCTTTGTCTATTCATATTTTGACGGTTATTTAATTGTGCTCATCGCTTTATAGAATAGGATGTTTTCGTTCAAAATGGTGATGTTTTGTTGTCTGTTTATATTTTGACGGTTATTTAATTGTGCTCATCGCTTTATAGAATCGGATGTTTTCGTTCAAAATGGTGATGTTTTGTTCTCTGTTTATATTTTGACGGTTATTTAATTGTGCTCATCGCTTTATAGAATCGAATGTTTTCGTTCAAAATGGTGATGTTTTGTTCTCTGTTTATATTTTGACGGTTATTTAATTGTGCTCATCGCTTTATAGAATCGAATGTTTTCGTTCAAAATGGTGATGTTTTGTTGTCTATTCATATTTTGACGGTTATTTAATTGTGCTCATCGCTTTATAGAATCGGATGTTTTCGTTCAAAATGGTGATGTTTTGTTGTCTATTCATATTTTGACGGTTATTTAATTGTGCTCATCGCTTTATAGAATCGGATGTTTTTGTTCAAAATAGTGTTTTTTTGCTGTCTATTTATATTTTGATCATTTAAAACATTTAATTTCTTCGATTTTTTTAAAGAAAGACGTTATTCCCGGGTTACAAATAACCTGACAAAATATGAACAAGTCAATTTTTTTATGTGAAACAGCATTTGAGTCCCAACCATTTGGAGCCAGTAAGACTATGGCATCCCTAATTGGGGTATATTGTGAGGCTGAAGGTAGGGAAGTAGAAGAAGATGGGGAGGAGGAATATGAGGAAATACTTTAAAGTTTTTTTAAACAATTTTTAATAAACATACACATGACGTCACTAGTCACTTAGCCGAGTAAACGGCTAATCTCTTACATCGACTCTAGCTGTCTAATTATTTTTTTTTTTTTGCTTTTGTAGAAAAAAAAACATCAAAAATGTCACCAAACACAAAAATTTCATTTACTTTTATTTTTACTCCAAATAATAATAATACTAACAGACCGAACGATTAGACATAATAGACCCGATATAGTTTTACATGACAAAATTAAAAAAAATAACTTATATCATTGATGTCGCTATTCCGAATTCCTGTAATATTAAAAAAAACTGTTAATGAAAAAATAAGAAAATACACAGATTTAGGAAATGAGATTAAAAGAATTTGTCATTCTCAGACTATAAAAATATTACCGTTCGTTATTTCGGCTACTGGCATTATACCTAGCTCTCTCATTAAAAATTTAGGCGTATTAGATCTATCAAAAAATTTATATATAAAGATGCAAAAGTCGGTCATTTTGAATACATGTAGGATAACGAAAGATTTTTTAAATATTTATGTTGAGGGATCAGTAGGATTTATAGGCCCTATTAGGAGTTCTACCGAGCCGAACCCTCTGATTTTTCCCATTTGATCTCTGGTGAGTTGACGTGTTGATGTTCTTGTATTTATTTTACTTATATAATGCACTTGCATAACGTTGATTGACTAGATAATCATTTGTGGAAAAGTGTGTGGAAGGGTTTAGTTTTTCCTATGGGGAAGATTTAACCCGGACAACAAAATCGGAAGCATAAAAAAATAATTGGCTAATTTATATAGCGCCGTTTTCGTGAGAAATCACCTCAAGGGCGCCTTACAAATATATTTCTTAAATAGTTAATACTAGAACTACTGACTTATCTCTAAGACTTATATCTAGTGACTTACGACTAAGGCCTATAACTACTATCTTAACGACATATATACGAGTATTTACATATTTAGCAACTTACAACTAAAATTAATATTAACAATCTAATCTTACTAACGCCAGAAGAAGGAAGTTCTATTATATTAGGGTGTTTTTATTGTTAGCTGGATAAATATGTTAAATGAATGAATAAAATCAATCGTCAATCTTAAACGCATTTAGATGATTCATATGCCAACAATTAAACCGATTGACTTGTGGTGTTCCCGCTGATATTGTCCATTGTCCATTAGTAGGCAAGCCAATAGCAAAATTGAATGAACGGAATCGCTAGATAATGTAACAATTACGGTATAAAAAGATGAAAAAAAAAAAATTTGGATAGAATGACGGATTTATGGAGATGAGTGTCTGAAAAAGTGAGTTTTTAGTTTTGATCTAAATTTTGTTGGGCTGGTTATACATCTCAATTCCATAGGAAGTTTATTCCAAGCCTTGGGGCCGGATACTCCGAATGCACGATCACCAAACTTAGTGTTCGGATTTCGCTTAGGCTCTTTCAACCTTCCAATTGCAGATGATGTCGCTGATCTAAGGGGTGACTGCCTTAGACCAGTATTTTCCGGAATGCATAATGTCAGGAACCACTGGTTAAAGTAAGTCAAGTACTTCCCTATCACCTTGAATAGACGGGCTTTAGAAATGTCAAACTGGAAAAATTACTTCAATTTTTTTTTACTATATATATTGTAACGTCATTGGTTTCCACTAAATCAACAGAGTAGATGACCTGTGTTTGTTGTTCTTTATTTGAATGTGAATAATCCATAGATTCCTTGAAAGTGACTACCAGGTAGATTGGTAGGTAGGTACTCTCTATAATAAAAGTGTCAAGAAGAAAATTCTCAAGAGAAAAGATAAACTGTACCTATTTTACATATCTTTTCTCATTTGCAGGCGCGTTATCACATGGGACACCCACTGCTGCCAAATAAATACAAAGGAATAAAGAGGAGCCTGCTTTGGAAATGCGGCGAAAGTGGGCGGCTTTAGTTTGAGTGCTATCAGCGTGGCCCGGGGATATTTTTATATACCTTACAAGGAATATAAAATAGTTGGACAGATTGGGGACAGGAATACATCAGAAAACCACGTCCGTTTTGTGTGGTTTATTGTTGATGGCATGTGAATGTATATATATATATTATTTCAATGTAGAGGGCGCGCTAGTGCCTTCAAAATCTTTATGTATTTATAAGTTTATTGTGAAAAACAGAAAAATCTAAATACATTTCACAAAATTTACAATCGCAATGGAAAGTGGAATTCATCAGAAAACCACATCAGTTTTGTGTGGTTTATTGTTGTAGGCACGCGAAATGTCTTCAAATATCTATAAAGTTTACTTTCTGGGAAGATTGATGAAAGACGTGGTAAAGGAATAAACTTCACCTTGTAGATTCAGTGTTGTCCAATTAGCCCGGGGAATATTTTTGTCGGATACAGAAATATTCCAACAATAGTTAGATTCAGGAGTAGAAGATATCAGAAAACCACAACAATATTGTGTGCTTTATTTTTGTAGGCATGTAGAACTTAGCTGTCCGGGCATAGATACGTGAAAGTCGTCAATAACTTGGTTATATCCAGAGAAGAGATTGATGAAACCTACCTTAATGGTAAGTGTGTAGTTCAAAAGGTTTGCAGAGCAAAGATTGCCCTGATGTTAGACAACTTCTTATAAGAGTGTAGTTTTCCGTGGGATTCACTAAATAGGGTGGACTTAAAGCAAGTTTTGTCAAAGAGGTTAATCGTAATTATAGAATAGTTGCAATATTAGCAGCCGTAAATGTTTGCGAAACTCAGGTAGAGTCAACCAGAATACAGTTTGGGTATTTACCCAAGTGGGTTATAAATAAGTTTAGGTTGTGTGTAACGCAGTGTTACAACTAAACGTAATAATAATAACCATGGGAATATGTAGTTTGAGGAAGTAACGTTTGAAATTGAACTAATTCCAATCAATAATAACAATAATTGTACAGCGCCGTTTTCTTCACCTCAAGGGCGCTATACAAATTTATAATACATTTCTAAAGTGATCTATGTTATTACTAAATATTTATGGAGATAATATACAGTATAATACTAACCTGGTAGGTCACTTGAGATTAACATTATCTAATTGTTTATTAGCGAAATTTAGATACAGGATTTAGGACATAGTTGGAAAATAAAATATAACTGGACTTTCTCTCAGGAATGGTATATTTAATTTAAGGGTACGACAGCTTAAAAAGGTAAGTTTTTAGTTTAGACCTGAATTCTGTTGGACTTGTTATGGATCTTAGTTCCGGAGGGAGTTCATTCCAAGCCTTCGGCCCAGATACTCCGAAAGCGCGATCACCAAACTTAGTATTTGGCTTGCGCTTAGGTTCTATCAGTCTGCCTACAGCTGATGATGTTGCTGATCTAAGAGTTAACTGCCTCAGACCAGTGTTTTCCGTAACGCATAGTTCAGAGATGTAGGGTGGGGCCATTTCATTGATGGATTTAAACACCATGCAGCACAGTTTTTACTAGATTCTTTCAGGGCACTTGAGCCAGTGAAGGTTACGAAGGTGTTCTGAAATGTGCGAATATTTTGAAATCCCGGTTATGAGCCGTGCTGCTGCATTAAACACTGATTGAAGATTGTCAATTTGATATTTTGGAAGGCTGGCATAAATGCCGTTGCAGTAATCGAGACGTGAGACTACGTAAGAGTTGATAAGTAGTTTTGTTGCTTCTGTAGGAAGGTTTCTTCGGACAGACTTGAGTTTTCTTAGGTGAAAAAAACCGGTGCTTACAGTCCTATTTATTTGACTTTTAAACGAAAAGTCTGAATCTAAATTGACATAGAGAAGTTTGACTGTTGTTTTTGGGATGATATCGCTGCCGGAAATAGTAATAGGTGAATTGTCTATGAAATGTTGACGTTTGTTTGTGGCTGCCCAGAGAAACTCAGTCTTAGATGGATTGAGCTTCAGCTTGTTTGAAGACATCCAACGAGTTATTGCTTCTAGACATTCAGTTATACGGATTTTGAGACTATTGATTTCATTTGGAGCGCAGTAAAAATAAACTTGCTGATCGTCAGCGTAGCAGTGAGACAAGAGATCAAATGACTCGATTATTTTGGCGACATCATTTGTAAAAAGGATGAAGAGAAGTGGACCCAAAACGGATCCCTGGGGTACCCCTGAAGAAAGTGTTGCGAAGTTGGACAATTTATTTCCAACCCTCACGGCTTCTAAGCGATTGGATAAATAGGATACCAGCCAATTTTTGATGTCGGAAGTATCTTACCAATACCCGTGTACTAGAGATTCCCTTGAATTAATTCTATTTTTGTTTCAATTACTATAATAATATATTCAACCAGATTAATTCAATTAATTGGCAGAAATACCGAAACATTTCAATATACCCGAATAAATCCGAAAAATAATGATAATTAATCTATTTGAAGAGAAGCAGGATATTTTTAGATCTATAAATAATGGCGAAATAATTTTTTTAGGCGATAAAATATCGCTATCATCGTGTTTTTGACATCTAATCCGTATTGACGATTGTAAAAATGTTTCCGGAGCAGATATTTTTATTTTGCATATCACAAACTCCTCCGCGTCGACTGCTTTGCCAACTGAGAAAAGTATTGTCACAAATAATACCGCAGCGCAAACTAAATTTTAGCATTGTGTTTAGTTTGCACTGTAGATAATAGAAGCAATGGAGATATGCCATGAAACATTAATTACGCTTACTCATTCGCTTTGCATTCTTTCAGAAGATCCACAAATTTCTTTTATAGCTCTCCTTGTACATTTATAAATAAATTCTTCATTGTACTGTAATTAAATTACAGATGTGATGTTGAATATAAAATACATCAATCCTAGAGTCCAATTCAAGGGTTGAAACGTAAATAGCACATCCCGGAATTCGTGAACGCTTTATTTCAGGCACAAGTTCCAGCGGGGTGGAGGGTGGCATGGGGTGCTGGGAGCGAGTAAGAGCGTTGGGGGAGGGTGTAATCGATCGTTAGGGGATGAAGGCTTTGACCTCAACTATTTCAGTAGCGTAAAACCTTCGCCGGGCTAGTAGCGCACAGTAGTTTCCGGCTAGGAATTCCACCGGTTATTTCAGATTTAACTAGCGCAATGTACGGCTTTATTTTGTGGCAATTATCTGCTTATTGAATTATTTCGTTCTGCCTTTTACAGTAACAATGTTATGTGAACCATATTGACTACAACTTCCGACCTAATTTGTAAACTTCAGAGCATTTTGATGGATTAAATTATATTGTACCTCTGAGAACCGGTATTTCGAGATAAACGAAGTAAAAATAATTGTTTCGTTCCGCCTTTTAATAAATGTAAATCAAACGAACCATATTGCCTATAATTTAGTCCCTTTTTTAAACTTCTGAGCACTTTTATTTATCGATAAGCCAAGATGGACAATGAACGAATTTCGTGAAATTTAAAAGAAAAAATAATTTTACATGACAAAAAAATACCAACTGCCAGGAGCCAGTGGGACGATGGCATCCCAAATTAAAGTACTTTATGAGGCTTAAGGGGGTGGAGAAGGAATTGGTAAAAGGAAGAGGAATGTTAGGAAGCAGGTAGGAACTTAGTTATTCAGATGTAGTCATCAAATACGGCTAAAGACATTCTATTTTTTTTTTTTTCAAAAATATAATTTTCTATGAAAAAACACAAATTTCCCAGTGAAATTAAAAACACCATGGAGATAAAAAAGTTTAAAAACGACATCAAAATATGGCTTACTAAACATGAAGATGAAATCGTTAAAATTATGACGACGGGGCTAAGCTCAATGGTTTTTGTTATACAGTAATTGACGGCTACACCAAAACTAAACGCAGAAAACCTCTTGAAATATACTTTAATACCTCTTAATAACTCTTAGAGGATTGGAGCTGGCAACACAATATCGCATGTATATACTTAAGGCATAATTTTCAATTTGGGAGGCGGTTGTGGGTACCGCCATATTGGACAACCGACACCTATGCCATAGACCATTGGATTTTTTTCCAGTGATTCGCTACGCTTAGTGACTTAGCAGTGGTGCCCGAGTTCATGGAGTGAGGTTTGCCCAGGTCTTGGCGGCATATGCATCTGTTCACCAGCTGCGTAGCAGGCCGGATCAGAAGAGACTGTTTAAGGTATTCCTTCTGGTCTCCGAAGAGATTCTGGTAGTATCTGGTCTTTGCCTTACACCGCAGTGGGAGGGATGAATTAATAAATATGTCCGTCCCTCTTGGACCGACCCCCCCTAGATTTCTACCCACTTCTCATACCTTTTTTCTTTCCCACAGTTTGCCCCCTTCCTTTCCTAAAAAGTTCCACCACACAGCATCCCCAAATATGATATAGGCCTTGAGGGGAATTGTTTTCCTCAGGGCCTACTTGTGTAGAGCTAATGTAAAAAAAGCTCACACTTAATGCTGTCCAAAACATTGGCTAAATAAGGAAGTAGCGCAACACGGTATAATACCCCAAAAATAAACACGAAAAAACCTTACAAAATTAAGTAATAGTCAATTTAACAAAATTAAATTGTTTATTAATTCAATCAACTTTCTAGTCTGTCAAAACAAACATGTTATCTAACCAACGCCATCTCTTACCTCCGTTATATCTAAGACTTTTATTTAATAAACCATTAATAAGTTTGTCATATCCACACACAATCGACTTGCAGCGAGTCGCCCACAATGACACGGTAAACTTGGATGGTACCACCGTGGTTCAATTAATATTTGTCAACTGGTAGCAAGTTCACAGTAGGAACAAGTAACAAGCGGAACCTGGGGCAGGCCTGAACTCAATTAGTCGCTAATTCAAAGTTCATTAATTCCAGAAGTGTGGACGGTAATTCCTGGAAGTTGATGGAAGTAGGGACACTCGTTCTCTGAAACTGGAACGCTTCCAGATCTTAATAGTCACGCTGCAACTCTGGGTTCACTAACTGTATTTACTAGAGAAGTTTGCTGTTGAACATTTTCAGCTATTTTTATATACCAAAATCCAACATGGCTATTTTAAATTTAGACTCAAATGTTAGGTGTTTTTTGAATTTTAAAGGTGAATTATGGTTTTAAACTCATTTTATATTAAATTGCAATCAAAATTAAGCTTGAATAGTTCTGATCTTCAAAAATTTGCCAAAAATATCAGTATCATAGAATAAAGTGAAACTACAATTAATAAAATTTAACATCGATATTTTTCAGATTTACTGCCCGAATTTAAGTGGCATCATGTCAATAATATCATAAACTGTTCAATGCGCTTTACAAGGACACATATCATCGGTGCTCACCTTAAAATATCTGTAAATTGTTTCATCACAGAATGAAATCAAACATTGGAATTTTTTTGGTTTCACTGCCCAAATTCAAAAGTGGCATCATGTCAATAATATTATAAACTGTTCAATGCGCTTTACAATGAAACATAGCATAGGTACCCGCCTTGAAATATTTAATATCTGTTAATCGTTTCATGTAACCAATGTAAAGTTATTTTACTATACTATAAAACACATAAATAAATAAACAAACTTATTTATATTATACTATCTGACGTTTACCCGACGTTGCTCGGAGTTATGCAGTAAGGATGTGAATTTTAGTGTACCTGTGTGCATTAGGAGGAAATCTTCTAAACTATGCAACGAAGATTGACAGGGTTTTTACTATCATTTTGAGATTTTCTTCTGGAAGATTTATAAGTATAATACATGGATATTATATTTATTAAAAGTAGAGAAAAGTCGAGCAACGCCGGGTACACGCCAGCTAGCAGTTAAAAATGTTTCTAGTTACATTTCTGTCACTAATAAATAAAACAACTTGACAATTCAACCGACAATGTGCTTGAATATAACTCAAAACCAACTAATTGGACACTTATTTTCGAAGCGTAATTGTATCCGCTGTTGCCCGAAAAAATCATTTAAAAGAAGCGAGTATTTTCTGAGTGGTAGCGAAAATTATTGCAGACATATCCGCAATGATCAAATTCACCCCCGATTCAAAATTTACCCCATATAACAGTACCATTGATGTATTATACTAGATTAGCCCTGTCTAGTTAAATTCATTTTAAAAATAACGCCACGTAGCGTACGTCACAAATATGGAGATGAACTTAACAACCCAACTCTGTTTAAACTCCTTGTACAAGCGTTCAAACTCGTAAGTGAAACCACGGAGAATTTGTTGTCAGAGGTGTTGTAATATGGACATAATTCAAATTTAAATATTTGGAACTCGGTTATTTTTGTGATTGAAAAAATGAACTTGCCCAGCATAGCTGAGAAGCAAAATAGACCAACAAAAGGTAAAACGCAATGCACAGTGCCCATTTCGCATTGCGACTAATGCGTGGGCCTTTTAATAAATGTGCATGTGAACCAAACCAAAATTGTGTTGGGGTTATTTTTAAATGAATATGCCGTGTCTAGTCTAATTTAGTCTATGAACAGTACTAATGTTATTTGGTTTAATCTTGTAAATGTTGATAGATTAACATTCAAATACCGAACAATGAATAATCGTCCACTCCAGAAATTCACATGAAAGATTAAAACATTATTTCGAAATAATTAATTTAATTTTCGCAATATTCACACTTTTCATTTTCACACCTTTTGCACTAAAAATAAAAATACAGGGATTCTCAACAGTTTTATGGTCGGGGGCAGGTTTGAGATTTGACCGTATATAACGTATGTACCAAAACTTCCAGAATTTTGATTGAATGAAAATTAATTATATACCTAGCAGTAAAATCAACATCTACAATGTACATTAATATTAGCATATGAAGTTGAAAAATATTATTTAAGTGTGACAATATTGAAAATATTATATTTATGGCGCAGATACATGAAAAATCACGCAATATTTAATTGTTGGATTTGTGAAGCTGAAAGACTTTATAAAATATTTTCCTCAGGATCGACGATCAGAAATTTACCTTTCGAATGAACGACGTTATTAAACGTGATTCAGATTTAGAACTGTCAAAATATTTTGACAAAAGAAGTACACAAATTTCAAAAATATAGAATTATTATTTAATAAGTACCAACTCTATTGCTTGGTTCCAACAATCAGTTCCAATTTTGACAAATAAAATTTCATTAAAACTGCATAATTTTACGCATTACATTATGTAGGAATATTGTATATCACTGACAGCATCACAGACAACTGATGTAAATATTTAATATTAACATCAGAAGACAAAATGATTTTAAAAATATTACATTTAAATTAAATACTTGTGATCTTTGATAATGTATTTCATAAACAATTCTCTATACTAACGGGGTATTTCACTATCTCTGATTATGTTCTGACTAAGCACTAATCCGCGGATTAGTCATTTTTTCGTTTTCACTATATCTGAATAACGCTAACGCTCGGGTTAAAGTTCGATTTGAGTAATCAGTGCTCGAACTTCACGTTAGGCGCCATTCCTCGAATCAAAGATGGCGTCAAAACATTCCGAGTTTGACAGCTGAGAAGTGAGTCGAATTTTGTTGAATGAATTTGAATGCTTGTATGATCCATCCTGAATTATTTGATTGTGTTCAAAACAAGAAACAATGTATTAATTCGACACGAATCTATCTAAAATGACCTGATAATCAACATAACATAACCAAAAAAATGCACATTTCGCGGTGTGCGGACTGTGACGCATGACAGCCGTGGCAGAAGATGGAGTAACTGCAAACATTTTGCGATGTTGCCAGACTATTTCGAGTGTTATCTATCCGGAAGCTCGAAACAATGGTGAAACGGTCGCCGTTGAATAACGAAGTTATTCTGATCTTTAAAGCCAGCCAACGGATAGCTAGTCAGATATTTAGCCCGACATAGTGAAATGCCCCCTAAATATGTCGAACAGAAGGGGTTACATCATATGTGTCACGTGTACAGTTTGATGAATTTAAAGGTTCCTGCCTGTCTGTTTGACAGACTGCAGTAGTCCCGTAACTTGTATACACACAGTACAAGCCAAAGAGACCATTTACTTGTTTTTCCCTGACATAAAACTGCTGTATTTGAGGGTAGTGTAGAGCAATTCTCATCAAATTTTGGTATGAAAAACCACATTCTATTCGAATATCGACACCGTTGCGGTGATTCAAGAAGCTGTGCAATGAACATTGAGGTATATAGATAGAGCCAGCATCGGCATTAGAATTATGGGCCACTAACATCGGTTCATTGTCCGCTTGGAGATACCACGGGCTTCAGTCGGTTACAAACGCTCGCCGGGCGCAGGTCTCCGGTGATAATTTCAAAATGCCGACATGCATGCTGAGATACTGTACAAGTCGTACTGGAAAATATAGGGAAAAAATGGCATAACCTTTCATCGGTAAATAGGGTTTAACCGCACTCAATAGCTGTGTAAATTACCTTTTTAATGTTAAAAAACTCAACGAGCGCTTGAAGTTGGCGCTCCGGTAACCCAAATGTTCCGGGCGATGTCGCTGCCGGCGGTCACCGACTCCGTTCGTCAAGTTCTTTCGCGGTCGGAAGGATTCGGGCGACATCGACAGCCGCCACACCCGCTTTCCTACTTCCCGCACGGGAAGAACATTTTACACTGATTTTGCAAGGAATGTTGACTCTATCTAAATACCTCAATAGCAACGAATGGTTGCTGACTGCAGTCAACCGCAAAACATCATAATTGATAGAAATATACAATGAAAGGGATACCTACTTGTGTTTGTGATTATATTATTTAATATAATTAGATTTTTGGTTATTTGATTAAATTTTAATTTTATGTTAATTTCATTTTTATTACTTATCACATGTATATTGTATTAGAGGCAATGTTGAAAACCAGCAGCATTCCGGAATGTATAGCTGAGCAGTGACCGTTTTCTCAATAAAATCAAATTTTAAAAAAAATAAGATATGGAAAAATTTTACAAAATATTGTCAAATAAATGTCTATTATAATTATTCTCATCTTTTCGATTTTGTGATCATTACGCACCAATGCGTAAGCAATTGTAGAGACTTGAATCAGTGTTTAGATAACTAAATATTTTTTTATTGAATTTTCTTTATGAAAATAGAAAATACTAAGATATTAAACAGAAAAAAATGGCTTTAGATCTCCACTTTTAAGTACCTAAGCTAATATTTTATTTCAACAAGCGTTTCCAAAAGCGTTCATCCTAAGAGTTTCAGTACAAGCAGAATATCTTTATGTAGATCTAAAATTATTTTGTCAGTACTTTATTAACAAAATGATCGGTATTATTGCAAGAAACAAGAAAAAGATTATAATTGGGTTGAGGACCACTGGTATAAACGATTGAGTCAGTAGTCGCCTCTCGGCACCCGACTTAAAGTCTATTTGTTTTAGTACGTACTCGTTAAGTAGTTACTCTGAGTAAGCAGCACAACACAAGGGTTGGAAATTACAAACCCCCTTTATTTGTTTCCTAACCCCCTTATTACGTTTCCTAACCCCCTTTATACGTTTCCCAACTCCCTTTCCCACACTTGCGATAAAGGTTGGAGCTAAAATTAAAGCACTAACAACTAGGGGTACACGGGAGATAGGCAGTTGTTTTTGGGTCCTTATTAACACTCGGGAATTATTTATCTGACAGATAGTCTTTATTTCTGTCGGCAGGAAATATGAGACACTTATAATAACATACGTTATTGGTATTTCGCGTGTTAAAAAAACAGGGTGATACTTTATCATTGTCAAATGCCATATTTATAGATTTACTAGATTTGCTACGCGACTTCGAATGTCATTTGGTTTCTGGATCAGGTCACTGTAAAAGTGCAAAAAGTGTATAAATCCTAATTATCATTAATCGAAATAATTGAGTAAAATTCCAAAATGTTTATCCAACCAAACTTTAAATGATTTAGATTGACGTTTTTACCTAGCTTAATTCTACTTTTAAACAAATTCCTCTAATTAAACAGTTTTAACATTATATTTTCAGAAATAGTTGCTTTGACCTAGAAATAGCAGATTGAAAAAGTTCTGTGGACTTTATTTATTTTATTTTATTTTATTTATTGTTTTTATTTTAGTAATTTGTACATTTAAGTTTACAAATGACTAATTAATTATTACATACAAATATACTATGTTTTTTTTTCTTGCTTGATGTGGCTCCTACACAACATCTTGAACTTTTCAATTGGGGCAGACTTAAGGTTTTCCGGCAGCGCGTTATAGTATTTCATCCCTTTATATAATATAGTATTCTGGGTATTCGCTTTGTCCTTCTTTGGTAGCCTAATTTGATTGTACGTCCTAGTTTTATGTTTGTGTATGTCCTTGTTGTATACAATTTTATTCGAAAAATATTTGGGTAGAAAATAAAAATATTTTTTTTTATGATACAAGAGCTCACAGTTAGACCTTTTTTGTTACTTCACATATTTTTAATATTAGTATTAATGTATTTTCTAGCTTTAGGTAATATTCATAAAAATGGCTCTATTAAAAAAAATCATTTAAATGGCTATCTTTGCCACTGAGAAAAATATATTTAAACCCCTGCGTATTTCTACCGATTTATAACAAGTTTCTCGCTAACTCTTTAAGTTTTTAAGTTCCAAAAAAATTTAATTTTTTTAAAATAAAATCTACACATTTATTATGCCGAAACGTCAATTATATGAAATTACCTCAATAGAAAAAAAACGCAAAGTAAGCTCCGAAAATTATTAAAAACATCTTTTGTTCCGTTATTCAATATGTTATGGACAAGAAAAAATCACCATGTATCTTTAAAAATAACTAAAGCCTATATTTGATATACGATAACGCAGTTTCGCCCTGACGAAAGACAACAATTCAGAACCGAAACGTCGCTTCCCTTTTCTAGAAATGGTTTTATCAGTGTTTAGTAAACAAATATCAAATTTCAGTAACTTCCCAACCATCCTCTTCCACACATACTTCCCTCCTCACTTCCATAAGCCCTTCTTATATGACTCTTGTTCAGTATAAAAAAGAAAACATGTTATAGGCGTGAAAAATTTCAAAGTGTATAAATATAGTTGTATTTAAATAAATACAACTAAAGCATTTGTCCAGAAATTTTTTCTCTATTTCAAACGAGTCGTGTTTTATTAAATACTTTCCTATTTTCGCTTCATTATTATAGTTATTTAATATCTTCGAACGCTTACTACGTGGCTTAGAACATATTTAATAAATCAGCAATACTCATTTTTCTCCAGGATGGACTGAAATAGCTAGGTTAAAATGGTTTTCACAAAAAATTGCAATTTAATCTTGGTTCTTGCAATGTGTCAGAGCATATTAAAAAAAAAAAAGATTTCATACTTAAAATTAATATTAAAAAGGCTTGACTCCTCGATAGAGGTGTAGTCGGATCCTATTATACAAGAAATAAATTATGAAATACATTATTTTCATTATTGAAGAACGTTTATCACGTACTGCCCCGTAAAGGCATCAGAAGATTTTTTTATAGGTAATGGTTTTGGTTTAAAATGCCTGTTTCTGAGTCATTTTCTCCCACATAAACTTTGGCCTATGCGAATCGAGATAAGCATTAGGATGTGTGAATACATACTTTCAACTAACTAACTAACTAACTAACTAACCATCACGCCGTTTCCCCGCAGGGGTAGGCAGAGAGGACGGACCGCCAAACAACTCGGTCTTGGCACACATTCCTTGCCTCAATCACATTCATACATCGTCTCATACATACTCTTCTATTGTTCTGACTCTTGACATGGCCCGACTCAAGTATCTGATTCACTTGGTCGTGCCATGTCTTCCTCGGGCGTCCCCGACTTCTGCTACCATTCACATTTGCATCCTATATTCTCATTACACTCCTTTCTTCGCTCATTCGCTCTACATGCCCAAACCATTTAAGCGTCCCTTTCTTACATACTTCCCATGGACGTTAAAGGTCTAAGATCTTATCAAAAACAGTTAAAACTTTAATAAACAAAGCCAAATAAAACTAATGCTGTTTCATTACTTCTACCGAGATTTTTCCATCTCAACAAAATCTCGCAAACTCTGAAGACGTTGCAATTACAAAGTTCCACAAGAATAATTCCATTCCACAGAAACCGGGACACGATTCGAACATGGGAAAGCATAAAGTTTTTGTGGAAATTTTTGCTGAAGATATTTTATTTTGAGACCTTTTATGGTTATAATTTTTCTAGTGTTTATTTGCCATAACCACTCGAGCAATTGTTTAAATACTATGCCAAGTTTGCAAAAACGTTTTGTGTGATCTCTTGCCATAAAGTACCAAATTTATACAACCTAAAAATATGGGACAAACTGTGAAAACTAGGTGGATTCATTGGCTTAAAACAGCAGTAAGCAGTTTTGTATGTTTCAATATCAATATTTTGAGGAATGGTTTTAATTAAATAATATGGTAAATGTATATATATATATGACACCAAACGCTCGATTATATTGGCAAACCAAGATAATGTCTACTAGCATTGTATGGCATCTGGATCTGAATATCCAGGTACTCCCCCAACTTCCTCTACCCCATATCCTTAATTTTCCGCCTCACAACATACCCCAATTGGGGATGCCTTAGTCTCACTGGCTTCAAACGGTTGGGAGCAGTTGGGACTCTTGTGTGGTATTCTATGTAGATTTTGTATGTGGATTTTATGTAGATTTTTATTTAGTTTTTCTTACCTACGACTCAGATTGGGCGAGAAAATTATTAAAGATGTTAAAAATATTTATTATTTCATGTTATCTTTTTGAAGTAAAAAATACAGACCAGGCTAATTTGCCCACTTGGAAATGAAGGGTTTTCCAATAAGATGTGTTATTTTGATATTGAATCGTAAAAGATCAATGGTTTCGTTGCTTGTGTGGCACGTAGCGCCGTCTTGTTGAAAGTAAACGTTGTCCAGATCAATACCATTCAATTCCGACCATAAAAAATCATTAATCATCTCTCGATAGCGCAATCCATTCACCGTAACTGTTGCTCCAGCCTCATGTTGTCCAATGACTCCGCCGGACCATAAACCGCACCAAACAGTCACACGTTGAGGATAGAGAGGCTTTTTAACAATAACTCTTGGGCTTTCTGAGCCCCAGATGCGACAATTTTGCTTGATGACGAAGCCACCGAGGTGGAAAAGGGCCTCATCACTCAAGATGATTTGCATTTGATTCACTCAAGTGTATTTTAATAATTTCAATGCGTTGTTGAAGCGTATATCGTTCCATTTTTATTAATGGCGTAGTTTCTACTTGTCAAATGTCAAAAAATGACAGCTTCAAAAGTAACATCTACCAAATGGCGGGCTATTCAAAATAATACCTCTTATTGGAAAACCCTGTAAAATTCCCTTCTTGACAGAAAATCGAAACAAATGGGTGAGAGGAGCGGTGGGGGGTGTGGTAAGTCAGAGTTTTAATGTATTATTATGTGAATATCGCATAAGAGTCCCAACTGCAGCCAACCGTCTAGAGCCAGTTGACGGACTCAACACTACTCATACAATAGTAATACGTATGAGGCGTTTAAATACATTTGTATGAGGTGACTTTAGTCACCGCAGTATTGCAACAGTAATACATACAGTTGTTCGGGGTGCTTGACCCTTAGATCTTAGACAAGTTTACACTTCAACGCCTCATTTCAGTATTTGAGTACCTCATACAAACTCATTCTGATATCGTGTCCTACCTAACACTAGACCGAAGCCAGTTGAGAGCATTTGCGGAAAAGGTACAGATGATATCATTTTTAAAAAAAACTGCATAAATATGATTGACACTGTCACTGATAGACAACATAATCATTATTCTCTGTTCCTCAAATTTCCTGCTCAACATAACCAAGAAATCTGGCGTAAACAATTACTAATCTTCACCATAAATAAAGTTTCCCTGTTCAATATTTAAATGAGGTAGTCAAGATTAGCTTTGGTCTATATTCAATTATCAGCCTTTTTTGGATATTTTATTGAAAACCTTCCTTCCTTTGTAAAACTTGGAACTTTGAACTTTTTGAGGGTTGGATATTGAACATAATATTAGCAATAATTTTATAGGTTATCTTTATGTAAATTCGGGAGATTGGAAGACGGTTGGCTAAGGGTGGGTATAATTTATGGTTATTGAATAAGTTTACGTGTATTTTTCTTGCTTTCTAAGCGTTTGAGAGGTAATCAATATGCGAATTTAATGCAGGACACGTAGACTATTTATTCTAAAAAATAAATACGATGGTCTTTTTAAACCTCATTATTTAGTTATTTTGCTAGAAGCGACCATTTTTCGGTGAAATAATTTAATACTCCAATCAGTATTCCAACAATATTCAATACAAGATCAATTTCAAATGATTTTACAAAACTACACGTTAATAAAACTGAATTTTTAGATATTTTTTTATGCCGTTCAAATTCATAGATCCTAAAAACTAAACTTCAATAAATAATCAAGTATATAGAGTGTTGGATACTAGTACCTCAATCAACAATTAATGCTTATTATATTTTTTCACCTGTAAACAACCAACTTTATTTTTGTAGGAAAGGCTTTGTTAGTGCTAAATTTCTCACTAGATGGCGTCGAGACATATGATATCTTCATTTATTGGTGAAATATTTTTTGACTTGTCAAATATTATTATTTTTTAATGATTAACTAACGTTTATAAGACAAGGTTTTATGCTATTTGCTATAGTTTTATGTTATTTTTACTCGGGAGATGTTTTAAATTTGTATTAGTATTTTGGATGACTAATCATTGCCTATAATTATTTGTTATCCTTTATGCAATGCATAAAACCTTGTCTTATAAACGTTAGTTTATCATTAAAAAATAAAACTCTTTTATTTGTGTTTGTATTGATTTTGTGTCTTAAATTATTAGGTAGGTACACAACTAATTATTTCAGTAGAATCTTTGTATGATTTTGATTGACAGACTTAATTAATTTTGTCCCTTTTTTCCCAATTCAACAAGCCACGGGAATAATGAATAATCAATTGATAAATTATATGGCGAAAATTGAAGAAAAACCCAATGACCAATTCATTGAATGCGTGATATACGGGACGAATGTTTTAGGTTGGGTGTAAGGTCTTACCTTTTTGGAAGAAAACTTATCAGTAATGTATAAAATTCATGAATCCCAAAAGTGTTAACATTTTGGCGAATCTTACGTCTCGCAATTTCTAAATCTCTCGGGCGAAAATTCGCTTTCTCCAAGCGACGGTAAAAGGAGTGTTTCTACATAAAAAGAAACAAAAATTCACGGTGTAATGAATCTTTTTCTATTGCTTACAATAATTTTAATTAATTATTTCTTCATTTTTTTCATGGGCTCTAACAATTAAGTATTTTTATGTTGACTGATAAATTTTCTAAAATGATTTGAAAAGTGTCATTTTCGATTTGCCGTCAAAACGACATGATCATTTTGATTCGTCAATTCGACATTTGGTGACGATGGTGACAGACGTCTTACCAGCCAGTGGCGTTTTCTATGTCATAATGACGTTGTAGCCAATTGGAACCAGTTTGGAATGAGCGATTTTAGATCGTTTTTAAAATCAATACATACTAATGAAAATATTAAAATTTCACATTTTAAGCACAATAATCAGAATCATAAAAATACACTTTAAATCTTATATTCATTTTTAAACAAACACAAACACACGTCGTGGTAGTTTTTCACTGTTCCGACCTTACGCATCGCGTTATATTTACACAGCGTTTATAAGTAAGGACATCTATAATAACTTCGATTTGGCGGAAATTGGCAAATATTCTATTATTAGGGGGAAGTCCCGTAACGCCGGACGGCACCTAGCACCGGACACTCGCACTATCTCAGCAAGTTACAACCCGTGCGATTCAAATATGGCGACAGTGGTGCGGTGGAGCGCAACAATACAGGGTTACGGGACACGGCTGGCCAGTGACGCGAAAGGCCGCGGTTGGAGCTGGCGATTGCTGTTTTTGGCGGGAGAACGATGTGTCACTTAAGATTCAAGTTAGTGTTACTGCTAAGTTTTAATGTGTACGTGTTTATGGTTATTATTAATAAAGATAGAAGTCCATTATTATTTGTAGATTGTGAAAGTTTTTGCTGATTTCCAAACCAGTTTTGATACTAAACACGTAATTTTAGCGATTCCTTGTAGGGACAAGGAATCTAAGAAAGACTAAGGGTAGTAACGGACATAAAGATGTCCCTTAACACCGGACAAGGAACAGGTTTTTTTTCTCGTAAGTATGTACACTTTTTATAATAATTGTTCAAAACTACAATGGCCGATAAGGGAAAACAAACCAAGGGCTTGATGGTCAAAGGAAAAAATGGAAAGAAAAAGGAACCATTAACTCCAATACCTGAACATGACACAGAAAAAACGACTTGCGTAGTTTGCTTAGAGGACCACAACGAAGACTGGATACAGTGCTCTAGCTGCAATGGGTGGGCACATGAAGCATGTGCAGACATCCCTGAACATGCAGATGCCTACATATGTGATCGATGCAGATTGTTTTGAAAGTGTCCGGAGCTGGGGGTTCGAACTTAAGTCCGTCCGGTAGTAGGTGCCACTTGCAAGAATTGCATTGTTTATCACCAACTTTTAATTTAGTTTTATAGAATAGTTTAGCAAAAGTTCCATTTTTGTTGATTTTATACTTAGTTCAGTTAATTATTTCATAAATAAAGTGATTTTTCTCAAAGTGGTTTTTATTTTATTTTTTTAAAACCTTATGTGTCCGCCATTCGGGGACTTCCCCCTATATTATTTTATATATATTGTCCGTTTCCTGTCTTTTGTTGAACTCTCGGGAAATTTTATTACTATTAATCAAATGTAAAAAAAGATGTACTAAATGGTATGTAAAAGCCCTCTGGGAATAATAAAATTAAAATAATTGATTATCGGTAAAAAAAACATTAAAAAATTGCAACAATCTTCTAACCTAGGAGTTCACTAAGATATTAGATTAAGTAGAAATTATTCTATGTTTTATTTAAGATTGTCCTAAAATTTTATGAAGAAAGACAAGTAAAGTCATCCCTTCATATTTTTAACCATTCATGTCATCTCCAAACCTTGTTCCCTGAACTAATCTACACATTGCCTTTCTCGTCACGTAATGTAATACCCACCATACCTTCTGGCCGGTCTTTCACTCAAAATTTCACCCTCCTTTCCACCTTCGTCCACTCACTGATACCTTTATTCTCCTCAATATTCTACTCTTAGATAGATGATACTACCACCATGTTTTTTCTTACCTTCGCATTTTAAATGGATGTTTATACATTGTTCCACTTCTGCTTCTCTCGTTATATTTACTTATTCTTTGTTGCATTGGCATTCACCATTCAAACATTGCAACCTTCAAAAGTGATCTATTTTGAGTTTATAGATCAGAAAACTTATTTTAAAAAAGGAACTCCAGTAAAAAAACATTATGGCTTAACCCCTCAAGCACTCAACCCCTCGGCAGGACATTACTAGCCTCAAAAATCATATTCCGTTAGAGTATTAAAGCCTCTGAAGGTCATTACTAGCCTCAAACATCATATTCCGTTAGAGTATTGGAGCCTCTGGAGGACATTACTAGCCTCAAACATCATATTCCGTTAGAGTATTGGAGTCTCTGGAGGACAAATCTGACTGGAGAGTCCATACATTACTAGCCTCAAACATCATATTCCGTTAGATTATTGGAGCCTCTGGAGGACATTACTAGCCTCAAACATCATATTCCGTTAGAGTATTGGAGTCTTTGGAGGAAAAATCTGACTGGAGTGTCCATACATTACTAGCCTCAAACATCATATTCCGTTAGATTATTGGAGCCTCTGGAGGACATAACTAGCCTCAAACATCATATTCCGTTAGAGTATTGGAGTCTCTGGAAGACAAATCTGACTGGAGTGTCCATACATTACTAGCCTCAAACATCATATTCCATTAGAGTATTGGAGCCTCTGGAGGACATTACTAGCCTCAAACATCATATTCCGTTAGAGTATTGGAGCCTCTGGAGGACATTACTAGCCTCAAACATCATATTCCGTTAGAGTATTGGAGTCTCTGGAGGACAAATCTGACTGGAGTGTCCATATATTACTAGCCTCAAACAGCATATTCCATTAGAGTATTGGAGCCTCAGGAGGACAGATCTGACTGGAGCGTCCATACATTACTAGCCTCAAACATCATGTTCCGATAGAGTATTGGAGCCTCTGGAGGACATTACTAGCCTCAAACATCATATTCCGTTAGAGTATTGGAGCCTCTGGAGGACATTACTAGCCTCAAACATCATATTCCGTTAGAGTATTGGAGTCTCTGGAGGACAAATCTGACTGGAGTGTCCATATATTACTAGCCTCAAACAGCATATTCCATTAGAGTATTGGAGCCTCAGGAGGACAGATCTGACTGGAGCGTCCATACATTACTAGCCTCAAACATCATGTTCCGATAGAGTATTGGAGCCTCTGGAGGACATTACTAGCCTCAAACATCATATTCCGTTAAAGTATTGGAGCCTCTAGACGATAGATCTGACCGGAGTGTCCATACATTACTAGCTTCAAACATCATATTCCGATAGAGTATTGGAGCCTCTGGAGGACATTACTAGCCTCAAACATCATATTCCGTTAGAGTATTGGAGCCTCTGGAGGACATTACTAGCCTCAAACATCATATTCCGTTAGAGTATTGGAGCCTCTAGAGGATAGATCTGACCGGAGTGTCCATACATTACTAGCCTCAAACATCATATTCCGTAGACTATTTTTTTAATTTTTTTTTTCTAAGATGCGGAGATATGTGAAGTGTTCTTCGTTGGAAAAGAGAAATAGTTATTCTTCTCAGTTCGTCTCAAATATTTATACTTGATTCCATGGATATAATCCGAAAAATGTCAAAATGTGTGATTACAGATTGCGTGATTTTTTCATTTACAGTTGAAATAAAAAAAAAATATTTTTTATTGTACATGGCTTAAAAGTGAGGTGACAGTTTTCCTACAAATTTTCTACACAAAACGAATGTGTTTTATTAATATGGAATTCTTTAAAAAATATGGACGTTTCGAGTCTAAACGTTTCGGTATCTCGTTTTTATGTTTGATATTAAAATATCATTATTCAGAAAAATCAATATTTATTTCATACACAAACATCTCCAGATGTTTTATTTAGTCTCTAAAATGGTATTTATTTTTACGACAACTCAAAAAATAAACTATATAAGCTCCTCGGAAGGTAAAAATTTTGTAAAGTTTAGAGGGTTAAATATATTTTTATATATTCATTTAGATTACATCAACAAACTCTGATTCTGAATACAAAAGTCATATAAATCGTTATTTAAAAACCATTAAAACACCATCACATTAAAACGCACTGTATGGTTGATACGACTGAATCTCTTGATCCTGACGTCATCAGTCACGAAACTCAGTCCACAAGTTCCTTACTTCGGGAACATAGGACTAATACACAATATACCTACTTGATTAAGTTAACACGCCGGACGCCTGTATAAAAATTTGCATGAAATCTTAAGATTTGTAAGTAGGTACTTAAATAATTTAAATACCTACCTACTTATTTATACACCATTTATATATTTTAAAATTTTAAATAAGGAATTATACAATTTGGGCAAAGAAATTATTTCTTCAATTCTCTATGACAATTCCTTTTCAAACGTAGTTCGGGCAGGTGGTACCATAATATTGGTAAAATATGGAAATGAGAAAGTACCATTAAAATGGCCACTATCTTGAAACGGATACGAAACGTGCAATAAAAATTACCGGAACATTGGGAGTCATTCGTAAACATAGTCGCAGATATTTTAATTAAGTTCTTGCAATTTATAACATATATAACCGTAATATCGTTTTTTTTTTACTTTCATTGATCTATTTTAAAATGTCTTTTAAAACTTAAATAATTAATATATGTATATATTATTTATGGTTTTACTGAACCTTCCTACCCAGGAACTGGAGTCGCTACTGTACAAATCTCGCCAAATGCCGACCGATATTACTGATGTAATGTCATGCAATTTCAGAAAAATTCACATATATTCGCGTGCGTATGATTGCCACAAGTTAATAGAATGTACTGTCATCGACAAAGAGTCTATTTGTAGAGTTTCAGCTCGATACGATTTTGGAAAATGGGTTAATTTCCTCATCCAAGATTTGCATTCATTCTTGAAAACAAAAGCGACATTTAATTAGATGTAATTTTAAAAAAGACTTACCTGCGCCTTTTCGTGTTTGTCTCTCAGTCTGTCTGCTTCCAGCTGCACTGTCTCCCTCTCTTTCTGCATGCGGGTAGCCTGTCCTAGCGCCTTATCAAGCTGGGATTGGATGTTATCAAAGTCGTAATTCTGCTTTTCCTTTTCCATTTGCACCTGAACAAAATATTATCTACAATTAGACACTTGGGATTTTTACTAATTAACCCCTAGAGCAATGTTGGGAGATATTTCTCCCAAACGTCAAACACCCGTAGAGTCTTTTTGGGAGATACTTCCCCCTGTCTGATACGGACTATACAATTGTTGATATCTCATTTTGTATTCAGAGAGAATACCCTAAAAAACAATCGCTGGGGGGCTTATATCGATCGTGTAATATCTTCTAAAATGCGTCTAAGCGTAGTTCATGCTCCAAAAGTTTTTTTATCCTTTAGTTGCCGAAAAAACAATTTTAATTTTTTAAAAGTATACATTTAAATTCTCAGAGCGATTTTTTATTGGGTTTCTCTAAGTGATGTAGTTTCACCGGTTTTCCGCTTCTTATACACAACTTTGATATTGTTATATTGAATACGGGTAGTAAGACTAGGTAAACCATTTGTTGCGTGTTTGTTACAGAATATTGTATGTTGATAAAACATAATTACACAATGTAGGTATTTCCTTTCTCTTACATTATTTATTATCATCAAATTACGCTAATTACTTCATTTCCACAACATATGACTCTAACCTACAATAATTCCAAGCCTTTGTGTAAACACTCCATTTCCCCACCTTTCAGTTGCCTGAAACTGTTTTGTTGTGTTACATACCTTACCTGTCAAAACAACTGTTTTTCTATTGTTTGGTTCACTTTATAAACGAAACATTATGATTAAAAGATAAAATACGAAAGCACATACCCAATCTGATAAATTTTGTAGGTACGTTAAATTATATTA
Source organism: Hesperophylax magnus (assembly GCA_026573805.1). Lineage (NCBI taxonomy): Eukaryota > Metazoa > Arthropoda > Insecta > Trichoptera > Limnephilidae > Hesperophylax > Hesperophylax magnus. The sequence continues at coordinate 116,914 of JAIUSX010000100.1, forward strand.
TTTACGTTATTAATCTATTAATTACATGACGAATTCTTTCGAATTAAAAAAAAACTATTTTTTTAAATAATTGTATAATATGGAACTGAAAAAATGTTTTTTCATTTAATTATTTTTATTTCAAATTAGGTATTTTGTATCTCCATAGTTCATAATGGAATTGGTCATGCGAGTAGAAAATAGCTGCATTAACGTCGGAAAAGGCTGCGTCAATTTTTCAGACGACGGATCTAAGAATTTTCAAAATAATGAGATTTTAATTTAAAAGACGCAGTAGAGGAAAATGTCGCACTTTATTGCTTTGAAATCTACTTGACTGATACGAGTGTAGTTCCATTGAGTTGAGACTTGCCTAAAGCCTGCAGGGAAAAATTTCCCTGAGATAGGCAACCTCCGATACGAGAAGCCACCGGAATAAGAAGAATATATATTTTAGAATATTGTCATATCTTAAAATTTCATTATTATTGTAGAAAGCAATCACTTTGTAGTTTGACATATTTAATAAAATAAAATAAAATACTTTTTGTTTTAAAACCACGAGTTTTTAATAATTTTTAGAACCGACCGGTTTCGCTTTACTCAAGCATCTTCTGGGTACAAATTATTACTAGGGTACTATTATTACTAGTAATAATTTGTACCTTCACATAGCACTCTTTTTAGGGTGAATTGCCTAATACAAAAAAAAATTGTACCTTGAAGATGCTTGAGTAAAGCGAAACCGGTCGGTTCTAAAAATTATTAAAAACTCGTGGTTTTAAAACAAAAAGTATTTTATTTTATTTTATTTATATCTTAAAATTTTATTTTAAAGTTAGAAAATGTATTTATGTAATTTCAATAAGCTCGCTTTTGCAAATTTGTTATTCCAATAAATAACTTCCTTTAAGAGCTTAGAGCTCATTATGTTATACAAACACAAATCACAGCAATTCCTACAATCACAAGCACATTGCCATATAAACTAATTCAATTCATTAGGTTATTTTCAAGCCTAGCAATAGATTATATTTAAAATTGTTTGGTAGTATTGTACTTCTACATTGAACATTGAACCCAAGCAAATTGTGATTGCCTACTTGAATAAAACTCGAACAATACTTGTGTAAAACTTCAGTTATACTGAAGCAATTACTGCTTCAAACTGTTAGTTTTATGATGTGTAATAACACGAATAAATTATTATACCGTTGAGAGAAACCATCTTCTTCTTCTTCTTCTTCTTTATGTGCCGTATCAGGTCCCCCCGACGTTGGCGATCACTCTAGAAAATGTCTCTTTGTCTTGCGCTGCCCGGAATAGCTCCTCCACACTTCTAATGCCGGTCCACTCTCGTATATTTCGCAGCCAAGACATTTGTCTCCTACCCGGCCCTCTGCGACCCTCTATCTTATAATTTTTAATCTAATTTGTTACTATTTTTATTAAAGGTAAACATATGTTTACAAGACAAGGTTTTATGCAAATCACAAAGGATAACAAATTACTATAAGTAACAAATATTAGCCTGAAACACGAATATAAATTGAAAAAAACTTCCGAGAAAAAAAAATGCGTCTCGTCGGCGGCATTGATTTTTTATCGAAAAATGTTTTCAACTTGTATTTGTGTTTCTAGCTAATAATTATTGCTTATAATAATTTGTTAATTTGTTAAAAATTTTACTAAAACTTAATTTTATTTATTACTAAAACTGAAATCATGTAGAGATCATGTTTTGGCGTTGAGCAGTTACAATACTACAATAATATAATGTAACTATTTGTTTAAGTTTTGTCATAAAATTAAACCTTTCTAACGGGAATTATGAAAATAACTGATACATTCTTTAAAATTTACTTATTTTTATACAACTGTTTGAAAGCATGTAATTTTTTATAGATTTTCTAATCAATATCTTATGAATAATTCTTCAACATTGTTTTGATTTTGCAATCTTGCAATTGTTCAAAATTGTGACAAACAAAAGCATTAATTAATGTTTTTTTTTTCTTTTGTGGATTCACCGGTAAATTTTCAACATTCGTCAATTTTTCCACAAATATATTTATTTATTTATTTAAACACAAAGACAAAACATTCCCGGGTTACGAATAACCTGCAGTATTTGAAAATCTGCTACTACTACCACCACAGTAAGCGGAAAATGTTGCTTGTGTTGTGATGGAGGACTCAGCCAGCCGAGGAATTGAAAACACTGCGCCTAGGTGGTACCCGAACGCGATGTCAACTCTACCACCGATCGGTCAAAAATATCGTAAATGTTTCTTCTTTTATGGATTTGCTACAAAAATAATTCGACTATGGTGATTATTACTAGTAAAACCTTCGATTCCATGAAATAAGACCAAGACATCTTTTAAATATTTAGAATTTCATATACTTTACAACAAATATCTACAAAGCAATTTGATATCCATTGATTTGATCCTGGTCGATGATTTTACGACAAATTACAGGGTTAGTTAAGGGTAATAATGTTTGTAATAAATGTTTGGGGCTTATTGTGTGGGTTTCATGTGGAGAAGAAAACCTAATGCCGAGATTTTATTAATGTATTCGCCCGAGGCGTAATTGACTTTGGCGTCAATGCACCGTGATAAAAAGGTTCCTTGTACGTGTATCTTACATATGTAGATTTTATTAATGTGTTCGCCCGAGGCGTAATCGACTTTGGCGTCAATGCGCCGTGATAAAAAGGTTTCCTTGTACGTGTATCTTATATACGTAGATTTTATTAATTTGTTCGCCCGAGGCGTAATCGACTTTGGCGTCAATGCGCCGCGCCGTGATAAAAAGGTTTCCTTGTACGTGTATCTTACATACGTAGATATTATTAATGTGTTCGCCCGAGGCGTAATCGACTTTGGCGTCAATGCGCCGCGCCGTGATAAAAAGGTTTCCTTGTACGTGTATCTTACATACGTAGATATTATTAATGTGTTCGCCCGAGGCGTAATCGACTTTGGCGTCAATGCGCCGCGCCGTGATAAAAAGGTTTCCTTGTACGTGTATCTTACATACGTAGATATTATTAATGTGTTCGCCCGAGGCGTAATCGACTTTGGCGTCAATGCGCCGCGCCGTGATAAAAAGGTTTCCTTGTACGTGTATCTTACATACGTAGATATTATTAATGTGTTCGCCCGAGGCGTAATCGACTTTGGCGTCAATGCGCCGCGCCGTGATAAAAAGGTTTCCTTGTACGTGTATCTTACATACGTAGATATTATTAATGTGTTCGCCCGAGGCGTAATCGACTTTGGCGTCAATGCGCCGCGCCGTGATAAAAAGGTTTCCTTTTACGTGTATCTTACATACGTAGATTTTATTAATGTATTCGCCCGAGGCGTAATTGACTTTGGCGTCAATGCACCGTGATAAAAAGGTTTCCTTGTACGTGTATCTTACGTACGTAGATTTTAGATACGTGTATCTTCTTTAAGATGTAAGTTGTTGTTTTATTAGTTGTAAGTTGTTGTCTTATTAGTTGTAAGTTGTTGTCTTATTAGTTGTTGGAGTATTTTTTAACATTTACATTCCCAGGAAGCTCTGAGGAAAAAAAAATCCCTCAGGGAAAAAGGATGCTGTGGGGAGGGTATATCTCATGATAATTTAACTGCAGCGTTCGTCATAGTATCAAATGCAGTAATGTATATTTTAATATAAGTTCTCGCTTAGAATTACTGAGATTCTTTAATTTTGATTAAGGACCCCGTTTAATTTGTGTTTTCAATTTTAATTTTTATTATTATTTTTGTTTTAATTTAACAAAAACTTTTATAGCCGTATCTACGATTCGACGCATTTTAAAGTCCAATACACATCAGCCAGTGACCCCGCGGCGACCGTTTTTTTTTAATTTCACCAAAAAATTCCGTCTTAAATTAACTCGAAAACGAAAGCTCAAATCAAAAATTCATTTCAATGCATCAACTCCAAATGTGATCTATATTCATCTCATTCCCGCCAGTAATTTCGAACACCGTGATCTGTGCGATCTGACATGAGTAGGCATGATTAATTTCAGGAAAAAAAACAACTCTCCTAATAATTTCATAAGATTGTTTTTTTTTAATTGTCTTAATTGGTTTATAATCGGTAATAATTGGTTTATAATTCGTAAAAAATGTAGATTTACAATTCAAAACCAAAAAAACTTCACAACTAAATGCGTAAAAAATGTTAATATTTTTGGTAAGCTTTGTAAGCTTTTTAAGGTCATTTATCATTTTTTTTTAAATTCTTCAGTCTTTTAAAAGAAATATTAACTCTACTCTTGCCACTAATCTTCTAATAAATGTAATATCTATAGAAATATAGGATAAAATAGCAAATTTACAATCAATGTCCAGTGTTTTTTTACTATAATGTCCTCTTTGTGCAAAGTCGTAAACTTTTTAATAAAAGTGTATTTATCTGAAGTGACCATCCAGGTAAGTATGTTTTACTGTACATGTTTGTAAATAATAAGTATGTTTCTCTGAACATGTTTGTAAATAATACGTATGTTTTTCTGAATATGTTTGTAAATAATTAAATTAGATAGACACTAGGAATTCTTAATAAATTGTAGAGCGCTCTTCAGTTGATTTATACAAGTTATCCAACTATTATTATGTCACCACGGACAATAACCTAATGCCCACACGCTTGTACCATAGTGGTCAGTGTTACATTACAATAGTCCCGCTGTTAAGTATTTTGTAATCTTTTGTGGTAGGTACTGATTTAGCTTTAATGTGTATTAGCCTTTAATGGGGGCAATTGTGAACGCCATTAAAAATATTTTTATTTTAACAATAATGTTTTAGCACCTGACAAAAGGGCCGTTAAAAGTAATAACAATATAAGCATGAAATATTGGGACTGTAAATTAATACGTTACGTTTATGTTGGTAATAAAAAAAATGTTCTAACGACGGTGATTTTTTTGGTAATTCAATATAAATTCATCGTAATTCACGCTCATACTGGAGGATATTAGAAGGTGATTTTGTTTATGATAATATAATCTATGGAAGAAGAGATAAAAATATTTGCCTTTAGTTTAACCTTGGAAGGCTCGTCTTAGTCGTTTCGACTACCACTGGGTGCATTTTTTTTGCTGCATGCACAGAGAAAACTTACTGATGTAAAATATTTGTTAATTTATTAAAAATCTCTTCAAATTATTGGTATTCCTGTTAAAAACAGGACTGCAGACCTTTAAGGAATTCATTGACATATTTTCTAGTATAATAACGGTAATACACGAATATGTCATGACGATGTTCATAAACATTTTTATAATTTCGCATTTTGTCATTATAATAACAAGATAAAAGCAGCTGTGACTCAAACCCAGGCCCTCTTGTGTTACAGGGATTGGCGCCATTACATTCCGGTATATTTCCTTTTATTATTTATTATTCATTTATTTCCGTTTTTGAATTACTAGCATTATATCCCATATTTTTGTTTGCCATCTTTTTCGTGCGAATGTAAAGTTCTCCCCTAGTTTATTTACAATCTAGAGAGTGTCCCGGATATACCGATCCGTTTTTTATTTATATGCGACATCTATTGACTTTTTCTATAAGTCTAGCATATATTAGAGATAAAATTTTAATTCTCTCTAGACCAGTTTTCCAAGATAAATAAATGTTTATATGAAAACGAAATTCTGTTTTCTCTGAAGAAAATATTCAAATTTGGAATATAAATTTACAGCTAACAAATACACACGAGCTTTAGAACGTTAAATTCTTATGTAGGCATTGGTTCAATATAAATTTCAACATTTGGATAAACATGGGAGTAAATGGTTAAAATTTTAAATATGTAAGTTCAAAAGGATAAATTTACCCAAGGGTTAATCAACAAGCATGGATATTTTCGCAAGGTTTATTTAAAGGGAAATATTTTTCAGGAATACTAACCTCTTACTCAAATTTTCCTACTGACTTTAATAATATGATTATATTATAAGGAAATATTTAAGTTATTTTTATCCCAGTTTTCAACATTTACGTAAAACCTTTTCATTAAATATTACGAAGACCTTTAACCATTTTGTAAAATTAATTGACCTCCTAAACGATGGTTTTTATAATTAAGAATAATAATAAAATGTTGGGGGAGGGGGGGATCCATAAAAATTACCATTGAAAAAAAGAAAAAAAAAAGAAAAAATAATTTTATTAAAGTAGCTATCAACAAAAAAAAAATCTTTTTGGGGTATATTTAAAGGGGTGACCGGATAAATCATCACATCTTTAAAAAGTTATATAAAGTCATGGAAAGTGATGAAACAAAACCTTTATTAACTGGTTTAAGTAAGTTAGGTTAGCTTAGGTTAAAAAAAAAATTCTCATCGTCTCAATTTTCATCGTTTCTAATGACTTTATATCACTTTTTAAAAGTGTGTTGAATTGTCACTGTGTTGTGTTATCATGGAACCGTTGGAAAAGCAGTGATACACAATATATATTTCTTGATATCAGTAATACATAAATATAAAATAAAATATTTGAATTGACTCACCCTTCTAACTTCTCCGATGGATTTGTCCAGTTTCTCCTGAAGTTTGTCCACCTCTGTCTGCGCCTTGTCAAGAGCGTTCTGAAGTTTATCCTGTTGAAGCTGGGCTTTCCCAAGGGTGGCTTGGGTCCTCTCCAACTCCTCCCTGGACTTCTCCAATTCTGCAAGAGCCTTGTCTCTTTCTGCGTGAATCCTTCCGATGGTGGCTTGCGTTCTTTCATATTCTTCCCGCATGCTTTCCTGCTCTCCTTGGGCATTTTCAAGCCTTGCCTTGAGACGGTATACTTCACCTTGGCTTTTTTCTACCTTTTCTTGCAAGGCTGCCGTTTCTCCGCGAGCTCTCTCATTGTCTGCTTGAGTCACCCTCAATTCTGCTTGCGCTCGTCTCAATTCTGTGGATGCTTTATCGGCTCTTTCTTGAATGCGGTCAAGTTCTTGAGATGTTGAAAGGGTGCTTCTTCCGAAAGTGGTCTGAGATCTTTCCAGATCGTGTCTCAGTCTTTCGTTTTCCATTTCTAATCTTGCAGTACGTTGTTTGGCAGCTTCCCAATCGGCTCCTGATCGTCCAACTTCTCCTGCAGCCTTTTCGAGTTCTGCTTTGGATTTTCCTAGTTCTGATTGGGAGGCTTCTAGTTTGGCTTCTAATCTGTCTTTTTCAGCTTGAGCTCTTTCGAGACGAGCTCCAAGTTTTTCTACCTCGCTTTCTAATGCGTGTATCTTCATTTTATATTCCGCGAGTTCTCTTTCGTGGAGCTCTCTTTCTTCGTTCTTCTCTTGTTCTGCTCTGTCTCTTTGTTCTCGGAGCTGATTCATTTGTTTTTCTTTATCTCCGATGGCTTCTTCTAAAGAACTGAGAGCACCTTCGGAAGAACAATGGTGAGCTTGCATGGCGGTAAGCCGCGCGCGAGCCATGTCTACTTGATTGTCCTTTTCTTTAAGGAGATCTTCTAGGTTTTCAATCTAAGAAAACACAAAGTAATTATTAAGATGTCATTTACAAAATATGAACATGTGAACAACACTAAAACATAACATAAAGATTAATTATGACTAACTTCACAACATCTGAATTGGGTATATAAACGGGTTACTCAAGTAATCAATAAAGGGTGAGAAGAAACCTCATGGTACAGTCACTTACTTGTAGATGAATCTCTTTTGATGCAAACAATAATTATAAATTGAATTAAATCATAAAATGATAAATATAATAAATTACCTTAGAATATTGGCACCGATTTTCAGCATTTTCAAATTATATGACAGGACACAAGCGAATACATTCAGCTAGCTGTTTATAACACTACAGGAAATAAAAACGCTAAAAGTAATAAAATAATACATTTGACAACAATAATTAATTAATACATTTCAATAACTGAACGATCTGTCAAACAATAATAATAAAGATATTACGACGTCGCTTTTCGGCACCGATACGTATTATAAATGTCAACTTGTTTTCTTCAATATGTTGACTTTAATACGTCAATTATTAAGTATTATTAGTTACTATGTTTACTTTAACCGGGGAGTTTATAGTTTATTTGGCAAAGCGTTCGTTAAATAGTACGTATTTACATTCTAGATCACTTCTTAGCAAATACTGATGGAGATAAAAAATATTATGTTGAATTTGGCAACGACTTTCAAATACCCTTAGCCATTAAGCTAACTGTCAAAATTAAATCGAGATAAGGAGAAACCTGGGTTCATTAGTTGGGAAATTATTATTCTCAAGAAGTTTTCATCTCAGATCTTCCAAACGAGATAAAATACAGAAAGGGGAACACGTGTTAGATTAAATATGGTTTACTTTACCGAAACCTGTAAAATTTATTTTAAAAATCGCAAGAGACTTAATGTTTGTGTTTATAACCCACTAACCGATTATTAGTTGAGTGGTACAAAGCGTCGGGTTCCTACCCCGGCATTGTGCACGGAGAAAACTAGCTAATTTATTAAGAATCTCTTAAAATTATTCGTAATTTGGTTTAAAACGGGATTGCAGGCCATTAACGAATGAATTAATAGGTATCCTGATAAACTTTTAGTAAAATAATGTTTTGTCGCGATGTCGGATTACGTGGTTCTAAAAATTCTCACAACTCATATATTACTAAGACAAACGAGATGCATGAACACGTGTTCCGAAAATATTACGCATGTAATGAAAGTTTATCAGGAAGCAGCGGCATGAAGTCCCGTTTTAAACCGGATAATCAATAATTTGAAGAGATTTTTAATAAATTAGTAATACTCATTTCTCTCCGTGCGGGCTTAATCGTCTGCTAGCTAAATTCTACATCGCACAAGAAATGTTTTCCGATTGATATGATATAGTTGGGTATCTGCGAGCGCTTTTCCTTCTTTTGACAAAAGAACAAGTTACAGGAAATACATAATTATTTTGAATTATTGGATTAATAAAAAACTAACAATAAATATAAGAATTTACTTGTTAAAGTTTGTCCTTTGTTTCAAAATCAGACACACTATGTCAAAATCAAATATTCCCGTATATATCTGAAATATCCTTTCATTCATAATTAAAAGCTGAAATTGTTGCTTGTGCAAAATGAAGGACTTCCCTCGCAGATAATTGAATCCGCCACCCTTTGGTCCAATCGGTAAAAAAATCGGTACTTATTTTGTGTTTATTTGTTAGAACTACAATTTTATTTTTAAAATAAATATTATTACTAGAAGTTCTGTGAATATTAGTAGACCTTGCGTCCAAAAAAGTATGTTTACAATTTTATCTTATTTAATAAATCAAAACCTCTGAACATTTGGACTTTCTTAATTTCTAAAATCATAAAACTTGTAAGTAGGTACTTAAATACCTACATACTTAATTATAAACCGTATATTTTGTATACCTTAGTAATATTAGTTTATATTTCAAATAAGGAATTATACAACTTGTTCATAAAAATACCTACCATAATATTGAAAAAAAGCGAATAAGAAATTCCAAATAAACAAACCTATTTCACATTTAAAAAAAGAATCTTTACTGAAACACTAAAACGGCCACCATCTTGAAACGGAAACGAAACTTACAACAAATTTACAGATAGACGAAATACAAAATGGCCAGTCAATGAAGCAAAGCTATTGATATTTTTACACGAATTTAAAACCTCCTAGCAAATATTTGTATTTGATTGAAATAATATGAATGTTTATAGAAATACGCAATGCTAATATACCCTGGTTTGCTTTTAGGGACAAGAATTATTGAAGTTGACATTGTTTATGCTCTTTTAGGTAATACGGGGAAATATTGTACGAGTACAAACAAAAAAGCAAAGAAAAATAAATAATAAATTAAGAAGCGTAAAGTTATCTGAAAAAATTCCTGGAAAAATATTAGCACAAAGAAAACATACATTAAAAAAATATTACGCAAACTAAATGGTTTCAAAGCTCCCCTAAATAATACAGTGCTGAAAAATATTAAACTTCGAAAATACAAAATATTGCGACAGATGAACTTCAATACTAAGTATGACCAATTGGAATAATAATTTTGTAGAAATCGTTTTTATATCTCAAATACATATTATTTTATTAAAATATTATAATGTGATACATTTGCGCCTCATGTTAAAGAAACTCTCGTCACCCTTGTGAGAGACCACCATTTAGAATCGAAAAGTTGCTTGAAGTGGGCTTAGCTATGTTTGTAGATCTGATCAGAAAAGCAACGTAATCACCAACTCAACTACTCTTTCTTCTCAGTCATTTTCTTCAACCTCACATCATAATCATCACCCAAGTATCGGGGCACCATTGATATATTTACTATCTATAAGCGTAATATATACCAGCACTTGGTTGAATAATAACAATATATTTTTGAAGATAATATTTAATATGTGTATATTTGTTATGACAAAAGGTTAATTATATGAAATTTCCTCGACGGAAATAATCGCAAAGTTAGCTCCGAAAATTATTAAAAACATGTTTTGTTCTGTTATCTAATATGTTATAGGCATGAAAAAAATTCACAGTGTATCTTTAAAAGCAACTAAAGTATTTGTCGAGAGATTTTTGTTCTATGCCAAACGAGTCGTGTTTTATTAAATATTTTCACCATTTTCGCTTAATTATTATCGTTTATTTAATATAAGCGCGCTTTTATTATTATTTATTTAAATATAAACTAGAATTTATATCGGCAATCAGAACAACAAATATAATTGCCTTGTTTCGACCTATTTAATTTATTTCTTGTATTATTCCTAATTTACTATTTTTGCATCTTGCATTGTAGAGTATTTTGTTTTTGTGAGGATGCTGATTTAGATGTTTGTGTCAAAACAATAAACATGTAAAATCCCAGCTGGGCGAGAAATTCAAAATAAATAAATAATTCTCTTGGAAACGTGTATCAAATATCAAATCTTTTTTTCGAAATCATCTTTTCAAAGTCTGACCGAAAAATGAAAAGTCTTCCGACTCCTATACTAATAAGAGTTTTTTAATAAAATATCATTTGAGCCATTCGAAACTATTCAGAGTCAAAACTTTGCTTGAAATGGCTTTAGACGTGTTTGGTAACCAGATCTGAAAAGCCAGGTTCTTTCCCGCCATCCAATTCTCAATTTCTTATCCCTTCCGCTACGCTCAGCCTTACACCATATACGCCAATTGGGGATACTATTTCTCAGGATACTGTTAAAATAGTGTTTTTACATTTCCCCATAAAATGTTAGTCATTCAGAATACATCTGAACGCGTGTTCACACAGGTGCCCTTGTCCGAATAAATATAATGGACGAGATGCCAGCAAATATTTTTTTGTAAAACAATTTTTCCGACTTCCTCATAACATATTCGTACTTTACTGGTAGTTTGTTTAGAAATTTTAAAAATAATTCGTTAAAAGAGTCCAATTAACGAACTAATTTAGATTTTTAGCGCAGTCAATAAATAACAAGAACAGGATAATACAAGAAATGCATTGACTAATTCGCTAATCCTAAATACGAAATATTTCATCCTAGTCCATTTCCAATGTATAACCTATTCATTCACCAATCTTATGTACGAATCATTTCATCTAATCCATTTACAATGTAATTAAACCTATTCATTCACCAATTCACTAATCCTATTTACAAAACATTTCATCTGCTCCATTTCCAATGTATTTAAACCTTTTCATTCACTAATCCTATTTACGGAACATTTCATCCTACTCCATTTCCAATGTATTTAAACCTATTTATTCTCTAAATCAACGTACAAAACATTTCATCTTAATCCATTTCCAATGAATTTAAACCTATTCATTCAATAATTCACTAATCCTATTTACGGAACATTTCATCCTGCTTCATTTCCAATGTATTTAAACCTATTTATTCTCTAAATCAACGTACAAAACATTTCATCTTAATCCATTTCCAATGAATTTAAACCTATTCTTTCAATAATTCACTAATCCTATTTACGGAACATTTCATCCTGCTTCATTTCCAATGTATTTAAACCTATTTATTCTCTAAATCAACGTACAAAACATTTCATCTTAAGCCATTTCCAATGAATTTAAACCTATTCATTCAATAATTCACTAATCCTATTTACGGAACATTTCATCCTACTCCATTTCCAATGTATTTAAACCTTTTCATTCACTAATCCTATATTCGAAACATTTCATCCTACACTATATCCAATGTATTTAAACCTTTTCATTCACTAATAACACAGGCCTGCAATTGACACTTTTTGATAGTTTTTTTCACCGTAATGAATCGTTAAATCAATTTAACCGTGGGTGAATCGTATGTATTTTGGTGCGCTGAGTCCAAATATGCCCTCAGTTTTCTCCAGCACGTAGGGATTTTCCGCAAAATGAAAATGAAAGCTATGCAAAACCCGCAGTACATATAGGTAAAAATGCATTTTGAAATGAAAAATAAATATATATTACTAGTGGTTTATTTACATTTTTAAATACAATTTGGATAAATAATATGTATATACAATAAGGATTTATAATTCTTTATAATATTTACATCTTTTCCCCTCAAATCTCCGTTTTGAGCTTTTCCGTTTGTGTGGGATGTCTGGAAGTTTTCTATGGAGCATCCAACAGTAGTCTCCCATCATATTCACATCCCATCCCGTCCTTGGTACCTCCGTTCCATTTCTCTGATGTCTTAGTGGAACCTCTCGCCCTGCTCTTCACTTACGGCACCAAGGTTTTCTGGGAAATAATTCAAATGGGAGTTCAAAAAGTGAAGTTTCAAGCTCATGGAGCACCCCAAGGTTTTAAAACATTTCAACATTTTATTTACAATTTCTTCATAATCCGGGTCCTTATTGTTCCCCAAAAACTTAGTCACAACTTTTTAAAATGATATCCACGCCTCGTTCTCAGCTTTTTTCAGCACCTTTTAAAACTGATTGTCTTTCATTAGTTTCCGAATGTCCGGACCAACAAAAACACCCTCCTTTAACTTTGCCTCAGACAGTCCCGAGAATTTCTTTTCAAGGTACTTGAACGTTTCGCCATCTTTTGGCAATGCCTTGAAAAACTGCTTCATCAGTCCAAGCTTGATGTGAAGTGGGGGTAACAGCACTTTTTTGGGATCAATCAAAGACTCAAAGTGAACATTTTTTTCTCCAACCTTCAAAGTTCTCGTTGGCCACATTTTTTGGCTCCAGTGCTGTGCTTTTGCCCGGTTATCCCACTCACATAGGAAACAGGGGAATTTCGTATAGCCACCTTGTTGTCCAAGCACCATAGAGATGACTTTGAGATCACCACAGATAGGCCATCCAAACTCCTTATATTTCAATTTATCAAGTATAAAAGCCATATTTTCATACTTTTCTTTTAGATGCACAGAGTGCCCCACGGGTACAGAAGCGTATTTATTGCCGTTGTGTAGCAAAACTGCTTTTAAACTTCTTTTTGATGAGTCAATAAAAAGCCTCCAATCATCTGACACATGTTGAATGTTAAACATTGACATCAACTTGGGAACATCAGAACAATATACAAGTTCGCCATCTTGAGAAAAATTTGGCTCAAATTGTTTTTCTCTGCTTCTGTACAAGGAGAATGAAGTTCCAAATCTCAACAAGTTCTTTTCTTGAAGTCTAGAGCCCAGTAATTCAGCAGACTCTTTAGAAAGCCCTAAATCACGAACGAGGTCGTTTAATTCTTCTTGTGAAAACTGTTAGGGTCCACAGTCTTCGACTTGAAACTCATCGTTCAACTGCTCTGATGACTCTGGCAAATCGTCAAAACTGTGTGGGGGCACTGGTACTGGAATACCGGGTCCATGAGGCACAGGTCGAAGTGCAGATTGCATGTTTGGGTAACATATATTTTTTTTTTATTTTTAGCATTATACCCTTGTATGTTGCAAGAACAAAAGTAGCAGTCATCGCCGTGGTTTCTCGGCTCTCTCCAAATCATAGGCACCCCAAAACGAAAAGATTTCGCCTTTCCTTTAGACCACTTGCGAAGTCCTTCAACACAGCCTGAACACACTCCATGAAGGGCCCAAGATTTTTCTTGATCTTCACACCAAAATAGGCAAAGTACACTTTTTTAATAAACTCCGTAATACTTCGAGTTTGTTTTTTTAATACAAGTTCTCCACAAATGTAACAGAAACTATGAGGATTATTAACACAAGCTCTTGAAGACATTTTGAAAGACACTTTAAGAATGTTTAAATTTAAATGAACAAATCGAAGGACAACGAGGGGTATATATAGGACAATGGGAAAATCCAGGTTTTACCATCTTAGTCACTAAGCAAGACACCTTTCTACTGGGTTTCCATGATTCATACGCTGACTAATACTGGGAAAATCCAGGTTTTACCATCTTAGTCACTAAGCAAGACACCTTTCTACTGGGTTTCCATGATTCATACGCTGACTAATACTGGGAAAATCCAGGTTTTACCATCTTAGTCACTAAGCAAGACACCTTTCTACTGGGTTTCCATGATTCATACGCTGACTAATACTGGGAAAATCCAGGTTTTACCATCTTAGTCACTAAGCAAGACACCTTTCTACTGGGTTTCCATGATTCATACGCTGACTAATACTGGGAAAATCCAGGTTTTACCATCTTAGTCACTAAGCAAGACACCTTTCTACTGGGTTTCCATGATTCATACGCTGACTAATACTGGGAAAATCCAGGTTTTACCATCTTAGTCACTAAGCAAGACACCTTTCTACTGGGTTTCCATGATTTATACGCTGACTAATACTGTTAAATGTTCTAATTTTTATCATATTTCATAGTTTCTGATATAAAACTATAAAGCCGAATAGGAAAAACAACTTTTTTCGGCATATTCATAAATATACGCCTTAAGGTAGGCAATCCCGCAGAAAAATGCATTTTGCGGAAAATGCTTACGTGTTGGAAAAAAACTGGGGGCATTTCTGAACTCAGCGCACATAATACATAAGAATCACCCATTATTTTAAAGAAAGCAATTTGATCGCAGGCCTGGGTAATATATACGAAACATTTCATCCTACTCCATTTCCAATATATTACCTTTTCATTCGTTTTTAACAGGAAAACGAATAATTTGACCAGATTTTTACTAAATTAACAATATTTCATATCAGTAAGTTTTTTCTGTGTGACCTAGATGGTTGAGGGCTGTTCTCTTGTGGGTAATCAATATAAATTACTTATTTATTAAGCTTCCGCAGTTGCATTAATTTTCTGGCCTTTCAAATGCGAGTTTTTCTTTATTTTATATTTTCATCAGTTACTGGTACTAATTGTTAACAATTTGAATAAAAGAAACCTGTGTTTATTGCTACATAAATTATCTTTACGGTGCGGTATTCTTAAATTTCCCTTACTGGTGAAAATGCAAATCATTCCTTTAATTAATATACGAGCGAATAAAGAGAATTTCAGGAAATTTATGAGGAAGAATAAATGGGGAATAACTTGCAAAATATGGGGTAAATTTCACCTCATTGTTTTGGCTTTTCAACCGGAAATTCTACAACATATTTATGGTTCTTAAAATAAAAATAGTTAGATTCAGTCATGTTTACACCTAATTTACACGGTTTATCTAATTAACTTAACCTCTACCCGCAAGACCTTTCAAATTTATAAATAAATATATCTCTCATTTTATTTTCGATGTTAACTAACCCGCAGCCAGGTGGGGGAGTATTTAGTACCCAAAATTACTATCCTCCTTGTATTAGCTTAAATACTTGACATATCATTTTAATATTTCTGCGCAAATAACATTTAATAATTGACTGAATAATTGTGTTTTCTATAGTTTAAATGCCCATAAAACAGAAAAATCCATGGGGTCGTCGGAAGACCCACTTGGTTATAGACGTTTTGTTTGGCATCTTGGCCTGTCAAGAGTTAAGGATAATTTTTTTTTTAATTATTTTTAATTGCTTATTTTAGAGCTTAGGGATGTGGCATCATATATGTACGTCGTGTATTAATGGACCAATATTTTATCTTAGTAGCCGGTTCCATGATAGTTGTCATAGACCTTACTTAGACGCATGATGGCATCTTGAGACGCCACATGTTTAATATGTATTATACAAGTGTTATAAATGTTTTTTTTATGGAAAATGTCTAAATAAAATAACAAAGTTCTCACTAGTGTTTGAAAAAATCTTACCAATAAAACTGTATTTTCAATGAAATTTTAAATTTATTTGTTTAGCATAACATCTTGCGTCAAAATCTTTCTCGTTGAATTGTGTTAAAAGGGCAGTTTTTGATAATAGTATTTTGATTGTGAAGGATAGCCTGATACTTTTACGATCTCTGTTTGACGAAAAAAAAGAGCGGAAGTCAAAATAAAATATTGAATTTCCTGGCGACGGGTGATGCCTTCCTGCAGGAAGGAGACTAATAGACACATTATAATTTAGTCATTTAGTTCAGATCGTATCTTCACGACATATTATAGATATCGATACAATGTTAGTAATTAAATATAGTAAATAAATATTTAAAAAAAAACGACGGTAATGAAACTGGTCGTGTGGTAGATTCCGAATTTGATTATCTATTGCATATCTATGTATGTAATTCATTTTGTTTAAATTTCACTAATATTATTTTAATAATAAAAATAACATTCCGACCATGTAATACATCATTTTTCTTCTACCAATTGCATGCCTCCATGCCTTTAACGTTAAGTGTGGGAAATAGAATTTCATTGTACGCATTACATCGTTTGAAAACTTTTTATTAATGACTACCGCAATCAGTCCTGCATTAATTGTATTAATATACGTTCAAGTAATGAATGAAAACATTTAATTTGGTTGTTTGTCTTTTTCGTATCTCGCGAATATTTGCTTTCATAAACACTTCTTTGGAACAAGAGAATTTATTTCACATTGCATCATTCAATTTTTTGTTCCCCTCGCAGATTCACATCTCAACTTATCTCTAGTTTCATCTTAATATTGTTCTTCTTTTCGTCTATCTATGAACCATTCGTTTCTATAATAAATCTTCTGCCATATTATTATTTCTGTCGCATTTGTTGGACCTCAATACATCACAAGTAATGCCATTTGAAAAAATATTTCATCCTACTCCATTTCCAATGTATTTAAACCTATTTTTTATTTAATTCTATAAACGAAACATTTCATCCTACTCCATTTCCGATGTATTTAAACCTATTCATTCACTAATCCTATATACGAAACATTTAATCCTATTCCATTTCCAATGTTTTTAAATCTGTTCGTTCTCTAATTCTATACATATACAACATTTCATCCTATTCCATTTCCAATGTACTTAAAACATTTTAAACCTTTATCACCAACGTGCCATTTCTAGTTGAAGAAAACCATAGAACATCTGCGGCCTCTTGCCCAAGAAAAAGAACATTAAAATGGGAATTCGCGTTTGCTCGATTTCTCATATTTGTACGTGTATCTCTACCACTAGAGACCTTAAACTTACTTCAGACTTTTTTAGCGGCAGAGAAGTGCGCTGGAGACTTAAAAAATAATAAAATATATTGTTATTTCATGTAAATATGTTGTTATTTTTTTATTACACTGCCTTCAGTCACACCGTCAGTCTTGTGCTGAGTTGCTAGACTATGAAATATTTGGTTGGCAAACTCTATATTTTAACTGTAGGATTTGTGAAGGTGAACATATTTTCCCCAGCATTGCTTTTCAAAAACAAATATTGTGATTTTTTCTTAATATATAATTTTTTTACAACTGAACACCGTTACTAAACTTAAAAAAATAAAAAATTATAAGAAAAACTCATTTCAGGTAATAATATTTTCCCCAGCATTGCTTTTCAAAAACAAATATTGTGATTTTTTCTTAATATATAATTTTTTTACAACTGAACACCGTTACTAAAATAAAAAAATAAAAAATTATAAGAAAAACTCAATTCAGGTAATACATAAATATTCATTAATAAAAATTAAATTATTTTTTTATAACCTACCTATTTACTTTATCGCTGGTCTGAATTCTTCACAAAATCAGTTCTAATTTGAAAATGACACTTAAATTCAAAGAAATTTGAGTTCATTTAATGTGAAAAATTTGACGCTGGAATAAAAAAAAAATTTATGACTAGCGCAGACCCGTGGAAAATCACGGGATTATTCCAATTTTGAAATTGACAAATAAAATAATACTACTAAAATTAGATTTTATGTAGGTACTTTATTGCTTGTATGAAAATTTCACACAATCACTTCCAATTTTTAAAACGATACTTAAATTCAAACCGGGGGGGGGGCAGTAAGAATTTGCTCAAAATTCTATCCTAGTTGTTGCGAATGGTACCAAAATCTTTAGAGCGAATGAGTTTTTGTATTTGGGAAGTTAGTTGACAAGGGACGGAAAGATTTATTTTCATTGATATTATGATGAATGAAGGATATTCAATTAGTATGGAGAACCGAATGCCGCATTTGCTAATAAGATATTTTCAAATGAAGTAAAGATAGCAGCCTACGTTGAAGTTTTGCTGACAATCCTGAGGTTTATCAGTGAGGCATGGAACCGGCAGAGGAAAGATAGAAGTAAACAGAAAGTAATTGAAATAAGATTATTGGAAAATCAATAATTGTGTTCAACATACTTGAAAGGCTACAAGCTTTTCTCCTCACTGTTTAAAAAAAAAACTCTTATAAGCGATCATCAAAAAAAATTTGAAATGAAAATTGTACAGTGTAATCGAAGCTTTACTTTTGCGAATAATGCACTTGTTCGGATAACAAAACGTTTACACTCACTTTTTAAATCTTTAATAGAACAGTTGATCGAGTTGGGAGAAATAATTATTATAAAGTGTGTGTATACAAGAACGCTTTGTGAACTACACGAAACTAAGAAAGATATCATAACTCATCTGGGCACTAAGTCCACATTCTTTGCTAAATCTTCTTCGTAGGTTCATATGCGTTTTCTTTTTGTTTCCTCATAATATTGTTATTCTAGTATTCTAGTAAAACGGCGATGACAATCATCGGGAGGTGATTCTACATGACGGTTAAGGTGAAAAAAATAAATAACTTTTTTCGAAATTTTGTTGTTTTTTTTTCATACAGAAATATTTTTCCGTAGAAGAATATTATTTTTTCAATACAAAAAATTCAACTATTGTTCCTGAATATTACCGTAAAACGTTAAAATTTCGAAAAAAGTCGTACTTCTTTTTTACTTGTGCTCTCGTGTAGAATCACCTCCCGAAGTTGGTGCACTTTTCCCCCGGACATCTTGTATAACCTACGATCGATTGCCATGATACAGGCATGAGGCTAGTTTGGTAGTCGAGAGAACACAAACAAATTGCAATAGACAAAAACTATATTATGTACGATAGTGTTACGAACTTTGGTAATTCGACAAAGAGCGCAATAACGATTCGAAGCATGATGGAAAATCGAAAGAGTGGATTATTCCATGAAAGAAAATAGGAGGTATATTTTCTATACAGGATGTATCTGTACAGACTGTACCGATCTTACCCGAAAGGATTTAACCAGTTATTCCTGCGCTTATTTTAAGTATTAATGTAGTTGGTCTCCGAGACATTTTCACTGACAAGAACTTAATGCCAGCACACTTGTTCCAAGTGCACTGTACAATGCTGTGGAAACATGACTTTTTCTTAGATTTTCACGAAAATTCAATTGAAGAGTATATGAATGGATATGGGTATTATTACTATTGGATAACCAATATCTTTACCATTGGTCACCCCAATTGTTTCGCTACGTTTGGTGACTTAACAGGGGTGCCCGTATTCATGTGGTTTGTATACATCTTGGCGGCGGATGTGACGCTGGTTGAGGTAGACCTCTTTACCTCTCCAGCAAAACTCTCTCGACCCATCGCCTTGCACCGCAGTACGCGGGATAGATTCATAAGTCCTTCCCTCCTGGACATACTGATCCCCAGATTCATCCTTAAATATGCCCAGAGGGAAATTATTTTCAGTGAAATGAACGTGAAACATCATTTATAAATTAAGCAAATAAATGCAGTAGAAGGGATTAAAAAAAAGGTAACACAGTTTCAGGAGAAACCTTTCAGATTATCGGCAAGAATATTAATGTTCTGCCATTAATGAAACCGAAAGCAGTAAAAATCTTTACTAGCCCATGTGAGATTGCGTGCGTGGTCGGGATAAGTTTACCATGCATTTAAAACACTAACAATGCGATCGCATGCTGATCGGAATTATCACAAACCGATTGTACGGAGTCGCATGGAACCTAAACTTTACTTTCAGCAAAGCGATGCAATAATTTATATAAAGCTGCTTTCTTTTACAGGAAGAAAAACAACATTTAGACTTGTTTTCCTCAAAATCTATAAAATCCTCTATAAATTTCTACTGGTTCTGATAAATCCACAAAAAGTGCTTGGAGTAAATTTAAAAATAAATAAATTATTACTATTTTTCGCTAAATATAAAAATAATAATATTTTACAAATCAAAAATATTTCACCAATACATGAAGATATCGTTTGTCTTGACACCATCTAGTGAGAAATTTAGCACTAACAAAGCCTTTCCTACAAAAATAAAGTTGGTTGTTTACAGGTGAAAAAAATATAATAAGCAGTAATTGTTGATTGAGGTACTAGTACATATTGAATCATTTGGCGGGTTGATAATAAGCCGACATAGCTCAGTGGTTACAGAGCACCTGACCGGACATCAGAAGGTACGGATTCAATTCCCGTTGGCGGCATTTATTTTTACTCGGGAGATATTTTCAATTGTCTTAGTATTTCAGGCGACTAATTATTGATCATAAAATAATTATATTTATATGTATTCATGTTGATATTTAAAAGGAATCTAAAGATTTCCTTTAAATTTGTTTGTACTTTCCGTTACCTTTCGGAGGTATTAATATTATGGGGTATTTGTTGACTTTGACTACAAGAAAATAAATTAAATCACCACTATTAATTTGTTCTTCTGACATTGAGCCGTGAGTTTGGACAAATAATTGTCTGGTTCACAAGGAGCTTGGCGCTCTATTATGGAGCGCGTCATTGAGGCAGCTTTACTAATAATTAATTAAGCTGTTCAAAGTTAAAACACTGAATAACTAATTGCTTAGGGAAAGCAGACTAGTGTGGTTTGAATCAGTCGCCCAAATTAAAAAAAAAACTGTTTTAAAATTGTTATCCAATCATCATCATTAAAAATACTAACTTCGGTTGTCATTTGTCACACAAATTAGTCATTTTCAAAATAAGAACGGATTTTTCAAGAATTGATGCTTTAACACGGTCTGCGCTAGTACCCCACATAATTACAAAGAATGACCATCATTTAGAAGTGTATATATATTTGTATAGAGCAATGTATTATTTTGGATTCTAAAGTCAACATAATTATCCCAAAAACTATACAATAAGATTTTTTTAACTCTAGACAGCTTTCTTACGTTATATCAAAGTATACCTCCAGTACTACTAACTAGTTTTAGCTTGTTTGGTGTTAGTAAAGTATTGATTAAGCCCTGATTTAGTAATGGGTTGATTTCTGTTAGCCCTGAGTAAATCCATTTTGAATCAAGATTAGGAAAAACAGAGTGCCATTTTGTAATCGGCTATTTGTATCAATATAAAAAATCTAAAGCAAATAAAAGGCTAACCAAACAAAAATAGAGTAAAAACAAACAATATCATTACGGGTACTTTGTAGGTGGCCAAAATAGGAAATTAAAAACGACCTGTTTTTTGTTATTCGATTGATAAAATATTTTCAACAGTTTCTTTAAATTTATATCTTGTTTTTAATGGTATAAATATGTTCGTTGTATGATAGGTTAAACGTATGAAAAGTGATGCACGAAGCATTATTCTCTAGATTCTAGATGTTGGTATTAATTATTGACTGTAAGCCCGTACAAATTCCAGAAAACATATAAATAGTCCAGTATTATGACGATTAACCGACGGCTTCGCGGAAATAATTATACAAGAATTTGCTATATTTACTTACAGCACTTAAATTTTTTTTTGATTATACTGATCGTATGCTAACTACTCGTCTCATACTATTCTATTAATCTGACTCTTGGCATGGCCCGACTATCTGATTCACTCAATCGTGCCATGTTTTCCTCGGGTGTTCCCGACTTCTGCTACCATTCGCATTTCCGTCATATATTCTCATTACATTCCTTTCTTTGCTCATTCGCTCTACATGGCCAAACCACCTAAGCACCCCTTTCTTAATCTTACTCATTACGCTTACATCAGCCATGCACTCTTTGCAGATCTCCAAAATTCTCACACGATCATACATAACATAAATGAACCAAACCCTACATAAAACCAGGCAACTTCTCAAAATGGACAGAATCTCAACGAGGGAACTGGTAGGACTACTAACGGGATACTGTCGTCTCAGGAGACACATACAGTTTTTGGGAGTGGAAAACACCAATGGAAGAAGGAAATGCGAAGATAACGAAGAGACATCAATTCATCTACGGTGCCAATATCCCCCCCTGATGAAACAAGGCTCAGATACCTGGGAAGACACACTGTGGAGCCAGGAGACATAGAAGAAGGGAGATAGGGATAGGACAATAGGCCCGTGACTTTACTACTCACGGGAACTATCCGTAAACCATCTCCGCTTCATAAATAAATTTGAAAAATGTTGAAACATGACATTTGTGTGAAAGTTGGCATGAGTATAATACCGGGGAAATTATAAATACTAGTTATAATAACCCCCTCACTGCAATTACCCGATAAGTCCGGTAAACACGAAACTGGGAAAGGGTTTGAATAAATAATGCGGTAAACCTTTGCTAGTTACTGGTCGATATTTGAACCACTCAAAGTGAGTGAAAGGTGTTAGATTAATCATCTAATTGCTTTCCCCATTACAATGTTTCCCCAAATACGTAGTGAAAATTAAGTTTATTCAAACATTGAAAGTTCGAAAATTTTGACCTCCAATTTTTTAAAGTGAATCGGCATAATTATCTGGCCCGGAACGATTGGGACTATGGCGACCGCTATTTTGGGAATATTGTGAAGCTGAAGTAAGTGGAGAAGATAAGAAACGGGGAATGAAAAGCTTAGGATGTATTTGGCTTTTTTTTAATGTGGTTACTACACATAGTTCCGGTCATTTAGATACCGTATAGTTCATGCGGCCCGGAGTCAATGGGAATTTGGCAACTGTTATTATTGGAAATAATTTTGGGTTGAAGGAAAATTGAGGGGTTAGGAAATGGGAAAAGAAAGATATTGAAGTACCTAAAAAATTAGCTCTGTTTACCAAATACGTATTTTCGATTAATGCATTTCAAGGAACGTGTAATATTTCGATTCTGATTGGTGGTCTCTCGTACTAAGAGTATCTTGGTACTAAGAGTATCTGTAATGTCTAAACGAAATGCAAATACATATGTTTATCTGTCTAAATTAAATATATATATATATATATATATATATATATTTTATTAGACTAACTAGATTTTCCCAGTATAATAACAAAATATTTATTAAAACGAACAAATAAACAAATATTTCTAAAAATCTAACAATCTTTAAGCATTACCTTTCTTTGCAGCACGTTAATCTTTCTATCCTTAATGTCCATATGGTCCTTGATCTCTGTTAACTCGTTTCCTATGCGATTCCTCTCCTGAGTCGCCTGCATTGCTGTCTGGGTCTTCTTCTCAATCAACCTGTTCTTCTCTTCAAGCCTTGTCCGAAGTTCTTCCACCTAGGAAACAATTAAAAATTAATATATTTTTATTTGTACATATTGTTCCATTTTTATTGTTCATCATTCACAGAAGTATTATGTTTGGTCCTACTACGGGTAGCTCTGTTGTTACCTCTCTTTTTCTTAAAGGTTTTTTTATCATGTGAATGAGAGAGGACACAATGTAGCTCCCTGCGGTACGCCTTTAAAAGTGTGTGAATGCTACTCACAGCAATTCTAGTGATTTTGTATTCTATTTTATTTTGGTGAAGTGTTGATTTGGTGGAGTTTTTCGTGGGGTGAAAACATACACAAGTTAGTAAGGTACCAGAGAGTGTTTCTCTTTTATGTGCTTTTTCCACATGCTAATTTCTACAGACCATTATAATATGCAAATCCAGTTTGAACTTCTCCTAGTTTCCAGTTTCATAAATATCTTGTTTGAAGACCTGTTCATTTTTATAAAAAAATGTTATGCAAACTACGTAGGTATGTATAACTCAAGGAAAACATTTGGCTATTTATCTCCTACCCTATTTTCCCAATGTATTTGCTACATCTTGATCATGACCAGACCAGGCGGTATAATTTGTGACAAACAAACATTTTCGCGATTAAGATCTCTTTTTAAATACATCTATTTGCATTTAGATTTTGTTTTCTTGATTGAATGAATAAATAAACGAATTAATCAAATGGAATCTTGATAATGGAAATCAACTCGCCTCTCGACATTCGATCGAGCTGAAACTTGGCAGATAGATTGGCGTTGTCGATGATAATGCATTATATCAATGCACATGTGTGTGGTGGCACTCATGCACACACACGCATTTTTCTGAAATAATATCATATTTCAAAATTTACAACAGTTAATATACGAAATAAATGTTGGTACTCTCTCATTTAGATCAGTCTTTGAGGAGGAAGGTTCAATCCTCAGTCTAACTAAACAAAAAATTAAATTGGCTACTAGCCGGCATAAGATATGGGGAAACTAAGTGGAAAATTGAATATAGATGTATTGTATTAAAAAATAAATAAATTATTATTTTTTTGGTAAACTAATGTTTAAGACAAGATTTTTTATGGATAGCACAAAGGGTAACAATTATTTTACAAGCAATAATTATTCGCCTGAAACACTCATCCACATTGAAAAATCTCCTGATAAAAGATACATGACGCCAACGGGACTCGAACCCGTGTCCCTTCGATTTCCGGTCGACAGCTCTGACCACTGAGCTATGGCGGCTTATCTCTTATCCGCGAAATAATTCAATATATACTAGTGTTTCATTCAACAATTACTGCTTGTTACATTTTTTCACCTGAAAACAACCAACTTTATTTTATATGAGAAAGGCATTGTAAGTGCTAACTCTCTCACTAGATGGCGTCGAGACAAATTGTCTACATTTTTAGGTGAAATACTTGAACTTGTCAAATATTAATTATTATTTTTTTGGTAGATTTTTATGCATAGCACAAAGGGTAACAATTATTTTACAAGCAATAATTGTTCGCCTGAAACACTCATCCACATTGAAAAATCTCCTGATAAAAGATACATGACGCCAACGGGACTCGAACCCTCAACGGGACTCGAACCAGTGGTCAGAGCTGTCGACCGGAAATCGAAGGGACACGGGTTCGAGTCCCGGTGGCGTCATGTATCTTTTATCAGGAGATTTTTCAATGTGGATGAGTGTTTCAGGCGAATAATTATTACTTGTAAAATAAAAAATAAATTGTTTTTACTTGTTGATTTTTTCCGCGTTCTTTTCTTAACAAAAGTATGGAACTAACTATACTGTCCTCTTGTCTTATTTATTGACAATTTAAAATTGATACATCAGAGCACCATTGCTTGATCTGTAAATTAAGTTAGGTAATTAAAATAGATGTCTCAACGTAAGGATTCCAGACAGAAGTTCAATGGTTATGAGCTTTTGTTGCTTCTACAGAATGTCTGCTTTAGTTAATTTAAATTATTACGATATTGTACGAGTATTTCTTAAAAAAGCTTTAGCCTAAAAATGAACGAATCGAATGTGTTTTGTGTTGAATACACCTCATTCACTAAGCTGGAATTTATCTAGGCCAATTAATTCATTAGAATAATGCATATTACAACATATCTCTCAGCAATATAAATGTTACGATTTCCGCCATCCAACCTCTATTAATATTAAAAACCACGATTATTTTTAAAATATACTCGTAATTATCAATAAAAAATATTTACTGTTAACAAATGTACAGCTTAATTCCCGGTAAAATCAAAAATGTACCTAGATTAAGCATATTTAAGAAAATATGTAAACATTATGTTTGTAATAAATATGAGAAATAAGCAAATACATAAATTAAAATGTAACAATTTATATTTATATTAGATCGCATAGAGTGTAAATATTCTAAGCGTAATAAATAACATTAAAAATTAAATCAAAACAAAGCTTCTAGCACCCTCAGAGAAAAAGGATTCCCATGATTTTGCTCGGATAGATATAGATAAAAGTAAAACAAATGTTCTTTAGTCCTTATAACTCACATCGGCCTGTAACATGTTGTAATGCTCCTCCTTGGCGCAGAGCGACTCCTTGAGCACAGCAATGTGACGCTGGTAGTCCTGGTGCTGTTCGTCTAGCGCCTTCATCTTGGCGGCCATGCCCAGGATCTCCTGGTCTCGGCGCTGGATCTCCACGCGGAATTCGTCCAGCTGGCCGCACCACGCCATTTCCCAGGACGCGTGCAGGTTCGTTTGGGGCAAGATGGGGTCTCTGTTTAGTATCGGCGTACGGGCGGTGGGGATAGAGGGCAAGTCTTAAATGGCCGATGAACAAGTAGGCTGATATTATAAGACTAACTTATTGGACGTTAAAAAAAGGCTGATTGGTTTGGATATATTCGTAGCCTTGGTGAATACTGGACAATTGCTATTGCTTACTTTACTGAAATTACTTGTTTGAAATGATTGGTCATTGACCACACAGGCTTGATACATGTAACCTTAGTGACCACTGAACAAGTTGGCATGTTGAACAGTGAAGTTGTTTAAAAAATACATTCAATTTTTATGTCATCACGTTGTTGGTTGAATATTGGACTGGCAGATTGTTCGGACATTGCACAAGTATACTGAATGAATGTGGAGAAGTAGACTGATCTAAAATTGAATCAGGTGGCTGGACGAATATTGGGAAAGCAGTCTTGGCCATGTTAACCACATCTTATATGGTTGATTGGACGCTAAGCGACTTTTCTGATTGGACATTAGACGAACTGGATGATTGATCATTGTACATGTAGTTTCGCGAAGAAGACTTATTGGTCAGGTCGACATATTGCACAGTGAACAAATAGTATTATTTGGTCATTGAACACTTAAAATGTTTTGAAATTATGATTTGTGGGCGCTGAAACTGAACTAGTGGGCTCATTGGACGCTGAGCAAGATGGCTGAGTGGACATTGAAAAATTAGGCTCAACTATAACAATACCCCGATCGTATAAGGCTTTGGATATTGAACGGAAGATGGAAATTTGAGCAAACAGGCTGATTTTTTATTGGACACGTGGATTATATAGATAATATATTAATAAACTTCCTGGTATGAAATTGAACAAGCAAGCAGTGGAGTGGGCATGGAACCAGTTAGCTGATTGGATATTAAATCAATATCCTGAGTGAACACTAAGCAAATGACAAATTACCATGAAATTATTGTTACGTGAAACAACATGTTTTTTCAGTCGGGTAATATAAATTTCTTTCAGAGAAACCCAGTTTAATTCTGCTGGTGTCCGTTTTTAGGCGCGTTTGTTGATTCGATTTTCCTTATATTTGAAAAGCTTAATATTCAAGGGTGAGAACGCATTTACTGTTTTGTTTTCTATTTGTATAATATGTACAACCCTTTTTAATTTCTGAGTAAAACAAAGCATCAGTGATATTGCTTTCATCTTATTAAAAGAGTTCAACCTCCCAAAACAGAAAACTTTAGAAAACTACATATATCGTCTGCCCAATAAATCAACAAATTCGTAAAACAATCAGTAATTTTACTGCCTATTTAGATAACTAATTCATTTCATACTAAAATGGACTGAAAGTAATGTGCCGTCATGCTAATAGATTCCTAAGGCAAAAGCTTTCGACACAGGAAGTTAAAGCACCCATTAAAGTATTGTAGGTGGGAAGATTTGAAGATTCGTCGGAAGTGTTTGTCTAATTTTGAGTACGATTTGGTCCCAACAAAGTCTTGTACACAGGAAACGGCTACTTCTCTTCATTGCCATTTAAAACTCGACGCTCTTCGAAAATTTCATTACTAATCTACAATAGATTGACAAAGTTCTCGAATTTGAAAAATATATATACATACTTTTTAAAATTTGAACTAAAAAGTGTTTACTGTGATGTTTTTAATAACCCTTGGTTTTTAGGAACACAATATGAAATTTTTCGCAATTTATATTATTCTGAAATATTTAACCAATCCAATTTTTTGCCAATCTTCTAACACATAAGAAGAAAAAGAACATTTATTCTTCAATTTGAATGTGTCTACTTTTTTGTAATTTACGAGTATATGCTTTAAAAAGCACCAATACGCTTTTTTAATTATATTGTAAACATCAAGCAAAAGTAAATGATCTTATGTTTGGCTTGTAAGATAAAAATTAATAATTTAACTACATCAAAACTGTAAAAACATGCAGAAAATTATTAAAGGAAGTCGTTGCAAAAGCAATTTGTTGGGGTGATAAAAATGTTAGATTATTAAATTCAAGACAAAATACTTATATGGATTTCAATGATTTTACCAATCTATCCATTTTATAGAAATATTATTTATTAGAAACATACTTTAGACCAATAAGTCAACTCTCTGAACTCTTCTTGATAAACTTTTATACTATGGGACAAATTTTTCCAATAGTATTAAAGCTTACCAGTATCACATTGCGGAGGTTGATTTGTTGATCGTGTAATGCCTTGCAACAACTTTAAGGAGTACAACAGTGATAATTATGTCTTATGGGAACATACACACGTTAGATATGTAACTCTCTCTGATAGTTTCGTGATAATAAGTTAAATTAGTTTAAACTAATCCCAGCAATGTTCCGCTAAGATTAATCTCACGCATGAAATAAAATGTTAAACAAATTATTAAATATCAGCAATTGATGAGCTTATCAATGACGTGAAATTGGCGTCAAATAAAAACATTTCCAATCTATGATCTCCATATTAATAAGGTAGCTTTATTTGATATTCATAATAATATTATATAATCCCTTAACCCTTTACAATGTATTGGTAAGCATTTGTACCATTGGTCAAATGGTACAAATTTGTTCCGTAAACATGCAAAGGGCTAACTAAGGTATATACGAGTATATTATTCATTATAACTATGATAATGAATAAGATAATATATTTATGTGATATCAACTAGTTGGATTTCTAGTATTATGATATCTCTTGGTAAATCAGTAAATGCAGTGACATGAAGTGATGAAAGATGACAAGATGACTATGATGTGACCGATGATTAGTAACAATTAATGGTGAATGATTTAAAACATCAATTATCAATTTAAAAATTATTAAATAAACACAGAAATGAATGAAAAATCAATCCTCGACTTAAAAACATCCATGCTTAATTTAATGCACCATAAAATTGCCTAGTTTTATAATTAATTATATTTCTATTGCTTTAATTCTAGCTTATTTATAAATATATATTTGAATATTTACAGCGAATCATAGTTTGGTGTTGAACACAATCTTCTTCTATTTCTAAATAAGCTTTCTCCAAGTTGCCGCTAGCTTTCTCCAAGTTTTCAACAAATCTTTTTTTTTACATATTTCAGACTAAGTTTTAGATCACACGAATGTTAACTACTAAATAATTGACATTATTCGCTCTCTATCATTTACTGATCTATTCTTAAATCTCTAATTAACCCTTTCAAAACCAATGGGACATATTTGTACCATTCCATCGATAGAAGCCAATTCAGACGATCTAATGATAAAATGTAACATCGATCTGAAAGTATTAATGCATATTGGTCACTAATAGGAAAAAAATATTATATCATTTATGATATGACTAAATTAGCACAGGGGATAATTTACTAGGCCTTATAAAACAAGAGATGGGATTTTTCTATAAAATATATCATTATTTTTTCTACGTTGGATATTATTCAATATATATCTGAGATCTTCTTACTTGTACATAAAAATAAATATTATAACGATGGAATGTTTTTCAAAAGAATTAAGAGAAAATAGTCTTTATTCTATTAATGGTAAATACGTATTTCTACTTAAAGCATCAAACTATATCATATATTACTTTAGGGGTTAATTTTATGTAATAGATTCATTTAAATATAAATATTAACCAACCTCGGTGGTTACAAAAAAAACTATCAATCTGAGATGGTAACTCTTCAAAATATTATTTCAATCGTTATTTGTTTAAATCTGGTTGATTTAGCAAAGTGAGACAAAATAGTCCCTTTTGAAACTAATCGTCGCTCCGACTTCTAAAATATTTGTATTTATAAATTAATATCTGATTCATAAACAAAACTATTTTTAGTAAATTTTATTGATTTAACAATATAGTTTTATGAACATTGTTAGTTTTGATTTGAAGTTTTTCACGATTTAACTGAGTATTAATAATTAGGTATAATATATAAAATCACGGTTTTTATCGGGTCAAAATAATGATATTAAAATATAATATTTTTAAATCTCTATCATAAAATATATTGAATACATTTTTATACATTTCAAATATAAATCATCTAATCACAATTTTGATAATTTTATCATAAGACTTATCGATTGATTTATAAGCCGGAAAAAAGTAACTTAGAAAACATAAACCCTTCATTTCCGAGATCTTACTATATTTTTGGGACTGAACTATAAATTTAGCGCATATTTAAATATATCTACATAATTTTGAATTAATTTATTGTAATTTGGCTTAAATTCTCTATAAGCAATCGTTGAACACACGAATAAGGGACGCTTATCTAAAATATTGAATTTACATGGCGATTCTATAAATATTACGATAATATATTATAAATTTAGAATATATTACTTTTATATCGTATCCCTTCGAAAAGGGTTAAACAAATTTACCATTCGTGTTGTATCCGTACGAAATACGATAAGAAATAATATTAATATATTTAAATCTCTCAAGCCTTTATCTTTATCTTTATCTTTCGTGCAATATTAATGAACAACAAGTGGTAGATAGTTTTAAATATTAATTAAAGCACTTAGTAAATTGAAATAACATTTTTATACAACGCATTAAAGACTCTACGACAATTATATGTACCTGTGATAGAATTTTATCTAAAACGTGCATTTCTGATAAAAATCACAAAAAAACTTACAAAATAAGAAATTTGCTGTTTAAATTCGTTATTGTTACTTCGGAAGATAATTTCGGTGAGGTTACTTCGAAAGATAAATTCGCTATGGTTACTTTGAAAGATAAATTCGCTATGGTTACTTTGAAAGATAAATTCGCTATGGTTACTTTGAAAGATAATTTCGGTATGAAAGATCAGTGATGTTTTAAAGATTTGATGCTTACTGGTAATTTCGAATAATCATATATATATTTATTGGTAACATGGAAAGCGTTTGAAACAAACAAAAAACTCGCTACATTATAAATGAGACTTAAAATGTATTTTTATACATTTGGACAAAAAAAAAACATAATTTTACATCACCAGGGACCAAAAACGTAAATGCAATTTGCAAAATTTCGCTATGAAATGTCCTGGATTTAACCTCACTTTACCCGAAAGTTAAGAGTTTAACCGAATTGAATTTTATACTAGTATGGTTTTATCGATATCTAGTTAAACGACTTTTATGAGCACTGGAAAGGATAACCGTAATATTATAACGTTGGGACAAAAATGTTACGTTTTTAGTCCCTGAATTTACAAATTCAGATTGGTAAACGTAATTTAATAATATTTGAAACACAATTTCCAAGAAGCTTTCGAAAACATTAGATATTTATATTAGACAATTGACATTATTTATAATATGAACATTTTGAGATGTACGTTGTAGATATGATATTATTATTGTCAAGAGTTGGTTAAATTTCATCGTTGAAATGATGTCAATAACATTTAGATTTATTATTTACATAAAATTATCTAATATCATCACAATGAGTATAATAGTTATTACTATCGTTTTAATGGTAATACAATTACATTTATTAGATTTACACTTCACTAAATCAGAAGTATTAACGCGGTCCGGAGACGGTGAAGCTCGTCGAAGCGCCGCGCGCCGGATTAAAGATGGATTGCTTGGCATAACATCGTTCAAACTGCATGAAGCTCAACGCTCACCCAGAATGATGCAAGAGTTAAACGGTATTTACGTTACGTTGTTAGACCTGTCTTGTTTGAAGTATATAGTGTTACAATTAGCCTTTCATTGTACATCATCAGGGCAAATGTGACATCCGAAACGCTGGCTCGTGAAGTATGAGAAAGCGCAATAAATAAAATACCAAAAGTAAAACACTAACTTGGCCGTAGAAATTTTAAATCATATCTGGTACTTAAATGGTCCACTTCGACGTTCTCAACACTATTGATAAAATGACATCGAAAATTGGTTAGATTTCAGATGACTCGTTTGTCTGTTCGTTAAGTTTGTTTGTTTTGTTTGCGGGTGTTCGTTTTTTCACATGATAACACTCATCTGGCCATCTTTCTTCACCTGCACGTTGTTGAGCAAAAAACTTACTTGTCGCTTAAGGCTACCGTCGTGTTTAGCGTACATGAGCAGCGGGTCCGAGGCGTGCAGCATGGGCGAGGAGGAGAGGTGGTGTGGCGGGTGGGTGTGAGGGTGGGTGTGCTGGGAGAGTGGCGGGAGGGCGGGAGACTGGTAGAGGCTCTGCAGCATCTGTAGCTGAGAGGGCTGCAGACCCATGCCAGCCGGCTGCTGGAAGGCCGGGCTCAGCATAGACAGTTGCTGCACCTCCCCCTCGAGAAGCGCCACCTCGCGCTCCAGGTTGGCGATGCGCGCGTCCTTGGTCTCCAGGATGGCTGTGATGGTGCTGTTGCCCGAGCCCAGCTGGTACAGCGTCTGGCCGTGGAGGGCCTTCTCCAGCTGAAGCTGCAGGGTCTTTAGCGTCTCGTTAGTGGCCTTCAACTCCTGCGGGGCACAGACAGGGTAAGGGGCGCGGCCTAGCAAGTGTCGCTGATTAGTTTGACGAAAGAAAGACCCCCCGCCGCCGCCCCTCCCCCGCCCGCGCGGACATTTCTTTCGCCAAACTAACTCTCGGTGTTAGTTTGACATTGTCCATCCGCATTCTAGTTACATCGGCTTCTATGCAAGACTCCTCCGTTACTTCAATCCTCTCCGGATTCTCATCCGATACGGTCCTTTCTATTTCATTTCTGCGCTTTTGTTGCAAAATTTTGGTTGGTAATTGATCGAATGTGTGTCTCGAATAATGCTCTCGGATTTGATATAACTTATATCGTGTAGCATAATGAATGACCGCATGAAATGATTGTCTAGAAAGCTGAACAACGTCGACATCTAATTTGAATTACAAGCCAAACACAGAAGGTTCTAGAATCGATTCTTTCTCTTGCAAAATGGACAATTTCTCACTAACAGAGGTACTTGTACGACACGACTTATCGGTGCTTCATTTAACACAGTTCTCTAGAAGTATGGGTGACGCTATAGTAGTTCTATAAGACAAGTGCACACATAGAGAAGCTCCCCACCTCCACACGCCACACACCGAGCAGTACACACCCGTCCTGGTACTTGTAGCCAGGATACCTCGGACCTCCTTGCGTGTGGGACAGTGTGCGGAGACGATGGGTGTGACAGGCGATAGGCGATAGACACAGGCGATAGACATGGATGCTAGAGACAGGGTGACACAAATATCTAACGTGGTGCATTCAACATTCAAGTGGTATCGTCGGGAAATTTGGCTGTGGTTTGTATCGCCCGAATAATAATAATATAACGATATACCCAAATATCACACTAGACCCCGTATTTCAATATTGCTTGGCAAACAACTGTGTGACCGTCCCCCGACATACATTAATGAGCTACTCAAATTAAATCTTTTAAATCAATTTTCTATATCAGACGAGGGAAAACTGTAGTGATTGAAATTGAAGTAAGACGTAAAGATGTTTGCCGTGAAAGAAGTAATCAAATTTTTCAATTGTAACACTGGAACTTTGTGATCATCAAAATATTAACAAAAAAATTACCTTCGTCTGGGTCAAATACTAACCCAATTGCTCTGACGAAGAGATGTTTAATATTTAGTTATAAAATAAAGTGATATACAAGGATTACACTGTTTCAAATAAGAATTGAAATAATGTTTTAACCTTTAAATGAATGAACAATAAGTTTATCAGAATTCTTTTTTATCTCGAATCTGAATAGTGAGTAACTACCTGCAACAATAATACATAACTACGTGTTTGTGCATCATTACACGTGGTGGAGAATTACTGTAAAAGCTTTGTGTAAAAAATAATCGCCAGAACTATAAAATAAATTTCATAATTTGCCAAATTTCCCAAACGATAAATTTCTAAAGCACGTCTAAACGTGATTAACATCTAGTAAAAAGCGGAGAAAACCATTTTTGACATTGATGGGTTTATCAATAATGCTTTATTTTCTAAAATGTGTCGCGTTTTGACGGAATTTTGCGCATTTCTGTAAGTTTTAACGTTGAGTAACTAACTGACTACCAACGGTAAAAACGTAATTCTGTTTTACAAATAAACGATTTTTTAACATAAATTGATTGCATGATCGTTAAATCTTTATTTTCTAAAAATATTAACAAAATATCTTGCTTTATATTTATGTTCTATCGATTAAAATTTTCTTTTTCGTTATGTACTATCGAATAAAACTTGATGTTAACATTTTACACGTCACGGTAATTTTGGACTTTACGGTAAGAAATAATATTATCTGCTATTCAAAGGTTAAATATGTATGCACAGGGTTTTCCAATAAGAGGTGTTATTTTGAATATTAATTAAGGAATTAATGATTTTTTATGGCCGGAATAGGATGGTATTGATCTGGACAACGTTTACTTTCAACAAGACGGCGCTACGTGCCACACGAGCAACGAAACCATTGAGCTTTTACGGGAAAAGTTTCCGGACCGTGTTATCTCTCGAAGAGGTGATCACAATTGGCCACCGAGATCTTGTGATTTAACACCTTGCGACTTCTTCCTTTGAGGCCACGTAAAAAAAAAGGTTTACGCCAACAGCTCAGCGTCGATTCAAGACCTCAAAGATGGAATTCGTGAGGCTATCGAGGACAATAAGGCAGCCACTTTGCCATTTGGTTATGGAAAATTTCATGAAAAGGATATGGTCCTGTAGGCGTGGTCGTGGTGATCATTTGACTGATGTTATTTTTCGCTATTAACGGCATACCTTTCTCTTTATAATGAGATAAATATTTGATCATTTATATTAAAAAATGGCATTTTTCTTTGAATATCAAAATAACACCTCTTATTGGAAGACCCTATATATCAAATAATTATAAGCAATAATTAGTCGCCTGAAATATCAATACAAATTGAAAATATCTCCCGAGTAAAAATAAATGCCGCCAACGGGAATTGAACCCGTACCTTCTGATGTTCGATCAGGTGCTAACTTTATTTTTGTAGGAAAGGCTTTGTAAGTGCTAAATTTCCCACTAGATGGCGTCGAGACATATTATATCTACATTTGTTTGTGAAATATTTTGACTTGTCAAATATTATTATTTTTTAATGATAAACTAATGTTTATAAGACAAGGTTGTATGCATAGCATAAAGGATAACAAATAATTTTATTTTAAATTTGTATTGATATTTAAGGGGACCAATTATTGCTTATAATTATTTATTATCCTTTATGCTGTGCATAAAACCTTGTCTTATAAACTTTAGTTTATCATTAAAAAATAATGTATATTTATGACTAAAATCCTGACATAAGTTTATGTAAATAGTTGAAATAAATAAACTGATGTATTTCTTACTTTCATTTGGTATGAGTGCATTAACTACATTATTTTTAATAAATAAAAATATTTTTCCAATTTTTGATCCAATTAATTATAGGTTAGGCAGAACGCCGTGAATTTACAGTACGGAGCATTATAGTATAAATATGAGAAGTCATGTTAGGTGATTATTGATTTTCCGTTAAGTTGTCTTGATAAAGATCATACAATTTCAAAGCATTGTAAATGTTGACTCTGTGTGTTTGATTTGGTAGGGAAATTTGAATTTTTCTATGTAACGTTTCAACGAAATTATGGTTAATTATAAATGGAAGTATATGACTAATTCGTTGTCCTTACACTAAGGGGGTTTTTCACTATCTCTGATTATGTTCTGACTAAGCACTAATCCGCGGATTAGTCATTTTTTCGTTTTCACTATATCTGAATAACGCTAACGCTCGGGTTAAAGTTCGATTTGACTAATCAGTGCTCGAACTTCACCTTAGGCGCTATTCCTCGAATCAAAGATGGCGTCAAAACATTCCGAGTTTAACAGCTGAGAAGTGAGTCGAATTTTGTAGAATGAATTTGAATGCTTGTATGATCCATCCTGAATTATTTGATTGTGTTCAAAATAAGAAACAATGTATTAATTCGACACGAATCTATCTAAAATGACCTGATAATCAACATAACATAACCAAAAAATGCACACTTCGCGGTGTGCGGACTGTGACGCATGACAGCCGTGGCAGTAGATGGAGAAACTGCAAACATTTTGCGATGTTGCCAGACTATTTCGAGTGTTATCTATCCGGCAGCTCGAAACAATGGTGAAACGGTCGCCGTTGAATAACGAAGTTATTCTGAACTTTAAAGCCAGCCAACGGATAGCTATTCAGATATTTAGCCCGACATAGTGAAATACCCCCTAAGTTACCTAAGACTAAAAGACTGACAATATGTTGTCCTATTAGATATATTTCGATTAACCTCCTGTTGTTATATTTATTTAGAAAATAGTGTGCAGCTAGTGAATTTTTACTTGCTAGACGGCTCTCTGAATAAATAAATTAGTATAAATAATTTCAAGCTTATTTCCTTAACTTTTTAGAAATGATAATTAATTATAATAACTATTTGTATAAATGGCCATTTTCCGTTAGTAAATCACGTTAAAATCAAAAGCTGGCGATGCTGTTAATCCCTAGGATTTAAAGAAAATGAATTTACTCACAATAAATTAAATAAAGAGTAATGATATTATGTTTTTTTATTTATTTATTGGATAATTTGTATAGCGCCGCTTTGTGAGAAATCACCTCAGGGGAGCTTGACAAATCTGTTGGTTTTTCTTGGCTAATCTTCCGATCTTTTAAAAATATGATTTAATAAGAGGAATAATGCTAATAAATTAAATGAAAAAGGCATTAGATTTAAAATGAATTGATGAAAAAAATCTAAGTTCTTTAATTCAATTCGTAAAATGTTTAAGATGATAAAATAGAAAATTTATAAATAATAATGATCAAAGATTTAAAAAAAAAATAAGATGATAACTTCTTATGAGATTATGCATGATTATTTACAATATATATATATATCAGTTTTCTGACAAAATTATATTTAGAAATAAATTAATGTGTTTTACGAATATGCGAAAGCCATACTATGATTTTCCCTGCAGTTTTCAGCTGTTTTGTATTAGATTTGTTAGTATTTTTAAGAAATCATTAATAAGGTAAACGAAAAATTGGACCCACTCTTCTGTTCAAAACTGGCACCTCAAAAGCGGCGGCATCTTTCTGATTTTTCAAAGACAAATGAAGTGCTCGGGACTCGAACTCGAGTAACCTAGTGTTCAAAGATTTAGCCTGCAGGTTTGCTATCTCCTCTAGAACAGGATTTGCACCTAAAATAAAATAATCTAAGTTATTAAAGTTTTAACCCTTCACAGACCAGTGGTTAATATACTTACCATCGGCGGTTGAAAAGAGTTAAGCGAACGAAAGGTTAACTCATTTTTTTTCAAATCAATTTTTTGTTTTATTTGGTCGCTCGTCTACTAACATTTTTTCAGTCACTAAATTTGCTGTGCAAACATTAAACGTATATACGTATATCGTATTGTGACCTATTGATTATGTTTTTGGAACTCAAAGGCAAATTTTGCATTTTACAACTATTTTTAATGTGTTAACATCGTAGCAAGATAAATTGAGAAATTCTTATATTATAATGTGTATTAGTAAATATAAATATTTTGTACTGATATAAAATTAAACTATATTTCAGATTTCCTGTGAAAACTTGTTGCGAGGGTTCCCTTAAGAATGAATTTGTCAAACTTCCACAACTGAAATTTAAATCACTGTTCATATTTTCTACCTGATCTCCTTAAATCTGGTAAAATTCTAAAATAAAATTATTTGCACGTATTTCCTCCTCTGTCTGTAGGCACGGAAAATTAATATTTTTATCTTAGGGCGTGATATGGAAAAGATATGTAATATTTTTATTTCAAATAAATCTCTGTACCCATTGTTTCAGAAGGTTTTTAAAACATTATGCTACGTATACATACACGAGCCAAACTGCCGAACTGAACTTCAACTTATGGGAAAGGAACGAAGCAACCGCTAATGGCGTGAAAGGCCGCTAGCAGTTGCTTTGTTCCTTTCCCGTAATTCATGGTTCGGTTCGCGTTTATACGTGCCATTAAGGATGCCGGTGTTATAACAAATACATTTACTCCTAAACTGGTGGTAAAACGTTATAAACGTTACGATTTTAATTTTGTTCTAATTTCTTTGGCAACTTTTGAAGTTTGAATAATTATTAACAAAATTTTATTTTTGCTAACGGTTCTGGAATGAATCTCTAATTAAGTTATTGATTCGTTTAGTGATGTGTATTTTGTATTAAATGGTGAACTAATCTTCTAAATTATGTATCTCGAAAACTGATGGATTAAAATCATTAATGGATTATGTATATTTTTAAGGTAGGTAAGAATAAATTGATTGATATTATATATTAGAGTATCGTATTGTATTTTATGGTGGTGATTGCATGTTTATTACTGAAAAAAAGTTTTATTAGTCTTTGGGATATTAAAAAATATGTATTTTATCGTAATATAGATAGGTACCTATTCATATAAATATGTATGTACCTACG
The DNA here is from genome assembly GCA_026573805.1 of Hesperophylax magnus. Lineage (NCBI taxonomy): Eukaryota > Metazoa > Arthropoda > Insecta > Trichoptera > Limnephilidae > Hesperophylax > Hesperophylax magnus. Next base: position 155,999 of record JAIUSX010000100.1, read on the forward strand.
CTTGGTTTATGTAAACTTTTTAAAGCATTCTACGGAATTTGCCAATACGAAATATAAAAAAGATAATTTTCAGTAATATCTTCACATTTTGAGAAATTATTCTGATTTTATTTTTTGTATTGGGTATATCATTTTATAAATGCAAAGAAAATTAAATTCAAAATAAAAAAATAGCAGTAGATCCTAAAATAAAAATTAAAGTTTCTTTTACTGTTCCAGTTGAAATCAGAAAGCATGCAATTACCAATTTCACCGGTGAATTCTTAAAAAAAATTAAACATTGTTTTTATTTTTCTTATAGGTAAGAGAAACTTCATTTTTAGTTATACTGCAACATACAAAATACTACTTCTACGATGCAAATTCGTTTCTTAAAAATAACATAACAATTTTTTTATTTCTAAAAAACTCATAATGGTAAACACCTGTTTTTGTGCCATCGCTTGCATTTGCTGGAACATTTGTCTTTCTTCCTCTTTGCCTGAAAGTAACGGGAGTAAGCGAAAAATAAACATGTTAGAAGCGTTGAAATTATTGTGTAATTAGTAAGGAATTCCTAGAAAAAAACCATATTAATTTTTTTTTTGGGTTTGTATTATTTTTATGACAACACTTCAACAGAAACATTTTAACACAAATAATTATAGTGAAAGAAGTCTTTGAGATATGTACTATGTTATATTCAGTTTTATTTAAAATCAGTTTGGTTTAATAGAAAATTAATGTAGTTTTATGTAAAATAGAGTGCATTATTTTAAGTCAGAATTAATTAACATTAGTTTTTTCTTAGCGTTGCAAAACACCCTTCAATATTTCACAAAAATGTCTTAAAAGGGTTTTAAAATTCTAATGGCAAATGCATTGTTTTAGCGAAAACTTTGATTTAAACTCTAGAACGGTTTCGGTTTTAACTGTATGTTTTAAAGAGTGCACTGACTCCTTTTAGTAACGAAATTTCAAAAGGGAATATCGTTCTCTAAACAATGTAAACCCATCTCGAGGTTAATACCTTTTTTGATTATAGACTATAACCCCTTTTAGACCTGAATTAATTTGCTGAAAAATATGAAAATGTTTTTATTTCATGGTAAATTTATGCGCTGTTAATTTGAACTACCCTTACGTCTCGTAAAAGTTAATTACCTTCAACAAAGAAAACAAATTAATGTTGACTTGATTTCAATGAGATTGTTTAGGGCGTATTAATACGTCAACTTAACGGCGATGGGTTAAATTCTAAGATCCTACTCAAACTTTCATTGATCATAAACTTCCTAGACCGGGTGCTAAAACTAGGGCAATTGTTCAACAGGACAATAGGGCCAAATAATGTGTAGGCCTGAAGGTCATCAGTTCAACTGATGTTAAACTTTGACGCAGATTGTTTTAAAACTGTTAATACCCAGGTATGTTATACATACCTGGATATTATGTCATAAACTTAATCATATCTTTCTTAGCTTTTTTAAGAATACTTGCTACTATTAAAGCGTTTATTTACTTTATTAATATAACTGTAACAATTCTCCTATTTCTCCAAATAATAAATTCCGTCACTTATTCGAATGAAGATTGGACATTGTTCTGTTACTTCTCATCTTTTTAAAATTCACGTGCTTGATTCCCCAGATTGTACCTTCTGTGGTCTAGAAGTGGGAACTTTAGATCACATATTTTTGGTTCCCTTTCTGAACAAATATCCTCTTTTCTATAAAGCCTTATCTAAAATTGCCTACCATTCATTCAATATCTCTTCTCTTCTAAGTTCGTATTTGACACAAATCTTCAATATACTTTTGAAATTGGTCAATTTAAACAAAATTAATATAAATAAAATTCACTTTCCCTCTCTCCATAATTTTAAATTATAGCCTAGAACACCTTGAAGGGTGGAAGTAATAAACATTTGGAAAAAAAAACTGTGGAAAAATTTCTTTAATTTAGATCGAGTTGAAAAAATAATGTTTTAATAATTTTATTTCGTTGGTTTCATTTCATGAATACGGAATAAAATTTCTTACAAAAACACTTCACTTTTAACGTTTAAAAAAGTATAAATACTATATTTCAACCGAAATATAATTTATTTTACAAAGCAGAAAAATTACCATAAATTCATGAAACATCTTTAGAATTTCCTGAATTTTCGTTGGTTTGATGTTAAATTGTGAATTATCTGTTTTGCCCCATCTTTCACATTCAGAATATTCCATTCGGGGAATGATATCTCTCTCTTTCATTAAAGAAAGACAAATAAACCAAATGCCACAAAAGAAGAATAAATAATACATATTTCCTTTCGCAAAATTAAATTGCCTTTTATTTTTGGAATATTAATAAGCGAAACACGTTTCATATTATTTTTTCTCGGCTTTTGAAGGCTTACAATTCTGGAGATCAAAACACGATGTGGCTATGAAGGTAAAAGCGTTTTCACTATCTTTTTTCATAATTACATTAAAAAAATATATGAATTACTACAGCAAACCAGGATTTCTTTTTACAACATTGCAGTAGGAGTATGTAAATAGGAGTATAACAGTAGGCTTGTAAAAATTTGTTTGAGCCCACAAAATGCCCACAGTTGAATGCTTGTCTATTGGTGACCAAAACACGGCAAATCGGAGGTAAAAGGTTGAATTTGCATGACAAAAGAAACTGTGAAAGAACCATACCGAAGAATTTCAAGAACAGACTCATCTTAGAGCTTATTTTCCACACGGTGAGCATACGGTGAGGAAAAGTGGACACTAAAGATAGCTAATAGAAATTAAATTCGGTTTTGGAGAAGATTGCTTAGATTTATTTATTGATATCATGTATTGTCCATAGAAAAACCAGTCAACAGTTGCTTTGAACGTTATAAAATCAATTAAAAATTAGAAATAAATTACTGCTTACTACTGAAAAAAATTTTAAAGTTCTAACTATTTATTTCTCTTGCTTTCTACATAAGAGCTCAGCCTGGCTTTAAAGTAGAATCGTATAAAAATAACAGATGATTTACGAGTTTCCCTAATGTGGAATTAACGCGGCTGACGTTAGTCATACGCCATTAAGCCGAATACTCTAGTTAAATCATATTTTAACACCATTTTACAGTAACCGAGTCTGGATTATTTATTCCGAGCTTTGCTGCATTCAATGTTAAGCCCATGTCCGTCGGTTTGTACGCTTTAAAATATTAATATTGTTATTTTGCTGTATCTGTACTGTGTTTGTTGTCGTCTGTTACATCAGAGAAATCACAAATTTACGTTTCATTTACGATATGAATTAAAAATACACTCATTCTCTACAAAAACCAACATCCCAAAAAGAATAATTTGCATCCTCGTGATCTCCCTTTAGTTTTAACTAAAATAAATGATTTTAAATACGCCTAGATATTTTCAAAAGTAAATGGATAGTTTTCGCTACATTGGCACACAGATTTTATAATTTTTAATTAAGATTAACCCTTGATAATATTATTTTTTTACCTCGATTAACTTCAAAAATGTTTTTTTGATCTCAAAAAAAAATAAGATAAAAATTACGATGGTGAAGGAATTTTTATTTTATTTTTATGTTGACGAATAAATTTTTCATAACGATTTAAAATGTGCCATTTTCGATTTGTCGTCAAAACGACATGTTCGTTTTATTCGTGAATTTGGCGGCCTTATAATGACGTTGTAGCCAGTTAGAACCGTTTTAGAATCTGCGATTTTGAAATCAATAATCATTAATGGAAATATTAATTTTTGATATTTTTAGCACATTGATGTTGAATCTTCAACACATTTTTAACGGAATTCAGAGTTTGTGAAAATATCCCATTATATATGAAATTAATTACTCATTTTTTAACCATTTGATGCGAATTTTTGTCTAGTGTATAGGTTAAAACTTACCGATTGTTTATTACAAATATTATCTCGTATTGAATATTGTATTAATTATAAATAAAACTGACTAATTTGTTAAGTTGCTGTTTTTTAAAATGAAAGCATGATTGAAAAATATTAATTCCCGGTGAATAATTTTGTAAGTTAATCCTTTATTTGTTACGTGGTAAAAATATTGACCATTTGATAATTACATTAGGTGCCAAAGTTTAAGGTTAAAAATAATACAATTTTAAGATTATTTTTATTTTTTTAACTCACCCATTCCCTTGTTTTGCAGCATCTCTAAGAGCTTCTTGATGCTCTCGTCTCTAGCCTGAAGGGTTTGCTTTTGGGTTTCTATCCTCAACTCCAACTCCTGTGAAAGAAAAAAATAACACATGTAATCATTGTATGCTAATTTATCACATATACATAATATAATAAATGTTAGTTTGGCGCATTACGTTATTTTTAAAACCCATCGCCGGAGACAGTTCAACCGAAGAGCAGTAACATTCCAGAGGTCTTCGGTACAAATCCCAATGAAAAAGAAATAAAAAATGTTAAAATAATTACAGTAAATATGTTAGTGCAAATGTATATCTTTCCTCAGATAAAATTAGGGAATGCATCTCCAGGAGATGTGCGAGTAGAGGTTGTGCCTGCGTTGGATAGTGACCGGTGAAGTAGCCCAGGACCGGGACACCAGGAGGCATATTTTCGAAGCTAAGACACCGACCTCGATAGGGGAATAAGTTTTTTTTTGACTAGTGATGGGCAGTATCGAAACATTTACATAATCGAAATATTTAGATCGAAAAATCAAGTGATTAATCGATTTTTCACTCGGACTTCAGTGGGAGCAGTAGCTGCTGACAGAGGCAGTATTTTGTCGGGTTGGGAGGGGGAAGGCACATAGACATGGTACATTGTTATGGCAACATTAAACCAGTGTCCTCATACTGGCAATGAAAATTATTGTTTATTTGCAGATAGCAACCTAATATTATCATAATGGTGAAATGACTACGAATTTGAAAGCGTTTCATATGAAGTTAAATTTATAATATCTATATTTAAAAATAATTATTGCGTAATCCCAGTTCCCAGTTCGCAGTGGATATCAAATCATATTAGGTAGCACAAAGTACCACGGGAAAAATATCTCGTTCGTCAAGCAATCCGAGATATTTTTGACGTTTTTCGGAGTTGGGAATCGATTTACGTTTTCTAGTGAATTCTGACCAATGACGTGAGGGCCGTGGTTTCAAATGATTTTCAAAACGATTGTCACTGGACTGTGTAATGATTTTTGACAGAATCTATTTTTCAAACAAAATATAAACTAATATCTGTTTACTAGGAGGCTATATAAAAAATATGTAAACTACTAACTGTTTACAAGGAGGCTACAGAAAACAAAATTTTAACTAATAACTGTTTACAGGGAGGCTATAGAAAACAAAATGTTAAATAATAACTGTTTACAGGGAGGCTATAGAAAATAAAATGTTAACTGACAAATGTTTACAAGGAGGCTATAGAAATCAAAATGTTAACTAATAACTGTTTACAGGGAGGCTATAGAAAACAAAATGTTAACTAATAAATGTTTACAAGGAGGCTATAGAAAACAATATGTTAACTAATAACTCCTTCCAAAAAGCACCTGAAATGCTTTTGGCCAGTTATTCCGGTGCAATTAAAAATATCTAACACTTCTGCATATTGGTTACCTAAGCATAGTATTTACAAGAGAGTTTATAAACGAATTGGTATTGACGTTATTGTCGCATGACTATTAGGAACATGAAATGAAATCAATTGGAAAAATTAGGGCTTGTCAATAAGTGAATTAATAATAATAATAATTAACATTCCAGGAAGTGTTGAGATTAATGTAATTCGTACACGTCCCGTGTACAAATTGAATGTATAGTAGATATGTCAATATAATTAATGATTTAAAAAGTCACGTTACATCACTTTGTTAATTTTAGATTTTTTCATTAAACAGTTAGTTAATATTTTATAGAAATATTATGTTTTAAATTAAAATGATTTAAATATTAGTACTGAATTTAAAAAAATAGAATCTAATAGGTGAATTGTTCTTAATTTGGCTTCGGACAAATACTTCGAACATACAAAAATGTTAAAGAGTGATGTGTTTATTATTACAAAAGTCTTTGGTATTCTTATTTTTTTTGGTCAGAAAAACGGAAGAATACATTTTTATTATTTTTTTATGTCAATCGCACAAGAGTCGCAACTGCTCCCAAACTTCTAGGTACAGTGAGATTATGGCATCCCCAATTGGGGTATGTTGTGAGGCTGAAGGTAGTGGGAAGAGAGAAGGGGAAGAGGGAAGTACCTGACCATTCAGATCTGGTCACCAAACACGGCCAAACCCATTTCAAGCAACGTTTCTATTCTGAATCGTGGTCTTACACCAGGGCGATGCTGAGAGTATTTTTCACTCTGGAACGTGCCGCAAATATACTATGTATTATTTTAAATGACTAAATTGTGAAATAACACAAGACCACGAATGCCGTCAAGATTCATAATCAATTATATTTAAAAGTTTACAACAATTTTCTGGAATTATATTCGTCTACGAGCATCCCTCTACTTCAGTTCGTTTCATCAATCTAGCAAGATAGACGGGATGCTGTCAATCCTAGTACCCCATCTGAACTGCTAAAGGCTTCTGTGATTGTCGGCGACAGACTGTCACGAACACAGGCTTTGGAGATAAGTCCGTGATAGGGGCGGGTTGATAAATATTTTGAACGAAATTTTCAATGGTATTGTTTGAAATATTGTTACTTTATTAGTAGACAATTTATCAATTTACCAATTTAATAATAGAATATAACTATGCATGAATGACATGCCACTGTCAGTTGAAGAACAGCTTACAAAACTAGTGTGATCCAATAGAAATTGTTCAAAAACTCAGAACAGAAATTACACTAAAAAAACCTCCAGACTTCCCCACTAAACATTATATATGTAAATATAAACATTAAAACATTATATATGTCACTAGTAAGGAGTCATGTAGAATACAATTCCACGGTTTGGTCCCCAAATTATGAGGTTCATTCACATGCGATTGAAAGAATCCAAAATAAATTTTTAAGATATGTAAATTTTAAAATGGGCATTCTTAGAAAAAACCTAAATTACGATAACGTACTTTGTTCATTAAATTTAATAAAATTATCTGATCGCAGAATTATTTCCGATTTAACCTGTTTATATAAAATCATTAATTCAATGTTTGATACCCCTGATTTATTATATGTAATCTCTTACATAATTTATTTTAATCTCATACACCAAGCAGGTCGGTTAAAAGACAGTACCTACCATATTATTGTAGCAATTCTATATCAACGTCCCAATATCACACTCCTATGCGACGGATTCAATAGCTAGGAAACAAATACGGTAAATATTCGGAATCGTAATTAAAAATTAAAATGCTAAAATTAAAAATATCCCAAATGCAGTCAGATTCCTTTTATAGTAATTAAGGTAAATCAGAAGGTTTTATTTAAAAATATTTCATATAATCCTTGTCCAGCGATTCCGAATAATTACCACAAATAATACGATGTTGTTGATATATTTAGTACATCAATTTCAATATATAAGCATACCCTATTGAAGTTTTTTTCATCAAGTAGTGGAATATTTTAATAAAGGTATTTAATTTGATTTGACTAACACATAATAATTTTGTCAACTGAAAAAGAAAAAAATATTTTGGATTTTTTTATGTTTTGTGCCTGCATGCTGTGTAGATCAAGTTCAGTGATATTTTGACTTTATACTTATTTTTCTGCAATTGTTTTAAATAGTCGCCTGCACTATTTTCATGTATAATTTCGTAAATATTTTTTATATATTTGTATGTAAAAGCCTTAATAAGCCTGAAATAAATAAATAAACGCGTATTCGAAGAACTCAAAGATCCTACATTTGAAAACTTATTTGCAAAAAAAATATATTATTCAAATCCTAAAAGAAAAAGATAAATGCTCATTCATAACTGAAAACCGTACCAGACTAAAATATATTTGAATAATTTTAATGCCCTAAACTAAACACTTATTTTGCCCAACAACATTATACTCACTAAGGAAAAAGCTTCTTTGATAAATAACCAGATGAAATCAGAATCATTAATGATAATATACAAATTTTGAAGTCAATCAAAAACCTTTTGGAGAAATCATTAACTAAAAAAACTGATTCCCTTATCCCACCCGAAAATGGTAAAAAACAGTCCTGTAATATTATATTTATCCTCTACGATGTTTTTCTTTCTAAATACATGTTTGTATTTTAATTTCATAATAATATACTTGAAATAATCCTTAATTCGATCAGTAAATTTCAGTATTACTTATAAAGATTCCATAAGTCACTTGCATTAGTAGTCACCTATGATCTGGTGCCCCAAAATAATTTAAAAATCCTGACTCAATGCTGTGAAGAAATGGGTGACCCTTTGGAAGACTACATTTTAGATTACAGGCGTCATGTAGAAATGCCATACTTGTTCTACTGGTAAGGAATTAGCATCATAGTCGGGAAACAAAACAATATATTATTTCTTATTCAATAGTATTATAAAATCGTTGACAGCCCTGTTTTACTAAAGCCAAATTGCAATACTTGCCCAGCTATTCCAAGTAGAATTAATTTTGAAGGCAACAATAAACTCACTTCTAATTACTCTAATATAATATTTTGCTAGATTATACACGTGAAAAAGTCACTTTTTTATACATATTAATATTCTGTTCAAATAAAATATTCTCTGTTATTATAACATTCTAGGCTTTAATAGAATTTACTTTATATTAATTACTATTCATTATCATAAACACCTCATACCTCGATTTATGTCAGGTTTTATCCAAACCTAGTATTCAATCAACTATTTCTATACTAGTAGATATTTCTTTTGATTATGTATTGTTTAACTGCACTTCTATTAACAACTGTATCACTTGCAACAATATTTTTGTGTACACATTACTTGTTCTGTAATCACTTTATTGTATCACTCTATTGTAAAAGCCATTTTATGGCGTTTAAATAAATAAATAATATACCGCTGCAGCGCTGGTATAATAGCTATACGATGAGAAGGGCCGTATACTTTTTTTTTTTTTTTTTTTTTTTATATTAACTCCACACAGGAGGCCCTGAAGAAAATAATTTCCCTCAGGGCCTATGTCATCTTTGGGGATGCTGTGTGGAGGGTCTTTTTGTGGAGAGGAAGGAGTGAACATGGGTCTTGAAGAGTCCCATGTTGTAGGAGGGAGGAAACACAGAGGCCGGCAGTTCGTTCCACAGCCGAGCTGTTGAACTTAAGAACGAATCGTAGAAGCGACCCGTTCTCATGTGACAAATGTCAACCGTGTACAAATGTTGGGCGCGCGTTTGGCGTGTATCCCGACTACGCACCGGTGCCGAAGGGATCAATGACGCTAGTTCCTCAGAGCATCTTCCATTGTAATACCGATAGAACAAGGACAGCATACCTACCTGACGCCTGTGCTCTAAAGATTGCAGTCCGTTTGTTAAGATTGGGGAATCTATCAAACGGACCGCCCGTTTTTCCACAGAGTCAAGGGTTTTTTTCAGGTATTTAGGGGCTCCGGACCAGAGATGGCTGCCTAATTCGACAGTAGGGCGCACTTGCGATTTGTACAGGGTCAGCAGTTGTGTACTATTAAAGTATCTGCGGGCCCTGTACAGTACGCCCAGCTTCTGAGAGGCCAGCTTTACTCTGGCTTCGATGGAGCCCCCATACCTGAGCTGGTCACTTATAGTTACACCAAGCATATCAATGGAAGGCCTGTTCGGAAGATTGCTTCCGTTGAAGGAGACTAGGTTATCATTTAGATCCCTTTTAGACGTAATCAGACAGGATTGGGTCTTTGAAACATTAAATTCGACGAGATTAGAAGAAATTAAAAGATATGCTCGAATTAAAAGATATACTCATAATAATATTCATGCAAGTTTTTCTTAGACTGCCACCATTTTTTTCCAATCCTCAAAAACACGGTCCTTTTTGCATTTCGCGTTTAATTGCTAATTTCACGTTTCTTCAAATGACATTTGCGATGTCATTGGGTTTGGTTTGAGTTGCTTCAAAATTTGGCCAATTTGATTATGTAAATGTAAATGAATACTACAAGCGAGAAAATTATGCCTTTACCATAATATGTTATTACTACTTATTACTAAACTGATATTTTTTTCAAAATTTACACTCCTCTTATGGAAAATTAATGGAAAAGAAGTATAAACCATGAGATACAAAATAACCCATTGTAAAACCTAATAATTATATTATGTGCACGTTTTTCAGCTCGTATAGAAATAAAACAAAATATCTATGCCAAACCGCAACTAAAAATAATATTTTACAAGCAATAATTATTCGCCTGAAACACTCATCCACATTGAAAAATCTCCTGATAAAAGATACATGACGCCAACGGGACTCGAACCCGTGTGTCCCTTCGATTTCCGGTCGACAGCTCTGACCACTGAGCTATGGCGGCTTATCTCTTATCCGCGAAATAATTCAATATATACTAGTGTTTCATTCAACAATTACTGCTTGTTACATTTTCGACCGGAAATCTAATAAAATAATTGTTACCCTTTGTGCCATGCATAAAAAATCTTGTCTTAAACATTAGTTTACCAAAAAAAATAATAAAAATAATATTTTGTAATGTGAATACCGCACAATTTTTTTTACATTAACCCCTGTTCTGGAAGCACTGATGAAAATAATTTATTTCAGGGCCTATGTCCGGGGAAGGAAAAAGGTATGAGGGGTGGGTAGGAATCTAGGGATCAGTGTATCCAGGAGTGACGGACGTATGATCTATTCCTCCTGCTGCGGCGCACAGCGATGGGTCAAGAGAGACCATTAAGAGAGGTCAAAGCGTCTTCACAAACCAGCCTCTCCCGATCCAGCACGCCACGCAGCTGGTGGGCAAGCACATCTTGATTACATCTTACCCGATGAACCCGGGCTGAAAGGTGAACTGCTCCCAAGTGTCTATTTTTGGTGGGACTAGGTCATCCTCAATTATGAGGCTGATGGGAAGAGATGCAGAAGAGGATATTTAGATCGTACGTGGATCTTTAGATCTAATTACACGGAAAGCCTTTCCATATGGCGATACTATTTATCTACCATTTATACCTAAAGCCATTCCAAGCAATACGTTACATTTCTCTTTCACTATCGAAAATGTTCCAGTCCGATAGAGATCATGTTGTTTTCCAACCTCCAAAGAGTGAAACTAACATAAAATCAAGATATTCACTTTATTCAAAAGATTATAATTCCAAACCAAACATAACCAAAATATGAGAAGTAAAATTAAATATTATACACGTTCTTCAAGAATTATCCAAAAATACATACACTCACATATAAATGTGTGTTTTCATGTTTCAATATATGTCTGTGAAAAAAAAAAAAAAAAACTTTCTACTAGAACACATAAATACCTGTCACACTTAATCACAAACACGTTAACACCTCAGCACAGGTTCTCCTAGTGAGGTGTTCACGTAACATACACCATCACTCACTCACAGTTTTTATGTTCTTTATTTTTTTATACATTTTTTCTGTACTTTTTTTCTCTGTACTACAATATAAACCACTGTAATCATTTGTAAAATGTGTATTCAAGAATAGACATAAATAAATAAATAAACATATGAATAATAAAGAAAAACATTTAAACAGCTCCGTATTACCCAATAACGCCTCCGTGGTCGAGGGGTAAGGCTCTCGACTAGCAATCCAAAGCTGGCGTGCGCAAGTAAATTTTATTTGACGAATTTGTATTATTTCACAATTCACGCACGTTTCAAAGTACTCTCAGTATCGCCTAGGTATAAGACCACAATTCAAAATTGAAACGTTGCTTGATAAGGATTTAGCCGTATTTGACGACCTGAGTAACATTGTACTCCCGCACCTTTCTCTTCCCCATCTACTTATCCTCCCCAATACCTTCAGCCTCACAACCCGATTGGGGATGATAAAATCTCACTGGCTCCAGACGGTTGGTAGCAGTTGGGTATCTTGTGTGGTATTCGTATTTCAAAAAATTATCACTTAATCTTAAATCTCTGGCCGCACGTTCTATTTGTAGGTGTTTGAACCTTTAAAACATTTATCTTTTATCTGAGTTGCAAAAAGTGGTCTTTTAAAAATTTCAGTAATCCACCCCTGACGTCTTCCTTCAGAAGTCTGATTAAAAATTAAGTGTCTCAGTCTGAAAGGAGCCTAAATTACAAGTTTCAAAGGAGTCTAAATTGGGAGGCTAAATTGATCGTCAGAAAAAAGGAAGCGAAACGAGATTAAAAGGTTGAGTTTGATTGCTACGTAATGAGAATTTCGACTTTTTTATCGTATTGGATTGATTTTTATTGATTGTGAACTATATATGGTCACTGCCAGAAATATTAGACATATCTTCTGGCCCGTAGCCGGTAATAATGTTCGTGGTTAAAATGTTCGTGGTGATAATGTTCGAGGCAATAATGTTCGTGATAATAATGTTGGTGGTAATGATGTTCCCTGTCAAAATGTCACGTTACTTTACGTAAAGGTTATATTAGGTTCGGTTAGGTTCATGGGTTACGTATGATATGAATGTGCCGTTTAAGGCTCAGCTGGAGAGATATGATCCTGTTGACAAATTGTTCTTGAGAGGAGTGACAAGAAAGTTTCATATTTTTTTTACATTTTATTGGAATGAATTGTTACATGCTGAAAATTCTGACTGCCTGTGCCAATATTTTAACATTTTACCTGTTTCTAATTGGAAACATTTTCGCAAGGAACATTATTACTGGGTACATTTTGACCGGGAACATTTTGACTGGGAACATTTTAACTGGGCTTGTAAACTGGAGACATTTTACCGGGAACCTTTTGACAGGGAACATTAATATCTACCCCTTCTAACCTTATAGTTGTATAATGATTTGGTATTGTCTTGATATTACCATGATATATTTATTTATTATATACTAGCGCAGACCCGTGAAAACTAACGGGATACGCATAGAGTCGCAATTGCGTACTAAAATCTCGATGAAAAGTTTTCCACTATTATCACGAAGATAGCGGTGCGCAGGGACCGGTTTCGGTAGTTTCCAGTCGTTCGGTATGTTGGCAGCGTCGGAGGTCAAATCGTAGGTACTAGTGACTCATATTGGATATTTTTAACCATAGACATATGAATATTAGTAGACCTGCCCTGAGTGATTAAAAGCGCATTATTCCCCACTCCCCATACCGGTTCCATTGGAGCCGGCTGTGCTCGCGTATGGCCTCAAGTGAATTTAGAAAACGTGACGTCATCATTCTTGTACGAACTATGGTCGAGGCATCATCGGTTCATTTTACGAAATTACACGGCAAAATGGTGGCTTGTGCTATGAAAACTTGTAAAAATAGATGTGAAAAAGAGAATAAACCCAATTGTCGTATTACATTCCATATATAAGCATTATTTTACTTTATTTTAAGCATATTCACATCGTATAATATGGATCAGTTGTAGAAACATATACTATCACATCGAGATACGTCTGGACGCGAAACACAAAGCTGGTTGGTTGCTGGGAAGTAAATTATGAACATTTATAAAAGTGTCTTAACTAAATACGTAAACGAAATATTCGACTCTGAAAATAGAAGAAATTTATTTTGCCGAATTTGGACTTCGCAAATTTGTTCATAACGTGGCGAGTAATTTGCGCTCCTATGTAAAAATGTCTATTCATTCAAAGGCAGATTTTACTTTTAAGAACTAAATGGTGATATTATAATGCGAGATGCCTATTTACTGTCAGATTGATTTATTGACGAATCACAGTCAGCTTTCCTCTCTGCGTCCCGCAACTTTTGTTTTAACCCCTCGTCCTTAACTTCTCGTCTATTAATATTCATATGTCTGTGGTTTTAACGTAATAACGACGCCAGAGAATAATGTTTGAGAGATTTTTCTGCTTCATACATGCATATTTTCTAATTTATTGTAAGATTTACGTTGGAGAACCATTTTGATCAAACGTCCCAGAAACTATTTAGATATAAAATGTTCATTATTGTTACATTACTTTATTCAACTTTTAATTTGTATAATAACTACATTTGAAAAGATATTTATCAACCTTCCCCTCACTTCATTCCCCAATCAAGGGTAACACAGTCACACTGGCTCTGGGCGGTGGAAATTTTATGTAAATAATAATTTGGAAAAGGTTAGCAAGTCTTCTGTGTATAAATTCTTCTTTTATAAGTTTCTATCAAGGCAGCTCATTTGAAGCCAAGATAAACAATTTTACCTGGGTATTTACGGCGTCCACAGATTTTTAAGACCATTGAAGTTTATTTTCGGAATTCCCTTTTAACGAAGCTCCCACTGAACTTTTCCCCAGAAGTCAGAGAAAAAGATTAAAAGTGAACGTAAGAGAAAATCATTACTTATTTTTTTTCACGTGTCATTGAGATTTCAGAGGGTTTTTCGTTTAGTTTATATAATAAACAATATTGATGAAAGAGGCTTTTCGGGTGACATTTTTGCTTTATTTTACAAAATAAATCGAGATATCGAAATACATGTTTTTAAATTAACTGAAAATAATAAATCATAAACAATCTAAAAAATTACCCAGACTAGTGATACGATTACTTCACAAGATATTCTTAATTTGCACTCTGTTAATCCAGGGGGACTATCGCCACTGCGGCGATTTGAAATGAATGGGGAAAGAAAGTATTGAATGCACCGGCACAGGCCTATCAAAAATAAAACTCTAGTGGACGATGCTTTCATCCGTGTAGCAGTATCAATTCAATGAGTTTAATATGCAAACAGAGTAGGTGACATCACTGGTCCCTGTGGTACGCCTTCCTTATTTTGGCAATTGGGTAAAATAGAGCCATCCAATGATTTGTATCGGTTAATCTTTTGAAAAATGGTCCATTAATGCAGGGTTGGATGTATTCTGTAAGATGACTAACTTTTGATGAGCTATAATGGAAACATTAACAAAGCTTGACAAAGTCTCTTCAAGCACTGACTGTCCCCAAACCGTGCCGATCGCTCATCTTACACACATTATCAACTGACTATTAATTACTTAACCGTATTAGAATGATTTTTATAATAATATTTAATGAAACTTATGAAATCCCTTTTCAGTCGTTGTTTGAACATGAAGAAGGGATAAATAAACACTGAAGGGATAAATAAACATTTGATTTCCCAGCAGCCAAAACAAGAAGTTGTATTATTTATCTATTGAAGAATGTGTTTTTGGTGTAACTTGGTGTACGGGATGGTATATCTTGTAACACATAACACATACAAAATTACATAACAGATGATAACATTGAAAGATCAATAGAACACTTGGAAAAGGGAAAACGTCAAACCTTGTGGCTTTGAAGCCTGTTTATGTAGGCGACTGGTTTGATTACAGATTCGGGCTACAGCCTTCAGGAAGAAGGTTGTTCTGCTAATAACCAATTTTTAATATAAGGGGAAACCAGAAGGGGAAGTAGAAGGGTAATTTAAATGTATGTCCAATGATCCTACCTTGATTGTGTCCCTGAGAATGGCGATCTCCCTGGTGAGGTGTTCGTTCTCAGAGAACAGTACCTCCAGTTGCTGTTGCATCTCCAGGGAGGGGGCGCGCATGCGCAGGCGGAGCTCCTCTTCCAGCTGCCGAACCAACATGGCTTGTTTCTGTAACAAAAAAAACATTTGTTAATTTTTTACACATTTGGTATTCGATCAAGTAAATAGTGTACTATGCTGAGCACACTCAAAACACAAACATGATCTAATTTTAACAATAACTTACAAAACTCTTAAAAAAAAAGCTTCAAATATTTTATACGACTATAGTTTAAAACATCATGCGAATTTAAACAGCCCTACATCTACCGCATGAACTAAGGTTGTAAATTATTGGCTCATGACATAAAGGATTGAGTTTTCATACAGGCAAAACTATTTATTTATATTCATAGTACCTATCTATATAACAAACAAAGCATCAGATTGTTTTTTTCCTAAAAATAATTAAATTAGCGCCATCTATGAAAGAGCAGATCATGAATTATTTTAAGTAATTTCGTATGTCCGTACGTGAAATGTTAGTTAAACCTGTTTCCAAAAACTCACTTTATCAGACACTCATTTCCATAAATCCGTCATTCTATCCAAATATTTATTTTTTTTAAATTTTTTTAATACTGTAATTGTTACATTATCTAGCGATTCCGTTCATTCAATTTTGCTATTGACTTGCCTACCAATGGACAATGGACAGTATCAGCGGGAACACAACAAGTCGATCGGTTTGATTGTTGGCATATGAATCATCTAGAATCTAGATGCTTTTAAGATTTACGATTGATTTTATTCATTCATTTAATTCATTTAACATATATATCCAGCTAACAATAAAAACACTCTAATATAATAGAACTTCCTTCTTCTTCTGGCGTTAGTAAGATTAGATTGTTAATATTAATTTTAGTTGTAAGTTGCTAAATATGTAAATACTCGTATATATGTCGTTAAGATAGTAGTTATAGGCCTTAGTCGTAAGTCACTAGATATAAGTCTTAGAGATAAGTCAGTAGTTCTAGTATTAACTATTTAAGAAATATATTTGTACAGCGCCCTTGAGGTGATTTCTCACGAAAATGGCGCTATATAAATTAGCCGAATATTATTATTATAATTATTATTATGAATGAACTCAAATTTGTTTTGAATTTAAGTGTAATTTTCAAAATTGGAACTGATTGTGTGAAGAATTATTCAAATGAGTGATAAAGTAGGTACCTACCTTTAATCAAACCTAACTTAAATTCTTATTTATTAAAAAATCTATTTTTGTAAAGTTGTATTTATTTTGATAAAAATTTGACAGATTTCGTGATTTTTCAAGTTTACGAACGGTGTGCATTCGAAAGGTTAATTTCTCTTTAATTTATCAAAAAAAATATATAATTATGTTATAAATAAAATTGACAATATATTTTTTTAAAAGGCATTGAGACAAATCCTGAGACAAATATTTTATAAATGCTTCCAGCTTCACAAATCTTACAATTATCCCGTGATTTTTCACGGGTCTGCGCTATTTAATAATAAAATACGTGATAATGATGCAATGTGTGAACCTCTGAAATTCACGTCTCTATCAACAATATCATTGAGTGGAAAAGGCACACGAGGGAGTACGGCGTAATATGTTCTTTTACCTTCTAAAAAACTTCAAATCAAATGCCCCTTCAGAGCTTTTGCCGAAAAAAGGTCACCACGGTAAATATCAGCACAAACTTTTTTTCATGGGGGATATTTACAATCGCGTGTTAGCAGGGCCGGATTTACTTTCTATGAGATGATATAAAATGATTTAAAAATGTGAAGAAATGATCTTAGTGAGAAGAGTGAACACAAATTTTGGAACAACATCACCTATTTTGCTCTTTGATAATAAATTAATATGCTGTATAATTTTCAGGGTAATTATGTACCACTAGTGACATCTATGAAAGCTAAATTATATTATTTATGAAAGGTTCTCGCCTCTGCTAATTGCTTGATTAAATTCTGTCAGCAAAGACGATCTCTGTTTTGCGGCCTTTTGAATTTGAATGTGTCAACAGTCTTTTGTCAGGTTATAAAAAGGTGGTCTTTGCTTAAAAATGCGCTCTTACTCAAAAACAATCAAAGGTTTCACCTCTCCGAAATAACTACGGGAACTAGTACCTGTACCCAGAGTAGTTATTAAAAAGTGCTTAGTCATACCTGTGATAGTGGATGTTTATTGTCAAATAAAAGTGATTCAGTTTACTCTCAAGAACGGAGTTTTTATTCCAAGGACCCTAATTTATAACATATGCATTGTAAAGTATAGATACAGAATCTACCAAATGCCTCGGGGTCGGCAAGATATTTATAATAATCGTTATACTCATAAAACAATGCAATTGGCTGGCTTTAAGAAGGTACACAAAGAAGCAATGTAATGGGTATGTTTTCATATCTTTACACGATTATAACTGCAGTTCAAATTACCAAGTCAAATTATAAATGATGGTGTTTCGTTAGAAACGAAGCATGTACTGAAACAATAATAATAACATTGCATCTAAATGGAGCAATTTAGTGTCATTTCACTTCAAGTGCGCTTTACTATACAAACAAAAACGGTGTCATGGTCTTAATATTATTCCTACAGTGTGCCTCACCCAATACAGATCTAATATTATAACACTAAATATACTGTTTAAACAAAGTGATGACATAACTTAGAATAACAATAACAGCAGGACAGAGCAAAACGAGAACATAAAAACTAAAACATAATATAACATGAGGCAGTTTGTGCTCAGAAATCTCTAAGATAGGAATAGAAAGGAACAAATTCGACCAAAAATGTGAATTGTCTTGCCCGCATTTAGTGTAATATGAATTAAATTTTATCACAAAATTATATATGAAATACCCAGTGAAGCGATTGTATCCTGTAGTTCGGGAATCAGTATTCTTCTAATCACTGAAGGATTACTGTCGCGAAAATGTTCGGAAATAAATCGTCAGATTCAAATATTTATGTGACAATTTAACTACCAGAAATTTACATGAAAAAGAAAGCAGTGGAACGCAAATAAATTATATTGGTGTTCATATAATTAACCTTTACAATTTTTCGGTGTAACGATCGCTCTATACCAGAGGTCCCAAAACTTTTTGTCCGGTAGACCACGTTCTGATTTTTTATGTTTTGGGTAGACCTCCTGCTTTCCAAATATTGATTTTTCAGACCGAAATTTCTCTAGAATGGGTTTGTATGTATGAGGTATACTCGATTGCTCAGTAGTGGATTCCCCACAATATCTTCGAATACACTCATTCACCACACAATATATTTAAATCCATGGGGGGGGTGGGGGGTGGCTACAAAATTTCAGAGAAGACAATAATTGCCCAAAATATCAATAATAATATTTTCAAATCGATAGGGACGCAGGGGAGATGGTGGCTAGGGAATTTAGAAATAATTAATTCACCACAACAGTTTCGTGTGACAAAATTTTCGCCAGAAAATTTGAATGTTTCGACATATTCACATCACTGTTGAACTGTATGAAACCTCAAATGAAGAAGAATTTGTAAGAAGAAGGCCGCGCAGCCGTTCCCCTTAAGAACAAAGGTGGATACAAAAATGCATGGTACGTATATTCTCTCATGTATAGGTAACGCATAAACCTGTTTGGTTCTTTTCTATTTCTAGGATCATTATGTGTTATATTTATGAAGAATGGTGCCTTTTAGATCGTGAGCCCATTTGCCTAAACTTATTCGGGTGATCGCTAAATTCGGTCCTGTAAAAGCCTCGCTTGTCTGGCACGCTTTTTACAGAGAAAAATATTCCGCTGACAATGTAAAAAAATCCCTTGTAAAAAACTATTGTTACACATTACAGTCAACTTCACAATAAGAATTATTTAAAAATTATAAAGAGTGGCCGATTTTAAAAAAGCTCTTTCGGAAGCCCTTTTTAAAGTTTACTATCACTTATTCTAAATATGGGAACATCATTGAGAAAATAAGGTATTAGAATTTTGCTCTGCTAATTTACATAGCAGAGTGGTAAACTTTTAGACCCGGACCCAATAGTTGCAGGTTTCCCTTTCCCTTCTTCATTCCCTTCACAATATGCCATAAACCAGGATGCCATAATTTAACTTAGATATTTTATCGGGTATTTTCCTGGAGATGTTACAGCTTTATACGGTAATGGTACACTTAAACCAAAATGTGTCCCTTTTCCGAAACGTGATTTTTTATACCCTTGTATTCTGATATTTACGACAAGCATCAATTTTTATATCTGAAAATCGAATCTTCTTGACCACTAATCATATAGCTTATTTTTGGAATTTATCGGACTGGTCATTCGTTCACTATTTTTGTACCCTGCAAACATTGTTTTACGGCTAATAACACACCGAGAAAAAATATATTAAATGAAGGGTAAAATAAAATCTGGAATGCTGTTAAGGACTTTAACAGAAGGGTGTGTGCAGGAAATTCAATAAATTGAGTACTGAATTTCCGTAAATGGAAACGAGGCTAAAATTTCAAAATGGAGCTTTGATACCAATCCGATGTACAGCAGTGATGCATAGAACTAGCAGCGGAAAGACTGTAGATTAAATGCAGTAGAAATTAGGTCCCTTAGGTTTATGTGTGTCAAAAACATGTACGAGAATTTCCAAATGCGCAGATCCGAAAAGTGGATGAAAAAAACGTCTGGAATGATTAACAGCCCATGACACGAACAGTGAAACTAATACTTAATACTCAAAATAGAAAGAATGAAATTGGTTGAAGCAAGGATTATAGAACGAGAAAACTCTTGAAACTAGCATCCACTTTTATTCGTAATACAATAAGTCAAGCAAAACAACTATGGAACTAGCCTAAAATTATATCATCAACTTTATCAAACCAGTTGAAAGATAATAAATAACTCCATGCAGAATATACATACAAATGAGTTGGAGAATATACATACATTTTACAAAATACATTGTTTTCAACTCTGATATCGTTTGAACAATTTGAAGTACTTAGTTGTTGGCAATAATAAAGTGTGACACGAGCATTATTTTTTGTTACCATCGTTGAATTCCACCAACGGAAAATTGCCTTCAAAACGAGCTTCAACATTGAGTTAATATTACATTGCATCACTCACTCTCGTTATATAGGGGATTAAAAACTTCCACTGGGGATTTGGCTCCCACATCAAATAAAAAAATGGTAGTTTGTTGCTTGCAATTTAAAACTGGAAGTGGAAACAATTTTCAAAATGTATTTGATTGCCATAACTGTGTTACGATAATAATAAAAATGTTTACTTCTTGTGATAAAGCCACAATTATCATTATTTATGTTGAGTAGGTATGTATTTACAAAAAACATTACATAGAGCATAAACAATATCGTACCGAATACTGAACCTTGAGGAACCCCTAGGATTTTTATTTCAGATTTTTCAAAAGATTTTAGTCGTTTGTTCTGTGTAATATGCAATTCTGAAACCATTCCAATTCTCTCCCATTTATCGCACAGTGTTTGATTAATTTATAGTGTTTCAAATACTCTTTGAAGCTCTAGAAACACTGATTTGGCTAGGCTTTTGCAGGTTACACAGTGTTTTTTTTTTTTTTTAATTTACAAAACGTCCCTGAGTTGAAGATACTCAGTATCATCCTTGTAAAAGACCAGCATTCTTAGTCAATAAATTTATTTATAGGACTATGTCCAATGATTAGATCTAAATAGCCAGGCAATCCCAACCTTCCTCTTTTCCCCTTTCTTCCCTCCCTAATCTGAAGAACCAACTTGATTCCGTCCGGGTATTAAAAGACGTGGCTTTTCAATGTAAAGGGGAGTTTATGGAAGGAAATTTCCCTCCGAGGAAGAAATAGAAAAAAACTTAACTTTACGAGAAACACTTCTGCCTTTATGAGCTGGTGCTTAAAATTAAGATGTCGCGAGAGAGTTTGTTGTAAGAAATATAATGTAGATAGGCACTCTTTTTTAAACTTTCTTGCAATTTTATGAAAGTTTTGTTTGAAAAGGATTATTTTGTACCTACATAAATCTTACAGTACACGTACAGATCGACTTTCTTAACTTTGCAGTAAGTAAAAAGTATTTCAATAGTTCCACTCTTGGGCGCTTGCAAATATAAGTGTGTCATGCATGTATGAATTTTATTTTAGCTATGTACGAGTATGAATCAGAAAATCTATTGTTTGAAGCTGTGAAACTTTTGAAACTACAGGAATTGGTTTCATGAAATTTGCAAAGATTTTTTTGCCTAAAACTTCTAGATCAACTGTCAGCTGGCATTGTCACTTTCATAGTGAAATGTGGAACTTTTAACATTCCTTTGATCATCTTTCATTGAAAATTACGATAAGCCCTTATTTTACTCTAAACTTTTCCATATATGAATAATAAGAAGAAAAGGAAGTATTGATACTCGAATAGAGCTAAGAGTAACTTCTACTGAGCAACAAAATATCGTACTTCAAATTAAGTAAAATATTGTTGTAAAGATCAGTTTGGAAGTATTTTCTCGCGAGATTTTCCTCAAAATTTGAACGTGTTCCATTTTTATGTGTAGGTACTACACAAATTGAACAAAATGGCAAAGAAAACAATGTGGAAATGTTTGGGAAATTAGAAATAATATAATTTAGGAATAATAGAACGAAAAAAGGACACGCAACAAACGGTGACAGAATAAGTGAAATTATTACAATTTTAATGAAAATAACCAACTATTGTAGACACGC
The DNA here is from genome assembly GCA_026573805.1 of Hesperophylax magnus. Classification (NCBI taxonomy): domain Eukaryota; kingdom Metazoa; phylum Arthropoda; class Insecta; order Trichoptera; family Limnephilidae; genus Hesperophylax; species Hesperophylax magnus. The sequence continues at coordinate 178,358 of JAIUSX010000100.1, forward strand.
AACAATATTATAATGTCGTAAATAATATTTCGAAATGATATTATGTCAAAATAGAGCAACAATAATGCTACGGAGTTAGGAGTTGAAGCACGAGAGGTACTTTCCACTGGGGCAGTGAAATATATTTTCATGTAAATCCAAGTGCACATGAGGAACTTTAGTTGCAGGCAACAGTTGCATGCGTCAAAATACTTTACGGTATATGGAGGTGCGCACACGAGGCGAGAGCAAACTTTTTCGAATTTGTGTGGATTTTGAAATAGTTGCCAACTGTCGCCGCAACTAAAATTTCTCGTGTGCAGGGGTTCTAAATCAGATGTTACTGAGATGATCGTGTCATTTTTTTCTGGCAGTGACGGTTCGTGCAATGAGATAGACACATCCTCCCAAAAAAAGGGGAGAAAAGGGGAAAAAGATACACGTATACATACTTCTAAAATATAGAATAAGCCTTAATGTTACTTCAATTTTAACATTACTCATTCATATTTTGGTATTTCATTAGAACATTATTTCATTATTTCATTTGTAATAATATGTAATTCATCACCCAGACAATGCAGTGCAGTAATTTGCAGTAATGTATCTTAATACACTAGTGAGGCAGACATAGGGCCCGCCTCACATAGCCGATGATTCCATGTAGGCGGAGAGATGGAATCGAAACGTACGGTTGCTGATATAGTCACGCATTGCTTAGTTTGAGGCGCGCCTCAAACAACGGCACTTACGAAGTAAAACCGGTCATTTATTTATTTATTCAGTATATAATAGTTATTTATATTTTTTTGGATTTTCGACCACCATACTAGGGTAGCTCGTGTTGTGGTGGTCGGATTACTTTGCCATTTAATTAAACACCGATCATTTTACTGACATTAAAGATTGTCGCGTTGATTTGATCTTCCGCTAGCGCGGTGTGTTGAAATGTAAATTTCTACATAAAACGAAAAAAAAATGTTTTTGCCTCCCTACTTTTCAACCCCGCAAACCGCCACTGACTTTTGGGGTGGTCCCCATTGAATAGAGAATTAACAGTTTTTATAGGTCATTGGTCATCCACCACTTCTTCAATATCATTATCTAACATCTCTATACATCCACTACCTTATAATACAACCGTACCCAATTCTAAACTTGTCCAAAAAAAGCATCGGCTATCAAATCTTTTTGGATCTCCGCATTTTAAACACGACCGTCCATGATTTAAGCACACATAATCCTCAGGGATCTCACTCACTCGGCCAAAGTTGAAGGTCGCGAGTTCAAATCCCGGCGTGTGCAAATTTAATTTGATTAATTTGTGTTACTTCACAAATTCTGCGGCACGTTCCAGAGTGAAAGATACTCTCAGTATCGCTCTGGTGTAGGACCACCATTCAGAATCGAAACGTTGCTTTAAATGGCTTTAGCCGTGTTTGGCGACCATATCTAAACAGCCAGGTAATCCCACACCTTCCTCCTCACCATCTCGTTCCCCTCCCTGCTACCTTCAGCCTCGCAACATACTCCGATTGGGGATACCATAGTCGTCTAACTGGCTCCAGGCAGTTGGGACTCTTGTACAGTATTCACATTAAAAAAAAAATTAAGTCCACTTTTCAATTTCGTTTTTAAGCGCCGTGCTTCCCCGCCATACATCAGGGTTGGTATTAGAACTTCATTGTACATTTCTAGTCTAGCTTCGTCCATTAAATGGATTCTATGTATTTTTCAAAAGTCCTTATTCTCAAAATTAATAATAAAAAAATATATACAAACACATTTTAAAAGTTAGTTTTTTTGCTGACTTTAAAAATAATGAAGCAAGTATTAAAATTTTATGTTTGGAAAGGCAAGTCCTGACAACTCAGTCGGAAAATGAATGCTCGTCTAAATCTTATTTTTCTTCTTCTTTGGAAACTGAAGTAATTAATCGTAATTCAGGGTGCCTTTCAAGACAACACTTACATTGGTCAAGAACAGTCTGAAGATATTGGATTATATAAATGTAGATATTGTTAAGGATTCTGCGGTAAGATGACTACAACTCTAAATAATGAAAAAAAAATTGACTAAGTGACTAACTATCCATAATGCCGTTTGACTGAAGGCGTAGGTAGAGAGGACAGATCTGGAAAGCTAAATTCTTCTTTCTCGCGAAGTATCCACAAAATCACAAAAAAAATTAAATTATTTTACACTTTTTAAAGTACGACATATTTCGTTAATATGTCATAAAAAATATAGACAAATTGTAATTTAGCATATATTTTTTTAAATATAGCACAAGTATAGTGAGACTATTGTATGTATTATTTATTAAATAATATCTATTTGGTATCACTTATGGGGTATGTCGTGAGGCTGAAGATAGTAAAAGATTATTTTTTTTAATCCATTTAAAGTTCCATTATAGGCTTTCAAAAAGAGGAAGAAGATGACTGAAAATGGTCTGAAAGGGAGATAGGTATATAAATTCGAATGTTAGAGGGAGCGTGCTAATATTTAAAAAAAAAACGCTTATTAGATATTAATATTAATAGGAATAAGCATGTGCTCATCTGAAGTAGTATTTAAAGAAAAACTTTGAATTGTTTCATACCCATGCAGAACCAGATGTGTGTTTTTATAATTTTCAGTTGGTCACAACAATCAGCAGAAGATCATTTTCAAATATTCAATGCAGAATTAATACCCGAACATAAAAACTACACAGGTTCTACCTTTGGTCAAAGAGCATTGAACACCACTGAGGTTAGATTCGGTTAGGTTATGTATATTCTGTATTTTCTTAAGAATGGCGTAAAGTAACTACGTAACATTGTAACACGCCACCCGTAACTCTTCCACCGTCGCTAAGCCTCAGTGTTAAAGCTAAGTATTTCGTGTCATAACTTTTTTAATTAAAACCATCTGAGTCTCTACTACCCACTGCGGCTTCACTATTCCCCTTCTGCAAGTCTACAGGACTACGAAAACGAGGAGGTCGCATACTATACATATAAAATTATTAATTAGACCAAGCAAGCAATTAAGTTATTCCACCAAACATTAATTTTAGGCAATGTCACGTAAGCGAATGTTTTCACATATACGAGTAGTTAGTATTATAATATAAAAGCAAGACAAGTGTTAAAACTCGGTCGTACAATAATTTCTATTCACCTCTCCACACATTCTTCCGATATATTTTTTTATAGTTGTTACTCGCTTGTAAGTAGAAAGTATACAAAATAATTTTTTGAAACATTTACGTAAGAACGATTACAAAGCTACACATAATAATATGTTAACTTTACGAAAAAGGCGTAGATTGACAGATCTATCCATCCTACGTAATCTGCTAAATAATATAATAGGTTTCTTCATATGAGGCGGTTACTTTGTGATGTGACATTATAATTTAAAACAAAACAATAACTTTGTAAACATCACTTATAGGTAAATACTTAATGCCGACCGGGTTTCGCTACAACCGTAGCTTCATCAGGGCAGTATTATACTAGTATTATACTGCCCTGATGAAGCTACGGTTGTAGCTAAACCCGGTCGGCATTAAGTATTTACCTATAAGTGATGTTTACAAAGTTATTGTTTTGTTTTAACCGGTCAGCAACGTAAGCAGATATACACGATAAAATAACGATAGCAGTCAAGTACAATAAGCGTGTTTACACGTCAACGCGTTTGTTTCCACAAAAATCGTCATAACTCCGTTATTCTTCTAGTGACATCCCTAAAACAAAAAGTAGAATATTCGTATTGAATGAAGCTTCACATCTCTATTCAAACCCGTAAAAAGACCTACTCAGTGGAAGCAAATTTTACCCGCCAAATCGTAAAACGACGCCAAGAAAGCCGTTTGACGTGCCGACCCGCCTCCCACATATCCCAGTTTTAACGTGAAATTTTATCGAAAATGGCCCGGTAAGTATTTGTTTATTATAGTAATATATATTTGCTATGCTTTTGTGATATTGTTTCTTTGTTTGAAGTGTTTTTTCTTGTATAATTAGATGCATTTATATTGCGAGTCATGTCCACCGAATTCTTTGTCATTTCAAAGAGATGTTTGGAACTAAAATGTCGGTTATTGGGGCACATTATGGTGAAAATTCATGAAAGCGTATATTCTTACGCAATATTTAGCAAAAACATCTAGAAATTTCATGACAAAATCGTGATTTTTCAACATTTTTACAACTTCCTCTCATTTAGAAGCATTTCGAAGTTTCTGACAGCTCAGAAATGGTAGGGATGGGGTTGAAATGCGCCAAGATTTTAGCAAGTTTAATTATTTTTTTAAAAATATATTTTGTATGAAATGGTCAAAAAGTGAAGTGACAGAATTGTTTATTGTACATTTGTACGATGAAATAAGTGTTTTTTTTTTTACATTATCCGTGATTTTAGTATCGTTTTTACATAAAACATTACAGGTGAGTCATTTTTACAATTTTTTCATGTTTCCATTCTAAATTTAAATATTTACAAATGTTAATATTTATTTATGATACAACAATTTGAAAGCCTATTTTGTAACCTTTCTAAAACAGTTTTTACTATTCGGCTCCGTTCAGTAATGTTTCATTTATAGAGCTTTGATTGTGAGGCGGTAATAACACAACGTTTTCGTGAAATTGACATTTCGGTAAAGACATCTTAGCTTCAAGTTCGCGAAAAGTCGGAGGGGATTAAAATATAATAGGTATTCCCGAATACCAAGCCAAAACCCTTAAAGCAGCAGAAGATATCCTCAATTTTGACCTAAAGGCTATGGAAGAATATTTCCTCAATTGGCGACTAAAGCCAAATGGGTCGAAAACAGTTGCGACAGCTTTCTATCTTAGCAATTCACAAGCGAATGCCAAACTCTGTGTTCAGTTTGATGGAAAAAATATTTACCATGACCCCCACCCCCGCTATCTTGGAGTTACTTTGGACAGGAGCTTGAACTACCGGCAACATATAGAAACAGTGGGTAAAACAACTAGGACAAGGCTTAACTTATTTAATAATATAGCTAGAACTAGCTGGGGATGTAACGCCAACACGCTCAGAACAGCATCCATTACCCTGGTTTTCTCAACGGCCGAATACTGTGCTCCAGTATGGGCTAGAAGCGCGCACACTTCCATGGTAGACGTTCAGCTTAATGCCACAATGCGAACCATCAGCGGGACTTTAAAATCTACTCCTCTCCCTTGGCTCCCCGTACTTGCAAACATAACCCCGCCAAACATCAGGCGAGAAATTGCAACACTGAGGGAATACAAGAAGGCGATGTCGTCTCCCACCCGGCATGCCGCTTGAAGTCCCGAAAGCCCTTCTGGGCGGAAGGAGAGAGACTCCTCCGAATACCTCTCACCCCAGAAGATAGATGGAAACTTGAGTGGCAAACGGCCAACGTGGGAAATGCCCATCTCATACAGGACCCCACCGAGAACAGTCTGGGTTCTCATTGCCTCGCAAAACCTGGTCTGCCATCAATAGGTTAAGGTGCTCCCATAGCCGCTGTGCCCACATGATGCACAGATGGGGCCTTAAAGAGTCGGCGATGTGTGAATATGGTGCGGTGCAGACCACCGAACATGTGGTCAATGAATGCCCTCTCCATTCATTCCCCGGCGGGATTGATGAGGTTTACATGGCGACGCCTGAGGCCCTAGACTGGCTCGCAGACCTAGATGTCCCCCTCTGACCCCCCCACCATACGAAAGAAGAAAAAGATTCTCGAATTGCCATCTGTCATCTGTTTAAATGTTACCTAATGAGGGGTTCGAGGCACGCTATACCTCTTCACATAGAAGCCAACAAGAATAATGGAGAAAATAATTGATTACTTGCGCGATCCCATACTCGTATATACGCACGACGAAGATTTAATAAACTTTTCCATGATTCTTTGCTAACTAGAAAACTAGGCATTTTAAGAGCCGTTCTTATCCAAGGCGAAATAAGAACCTATTTTCTTCCGAAATGAAATTGGATGGACATACGTAATAAGTACGTTAACTATGCCAAATTAAATTTACCTACCTAATTTAATGTATTACACTTGTAAATGTACGGCAGATGATGTAGATAAATAAATAAATGAGGGTCGAAAAATAGAAGATAACTCAGCTAAAGATTAACCCGGCGTGAGTGAGGTCGGGTATGTCATACCCGAGAAGTCTTAAAGGGCAGATTATTTAATATTATTGTTGCCATGCAAATCCTGTGGTCACAGTAGCTAGTAGTAAGGGAGCGGGGGCGAGATACACGTGCGCAAAGGTGGCTGGGTTACGTCACAACCGACCTCGTGTTCGGTGTAATTTTATAATATTCTCATAGTGATTTTTAGTATTCTTTGATTTATTTTTCGATTTCTATTTAGAAATTATACTATAGTTATGTTAATTAACCAAAGAAGTTGTAAGTTTACGAAAAAATATTTAACGTAGTTTTTCATTTACTCATCTTGTTTAATGGATACTATTATTAATATCCCAAGAAAAGCAAATACTTAATACACAAATATAGTATCAAAAATTTGGCTGCAAAGTTTCGGGTATCCCCTACCCGCCTTATAGCTGATGTAACAAAATCTCACTTCGTTCTCGCTGGGTTAATGGAAGTTGTTCGATGTGACATGACAGTGCAATAACGATTTTATTAATAGTCAATATATCATAAGAGTAACTAGTTCTGATGTTCTGAATACCATTATACCTACTTATTTCAGCCTAACAACCATGTCCACGTTGAGAATCCATAGTCCCGCTTGCTCCGGACCATCGAAACTCTTGTGCGATATCACATAAATAAATTTTTGTTGCTCTATTATTAATCTACGATATTATGTTTGGCCAATGAAACCAAAAAAAAACCCGATAGTGTTTACACCACTATTTTAATTTTTTTTATTTTTTTTTTAAACATGACATATTACATATTACAATGATCTTTGGCTGTCCAACTAGGAGATTACCTGTTTTAGGACAGTCAGAAATAGGCAGATTTATTAAATGCGATACTTGTTTAGTCTAGTGTATTGACTTTTACTTAGTTATTGCACTTTATAAATATTTTTAAAAGTTTTCTTGGTTGATATAAGAATTTGCTAACTATATAACAAAACATGTTTCAAAACCAAAGGTTTCTTCATCAGGATACAAAGTATAGGTACCTACTATAAATTATTCAAAAACAGAGCTACGAGAAGAACACTAATGAAAATCAAATAATATATATGCAAAGATTAATCAAATGAAATGAAATTACTCAATAAAACAAAGTCGCTATCCGCGTTTGTCTGTTTGTGCGCTTAGTTCTTCTAAACTACGCAACGGATTTTGATAGGGTTTTCATTATAAATTAGAGAATTTCTCCCGGAAGGTTGTTGTATATAAAAGATGGATATTATTTGTAGAAAATAGAGAAAAGTCGATGTTTTGTAAAAAATATATTTTCAGGCGCTTACGTTTCTAACGATGGCCTTATGATGAATTGTATATCTTGAAAAGGTCTAGAGAAAAGTCCATGGTGGCATATGTATATTAGTGTGGCCGATTTTTTTTTCTTCAGAATTCCATTTGACGCTACTTATAAAAAGTTTAAAAGTTTATAGCTAAATTTGATTCCATTAAAAAATAGACAGCTATATTATTTATGAATTTGTGTACGTATAATTATGAATAACCAAATGCAAAAATAATTACATAATGGATGAAATTGTTTTAAAATTTTGAAATGTAAATAGAATTAGATTGCCGGGTATGAGAAAAGCAGTAACGGAACTACTCAATGTAGATAACTAAAATATATGATGCGAGTGATAAGTGGTTCAAAATAATTTATTTATTTATTTATTTATTTTATTTATTTATTTATTTAGACGCCGTAAAAGGCTTTTACAATATACATGATTTATGTTTACAGTGGTTCACAGGAGCGAAATAGTATTATGTTAAACAGAATAATTACTGAGAAATTATGTTGAAAATTAAACAAAAATAACATCTGGTATACATAGGTACAATAGCATTTTTATTTTCAATCCGTACAGTAGTTTTATTGAGGTTATTGTTACCTTCAATATTGAATTTGGTTGAATTTGCTGAGAACTAAGAGTTAGCTCTATTGAATCAGGGCTGTCAGTAAGACATCTCATAACAATTTTGGGAAAAATTATAGGTTTGATTAAGTATATAACACTCTTCTGTCTGATATCTGATGTAAGTGCATAGTTTAGGTTCTGTGATAACTTATGAATAGAATGGTATTATGCCTAATAACTTTGATAATTACGACAGAGGTATGTTATTATAGCCTTCTTATAACTATATTCCGTGCAGTTGAACACATCTACTACTTCTGAGAAAGCATTGCCAACTGCATGCAATCTAAGTATAAGCGAGTTTCTAAATGACTCAGTCCTGATATTGTTATTGAAATTAAAAAGAATTTTGGATCGAGTGGTTCTAGTGGGTATATGGAAGGTAATTAGGCTTAATATATCAGGGCTGTCTATAATACCATTGACAATTTTAAAAATAAAAGTCAAATCGGAAATAAGTCTTCTATCTGAGAGTTTAAGTAGGTTTAATTCTTTCATCAACTGATAGTAATTTATTGATTCTATAGGTAGACCGAGTTTATAGTTAATGTAATAATATAATAAACATCAAAATTTAACCGTGTACATGTTGGTTTATTCACATAAACTATAGTATAAACCTCCTAACTCAAGCTAAAAATATGCCTAAATAAAAGGCGATGTCCGTATGTGTGTACCATAGACGTAAAAACTACTCGACCGACATCGCTGAAAATTTCAATGTTTGTTCTCATTAGTACCAGGAATTTTTAGAGAATGGTTTGAATTACAGATGGAAGCCCTAGGAAAACTTAACTTCGGAAGAATAATCTCTGCACTGGAATGAGAGACTGAGTTGAATAAAACTCGACATCTAGTTTATTAATAATGACAATATGGTATACATCAGTGATTGGTTGAAAAGGTCTGGGACATCCAAGGAAGACTAAACGCAATAAGGAAGTTGAGTCCAATTTTTTTATTTTTTTTATCAATGTTCGCATTCAAACTTAAATACGAGTATTTTTTTTTTTTTTTTAAAGTTTGTTTTCATAGTTAAATTAATTCTCAAAGTTTGAATTTTATTAAGCCCGCCAAAACGAGCGGAATCCGAGCGGTAAGAAGCGGGGTGTGGGTGTGACGTCATTCAAACTGTAAGAACTACGTCGCTTAAAGATTTTGTATGGAAAAAAAATTAATTCTTCAATAAGGAATTCTAGTAATTTTTTTACCAATGTTAACCGTCTATTAGAATTGATGTTATTAAAAAAAAAAGAAAATTTATTAAGATTTCATAGTTAAATTAATATTTTAAGTTAGAATATTTGCTTTTCCCGCCCGGTACGGTACTTGTACGGTATTGCCGTCGCTATTTGTTGACTTGCCACGCGCGAATTCAGGACCACCGCGCAGAAAAGTAAAGACCAAAAGTAAAATAACGGTTTACAGCCCAGTTCACTGTGAGACTTTTCTGGGCGGCCGGCGGCCTGAAGTGTATCACATGTTATGTGACATGTATAATAATAAAAACTTCTAAGTTTTGCAATAAACAACATATTATTATAAAGCACTATACGAATATGTATCTTTAGAAATCCATTTCATATAATAATAACAACAAATAAGTACACATATTTGACAAACCCAAATAAACTTTGGCCTATACACCTCTCTCATCTAAACCGACCATCTCTCATGTAATAGAAAGAGATGCACCATAGGTGATCCGTTGTACGTACAAGTCACGACACATGTGACGTCAGAATTCTTTCGACCAATCGTGGAGCGTATACAGTCTATTGCTATTGAATGCTTTTTCAAGAACGTTTAACTAATTCTAAGAATAATAATATAGAAATATATTTATATATTTAGAATCGATATTTTTTGATCTACATGAACATATTTTTTATAAGTCAAAATATTTTTCACTCAACTTCCTTATTATATCTACACAGTAATGAGATAGGTACATGGTCGAATTATATATTGATTTCATGATACTACTTGAAGTGAATGGCAAAATGACGATAAAATTAATTAAATACGTGTGGTAAAATGTGGCATACGATGAATCAAGAAATATAAGTAGAATGCATGACGTGGAAGTGGACGGTGTAAGTAGTCAAGGACGCACAAGGATGACGTAGCAGGATCTAACTTTAACTAAAACTTTACTACAAACTATTCGTACCCCGAGTAACGCCGTGTATAGTAAGTAAATAAATTCTGAAAAAATATAAAACAAGCTATTAAAGTAATCCGCTTTTTCTCACACTTCTTAACTATACCCCTAGTTATATTAAAGGTCTCGGGGAATGCGAAGAATTGCTCTCATTTGCAAGCCTTTTTAAAAATGCCTACCCTGAACTAAATTTTAGACGTTCTCCAACGTATTGAGAATATTCTTTGGACTTAAAGAGAATTAATTAATTATTTTTGGCAAATTTTGTAATTAATTACTGGAAAATAGAAAACGATATTATTCATGAAATTTTGATGGAAATTTGTTCAGAATTAAAATGAAGTGTTACACGGAGAAAAAATACTTTTGCAAATTTTGTAAATTTATTAAAAATCTATTCAATTTATTCGTAATCCGGTTAAAAACGGGATTGCAAGCCTTTAAAGAATGAATTGATAGGTTTCCAAATAAACTTTTAGTAAAATACGAATGTCGAATAAACAATGTCGGAACACGTGTTCAAAAAATTATAATATTTACGCGTTTCGTCATGTTATATTATCAAGGCAAATGAATGCATTATTAACACGTGTTTTGTGAATTTAGTAAAAGTTTGTCAGGAGACGGCCTGCGATCCAGTTCTTAACCGTATCACCAATAATTGAAAAATTTTAATAAATTATCAATACTAATTTTTCTATATTTATGCTGGCTACATAAGCAAGTCCAGTGAATTTATGGCAACCTTCAGGTGAAATGCAATGTGCTGAGTGTAGAACTACACGAAGAAAAATGAGTATTGCTGATTTATTAAAATCATTTAATTAAAATCGCTGAAACGGGACAGCGCCTAATGACGAATTCCGAAAATATAATTATTTTTATGAACACGTATTTTGACGTCTCGTTTTTTTAATAAAACGTTTTTTTAATAAAACTTAACACGAAACCTATCAATTCATTCGTTGAGTCCCGTTTTAACAGGATTGGGAATAATTTGAAGAGATTTTTAATGCATTACCAATATTTTATTTCGATAAGTTTTCTCCGTCTAGGTTTTAGAAGTTTTTAATGCTTTTCATTACTGTCCATCGAAATTCCAAAGTAAAAAAGTTATTTTTTTAATGGTAAACTAATTTTAATAAGTTAAGTTTTTTATGCATAGCACAAAGGATAACAAATTATTATAAGCAATAATTAGTCGCCTGAAATATCCATAAGAATTGAAAATATCTCCCGAGTAAAAATAAATGCCGCCGATGGGAATTGAACCCGCACCTTCTGATTTCCGGTCAGGTGCTCTGGACCACTGAGCTGCGTTGATATTGAACCAACATGTCTATTACATATTTCAAATATAATTTTCTATATTATATTTGGTTTTGAGATACTAAAAAAAATGTCACTAATCTTTAGATAAGATTTTTCGGTTAAGACGAGACAATACACTAATAAAGCCAGAATCTTAACCACGTAAATGAAGCCGCCACGCATGTCTGGTGTATTGTACATACCTGCGATTGAATTTTCCCTATCAAATCTATAAAATATATTGGGAATCTTAACGACATAAGCGATGACTTTGACTTTTGACTTTTGATTTATTTATTTTACAGAGTTCCTAAACAATGAGTTTACTGACTCTAACATAATTATAATTGATTATCTTTAGATGCTTTACTGTTATTTTTATTATTAAGGTGGTGTTGAAAAAGAGCTTAAAAACTATACTGCAGCTGAAGGCAGGTTATTATTCCTTCCGGAGGACTATCTTGGGTTTTTTCAATTTGAATTTATCGTTTTCGCTATATTTGGAAAGTGAATTTATTGTTGGATTAGTGTGGCTGGAGAGGCCGGCATAAAATTTTGTTGCTTGGGAAACAATCAAGTCCTTTATCAACGGAATGTTGGTGTCATTATGGATAGAAGAAATTCTAATCCATTTAGGTGCATTTAAAGCAAGTCTAATGATATAAGCGATGAGGTCGTGTTAAAATAATATTCGGTGCGCGGGCCGGCGTAATGAGTGAACCTACGGTCGACTTTGCCCTGGCAGGTCTAGAAAATCGATCTTTTCGTGGGGCTTATTTTAATTATTTCTCAAGAACGTATTACTAAAACTCAAATATTTCTAGACAGATCCCTCGGGAAGTTACTAACGCATCGTATAGAAAAATAATATTTGGTGAAAAACGTTTTATAAAATTTCCTTAGATTTCTTCTAATATTCAAACGACTTTGTAAAAACACTGCTGGCGCTTTTAAGAAAAACTTAGAAACAAGGTGTGCGCTACTGTACGCAGATGAGATTTGCAGTAATATGGGTGAACAATGTTGGTAACACGAGTTGTGTGCTTTTTCATATCAATAATGATTCTTGATCCATCTTCCTTGTTACTATTCTCGTATTTTGTACGGAAATACAAATCGATAAATAACATAAATAAAAACGTTTTATGTAACGTGTATGAACGTCACGTTGTTACACGACAAAAATGATTGATGGTTTACACCGCTAATGCATTAATAAGGGACTGTAAACCGTTACCGAGTTAGCATTTGACTCTTTCGCGGTAATTAACGTTATTATCGGTTATTGCGTTACGGGTTAACCGGTTGTAAACGGTTTTGAATGGGTTTTAAATCGTTTAACGTCGGTAACAGGCACGACGATACCGATGAGTTTCATTTGTTGGTTTCTGATCGAGTTAAAGTGTAGTTAAGAATGAATAACGGCCGGTTAACAGACTTTGTGTTATTTCACAATTTACTCGTTTAAAATAATATGTAGTGTATTGTAAGATACTCTAAATATCACCCTGGTGTATAAGACCACCATTCAGAATAAAACGTTGCTTGAAATGGCTTTGGCCGTGCTTGGTGACCAGGTCGACGGTTGGGAGCAGTTGGGACTATTACGCGGAATCACACTTAATAAAAATAATTACTCTGAAAATAATATATAACATGAATTTTTTTGATGATTGATTTTTTTATAAAGATTTCTTAGTTCTCAAGAAATACATAAGGAAGATGGGTGGATATTATTTATTGAACTTAATATCGTCGTTTCGGATTCAACTCAGCGTTCGTCACATTTGGCAACTGTCCAAGAGACAAAAAAACACTTATATAAAACTTTATCACATCTTTTGCCAACTAATATTTTTTTCAAAAGATGATTTAACTCAAGGATTTATGGTAAAGAGCTTTGGGACCTTTTTTAAGTATTCCGCACTAGTAATCCCAATTGGAGTCAGTGGGGCTGTGGTATTCTTAGTTTGGGTATGTTGTGAGACTGAAGGAAGTAGGCAAGGTTAATACGAGATCTAGTTACCAAAAAGGTCTAAAGTCATTTAAAGCCAAGTTTTAATTGGGAATGGTTGTTTTTCATAAGATCGATTCTGGACGAAGAAAAATAACTATTGCTAACTTATTAAGAATCATTGAGAATAAAAATGGGATTGAAGGCATGAATGAATTAACAGGTTTCCTGATAAACTTTTAGTGAATTTGGAATACATTCTCATGATGTCGGAACACATGTTCATGAAAATCAGAATATTTTTGCATCTCGTCGTGATATATTATTAAGGCAAATGCAAGGCGATTTGATTTTTTTACATTTCTTCATGATAAGCAAAAATATTCGGATTTCCATGAGTGATCCGACATCATGATAATTTAATATATTCAGTAATTTACTAAAAGTTGGTCAGTAAATGTGTTAATTCACTCGTAAGGCTTGTAATCCCGTTTTTTACCAGAATTACCAATATCTTGAAGATATTCTTGTTAAATTAGTAAACAATTTTCTCCGTGTGAGAGTATCTACTACCCTATTGGTGAGGACTGAAAAAAAGAACCATGTTCAATATTTAATAAAAACACAGAAAATTGTTTTACATCGTCTCCACATAGAAGATAAATTCCCTTAGGGCCTATGTCATCTTGGGTGAGTGGAGGTATGCAGAGTAATTTTTATGGAAAGGATTTTCAGGGAATTAAAAGGGGTATGAAGGATGTGTAATAATCTAGGAGTGACGGACGTATTAATTCAATACCTCCCACTGCGATGCAGTTGGTTGTGCAGACACATTCGCTACCAAGACCTAGAGATACCTCACCCAATGAACTACGGCACCCCTGTTAAGCCACGAAACGTAGTGAACCATTTGATACCCGCTTCCCAAATTGTATGTAGCCAAAACTCTCAAAGGAGGAACCTTGACGTTATGAAATTTACACTATTTTCTGTATGTAATATCTAGGTCAACGCTACATTTTCTAATCGCAAAGTCATTTCCATCACAATGTCTCTTCTATGGGAGATTGGCCATAGTTAGTACAATCTTCACCCATTGATAACCACCATATTTGAAAACCGTTTCGACTGATATATTCAATGCAGCAATCAGATAACTGCTTTCAGGTCCTTAAAAAAAATAAAGCAAGAGCAAATGGAAAATCCCAACATGATTCCAATAATAACACAAAAACATGGCGCTAATCCCTGGCTCTTATTTTTTTGTATACTCATCAAAGCGCGGATTTTGTATGTAGAAAATACAGAATACAATATACAAAAGTACCAACGTTAAAAAATAAATATGGCTGTAGCGAGTTGGGAGCAACTCTCTCACCCCCCCCCCCCAAGCTGGTACCCACTCACGTTAACGTTTGTAAAATCGATACTCATCCCCACTCTTACGCTGTTCCTCCCCCTGTAACGTAACATTTCCCCCATCGTGCCTCGTTCTCCCCTACCCCCATTCATTTTCCCCCTCTTGCCACCCCGTTTCCCCAGTTAATCCCCCTGTTTCGCCCACCGACGGAACGACCTACGGCCCACGCGAAACAGGGGTGAATATATGATAAGCCACTTAAGAAATTATTCTTGGAAATTAATGTCGAGATCAATCACAAATATTCACACAAATTAATAATGGAAAGATTTGAATTTCTAAAAATATTTGTATTGTCCAACATCCAATAGGTTTTGAATCGGCTAAGATTAAAAAGAAGAAGGTTTGTATAATTATTGTAGTATTGTATAATTGTTATAGATAAACATTAATCTCAGAGCGTAATATTAAAAGAAAATATCTTTTTTCTGAAGCAGCAAAAAATCTGGGTTGTAATTTCTAGATCAACTATTTTCTTTGAGTTTTGATATATTTTTTCTTTCATAATTGGACAGAATTCTGTGTTGCTTGTTCCACGAATATGTGACAAGTTTTTTGAAAAAATGGGTTAAATGGTTAGTACCTACCAACTATCGAATAAATTACTCTTAATTAGAACGTACAATAAGAACATTTTTACTTTCATTACACCAAACTAACACAAAATAGTCCCTAAATAGTATAAAATAATCCGTGTCTCTCTGTTTGTGCGCTTAGTTCTTCTAAACCACGCAATAGATTTATATTGGGTAAATTGTGTTGAGATAAATAATTGTAGAAATGTATTATATATTTAAACAGCGCCCTTGAGGTGACTTTGCACAAAACCGGCGCTATACAAATCATCTAAATATTATATTATTATTAATTCGGGTTAATGCCAAAAGTTGGTATTTACATTTTTTTGATTTTTGAGTTAGCAATAATTTTAACTTTTATGTATTATAATCTATGTCTGAAATAAGTTTGGGTCCCTCTTATGTCGTGTCAGTAAGTAGATTGTCATTGTATTTTTTTATAATTAACAGACAAAAAAAAATAAAAGCATTTACAAAAAAAAAATGTTTATTTATAAAATAACAATAATATTTTTTTTAATTGAAATTAACATTATTTCCCAAAACCTTGATTTTATAATGACGATCAAACTTTAAAATTGAGTTTACTCCAAAAAATGTTTTTGTAAGTTACCAACTTTTGACAGTAACCCCACGATATATTCTGTTGCAACATTCAAGTCACACGCACACGTACGAACTATAATGCATAATATTTCTAAACGTAACATTACAGCCCGGAACACGGCAATGTACACAGGAGGGCAACTAAAACCTTAGAACTTCCGCAGTTTGTCGCTAAACTTTCTCCGTTAACGCATTGTGTGGAATTCGTAACATTGTTCCAATTTCAGTCCACACACATACTGTAATATAAGGTCTGTTCCACACATCACGTGAATAATTTTGCATGATTTCAAGACTATTCGCTCACCACTGTCCAGTATGTACAGACTGGTCAAAGACATAACCTTTATTTTTCTTATTTAAGACCAAATGATTTTTGTCTTGTCACTAAACATTTGAACAAAACATTACAATTTTGATTACTTCCAGCAAAGTCTTGAATGCCCTGTCACTTCTTTTTTCTTATATTTATATTTCTGTCTTTTGTTTTTGTTTAATCCTTATACCATGCTTTACTTAGAATTTACACTATTATTATAATTTCTAGCAAATACTTATTTTGTTAACAGATGTTTAGGTTCATATGTAAATAAGAAGTATGTACGTCTTCTTAATACAGGGTTTTCCAATAAGAGGTGTTATTTTGATATTCAATCGTAAAAGATCAATGGTTTCGTTGCTTGTATGGCACTTAGCGCCATCTTGTTGAAAACAAACGTTTTCCAGGTCAATACCATCCAATTCCAGCCATAAAAAAATCATTAATCATCTCTCGATAGCGCAATCCATTCACCGTAACTGTTGCTCCAGCCTCATTTTCGAAAAAGTAAGGTCCAATGACTCCGCCGGACCATAAACCGCACCAAACAGTCACACGTTGAGGATAGAAAGGCTTTTCAACAATAACTCTTGGGTTTTCTGAGCCCCAGATGCGACAATTTTGCTTGTTGACGAAGCCACCGATGTGGAAATGGGCCTCATCACTCAAGATGATTTGCATTTGATTCACTCAAGTGAATTTTAATGGTTTCAATGCGTTGTTGAAGCGTGTATCGTTCCATTTTTATCAATGGCGTAGTTTTTACTTGTCAAATGTCAAAAAATGACAGCTTTAAAAGTAACATCTGCCGAAATAGCGGGCTATCCAAAATAACACCTCTTATTGGAAAACCCTGTACATCGAAATTCAGCCTGCATATTTTTGTGTTCACATAACTCGAAAAGTAGTGAACCATTTATACCAGGAATGTTTAGATAGTGGTTTAAATGGGAAAAAAATCGAGGAGGCCCAAGAAATATTTAAGCATTCCCTATTTCTACCGATTTATAACAATTTTCCATTTAACCCTTCAAGATTCAAATTCTAAAAAAATGTTATTTTAAAGATAATATCTATACATTTGTTATACCGAAACGTTAATTATTTTAGATTCCCTCTATAGAAAAAAAATCGCAACGTAAGCTTCGAAAATTATTAAAAACACCTTTTGTTCTGATATTTCATATGTTATAGACATGAAAAAAATCACAGTGTATCTTTAAAACCAACTAAAGCATTTGTCAAGAGATTTTTGCTCTATTACAAACGAGTCGCGTTTCATTAAATATTTTCACCATTTTCGCTAAATTATTATCGTTTTTTTTTAATATTAGCGCGCTCCCTCTAACATTCGTATTTACATATCTCCCTTTCAAACCATATTTGAACGCTTACTACGGGGCCTTAACGAGTAAAACCTCAAAATGTAATATATAATAATTGAAGACAATATGAACGACTCTAAAACGGAAAGATGTGAATACGAAAAGTAGGAAAAAAATTCAGTCGCATCTATGAATTGATCCCAGGACCACTTCCTTGCCGGGGAAGTGCTCTGATAACTGAGCCAATTCGACCTTATCACCTTAAGTCAAATAAACTGTATCATACTTCTACTGAGAACTACAAACATATTCTTATCCCATTTTTGGTTACTATCCTTATGTACGATTGCAAGATTTCTCAATTTAATATAGTTAAAAATGACGTAAGTTGATATTATAGAATTAGCTCAGTTGTCAAATCACTTCCCTGGCAAGGATGGTCCTGAGTTCATTTCCCAAATGCGACTGAATTTTTATGTCTTTTCTGTTTCATGTCTTTCTTTCGAGTGCAAGGCTGATGTAAGCGTAATGAGTAAGATTAAGAAAGGGACGCTTGGATGGTTTGGGCATGTAGAGCGAATGAGCGAAGAAAGGAGTGTAAGGAGGATATATGATGCAAATGCGAATGGTAGCAGAAGTCGGGGACGCTCAAGGACGACATGGCACGATCAAGTGAATCAGATACTCGAGAGTCAGAATAATAGAAGAGTATGTATGAGACGATGTATGAATGTGAATGAGGCAAGAAGTGTATGCCAAGACCGAGTTGTTTGGAGGTCTGTCCTCTCTGCCTACCCCTGCGGGGAAACGGCGTGATGGTTAGTTAGTTAGTTAGTTAGTCTTTCGAGATTCGTTCATTTTATCTTCAATGATTTATATTATACCTATATTTGATATACGAAAACTCATTTTCGCCCTGACAAAAGACAACAATTCAGAACCGAAACGTCGCATCACTTTTCTAGAAATGGTTTTATCCGTGTTTAGTAAACAAATATCAAATTTCAGCAACTTCCCAACAATCCTCTTCCACACATACTTCCCTCCTCACTTCCATAAGCCCTTCTTATATGACTCTTGTTCAGTATAAAATAGAAAACATACTACGAGCATGAAAAAATTCACAGTGTATATTTAAATGCACCTAAAGCATTTGTCGAGAAATTCGTGTTTTATTAAATATTTTCACCATTTTCCCTTCTCAACTGTTATCGTTTTTTAATATTAACGCGCTTCCTCACATTCGTATTGACATGTCTCTCTATCAAACCATCTTTGAACGGGGCTTTAACGCAATATCTCTGCATCGGAATGAGATACGGAGTCGAAATATAGTCGATGAAATATAGTCGATGAAATATTGTTTTTTAAAACTAACATTGTGGTATACAGTAGCGAATGGTGGAGATGCCCTAGAAAGTTATTATTATAAATAGCAAAGCATTACAGCATCCACTAGTTAATAAATAACATAAATAAATATATCAATAAAAGTTTAATAAATTATTATAAGCAATAATTAGTCGCCTGTAATATCAATACAAATCGAAAATATTTCCCGAGTAAAAATAAATGCGGCCAACGGGAATTAAACCCGCGCCTTCTGATATCCGGTCAGACGCTCTGGACCACTGAGCCACGTCGGCTTATTTCCAAACCGCCAAATAATTCAATTTTGCTTATAATAATTTGTTATCCTTTGTGCTATGTAGAAAAACCTTGTCTTATAAACATTAGTTTATCATTAAAAAAATAATATAAGATGATAACAGAATTTTGAAAATTAACTTTCAAATTTGAAGAATTGTTCAAGTTCTGTGAAACAATCCGTCCACAGTAATTCAATAAATGTTATGATTCATTGAATCAATAAATGTAACGATTTTATTAAAAAAATCAGTCAAAATGAATCTACATAATTATATTACGATCGAACAAACTCATTATGAAAATAAGAGTCTTCCGATGAGTCTTTTGGTGGAATCCATTTTGTGCATTTATGCATTATGGTTATTTTTGTTTGATAAAATATATCTGAATGCCTGTCTAACTAGGATCCGAGGATATTTCCTGTGGTGAGACAAAGGCCAGACAGGCGTAACGGAAGCATTAAATCCGTCAACGGATCCGTCCTGGAATGAATTATTTATGGAATCAATCAAGTCAACCGTGGAATCAAATAATACCATCGCGAAAACAATAAATCCAGCAATGGAATCAATTCACAAAAAATATATAATTAATAATTGACAGGTCGGTGGCTGAGTTGACATTGCTTATGGGTCCCACCCAGGCGTAGTGTGTTCAATTCCTCGGCTGACTGAGTCCTCCACCACAACACAAGCAATATTTTCCGCTTACTGTGGTGGTAGTAGGAAGTTTTCAAATATTGTCAGGTTATTCGTAACCCGGGAATGTTTGTCTTTCATTTAAAAAAAAATTATTATATTTATAAATCATTAAACAAACAGTACAAAAAGACGCCGTACCTGGGAACTTTCAAATATTGTAAGTGCATGCTCAAATTATGGAATTTGATGAAAATCGGTCGCTACAGGGTTATTTTATTTTTTGAGTTCTCTAAGTTGTGATTCGCCAGTTTGCGGCTTCTATCGGTAGTTTCCGGACACCGTGTATAAGACCACCCTGTACCTTCTAAAGATGGAGCTCAAAAATGACTGAGAGATTATTTTAGCATTTTCTACTTGAATATTCCGCACATTACGTCACAGTCCCACAGCTGGGAGCTAGAGGGATCGTCAATCAGTTTCTTGCGGGGGTCACACCATAATTTAAACTATTTTAGCATTACAGATTATTAGAAAAGTGGACAAATGCGTCAGTTTCCCACTGCATCGTGAGTTCAATTCATCTTCTAGCTAAGTCCTCAATCATTCTACAAGCAACATTATCCCACTGTAAAAATGGTCGTAAGAGTTTTTAAAATATTGCCAGGTTATTATTCTTATCCCGGGAATGTTTATCTTTCTTTTAAAACAAAAATAACAAAAAAATCTTTATTCCTGAATGTGAACTTTAGAAGGTAACCCAAAATATGTTTTTGTTTAAAAAATTAACCTCTTTGGTCTTGCCATTGGTTTTTTTACAAGGTCTGAAAGGGTTATAGTTAACGGTACGTGAACAGTAGTAGGTATAGTATTATTTTATACTTTACGACATAAACCGCTTTTAAAATTGTGTTGTATTGCCATTGTATTGAGTTATTATGGAATCTGCGAATCTACATTTAACAAATTGGCAAAGTAGGCTTTCTTTCAAGTTAGCAAAAAGGTTGCGTACCCCTGAGATAGGGATAGAATACGACACAAAGGTTCTAAACTTTACCCCCTGAAATAGCACAAGATCTCCCAGTTCGGAAGGGCTGTCAAATCAGCCTTATCTAATGGTATTCGAAACACGGAAAAGTGTAAGTCCTTCGCAAAAAAATAACATTTAGAGTGGTGTAAGGAAGCCGAGGAAAATGACAGTAAAAAAAAATAAACTTGTTACATAAAATTTTACTACAACTTTACCTCTTGATTTAGGGTATTTAGATTTTTGTCAACTTGCAAACTATGTTTTCTACGTGAATACCGTATAAGAGTCCCAATCGTCTGGAACAAGTGAGACTGTTCCATCCCCATTTAAAGTATATTTTTAGACTGTGGGTAATAGGGAGGGGGGGAAAGAAGGCAGAGGAGTACATGGCTATTCATATATGAATTTAGATTTTCAGCGTTACAGTGATCATCATCAAGGCAGATGTGTAACTTGTATAGTATGATTTGTGTAGGTATGTATTTTTTTATTGCAAACGGCACAATACCCCAGAAATAAATCTCGATAAAACTGACTATTCAGATTGTTTTAATTCTAAGGACGGGTTGTTTCGGAGAATTTGAACAATTCTTCAAATTTCAAAGATGATTTTCAGGTTCTGTGAAAAAAAAATTCAAGTTCTGTTTTTATTTCAGTTTTCTCAAGCAACTAACCTATGCTGATATAATAACAGAACTTGAATAGGACTTTCACAGAACCCGGAAATCAACATTGAAATTTGATGAATTGTTCAAATCCTCCGAAACAACCCGTCCTAAATGTTGGTCTTTCAACAGGGTTATACCGATATTAATACGTAGCACTCGGGAATGAAATCTGTTAAATAAGGCATTTGATTTCTTAAAAATCATTGGAACACAAATGTTTTCTGATTTTTATTTTAATCAATAATATTTGGCTAATTTATATAGCGCCGTTTTCGTGAGAAATCACCTCAAGGGCGCTGATTCAAAACATGTACCTTTCTGCAATGCTAAAAGTACCTATTCGTTAGATTTTATTTGTTTAGTTATTTGTCAGATATTAATTCAATTATTCCCCTCGTCTTTCAATGCCATTCTCAACTGCTCAAATTGAATGAATCGTCATATAAATAATCCCCAAATTAAAATTATACATTTCTATTAAACTAACAGGGTGAAACCGGTCCGGTCCCAAATAAAATGGTTGACCCAAGTTATATTTCTGTATTTTTTTATAAACTCGTACTTTTATCAGTATCGTCCTGTTTATAGACCGCCATTCGGAATCGAAAATTGTTTGGTGATTACATCTGAACTGCCAGATACTCCCGTTTACGTCTTCCTAATCTACTTCATTTCAATTGAATTCGATTTGATTCTTTTCCAATTTCTATCTGTTTTTAAAGCATTACTAAATTGTTGATTTTAAATAATTTGCATTAATATACATCACATTATAAAGCAGAATTATTTAAATATAATCGTAGAAAGCAGAAATTTAAGATTAAATTAAAACGTCGGAACCACATTTCTTCAGATTGATTCATGGATAATTTGAAACTCGGCTATTTTTGAGAGCATTCCGTCCTGTGTTTCCGATAGTTATATTGTCACCGACAGTTTCTATCCAACCTGCAGCACCAACTTATCAAATTAAATTACAGAAAATTTCATGCCGGTGGAATCAATCTTCTCGTTGAATAGGATCAATTCGGATAACCAATGATTCGCTATTAAACGACTAGCTTTGTTACTGTTAGTATTTTTTTTAAGTTTTTTATCATCAGTGAATAGAAAAGACCTAGAATGCAGAATAACTAATGAAATATCATTAATAAATATGGACAAGAGCAGTGGGCCTAAATTAGAGTCTTGGGGTACTCCTGATCCTCCACACGTCCATCAATTTTAACCTAATATTGTGAAGGCCACAACCTCACTGGCATCGGGCAATTTTTTTCACAATGTTTCACGAAATTTCCCGCCTCCTCGCACGGTAAAACCAGTCGGTGCCAAATAAATTAGCTTTTAATACGGTTTTAATAATAATCAAAATAAAAAAGTGATTACGATATTAATATACACGAACGAAAATCCTGGACGAAGCCAAGTTGTGAAACTAACTGTATTAAAGCGCAAAACCACCCCATTAATGTGACACGCGACAAACATAAAAAAAATATATATTTGAAGTAGGTACCCCCATTATAATGTATTACCTTGGTGCAGTACGCGCCGTTTAATGCCGCCGATTTTTTCAGTGAGATTTTGATCATGATTGAACGTAAGTAATTTTCTTCACCTAAAGGACTCAAAAGAAATAAAATATAAGGTTCCATTTTGTTTTATTTCTCTCTGAGAGTAGATTCTGTTTTTTATAACTTTATAATATTGGGGTTACCAGAGCAAAACAAATCGATGAACGCCTAATTTCGTTAATTGCATATTTGGCAGTGGTACGATTGCATCCCCGATTTATGAGGCTGATCTAGGAGAAGAGAAAATTGAGAATTACCTGACAATTCAGATCTGATAACTTAACACAGCTAAAATCATTTCAAGCAATGTTTAGATTCTAAATTATGGACTTTCAGCAGGCCATCCTGAGAGTATCTACCTCTCTTTAAATGATATTAACGCTTGTAATTCGTAGGTATGTCAACGATTATAAACGTAAAATCCTCAATATAATGTTGAAATAATTGCACTAAAATACAATTACTGTGTTGCTTAATAATAAAAACAAAATGGAAGAAAACATTTCAAAAATATTTTCTCAACTGAATTACAAAAAAACAAGCCTCTCTAGTTTATTTCCTGTTCAACTGCAAAGTTGTCCATGTCAAGCTGTAGATATTTAGTTTTCTCTGTGTATTTTACGTCTCATATGATTTCTGGTCGGGAAGTTTTAATAAGATAAACCGGTTACTAAAGGCATTACGTACCGCAGGGTTGATCGTAAAATGTAACTCCGTTTCAGAAAGGTTAGAAACTGTTATTTTCTCGGTAGATCGCTTTAAGTACTTGAGCCAACGTTGTTCGTCTCTTTCATTAGAACCGTCATTCTATGGGAAACTGAGGGAAAGAAAAGAAGGGTTGTGAATTGTGAAGTACCCCTACAAAGGAGGTTTCCGAATACCTTAAGCGAGGGAAGGGTGTGAAGTAATTCGTTTTTATTTCTTAAGGTCACTATTAGATGTTTATGCTATCTGATCTAAAACTTCTCTGTGACTCTTTTTCCACTCTTTCTTTTATTGGTTTGTTCGTCAGTTCGATGTTTTTGCTGTAATTTTTCTGTTTATTTAACCGATTTTCGCAATATTAGTGATCACGTTTCCAAAGTACAATATCAACTACGGTTCAATACATTTCCTGTTACTTACTACTAACTCTAATAAAATGGCAACATTTCGATTTTATTTCAAACTTCAACTTTTTGGAGCCAGTGAGAATATGGCATCCCCAATTGGGGTATGTTGTGAGGCCAAAGGTAGTGGGGAGTGGAAGGAGATGGGGAAGAAAAGGGTAGGAAAGTACTTAGATATTCAGATCTGGTCAACAAACACGTCGGAATTCATGTACACATATTGTAATTTTGTAAATGATTTAATTGTGAAATAACACATGTTAATCAAATAAAATTTACTTGCGCACGCTGGGATTTTAACTCGTGACCTCCGGATTGCTTGTCGAGAACCTCGCACCCCTCGACCACAGAAACCGTCAAGTATGAATGTATCTCTCAATCTCGAACTGTATATCTCCGAATGTATCCCAACAGTCACATTAAACAGTGAATAGTCAGTAAAGTGTTAAATGCAGTACCCCTTAAAGCATTTAATACAAATTGGTAAATTAATAATTTCACTCGCACAAGTGTATAGTCTATTTTCGTCATAAATGTAACCTCAAATTCTGTGGTCTATTCATGATAATGAATACAGTAGCAGGAAATGCCGAAGTTCATTATCATGAATAGACCAAATTCTGTGGTCTATTCATGATAATGAATACAGTAGCAGGAAATGCTGAAGTTTAAATGCATCGACATCTGGTGCGAAACATCGTATCACTTTATTAAAAACATCGATGTTTTTTTTACAATGACAACCCTAACTCCACCCCTGTCACCAAGTGCTGCAGTTCCCAAACTATTTACAATGTGAGGCGGCGTAATTCTAAGAGTTACATGAGATTGCGGCTAGCGAAGAGAAACTTTTACAAAGTTGTGCGGTGTACTAAGGTTCCTAAATTTCGGTGGAAAATTCTTCATTCAAATTGTAAGGAATTTGATTAACGTTCTCTATCAATTTTACACTTAGACAAAAATATTACACGAATGAATAAGTCGTGAATCTCTGATGATGATATTAATTAATAATAAAAATACACTGTTAATTTACATTTCGCCATTTTGTGAAACTTTAACCAGTCAGTGTTCTAAAATTCATCCCTTTTATAAAACGGAGTCTTTTACTGAACTGATTTTACAAATTTAAAAATGTGCCTTTGTAGGTAGTCAAAGGAGGAACTAACGACCAAACATTTGTCACATTTTGGGGATGCTGTGTGGAAGTTATTTAAGGAAAGGAAGTAGAAGAAGTTCTGGGAAGGAAGAACGTATGAGGGGTGGGTAGGAATCTAGGGGTTGGTGTGTCCAGGAGTAACGGACGTATGAATCCATCCCTCCCGCTGCGGTGCAAGACGATGGGTGGAGAGAGACTAGCTGGAGAGGTCAAATCGGTCTCTCTCTCATACCCGATTAACACGGGCACTCCTGCTAAGTCACCTAACGTAGCGAACCAATTTGGGAGACCTATGGCGGAGGTGTTGGCTGTCCAAAAATGGTTCATACCCGCCTCCCAAATTACTGTTTTCCATATTTCGGAAACATTGCATTCATTTTTTTGAAAACCTGTCAAATGCTGTAAATGAGTTTGTAACGTATGTAAGTTTGATAATTTACGCGTTCATATATGGCGTATATTTAATTATTGTAGTGTAGGTGATTCAATACAATATTGTATTTGCTTATCCCTTTCTTGAAAGAATTTGGTTTTTTTACGGACAAAACTGTTTATTCGTATTCATATTGCGTATGTACGAGCTCAAACAAATAATTTGTCCTAATAGTGTAAAGCCTTTGAAAAGAAAAGTATACAAATACAATATTGTATCGGTGATTCCATACTCGCAAAAAATATTTTTTCTATTACAATCAAATTAGCGCCATTAAATTACCCTTATGGAAGGTTGCTTTCTAAATGATTACGTAAGTAAAACCATTGAATGAATGCTCTATTAAAAAACGATATTTATGGTACGTAACATTCCAGCTCTACCAAAGACACGAATCTACATAATGACACTTATCAGGTACTTGGCATTATTTGTGCCTGGCCGTTAACGTAACGACAAAGACGGCTTTTCTGCAGTTTTGTCGAAATCAATGCATTTCATGTTCCATTTGCTCACCAAATCTAGTTCAAATGACGTAATGGAACATTGCAAACTTTGACTACATTGGGACGTAATAATTTCAATGTTACAGTCGTTAGCGTTTCTATAAACGAAACATTTGAAAACGACTTTCGAACTTTTAAAGGAGTAAGGATTTTATTTTTAATTATTGAAGACAATATTAGCGATTTCTAAACGAAAATCTGAAACAGAAAAATCATAAAAGGATACGGTCACATCTAGGACTCGAACCCAAGACCCTTGCCGTGCCGGGGCACCGCTCTACCACTGAGCTAATGGGACCCTATCCCCTTCGGTCACATTTAACTGTATCATACTACGAATAAGAACTAACAACATTTTCTTCATTTTTTAACCGCACATTTTTTGTTGGCAACTATCTTTATGTGTGATCGCAAGATTCAACCCGAACTAAATGCAATCTAGACAGCGTCTTTTAGATAAATCTATATTTTTTTATTTTTTTTTATGTGCGACATCTATTGACTTTTCTTCAAGACTAGGATGAATATTTATTTTTTGGAATAACTTTATTGAGTAAAACCTCAAATAGTAATATTTAATTATTTAAGACAGTATTAGCGATTTAGTGCACTGAAGTGGAAAAGATTTCGATTTCTTATCGAAGAAAGCAAACACTTTGTGACTTGAAATTATATAAATGATTTTTTTTTACTTTGTTTTAAACCACTATATTTGAGTTGTATAGGTCGACCTGTTTCGGTTGCACTCGACCTTCTTCAGAACAATGGAAATATAAACTGATTTATATTGTGGTTTAAAACAAAGTAAAAAAAAAATCATCAATATAATTTCAAGCCACAAAGTGTTTGCTTTCTTCAGTCAGAGTCATTACGTATAAAGAGTTAGAGATAATTGTTTCACAGAATTTGAATTTTCTCATCAATTAAAAGTTAATGCCAAAGTTGTGTGAAAGTTACATTCAAGTTCTGTTATCACTTCAGTTGTGTGAAACAACTGGCCAATAATCAAATAATAACAAAACTTGAATAAAACCTTCACAGAACTTGAAAATTAAATTTGAAATTACAGTGTCCATCACCAGGACAGGGGTATCATATGATACACCTGTCCGAAACGTAATACACCAAAAATAAATCACTATAATACTTTTGGCCCTGAAAATCTCAAAGCATATCATAGGGATCGCCTTCACTGGCTTCGATGCCCTGAAAGAATAGAGTTTAAAATCTGTTTAATGACCTTCAAAGCATTTCAAGGAATGGCGCCAGCCTATATATCGGAACTATGTGTCCGACAAAGCTTAAGCAATAGACAGCTTACTCTAAGGTCAGCAGATCTAGATGTTAGTAATCGCCTAATCGAACTCTCTAGGTCAAATCGAGCCGTTTACTACGGTCGCTTTTTTAGTGTAACAGACCCGCTCATCTTAGATTTGTATTGGGTAAGGCACACTGTACGAAAAATTTTAAGAACATGACCACTAATTCTGAATTACCGTCTTTAAGTTTGTTATAGTTAAGAGCACTTGAAGTGAAATGACACTAAACTGCGCTATATAAATGCCATGTTATTATTATTATTATATAAACTTATTTTGATCGGCTTCATTGCACCATTAGATAAAATGTTTGTTTGACGCAGTGTCAACGCAATATTCTAGGTCAACGCAATATAGCTTTCAACTGTTCTATTAAGATCACTGGAGCTTTAAATAAGAATGAACGCAACATTGTTATGTAGTTTCCAAGTTTTTTAAATTTATATGTTTTGCGTCGGGTAGTTAAACTAGTGGTCCATTAAAGAAACGTATGGAACTATGTTGCAGTCGTTAACGATAACAATCTAAAAACGAAACATTTCAAACGACTTTCCCCGATTTATCGTACACATAAAACGAAACATTTCGATCGCTGCTTCAAGCATATTAGTACAAACGAAGATATAACAATTTTAAAACAAAACGATATCACATGGTTTATTGCAGGTGAAATAATGGCAACGATTTTGCAGAACAGGGCAATGATATATCGTGAAAAAAAAATGAAAGAAAGTAAAGGAAAGACAGAAAATAAATCAGTTTTACTTCCAAAGACATAAAAATTCAGAAAAATAAAACGAAATGAATAATCTTCTATAAAAGATTACATTAAGATGGTAACAATTTTGCAGAATAGGGCAAATGCATTTTCGTGAAAAAAAGTAAAGGAAAGACAGAAAATAGAGTAGTTTTACTTCCAAAGACGTAACAATTCGTAAAAAAAAAACTAAATCACTTAGGCTAATGCAGGTAACAATGAGTATACGTATGAAAAATTTCTAAATAGTATCAAACAAGTCACTAAACTATGCAACGGAGTTTGATATAATTTTCACTATCATTTAGAGAATTCCTTCCGGAAGGTTTATATACTCGTATGGATATTATTATTTTACAAGCAATAATTATTCGCCTGAAACACTCATCCACATTGAAAAATCTCCTGATAAAAGATACATGACGCCAACGGGACTCGAACCCGTGTCCCTTCGATTTCCGGTCGACAGCTCTGACCACTGAGCTATGGCGCCTTATCTCTTATCCGCGAAATACTTCAATATATACTAGTGTTTCATTCAACAATTACTGCTTGTTACATTTTTTCACCTGAAAACAACCAACTTTATTTTTATATGAGAAAGACATCGTAAGTGCTAACTCTCTCACTAGATGGCGTCGAGACAAATTGTCTACATTCTTAGGTAAAATACTATGGATATTATATTTATTGAAAGTAGAGAAAAGTCGAGCAACGACGGGTACACGACAGCTAATATTCTATAATTCAAACGATGGCAACAATTCTACAGATTAGAGCAATGCTTTATCGTGAAAAGAAATAAAGGAAAGACAGAAAAGAAAGTTTTTTTTTTGCTTACAAAGACATAATTCAGAAGCAAAACGAAATATTTTGGTTCAATGTGTCAGTCTTTACGGAGGCTTATCGCAATCCTTCTACAGTAATTAATCTTCCAATGCAGAATTTATTAATTGGTATCTTCCTTATTTACGAACTCAATATAAAATGTAAACGAAAAAAACCATTACGATTTAGAAGCATATCCAAATTGCTCGGACTAAAATCAGTATTTATGCTATATTCTATAAATAAAGCGTGTGGATCAATAATGCTCTTACAATACTTAATTACGGTCACAGACATAATTATTCGGCTACAAAACTAGAATCATCAAATCAAAAATCTCTCGGATCAATGTGTACAATTTTATGTAGAATTCTATTTTTTTTTTAAAGAAAGACAAACATTCCCAGGATACGAATAACCTGACATATTTGAAAATCTCCTACTACCACCACACTAAGCGGAAAATTTTGCTTGTGTTGTGATGGAGGACTTAGTGAGCCGAGGAATTGAACACACTACGCCTGGGTGGGACCCAAACGCGATGTCAACTCAGCCACCGACCGGTCTATAAAATGAATCTATGGGAATAGTGGAAAAATAATAATGATTTATGGAGTCATCTACAAAACGAAACTATAGGAATGATAATAATGTTTTTATGGAGTTTTCTATAAAATCAAACGATGGGAATAATGTAATAATAATAATAATCAAATCACCATAGAATAATTATGTTAAACAGTAATATTGTAACATGTAGTCCTCACAACAGGTATTATTCCTAATGAGGTCAAAATAACAAAAATATGTAATTTATAAATCTCTTTTAAAGTATTAAAAAAAATGTAGAAAAACCAATGCTTTTCCATCATTATGTGTGCTAATAATTTACAAATATTATTACAGATATTGACATTTCACAAACGTGTTTCATTTTTTTTTTAAATTAATTGTTTCTATAGTTTTATATTTATTTTATGCATTCATTAATATAATAATTTAATTCACAAAAAAACTTTTATTTTTAAACAAGTTATTTCACTGTAAAAAATGTTTATAATCAATTATAAACTTAACATTAACGATTGTAATATTTTAAATCGTTGCAATTATGAACAAAGACATAACAATTGTGAAATTTGGAACAATGTATCAGTCCTCATGGAGTATTCTAAAAATGAACATTTTGAATAACACTTTGCTAAATCTCTGGCGGGTCAGAAGCAGAGTTTCAATTTTTAACGATTCAGATGTTTAGGGCAGTTCTCTAAAGCGTTGCTTTCTCTCTAGTACTACCGTGTACTCCACCGTACTATACTCTAGAATAGTTAAAACAGAAGCACAATCTCGTAGGAGTTGGTCCGTACTCGCGTTCATTAGCCTATACTATTTCTGTATGAATAATTATACCGATACAGCAGTGGATGTACTAGAAGTATTCAGAATCGGATAAAAACCTATTGCAATATTGTTTGAGATTTTCATGGAAAAGCGCTATGGTGTTATTTTTGTAGAATTATGCCGTGTGCGCTTATGCGCTATGCCGTTATGCGTTACATCCTTCTTTAGCCAACGTTTCGGAAAGCATTACGTTGTCCATAGTCAGTAATCTCTGTAATGCTATCCGAAACGTTGGCTAAAAAAGTAGGTAGCGTAACACGGCGTTATACCCCAAAATTAAATCACTTTAATTATATTCGACCCGTTTTTTGAGAAGGTTTCTAATCTCAACCTAAGACAAAAAAAAACAAATTGGCAGTCTTTGAATGTAAAAAACTGAATATTGTTGGACCTTCAAATACCGCAGAAACCCATCGAATTGAAAAGGATGAACTAGGGAAATTAATTGAGCATAAAACCTTTGTAAGATTCCGTGAGCTTAATATAATTCACGTGAATTATAATCGGAAACTGAACATCTTTATTTAAAAAATATTCAGAATTGGCTATTGGTAAAGGGAAGGAACTATTTCAAAGAATGTCTCGTGTAATTAAATTAAATTAACTTCTCTTTTATTCCATTCTATTCATATGTTTTCTTTTTTATCTCTCTCTTAATTCTGTACATCTTAACATTGTAATCTAAAGAATTACAGCTACCATAATACGGGCATGAGCCTAGTATGGTGGCTGTAGATAACAAAAAAAACTGTAATCATTTAAATTTTTATGAATAAAGAAACACTAAAAATAAATTATTATTCCGACCTCGCATTCCGAATTTTTAACAATTTATAACATATATCCCTAGAACACGTTTTAATTCCCTAAAAAATGTGTGTTTTTTTAAGATAATCTTTATATCAATTTTATTATTATTATTTTTTTTTTATGCTTCCGATTTTGTTGTCCGGGTTAAATCTTCCCCATAGGAAAAACTAAACCCTTCCACTCACTTTTCCACAAATGATCAGCTAGTCAATCAACACTATGCAAGTGCATTATATAAGTAAAATAAATACAAAACAATACAAGAACAACAACATGTCAACTCACCAGAGATCAAATGGGAAAAAAAAAAATTCACCGACTCCAGATATTTTCATATCAGAGGGTTCGGCTCGGTAGAACTTCTAACTTCTAACTTCTAACTTCTAACTTCTTCACTTCTTATTATTATTATTATTATTATTATTTTTTTTTTTTTTTTATGCTTCCGATTTTGTTGTCCGGGTTAAATCTTCCCCATAGGAAAAACTAAACCCTTCCACTCACTTTTCCACAAATGATCAGCTAGTCAATCAACACTATGCAAGTGCATTACATAAGTAAAATAAATACAAAACAATACAAGAACAACAACATGTCAACTCACCAGAGATCAAATGGGAAAAAAAAAAAAAAAAAAAAAAAAAAAAAAAAAAAAAAAATTCACCGACTCCAGATATTTTCATATCAGAGGGTTCGGCTCGGTAGAACTTCTAACAGGGCCTATAAATCCTACTGATCCCTCAACATAAATATTTAAAAAATCTTTCGTTATCCTACATGTATTCAAAATGACCGACTTTTGCATCTTTATATATAAATTTTTTGATAGATCTAATACGCCTAAATTTTTAATGAGAGAGCTAGGTATAATGCCAGTAGCCGAAATAACGAATGGTAATATATTTATAGTCTGAGAATGCCAAATTCTTTTTATTTCGTTTCCTAAATCTGTGTATTTTCTTATTTTTTCATTAACAGATTTTTGAATGTTACAGGAATTTGGAATAGCGACATCAATGATATAAGTTATTTTTTTAATTTTGTCATGTAAAACTATATCGGGTCTATTATGACTAATCGTTCGATCTGTCAGTATAGTTTTATCATAATATATTTTATAAAAATCGTTTTCTAAAAATGAATTTGGTTCGTATTCATAATATGGTACTATATTACGGCAGTCAATCAAGTTATGTTTAATTACCAAATTTTGGTGAATTATTTTTAAAACTTGATTGTGCCTAAATGTATACTCGGACGGTGCTAATATAGAACATCCCGATATAATATGTTCTATAGTTTCCGGAAAAGCCAAACATTTTCTACACAAATCATCAATTTGATTTGTATCTTTGATTATATGCTTTCTATAATTTTTAGTATTAATGACTCTATCCTGAATGGCAAGCATAAATCCTTCTATTTCTGCGCTCAACTCTCCAATACTCAACCATTTGTTTGACGAAAATTTGTCAACATACGTTTGGTTGAGATAATTGAAGTGTTTTGCGTGTAAAATTTTATTTGACCAGGAATCTAATAGTTCCTGGTTGGGATTTATAAAAATGTTGGCATTCTCATCGTATAAATTTAAAGGTGTAATATTTCTATCTGCCTTGCAAATTATTTTGTGCATTTCTGAGCTATGAGCTTTCCTATGGAAAAAAGTTCTTAGCATTTCTACCTGATTATTTTTCAAAGAATTTATTTTGACTATGCCTCTACCTCCTAAATTTCTAGGTAAATTAACTCGTTCTATAGCTGAATTTGGATGATGGCAATTAAATTTTGTTAGTGTAGTTCTAATTAATCTTTCTAAGTTCTCTAAATCTGTATTAGACCATTTAATTATGCCAAATGAGTACGTTAATAGAGGTATTGCCCAAGTATTTATTGCTTTTACTAAATTTTTAGCAGATAGATTGCATTTTAAAATTTTCCTGATCCTAGTTTGAAATTTAATCCTAATATCATTTTTAATACTAGTATGGTCTAATCTATTTGATTGTGGGTATCCTAAATACTTATAAACCTCATCCCTTTTCATACTAGTAATTTGGAAATTTCTAAATATACTCTCGTCCCCATCTACAATTTTGCCTTTCTCTATATGGATCGTTCTACATTTATCTAAACCATAAGTCATTTTGATATCATCTGAAAAGTTTTTAACTACCTATCTACCATCTTAAATGATCGCATTTTCTCTAAATTTTGTTCAGAATTCGAAAATAATTTTATATCATCCATAAATAATAAATGCGAAATTGTACTACTCTCCCTTGTATTACCCTTAACTTTTATTCCAAACTTGCTTCTAATTAACATTTTAGATAGAGGATTCAATGCTAAGCAAAACCAAAGAGGACTCAATGAGTCTCCTTGAAAAATCCCTCTTTTAATTGAAATTCCCGGTATTACTATTTTCTTACCTTTTAAATTGATAAGTAAATTGGTATTCCAAAAGGACATAATATTTTCCAAAAAGCTAATAATAATGGGGTTAATTTTATATATATTTAATACTTTGATCAGCCACGAGTGCGGGACACTATCGAAAGCCTTTTGGTAGTCTATATAGCAAGTATGTAAATTACGTTTTCGAGTTTGAATCTGTTTTAGAATTACAGAATCAATAACTAATTGTTCTTTACATCCCATATGTTTTCTGCGACAACCTTTTTGTTGTTCAGATAAAATATTTTTTTCATCTAAATGAGTATATATTAAATCTGTTAAACAAGAGGTTAAAATTTTGTATATTGTCGGTAAACATGTAATGGGTCTGTACTGAGAAGGATTATTAATATTTTCGCTTTTGGGTAACATATAAGTAATGCCCTTAGTTAGAAAATTTGGAAAATTTTGAGGTTGACTGACAAATTTTGAAAGATTTTTTGCCAAAAGAGGATGTAAAGTAGTCAGACGTTTGTACCAAAAATTATGTATCCAATCGCAACCCGTGGCTTTCCAATTATGAGTATTTTTAATAATTTTGGTTAACAATTCAACCGATATATTAGAAAAACTCATTTGTTCAATACCTGAAAAATTGAGTTCTTCATTTTCTATCCATGGAGTTGAATCGTTATGTTTTATATCTTTACTCCAAATTTTAGTCCAAAAATCGCGCATATCTGATTCAGATGGCAACGGAATATTATTATTCGAAATAATATTTTGTTTATCGTCAAGTTTGGAATAAAATATTTTTTCATTTTTCTGGAATAATCTATTATTATTTTTTTTATTATACGTATAATTATAAATTTTAATCTACTAGCTTTTACGCCTAATTTTTGTTTTAATAAATCCAATAAATCATTGATTATATTATCATTATTATGACTATCAATGTTATAACCAAATTTTCTACCAATTTCATCTACATGTCTCAAAATTTTCCTACTTCTATTTCCATTTTTATATTCTATTACTCTAGCTATGTTACTTCTTAAAAAGACTACATCATTTTCTAATCTGATCTGCCATTTTGGTTTACTATAACTATATGATCTATCGTCAGAGGATGATAATTTAATTCCTAACTTATTACAAACAGTAATCGCACTAGCGTATACTATTGTATGAAGATCTAAAAAACTAATTTCGTCAAATATGATTTTTGGTAAAATTATGTTATTTAATTCAAAAATTAATTTAGATAATTTCTTTGACGTATGCAATTTCGGTAATTTTGGTCTAACTGTTGGCTCTACATCTATATATCTGTTTATATTATTATGAAGTAAGTTAGCTAATTCTACTACATTTTCATCAACAAAGTTTAAATTTGCAATGTTGATTTCCCTAAGATTATAAATAACGTCTAAGTTATTTGAATCTACTGTAATATCATTGGACATTTCGACTAGAATATTATCCAAACTATCTACATTCAATGCATCTGATATGACATTATTACTTGTGTTAATTTGTTCTAAATTATTTCCCCTTTGCAATCTATCTGCTACTTCCCTTTTAATCTGTTCTAATGTGACTACAGAAATTAAATTATTTTTGAAAATAGCTCGCTTTTGGTCTGCTAATCTTTGTTCGGTTACTTGGGCAATCGGATAATTTTGTGAGAAAAGTAAATGTAATTTTTTCCTGTATAACAACATATCTGTTTCTACTTTGGTTACATAAAAATATGAACGAACAATGAACATATTGACATCGTTCGTCCATTTCATACGCTGTCTAGGAATACCTGCTTTTGTTTTTTGGGGTCTTAGACTATCCATGTTCATCTGTACAGATGACATAATAATCCCCTGTTCATCTACGTTGGTTGCAAATGACATTGTTGTCATTTTACAAAACAACTTGGAGATGATTGTATCTTTACTACTACATTCCAGTAACCAAATCAATAAATAATTTTCAATGTGACCAAATTAAATATTCTAATCAAACTACCTTTCGACATAACAAATCTATAATTTCCAATTCAACTACCTTTCAACATTACGAATCTATGATATATTATATTCCAGAAAAACGTTATCAACATAAAAATATACCATTAAAATATATTTTTATTTTTTTCAAATAAATGTCAAATATTGTTGTTTACCTTGGTTACTGGGGTCCTGAAATAATTTTTTTTTTTTTTTAAATCCTATTTATTTACCTAAATATCCTATGGCTTACTGGCAGTTTATTTAATGCGTTATCTGATATACTCTTCTTTAAATATTTATATTTTTTGGGATCAAAACTAATTCGTTTCTATCTGATATTACAAAAAATAATCAGAGAGCAAATGTAAAGTATATGCCTAAACTAGCGTTGCTAAGCTATAATTATTATTATTATTATTATTATTATTATGTAATGAGCAGGCAGCATTCTGCTGATGCGCTCATATCCGGTTTCACAACAAGTTTGACAGCAATTATGGAAATTCCATCGATAGAAAATAAATCACAAAATATGCTCCGAAAATTAAAAAAACACATATTTAGTTCTGTTATATACAGGATTTTCCAATAAGAGGTGTTATGTGATATTCAATCGTAAAAGATCAATGGTTTCGTTGCTTGTGTAGCACGTAGCGCCGTTTTGTTGAAAGTAAACGTTGTCCAGATCAATAACATCCAATTCCGGCCATAAAAATCATTAATCATCTCTCAATAGCGATCCATTCACCGTAACTGTTGCTCCAGCCTCATTTTCGAAACAGTAAGGTCCAATGACTCCGCCGGAATAAATCGCACCAAACAGTCACACGTTGAGGATAGAAAGGCTTTTCAACAATAACTCTTGGGTTTTCCAAGCCCCAGATGCGACAATTTTGCTTGTTGACGAAGCCACCGAGATGGAAATGGGCCTCATCACTCAAGATGATTTGCATTTGATTCACTCAAGTGAATTTTAATAATTTCAGTGCGTTGTTGAAGCGTGTATCGTTCCATTTTTATAAATTGCGTAGTTTCTACTTGTCAAATGTCAGAAAATAACAGCTTCAAAAGTAACATCTACCGAAATAGCGGGCTATTCAAAATAACACCTCTTATTGGAAAACCCTGCATAATGTGTCATTGGTGTAAGCAAATTCAGGGACAATTTAAATTCTCCATAACAAATGTTTTTAAAGGTTTTTTACTACACATTAAATAAGTTATGCTTTATTAAATATTTCCACTTTCGCTTATTAATTTTGATTTTTTTTTTACATTAGCGCGCTTCCTCTAACATTTATATTTCTATAGCTCTCTTTCACAACATCTTTTTCTTCATTTTGAGCGCTTACCACGGAGCCTTAAAAGGAAAACTAAAAAATAGCGATGTCAGCTAAAAATGAATGCGTGTACGTCTGTGAAAGTGTTAAAATACGAAAATAAGATACATTCATTTAAGAGAATTTGAGACTTGGTGAAGACTTTGTGACTCGAAACAAAAACAAAATCAGCAGTTCTTGAACGCTAAATACGTAAAAATAGTAACTATGTTAAATTACATAGTTATGGAGTTAGACAAAAAAAAACCTTGAACTTACCAGAGATCTAATTCAGCAAGAACGCATCACAAGATTCTGTTGGTTCCAAAGACTGTTTTGAGTTTACCATGGGACAGAATTCAAAATGAAAGGATATAGAAAATCATGGTAATGTGGGTGCCCTAGTGGAAGCGACCCAGAGGTAGAGAGAAGAAGAGATGAACTGACTGCGCGGAAGAAAATTGGACCAAGATGAAAGGAGGTCAAATCTCATACTGGGATTTAGTTCTATAAAGAATTTTCTCTAATATCCAAATTGAATTTGAAGGTACCTACAGCATAATCTTGAGTTCATATGTTTATTTGCCATAATAATCTAAATTGATTTTATAAGGGTAAGGAACCTACTTGGAAAATCTCTTTTATGGGTATCCAGAAATACTCCAATTTTTTTCTGATACTTTGTATAGTTTAGAGCAGAGGTTCCCAAACTTTTTCCCCCGTAGACCTCTTGCCGATTTTTTTTTTCCGTAGACTCCCTGCCTGCCGAATATTGAATTTTCCTAAAACTATTAACGTCCCATGTGATAATTATTTATTTTTTTCGTAAAAAGATTCCCTTCCCTCGCCTGCCCTACAACCGGGTGGCGACATAGTTCCTTTGTTTTTTGCATTGTGCAGACAGGGGCGCCCTTGTGAGGTATTACACCAAATGAAAATGGAGCAGGATAAGCAACGGGAATTTCTTTCTGTAGCTGGCCCTACAGAACTGCCCCTTAAGTTATTTGTTAGCGCTTATTCCGATCAGCTCTTCTTGTCATATGATATCCGATTCTTCAACATTAGACTTCCACAGTAAAAATGTCCTCAAACTTAATTTTGAAGTCTGTGTGAAGTACATTTAAATGTTGAACGTCATTATTACCCTGGACGTTTTTCAAAAACGAGTTGGGAATCTAGGAAAATTCGCAGCTTCCGATGTGCAATGTTTTGCTTCAATATATTAATACTGACGAGAAAAGGAACGTATAATTTTTTTTATATACCTCAATAAACAACTTTACGAAATATGAAAATACAAATATCAAATAAGTAATTTTCAGTCTATTATTAGTGTATATTTTTCTGGTTTATGGACTTTACTGGAAACACTTGGAGCGTATTTTAACTTTTTTTATTTTGAATCACAAAACATGCTTTTTATAATATCAACGTTGACAATAACAATTTATTGATAACGGGCCCGACCCTTGTACAAATAAACACTGTTTACTGTAATAAATTTCTGAAGGAAAGAACACTTTTTGACTGGTAACAGTCCCTTTATAGGTTAAAATACTAAACCATTGACAGATTCGGAAATACACAATGAAAAAGAAGCAACTGTTTATCGACAGGGTTAGAGCTCTAGAACGTTAGTGCAGATTCACACCATTCCTAATAATCAATTATTCAAACAATCCATAGATGGCGACTGTATCCAGAATTATTAAGAACTTATCATTTACAAAATTAAACAATTAGTATTACGTAAACTGTGTTATTTGTGTTAGGTGTATTGTGTCATCTACAGAACTCCTAAATGTTGACTTAAGGTAAATGCGGGTCCGCTCGTATGTACCCCCATTTGAATTTCGTGGACCCCCAAATTTTTTTCTGGCTGACATAGACCCCCAGCAAGCCGATATCGACCCCTGGGGGTCTATATAGACCACTTTGGGAACCTCTGGTTTAGAGGTATTGCACAAAATTCCACGGTAATTCAATGTAATATAGAAATTAAATAAATACAGTTTTCCTGTAAAGCGGTAAACGGGTTCAAAGTAGGAAATAACTAGCAATTTTTTTCAAAATCAAAATAATTTTCTGTTTAAAACATTGTATAGTATTTTAATGAAATTAGTATTTTTGATTGATCCAATGGCCCGGGTTGGATTTGCGAACCTAAATAAAATTGGGACAAGGCAATTTAGATCCGGCCTTCATATTCGTTGTCATCTTAGGTTTTTTTTTTCTATCTAATTTATCGAGATCCTAAATCCTGCAGAAACTTTCGTAACACCCAGTATCTCGTAAATTAAAGCCCCTAGACTAACTAGAAGTGCACGAGTTTCAGACATTTTAAATGGCGTGTCCTCGCGCATTGTACATTATATGGTATATATGACGTTTTACTGTTTCTCCCTACCACCCACCTCCGTGGTGTCTTTGTCGCAACAACATCACGTCTGAAGGGTGGTAGTTACTCAAGCCGTAAGCTACATTTTCTGCAAAACGGTCTGCTTACATAATGTAACTAACAAACATAGCAGGGCGCAGGGAAATGTGGCTAAACGCAAACAATGTGGTTTTTGGTCTTGCGAAATTTATACATTACGTGAATTACCAAGTACAAATACATAAGAACATTAAAATGATAAGATCATGTGATGTATCTTGACTTGCCGAGATGAAAAGTGATGAATTATGTCAAAACAGAATAATTTATTTTTTTAACTCATTTTAAATATAGAATGAAAATAATCGTCATTTGAAATGTATATATGGAAAGCATGGAATGAGGACAGTTTTTCGAGCGCGCCTATACTTTGGGGACATTATGATATTTTATATGAAACCGTCTGGAGCTAGTGAGACTATGGCATCCCCAATTGAGGTATATTGTGAGGCTGAAGGTAGTGGGGAGGGAGAGGAGATGGGGAAGAGGAAGGTGGTGGAGTACCTCTGGCTATTCAGATCTGGTCACACCATACACGGAAAAAGTCATTTCTACCAACGTTTCTATTCTTAATGTTACTATGGTGTTACACCAGGGCGATACTGAGAGTACATTCCATTCTGGAACGTGCTGCAAATATACTATACAGTGTTTCCGGGGGTAGAGTGAGCTAACTTCGGGTGGTAATTCTACATGATAGTAGAGGTAAAAAAGATAAATAACTTTTTTCGAAATTCCAACATAGCATAGGACCGATGAAAATTATTTCACTTAGCACTTGCTGTGTGGAGTTATTGTAAAAAAAATCAATATTTATAACTTGTCACCTTTAGGTAGTCAGTAAAGGTTAAAATAATGAGGTTATCTCGTGCATTCGAAATTCCACGTTATTCCACGAGCGTAGCAAAATCCTATCCTAACTGTCTGTAAATTTGTTTGTGTGTTCCATTTCCAGTCAGTCCTGTCAAGTTTGCAGCCTCGTTCGGTAGTAGATTTTTACTCCGCCAAAGCGCATGAACGTTGCGATTGTTGAGACGTTGCGCCTGTTGCGAACTGTCAAATCGGAGTTACAAACATTTTAATACAATAGTAATAAACGTAGTCTACTGTTGTCAGAACTACAGTAATTTTTTTCATAAAAATATAAAATAAATAAATGGAGATCTCATTCTAGGGTGTAAATAAAACTATGCTAGGTTCCATTACATTATCTAGTGAAGGTTTTCATCCGGGAGAAGTGACTAGGAACCAATCATCCTGTGCACGTTATCAGATAATTGACTGTCAATGTGCAGCCAACTATGCAGGGTTTCCTCCCACCTTCGGCACCCCAAGAGATTCATCGCCGTTAAGTGTCCTAACCTAACCTAACTTCGATAATAGGTAATTTAGTAAACTATGGGCCGATATTTCAGTATTCCCAAGAACGTTATGAGTCGGATTGGGTTGCCAGTAAACATACCCGATAGCAACTTGCCGAACGTAAATATGCCGAGCTTGAAAAGAAACTGAAATACTATGAGAGTTAACAAAACGTTCACAAAAAGTTATCAAACCGCGAAAGAAAGTTTACAAAGGGGGTTTCAGCAGCAGAACAAAATAATGGTAATTTTATTTATTCTACTTTCCGCTGCTCGCTGAACAAAACCTTATTATTTGTGTTGTGATAAAAATAAAACGTTTAATCTCATCATCATTTCCCACGACAAATTTTCCACTGCGCTGCGCTGTAATTCCAGTGCTTGAAGTGGAAGCAGTTCGAGATGCACTCCGGGTAATAAAGCGAGGGATTAGCTCACATGCACTCGGCGGGGGGCATTCTGCTCACCGAGTCAGCCCCGGGGTGAGCGTCACCCTTCGAACTTTAAGTGCTGACCTGATTTCAACAGAGCTTTCACTGATATTTATGGAAAACAAAAATAATCCCCACTTATTCATTGGCAGAGATTGCATGTTTTAATATTTTTTTTAGAATATCTGTAACATAACATTGCCTACACTAATTCAACCTTATTCCGCGATTGATAGCTTACTTAGATTTTTATTTTTAAAATATATACTATATGACAATATTTTTTTTTTATTTTAATACCTTGTGTTATGTCGTAAAAAGAGAGCGTTCAGGATTCTTTTTAAAAAAAGCTAAAATAGTCGCTCCTTGCTCACTGAAAATAATCATTTGTAGATTAACATTAACATGTCATTACTTAAGCTAATGTAATCTTATTTATTTTATGAACTTTGAACTTTGAGTGCTGACCTGAATTTATGAGAATTTTCTCGGATATACACTGACAATAAAATCATTTATAGAAGACAAATTACATGGCATTACGTAACCTAACCTCATTCACCCTTCGAACATTGGTAAAGCTAACGTGTTTTCGAGAGATTTTTCTCAGATATTTATGAAAAGCAAAAATAGATGTTATACCTTGTGCATTTATTACAGGCAGACATTCTTAAAAATTCTTGAATCTAATCGCTATTTTTAACGTTTTGGTCTGCTAGAACCTTCTTTCTTCTTATTTTTAAGGCAAACGTGTATTCATATGAAATCACTGTTAGATAATGACGGGTAATTTCTATCTCATTTGGAAACAGACTCCATTATTATATAAACAATAAAGGCAATGTCTAACATTGTTTAAACACCACTTTTTTAGTAGATAGATTCCGATAAAAGTTTCATTTGATTGTAACTATGGATGGGTTTCAACGTTCACTTGCGATTTTTATGAATGTCTTATTCAAGTTCTGTTATTATATCATTATATGCCAGTTACGTGACAGAACTGAAATAATAACAGAACTTGAAAATTAGCTTTGAAATTTGAAGAATTGTTCATATTCTCTGAAACAACCTGTCCTAAGCGATTCCCTATCTTAAGAAATTTGTTATCTTGAGTTTAAAGTTCAGATGTCAGGTGGAAACGTATTTTAAAAGAGTGTTATACATTGACGTATGGTTGACGTTTTGGTTTTCAGCTTTCAGATATTCACTTTCCTCTCCTTAAAATACTGTATTCAAATAATATATTGGTCAGTACTACCCACACACCGCTAATCTTACACTCCACGACGAAAATTATAGACTTTTATTACTAACATGACCCTGTTCATTATTCATGTTGATATTAATAAAATTTAAAAATAGCTTGTTCTCATTCTCAATTGCCTGGTTTTGGAATGACTTATCAGCTTTTGGGTTTCCTCCCCCCTAAAGCACATGTCGTTAAAGCTCAGGTTCACATCTTCCCTGCATTAACCTTTGTACCTTTGTTACATTATCGTCTTTGGGGATGCTGTATGAAGTGTATTTTTAGGAAAGGAACGGGAGTAAGTTTTGGGAGGGAAAAAGGTATGAGGGTTGGGTAGGAATCTAGCGGTCAGTATGTCCAGGAGTGACAGTCCTTCCCACTGCGGTGCGGTACCTGAAGGTAAAAATCAGGTACGTCCCAAAGGGGTTCACTAGGGTCCCCCATAATTCGCGGAGTGATCGTGTATCTTCATATTCCTTTTAACCTTTCTAGTAACAATCAGATATTAAAGATATTTCTTAAATTAAAGATATTACTTGAACCGTCAAAATAACTGATTATTCTGAAAACAAATAGAAAGCTGTGCTACTTACGTCACCTTTGATTTGATAATTTATATAATTTGATAATAACGGTTATTTATAGGTTTGTACAGATTAGCATCAATGGAAAAAAATTTATTATATTTCATTAATACGTCATTGTAACAATTTTCTCTTGCCTTTTGTATTTTTATATATTCTTACACTTTATACTTTGTAGTTATAACTTGTAACTTTATATCTATGTTAATGGCACATGTTGTGCCATATGTTTTTAAATGAATAAATTAAAAATTAGTCACTTTGCCTCTTTTCTTAAAGTATGTAGTCGCTTTAATTAATTATTTATTACGGTACAAGTGTCTTTAAATACACAAAAATAATCATTTTTATTAAAAATTACAAAACAATTTTAAAGTGTACAGATATTAGTCAAAATTTTACAATTTGAATGTAGAAAACAAAACATGAAAACTGTTTTCAAAAAATATGTGAAATCTTTTTTTTGTAAAGACTTTCGCTGATATTAAAAATATCTATAGATATTAGTAGGATAGAGCCTTTCAAAAAAATGTACCATACCCTTGGTATGATTTTTCACAAAACGGCACTATACAAGAGATCCAAATAATGTTATTTATAAAACTCTCGTTTGGAGTTCTTATAGTTGGATTAAAATAACCTTTTTTTCTATTAAGAGTGAGCAATGATTTCCCTCACGGCCTACATTGTTAAGATGAAATAATAAAAACAAGTATAGTGTAAGAAATAGATTATGAATAATTTGTATAGTAGGTTCCTGATCATCGTCTTCTATTAGAATCTTGTCGGATTTCTAACCAGC
Source organism: Hesperophylax magnus (assembly GCA_026573805.1). NCBI lineage: Eukaryota > Metazoa > Arthropoda > Insecta > Trichoptera > Limnephilidae > Hesperophylax > Hesperophylax magnus. The sequence goes on from JAIUSX010000100.1 coordinate 222,589, forward strand.
CGATCTGCGATCGTCCTCCCTATTGGAAATCCATTACTCTCCGCTTAGCGATATTAAACCAGAGATTACACCTCCCCTACCCCCCTCCTACCTTTTCCAACCATTTCCCTTCATCCCCGTTTCCAGTGCTCGAAGCGGAAAGCCGTTACTCTGACGTCGCTCCGGTTTCTTTTGATAAAGGCAGTCGTCGGGTTAATTCAGTGGAAATTTCCTAATTAGTGGCCGTTTTTGTTCTGTTGCTGAAGGAGGCTGTTGAATGCGTAACGGATATCAATTTTTATTGAAAAAAGACTCTTTTTAAGAAATCTATTTATATCTAAGCCCATTTTATGAAAAAGGCAGCATAGTTAAGAATATTTTGATGGCTGGGATTATGTCATCTCTATTATATAATTTTTGAGTGTAGTGTGTTAAAAGTGAATATTCGGATATTTTGCTCAAAATATTCGTCATTCCAAACGAACGTCGATCGGTAAATGCACCCCAGATGTTTTCAAAGGAATTCTCGGAAACTCTGAAGGTCCTAGCAAGTGTTGGTAAGCTAAGCCCAGGGTAATTTATTATGCAGACCGTCGCCTTTTATTGCGGGCAGAATGCACTGCTTCAATAATCACCAGAATGGGCTCGCCGAACGTCTATGTGAGGTGTCAGCGCTTTATTAGCAGCAAAAACATACCTCAACAGCGGTGCTGCCAAGGTCTGGTATCTATGAGAGGATATTCTGCCAGCGCTTTATTAGCAGCAGACATATACCTGGACGGATGAAGAACCTCGTGCTGGCACTGTTGGTGGACGCGGTGGACTCTTTCCACCTATTGAAAACTGCGACTCAACTCTATTAGGTGGTGTTGCTGGAATAAGCACTACGCAACACAGCCGATGGACCAGTCCCAGAACTATGCTAATTGCCATGTTATATAGGACAATTTATTTTAAATGCATCCGATAATCCGTGGTCTCCAGTAATTCAAACATCCGTCCGAGGTGTCAATTTATACCATATTTAATAATCCGAGGGTCTCCAGTAATTCAAACATCCGTCCGAGGTGTCAATTTATACCATATTTAATAATCCGAGGGTCTCCAGTAATTCAAACATCAGTCCGAGGTGTCAATTTATACCATATTTAATAATCCGAGGGTCTCCAGTAATTCAAACATCCGTCCGAGGTGTCAATTTATACCATATTTAATAATCCGCGAGTCTCCAGTAATTCAAACATCCGTCCGAGGTATCAATTTACACCATATTTAACAATAATCCGCGGTCTCCAATAATTGAAACCTCCGTCCGTTCCGTCCGAGGTGTCAATTTAAACCGTATTTAATAATCCGTGGGTCTCCAGTAATTCAAACATCTGTCCGAGGTGTCAATTTGCACCATCCGAGCACTGAGCTGCTGAGCACACTGTCACCTTTATTGACATCTTGCAACAGCAACCGGTCATGGTGACACTTTTGGGATGGGTGCATTGGGTAGGTTGCAGGATTTGAGATTTCCTATCCACCAAGTCTTTGCGAATACATACCTACCAATCCCATATATATTGCCTGAACACTATGAACACGTGTTCGGACATCGTGCTAAAACATTGGTATTTCATTTAAAGTTTATCAGCATACCTATCGATTCATTTGTTAATGGCCTACAATCTCTTTGCTAAATGAAGTACGAAAAATTTGAAGAGATTCTTAATAATTTCGCAATATTTTTATCAGGAATTTTTCTCCGTGTAACCTGAGGCAATAGTTGAATTTGTAATTCTGGTTTGAGTTAACGAAGCCTTATTTAATGGAGGATAAATGGTATTTGCGTAATTCATCAACATTACTGTCAAAATGATAGAAATAAAAAGCGAAGGAATTGGGAAAGTAAAACAAAAATAAAAAATCTTGTTTTTTTATTGAGGTAGGTACTACGGGCTAAATCAAAAAATAAGATTCACTAGCGCAGACCATCAAAAAAATAATGGGATCTTATAATTGAAGGATTTGTGAAATATTTGCCTCGGGGTTATAAACCAAATAAATCGAGAGACATTCAGAAATTTACTTTCCGAATGAACACCTATAGTTAACATTAAAAATCATTAGTGATTTAGATTTAGTCCCGTCGAAAATTTAAACAGAAGAAATACACATTTCAAATATAGAAATATTATTGAAATAAACTAATTCTTGTATCCACTTTATCGCTTGGTTCCTACAATCAGTTCCCATTTTGAAAACTAAAAGTTCACTTTATTACGCAGGAATTTTTCAGGTTCATCACAGAAAACGGAAATAATTATCTTTGATTGATGACCCAATCTGACTTTGACCAAGTGACTTTTTCTGAGGAATTTTGATTTTTTTTTCCTGAATTATGACCGTTCAGATTTGTATCAGTCTTGTATTGTACCTAAATGAAGTAAGAAACAAAAACATTGGTTCATTTCTAAATGCTGGTATAATTTTAACTTTTGAACTTTTACTACACAAAAAATGAAATCAAACACAAACCAAAAACAACAACAAAAACTCCAACAAAAAATAAACCATGTAAAAGATACCTTTATGTTCTAATCTTTATCATTATGTGTATATATGTACCTACCTAGTACTTTTAAATTAGAATGCTACCCAAGCAGCAGTTAATCTTATGTTTAATTGGATATTTTATTTAATGGTATTTCTTCTCTTTGTTATTCATATTTATACAAACATGTTAGTAGGCTTAGGCACCAGTTAAAAGTACAAATACCTATTATTTCATTATTATTTTAATACTATACTTATCAAACAACTTATCAAAATTTTAATACTCATCCTAATTTGACTGTCCTAAAACGGGAATCCTCCTAGTTGGGCAGTCAAAACATTTCTTAAATAATGTATATAAATGTATAATCTTTTACTAAATAAAAAAAAATTGTATTATCTCTATTATTGTTCTGGAATACGAGGGCAACGCCAGCTGTGATTGTTGCGAAAAATCCACACATCGCAAAAACCTCAATACTCGACCGTCCCCCTATTGCAGAACTAGCCTATCTGAATTTTAGGTATTTTACAAGAGTGCACTTTAATTTCAGATGGGCTTGTTCTGGTTCCAAATAAAGACTCTAAAAATTACTTTTTCAGTGTAAGAAAAGATTTAATACAAAATAAATGTTACGTTAGGTTTGCAATGAAGGCATTACTATTGTGTAGATTTCACAAAAAAAAAACAGATTACGTGTTTATTCAATTACAGTAAAAGAAATAGTGTAACGTAAATAGAAGCTTGCGCATTGCTGAAAAAATACAACGGAAAATAATGTTTTGTTTAGCAAACCAAAAACGATTCACATTTATCGTGGAAACATCTTGAGATAAAATGTCACTTTCGGTCTCATCTCTGTTGTTCGAACTTACGTAAGAAATGTTTACTTTGAAACAAATAATATATCGGAGAAGTTGGAAAAGCCATCAATAATCGAAGAAGTCCATAGAAAATTCGCACACTTTTGCCATTTACATAATATACTCGTACCTCTATTTCAGTCCATTTGGTACATAAATTACTTTAACTTTGATCACGGTTTAATCAATTTTTTATTTACGTTTAAGTTAAGACTTTTCAAAACTTTCGTCACATAGGCATTAAATGCCGATTTTTTGTCCGTTTTAGCTTTTGATCAATTAGTTGACAAACATAAAAGAATGATCGTTATGCATGAAAGCTGATCCGAATTTGATCAAAGTCTGAAACAGACAGTGAATCGCCGCTTAATGGGGACCGTTCAAATGCCAAAGATTAAAAATGGCACTGATCGTTGTAGAAAGGGATACAAACGGCCGCTGTTCCCAATCCTAATAATCAAATTCTAAGCGAATCACCACTGCACTATGTAATTCCAACACACAATAATTGCTTAAGCAAGCCGCTCAGTCTAAGCCAGCCAGACAGCTGGATTAGCTATTTAAGCAATATGTAAGGAAAAAGCTAGTTACAAAAAGTGTCGACAGAGTGAAAAAATATCGCGAATCAATGATCAAATGTCACTCTGACAATCGACAGTCGTGCTCCTTTCAGTTTTTTGTGTTGCATTTGTCATTATCGTTTTAACATCGATAGAGAAGTTTTAGACATTTTAGATATACTAGATATTGCGGAATGGGCCGAAGTAATTGATGAAAACTTCGGGTTATACAGGCGGCGACAGGGTGTGGATGTTAATTACATCGAACTATTTATTTATTTATTAATTTACGGACAATATGTCCATTAAAACCATAATATTGACACGAATAAGAAAACATAGATGACAGTGAATGGAGAGTACATGTATGTGAAGGGCAAAGACAATGTAAAATAGAAAAAGTACATATAGAAAATAACTACAAATGAATTAAATGACAAAGAATTTTTTGACCGTTTTCGTATGACGAAAACGTGTTTTTTGTATATTTTGAACCTAATTGAGTAGAATTTAACTTATGCAAGCAAAAGGTAAGTTTTTATTTACGCAAGTGTCATTTTTGCGATGAATGTGCGAAATATTTTGCCCTTACCTCATGTCAGATCTGAAAACCTTTCTATTCTATCAATTTAATGTTATTCTTCGCACGCTTTGCTTTGATCTCCATTTTAAGGTTTGTTTGGGTTTGTTTTGCTGTCGCACGGAGAAAAAACTTACGTCGATCTGCCAAATCAAATGGGAAGTCCCGATTGTGGCATCACGTTCAAGTTGTCACTTTATTTTTAATATATTATATACGTTAGTTTAAAAAATATGAAATACCAGTTTATGAATAACGGTATTTAAAAGAAGTAATGTGTATTAATAAGAGCTACAATAATTAACTCTTTAATATTAATTTAACATAGAAAGTTTTTAATTTGATGTCATTTTATTGTCTACGGTAATGTGCGGTAGTGTGTGGGGCTACTTAAGATTTTCAAAGATAAAATGATTGGGAACAACGCAAATCGAACGTTCCCTACAAAATGCTTAAAAATCGCTTGGCTGAGCAAAAACAAAGATTTGAACTTAGATAACGATTAAAAAGTTGGGAACAGCGGCCGTAAGAGATGGTGTAGAGAATGAACGAAGAAAGAATGTCAGGAGAATTTATTACTCAAAGTGCATGGCAGAAGAATCGCCCAATAAATACATGGCACGATCAAGTGAATCAAATACTTGAGTCGGGTCATGTCATAACAAAAGTTTGTACCAAGACAATATTGTTTTGAATTCCATCCTTTCTGTCTTCCACGAAATATGGGAAATGGCTTTGATATATTTATCAACGTTGTTTTTACGTATTTTATTATGATAGGAAAGCATAATTAAGTCAGAAGTATTACATGAAAATAAATTCTGACGTATCATTTTTGTGATATCTTAGAATATAGTTACAGGTGCTCATTACTCATCACAGATGGCACTTGTAGCGATAATGAGGAACTGTCGGTAATATAGGGATTTAAATTTATATATATCAAGGTAATGAGCTCAGAATTATTCTTACCATCTGCTACCTAGTTAGAACATTGGCCTACTGGCTGTCCGAGCTGTGATTATAATTATCACAATAAAAATCTACAGTGTTTTTTTGACCCTGGAGTTTCATTTGGAAGAACTATCATATTCCGGGAGTTTTCAAAAATATTATGATGTGAATGAACAGACGAAATTAGTTGCTTAATAACAAAGCCTCATCTCAAACTAAATTACATTTCAATGTCAGTAAGTAATAATTTATTAATAATATTATTCTGTTTGCTATGCAAATTCACGAAATTTACAACGCGAACTATTTCTGTCAATAACCATGCTAAAGTCGTTAATTTCCACTAGAATTAGCTGAGTTTATCCTGAATAACTTGTTAATCATAGAGTGCTGCTGGTAGCGGGTATTTATAGTTTGCTCAATACCAGTTGACATTTGGAACATAAAAATAAATTTCATCGAATGGCCAAATATAGCGATATTGCACTAGATTAAACTTAACTTGTTTTAGAGTCTAGCTGTTGCGATAGTCCAGCTTTTGGTGGGTATTTATATTTTGCTTAGTAGCAGTTCACATTTGGATCATTATAACAATAATATCAATTATTATTTTTTTGGTAAACTAATGTTTTTAAGACAAGATTTTTTATGCATAGCACAAAGGGTAACAATTATTTTACAAGCAATAATTATTCGCCTGAAATACTCATCCACATTGAAAAATCTCCTAATAAAAGATACATGACGCCAACGGGACTCGAACTCGTGTCCCTTCGATTTCCGGTCGACAGCTCTGACCACTGAGCTATGGCGGCTTATCTCTTATCTGCGAAATTATTCAATATATACTAGTGTTTCATTCAACAATTACAAATGTAACAAGCAGTAATTGTTGAATGAAACACTAGTATATATTGAATAATTTCGCGGGTAAGAGATAAGCCGCCATAGCTCAGTGGTCAGAGCTGTCGACCGGAAATCGAAGGGACACGGGTTCGAGTCCCGTTGGCGTCATGTATCTTTTATCAGGAGATTTTTCAATGTGGATGAGTGTTTCAGGCGAATAATTATTGCTTGTAAAATAATTGTTAACAATAATATCATTCAATTGTCAAAAATGGTGAAATTATAACAACTAGATTCTTTCCCTCGGGGCCTATGTCATCTTTTGGGATTCTCTGTGGAAGGTTTTTTAATGGTCAGTGTGTCAGGAATGACGAAGGAGTCCTGCTGGAGAGATAAAAGATATCACTAAACCAGCGTCTCCAAATCCAGCCTACCACACAGTAGGTGGAAAGATGCATCCACCGCCAATACCTAGACAATCCTCACGCTATGAACCCGGGCACCCCTGCTAAGTTCCTAAACGTAGCGAACCACCTATGGCATAGGTGTTGGTTATCCAATTAATATTTCCTGGGGCGGCGGTACCCATACCCAATCTCATCTTATAATTATGAGGAGGGAAAATTGCCCTGATGATAGACAATTTAGGGACCATTTCTGAAGATCTAACTTCCTAACCTTCCTATTCCCCTTCTCCTTCCTATTCTCATCTCCTTCAGCCTTACACCATCATTTATCAGTTCTTTGATATCGAATACTTCATCATTCTTGCATCGCTTTTTACTAATTAGGACGAGGGATGCTATTGGTTAATTTTTAACTAGCCGCTCAGGTGTACAGATGGGATCCCTGGAAGGTATGTCTTAGATATGATGACATAAAAGGTCATACTTTAGCTATAGAATTTCAAGTTAACTAACTTCGGCCACATCTGAAGGTCTGACCCAAACGACGCTTCGTAAACCGTCGGCTGAGGAATTCAGCTTACCCAGAGAGAGAGAAAATCCTTGTTGAAACCCTTTGGGAAAATATTAAGTTTCCTTTGGGGGGACCGATACAGGTGTAACCTGTTCCTTAGTGAACCCATAAAGTGTTTGTTAAAGTCCATTACACTTTATTACCATTGTTAAATTGCTACAAACACGTATTATTCTTGCAAATTGTTTTTACCCAAAACAAAGAATAACGATGTGTTTATTTAACAATCCCACAAAACAATATATTGTTTTCTTCCAAAAAATGTTAATTGTAAAACATAAAACTATTTATATATTTAATTATATTATTATGTGTCATTCTCTGCGTACTAAGAAGTAATTCACTTCCATCTTCACTAATATGATTTAAGTGTTTCGGTAAAGTTTAACAAATCCACTGGGATTAGTCGTATCTCGGTCGTATAGACCAGTGTTCCGCAAAGTGTGCTCCGCGGCACACTGGTGTGCCGTGGCCATTTGTAAGTGTGCCGCGAGTCCCGCGTCACTTCTCACAAAGTGCTCTGTAAATCGGTCTTTACTTTTCTGTGCGGCGCGACGGCCGGAGGTGGCGTGGGTGGGACTCGATCGCTGCGAAGTGGCCGTGTGCTACGCCGCTACGCTACATTATCACGTGTGCTACACTACATAAGTGGGGTGCTATTGCTACATTATCACGTGATGTGCATATTATCTGCGCACGAGCTATTGGGGTGCATGCGCGTGACAATATAACATTACGAATTCATGGAGCTTAAAACTGATCGGACACTAAAATTAAAATTTTCTGAAACAGAGTTAGCACATTTTTGGCTCCACGTAAAAAATGAGTATCCACTGCTTTCAAAGCGAGCTATTGCAATTCTATTACCATTTGCCACGACCTATTTATGCGAATTGGGGTTTTCAACTCTCACAATGATAAAGTCAAAAAAGAGAACGCCTGAGGACGATCGACGAAGAGATGCGAGCAGCGTTATCAACGATTGTTCCAAATTTTGATCGCCTGTGTTCAGTTAAACAGGCTCACATTTCGCATTAAACATCTTTTCATGTTATATTGATTTTAACAATAAATATTAATAAAATATTGTTTTTGGTAAATTTTGGTTCGGAGTGGCCACGCTTATTACGAATAATTTTTAGAAAAAATCTTTAGATATGCCGTAATTACTATAAAAGGAAACTTTTTGGCTTGATGGCGGCGGAAAAAGATGCATTTTAATAATCAATTGCGTAAAATTAAAATTCACTTCTCGAACCGATTCGGTGACAGTTCGCGGTCATTCCGTCACTGTTATGTGTTAAATATCAATCATAATTACACAAACCCGGCTAGACAAACCCTGCTTTGCCAAACAAACCATTCAAAACCTGGGATGTTTTTTTAAATTATAATGACATGCAGCTTTCGTAGTTTAACCTCAAAGTTCGCCGTTATTCGTAATAAGCCTAGCCAATCCTATCCAAAATTTACCTTGTTTTTTTTTTCTTTGGTGTACCGTTAAAATTTCTTGATTAGTTAGGTGTACCGTGAACATAAAAAGTTTGCGGAACACTGGTATAGACGATCATAACTCGCATTATGAAGGTAGAGCCCTGACCGTGAACCCATTAAGTCTGACATACTTAATGCCGCACCAGTAATTGTATATTACAGTGATACCTAGAAAGCTTTAGATAGCACCACGGTCCTTATGAAGTTTTGCAATAAAACTCCGCTTAGAAATCTGTGCGAGCGCTTTCTGAGCATGCGATGGTCTAACTATTTGATATTAGTATTTGTTTTTATCATTGTTTCGTAATCATCAACTTATACAGGGTGTTAAAAAACGCACTTGACTTACTTTAACCAGTGATTCCCGACATTATTTGGGGAAAATAATGAAAACGAAATTTTGGAATCCTGTGACGTTTTTTTTGTTTGACCTCAACGTTTTTTTATGTCATAATGAAGTTTTAGGTCAGTTGAAACCATTTCGGAAAGCGCGATTTTTTAAATCAATAATTATAAATGAAATTACAAAAATTACACATTTTTCATACAATGATCAGAACCAGAAAATGAATCTAATAACCACACATGTTTACCGTATTCATAGATTTTGAAAATACCCCATTGCGCGACCACAAACATTCGACAATATTGCTTTAAGTATGTAGAATATAACGATTACCAAACCGTGCTAATTAAAACATCCATGAAGTATGCCAGCAGCCAGCAATTAGCATATCATCAATGAAGCAGAAATCAGGTTACTATCAAGTGTTTACCGTAGTAATGGCTTCGTGTTATTGTCATCAGATGGCGCTTAATTTCAACAGGTAGGGTTGACGGACATGCAACTCCATGGCCGAGTGCCAGAGACGTTGCTTGCCAATTTTCTATGACCTGCGCTTTCATTCGCTTATTTTAGCGCAGACGTTTAGCTGCGATCAAGGGCGACCCCCTCATTGGTAAACAATCAACAACGATGATGTTTTTTAACGAAAATAGTCAACAGAAAGACACTAATGAACGTGAGTCATTTATCTCGGTTGGTGGACAAAATGTAAGCATTTCACTGGCTGACGAAGAGAAAACATTGATTTAGTATTTCAATTTAGGCTACGCATATAAAACAGATCGTTATGCTTGATCAATTTGAAGAAAAGTTGAAACGGTATGGGAAAAATTCACTTTGAACTTTACCCTTCCTAGGTTACCCGTTTACCCTTTTTAGGTGTACCCGGCGTTGCTGGGAATAATCCTTAGGTGATAGGCATATAACATCCAGGACATTTCTGTAGGCCTTTTTAAAATATAAAATTCCATAGTAGATTATTTTGATATATCTCATGAGGTTTAGCCAGCGTTAGCAATGTTGTTCCCGAAAATATATTTTTTACGACTTGATTATAAAACATAGACTTTTCTCTACTTTATATATATATAATATGCATGTATTATATATGTAAACCTTCCGGGAAAAATTCTCTAAATTATAGTGAATGCCCTATCAAAATACGTTGCGTAGTTTAGAAGAACTAAGCGCACAAACAGACAGACGCGGATAGCTACTTATTTTATACTATTTAGAGATGTAGTTTCAAATCTTGTCACATTATTTGACGACCATCAAATCTGCAATCAGCGCCATTTTGATTTTTAAAATTTAAACTGTCCCCGTTAACACCGATTGAGGGCTCATTTTAGCTCTTGAATAAATAGTGATAAGCTGACAATCATAACAACATAGCCGTTATGCTTGAAAGTTGATGAAAACTTAATCAAATGCTGAAACTGGCAGAGAATCCGCATTTAACGGGGACAGTTAAAATTAAAATTGTGCTGTTCTTCGATATGATAGGAGCTTGAGACAACCAAAGTATTTGAGCTTCAAACTTTTGTATATAAAAATCAACGATAACATTTTTACCACCAATAAGAATCGAAGCGGTGCTTGAAATGGCTTTAGCCATCTTTGGTGACCAGATCTGAAAAGCCCGCTACTTCCTATATTTTTTGCCTTCTAATTTTCTTCAGTCTCGCAACATAACGCAACATAAGAAGAATAAAAACAGATTTAATAGTACTACATAAAATACTTCATTACAAAATTGACTGTCCTGAGTTACTCCAATTAATCAGCATCCACATACCCAAAAGATCTTGCCGAAATTTACTACCCTTTTATTTTTACAACACCAGGACACTGTCTTATCAAAATTCCACGATTCCAAGACTTCACAGTCTCGGAAATAAATATTCTAATCTGAGAGATATATTTCATCTTAAAAATAATCAATATAAATATTGTTTATTTCAATTCGTTTATATATCGAGACACGGATAGACAGCTATAATTTCCGCAATTTATATATTTTTATTTTTATTTTGAATATCTATTTATGTTAGACTTCTTATCATTTTTACTAATGTATCTTATTTTATTATATGCTTTTGTTGTAACATTTAATATTTTTTCGTTGTATTATGTTTCCTTTATTGTTTTAATTTTGTAGAATTTATAATAACTGTGATACTCAACTATTAAACTTTGTAGTGTGTAAAAGCCCATTAGGGCGTGTAATAAATAAATAAATAAATAACCCAATAATGAATTCCAGTTTTTTTTTATTATTAAAGTTCACCTTGTAACCAGTATTTTATATTTATTTTATAGTTAAAATAATATTCAATATTCAAATAATTTTCTCGGGTCTGTACGAAAACAAAAAACACAATTTAACGAGATTTTCAAAAAACACTATTTCTTTTGAAATAATGTGTAAGCCGCAGTAGTGACCAGTATGCGAGTATACGCAGAATAACTTTTTTTTTTTTACATTAATACCGCACAAGAGTCCCAACTGCTCCCGTCTGGAGCCAGTGAGACTATGGCATCCCCAATTGGGGTATGTTGTGAGGCTGAGGGTATTGGGGAGGGGAGGGAGATGGGGAAGAGGAAGGTGGGGAAGTACCTGGCTATTCAGATCTGGTCACCAAACACGGCTAAAGCCATTTCAAGCAACGTTTCAATTCTGAATGGTGGTCTTACACCAGGGCGATACTGAGAGTATCTTCCACTCTGGAACGTGCCGCAAATATACTATATATTATTTTAAATTAATTAATTGTGAAATAACACAAATTAATCAAATAAAATTTATTTGCGCACGCCGGGTTCGAACCCGCGACCTTCGGATCTGTAGTCAAAAGCGTATACCACTAGACCACGCCGGCCGTCAACTATGACAAAATTGTCAGCATTTTTAATGCACATGGCCGGTCAACCCGTGAGGAAGCGGTTTAAGTGCTGTAAGAACCCGCCGACCAATTATAGCGCGTTAGAGGGTCCCACGGTTTTAATCGTTTTTAAGTGTCGATTTATTAATTATACGTGTATCATATATACTTAAACTTATATGTATATTCAGAATCAACGTTTGTTGATATATATGAATATAGGTTTTCAAAGCCATAATATGTTCATATAATATAATAACTTCCTTATTGGAGATGTAAAACCGACATCCTTCTGTGGTATTCACACAAAAAAAACAGTTAATGAAGGAAATTTCACTTAAAAATTAAATCATTCTTCGAAATTCCAGTTAAAAATGATATTATTTTAAGCCATTAGTAGTAATTATTTAGCCGATAGGGCGGTTTATAGTACAATGTTGGTGGCGTTTGGAAATACAAACAATATGAAAATGATGAAGTTGATCCATTATGGGCGAACAATGGTGGATGAAACGCCGAGGAAAATAATAGGGCTAAAATAATATTATGGTATTATTTTCCGTGGTTTAAACAACGCGAAATAAGAAATAAAGCCTTCATTATGAAGTGAAAAACTTTATACAGGGTGTATCAGCACGTATCCGAAGGATTTTAGCAAGCGAATCTCGAGAATTTTATGAGTAAGAAATGTAGATGACATTTTACTAAAAAATATTTTTTTCCATTACACGTCGCCACTGATCACACTGCCACACGTCGCAACAGATCACGTGGGAAGCTTTTTGTCTCGTTACTACGGTGCTGCTAGAACGAGAAGAATCGCATGTCACGTGATCCTCTAGGCTATTTCCAGTAGCAGCAAGTGATGGAATTTCGTTTATTGAAAAAAAAATATCGGACTGCAAAATGACATCTGCATTTTTTACTCCAAATATGCAGAAGAATCGCTGGTTAAAATCCTTCGAGTATGTCTTTAAATACCCTGTACGATCAATGTAAACATGACGGTATTTTTGAAGCCCATCACTAGATATCTCCTTAACTTGAATATGTTTTATGAAGTATTTAAATCGACGATCAGCACCACGCGTTATTTTATACTATTTAGAGATGTGGTTTCAAACCTCGTCACATTATTTGATGACCATCAAGTCGACAATCAGCGCCATTTAGAATTTTACATTTTAACGATCCCCGTTAACACCGATGCACGGCTCATTTTAGATTTTGAATAAATAGTGATAATTCAACAATTATAACAGCATGGCCGTTTTGATTGAAAGCTGGTGAAAACTTTATCAAATGCACAAAATTTAACTAATGTTGTATCTGTTTTTAGAAAACTACTAAAAATGTTTATAACGGCGAGTTAAACATGAAATTCGTATAGCACTTCCGCCCAGAATTTATACGTAAACGCAATTTGATTTCGACTACAAGCTTGCAAATAATATCCATTAAAATATGAGAAGATGTCTAATATTTTAGAATATATGGATGGAATTATTTAAGATTTAATAAGGCGTTAATTTAAAACACTCCGGGCGCCATTTGACTGAAGACCAGGGATTTCTGTCTGGATTTTATAGATCAACGCAATGTCATTTTCTCTTGAGCTATGGAACTTGCTAATATCTATTTAACAGCATGACTAGACTTTTATTGTTTTAGTTTTCAAAAGGCGCCCATTTCAAGACGCTTCAGGTGCCAAATTGCTCAGGATCGAGGCTGTCTTTCATCAGACTGATGCCAGGAGTATCTTCTTCTTAGTGAAAATCTAAAATTATTTATATTGTTCTGCTTTTAAACGGTTAAAACCATCGATTTTGTTTGGTGGTTAAAACGAAACCCCGTATTCCGGAATAATAGAACCTCAAAAGTAATATTCTCGTAAATGATAAGGCTCTATATATACTCGATAAGTTTATAGCAGACTGTAAGATACACAGTGGTGGCAAACAGGAAGTGGCTGAAAGAAACCCCGTGGCAGGTAGGTACCTGGGTATTTCCGTTAAATTTGCCGGGTTTACAATGGCAAATTTTATTTTCAAAGAATGCAAAATAACAGGAAGCGAGAAGTTCAAAATAACCTGCGTTGAAAGCTTGTAAAAAGACTTCTAGAAAATAACTTAGCTACTGAAAATCAATAAGTAAGTAATAAGTACTAAATAAAAGTACCTATTGGAATTCAATTAACGTTAGATTAAGAAATAAATGTTTATGTACTTTCATGGACCTACGCATTTGATAGATTCTCGCAATGGAAAATTAACAAATAAATTAAACAATAAAAGAATACACGACAGAGCTAAATCAAAGATAAGGCGCTATCTGCACCGAAGGAAACAGAAAGTTATAATAAATTTGGTAAAACTGAATCAGAAGAATCAAAATTCCACAGGGTACAGTATTAGGTCACATACTATTTATTTTATACGTAAATTGGTTTTTAAAGGATATTTGTAGGATTTACTGAACAGTATTCTGTACACGACAGTGATTTATTTAATTACGCGTTAAAAGCAACAATTTACATTGCGGCGACTAACGTCTATGCTAGCGGAGTTGTGGTTTTAAAAGAGGGCGAGCGAGTAGGCTCTACTGTACATAAACCTTTGTCTTTGTCGTCTCACTCTAACACTGCAGGAGTCAAAAGTACAACTTTACTATATCACAAAAATGAAAATTTTATGTATACCATTTGGTGGAAATATTACCTAAATCTTATGCTGATGATCCAGTAATAACTTTGAAAGAAAACCAATCACGAAATAATGTATCAACTATTAGAACAGTAAATATTCTGAAAACCCTGTTCGATAACATTAGATTTTTCATTCCACATTAGGTCAGGAATCTCCAGTTAAAGTAATTCAGTGCGTCTCGTAACACCTGTACCAATATATTCAAATATTGTCAGGCTTTTCATAACCCGGGAATATTTATCTTATTTTAATAATTAATCAATTTAAAAAATGCAGTTTTTGTATTCTCGTTAACAGCAAAGCTGTATTTTGACACCTGAGCCCACTGTTCGAGAGTTGATGCTTCGGAGAAAAAGATCTTGCTTTACAGTAAAGTTAATAAACTTTAATTCTTTTTTTTTCAGGTAAATAATCTAGCAGAGATTGGCAACAAACCGTTTTGAGCAACTAAAGATCTTCTGCGACAGGAACGAACAATAAAGACGCGTTTATTCCGGTTCAGTTTCTCAAGTTCCCCATCCATGACAATAATTGTCCTTTTCCGGTACTTTTTCTTCCCTCAACCCTTCGTGTAAAGTTAAGGGAACTGGGTATTATTTTCCTTCAGAGGATGTCAACAATAATACCTCCGTAGTTTTTTTTAAATATTATTTGTGAAAAAGACTTCTTTCCTGTGCAATTAAATGTTATTAAATGAATTTAAAAATAATACATGGTACTATCAGAAGTTCTCAGCGTTTTCCGGGCTTTACACAGAGTTTTTATAAATCAGACATAGACAGTAATTTTATGTTATAAGTAAGTTAAAACCATTTCCATAATGAGATATGAATCTTTGAAATATCCATCTAACGCATTGAATAGAGAATAACGGTATTTTCTTTAACTCTTGACAGGCCAAGATGCCAAACAAAACGTCTGTAACCAAGTGGGTCTTCCGACAACCTAGGAATTCGTCTATTGGGCTTTTAAACTATAGAAATCACAATTATTCAGTCAATAATTATTAATTGTAACTTATGTATTTGCGAAGGAATACGTAAAATACTAAAATGATATGTCAAGTATTTAAGCTAATATCAGGAGGATAGTAATTTTGGGTACTACCTACTCCCCTGCTTGGCTGCGGGATAGTTAATCATTGATCTAACTAACAAAACACAAGATAAATATGATATCAAAGATATCATATTTTCATTTACAGGCACTAACATTAACATAAGTATGAATAGCACAACAGCATAAAGAAAGTAACAATTGATAAAGTAGAAAGAAGATTGTCGAAAATAAAAAGTAAAGTATAAATTAAAAAGCAAAAAGTAAAAATTAAAAAGTAAAAAGAAAAAGTAAAAAGTAAAAAATAAAAAGTAAAAAGTAAAAAGTAAAGTATAAATTAAAAAGTAAAACTTAAAAAGTAAAAAGTAAAAAGTAAAAAGTAAAAAGTAAAAAGTAAAAAGTAAAAAGTAAAAAGTAAAAAGTAAAAAGTAAAAAGTAAAAAGTAAAAAGTAAAAAGTAAAAAATAAAAAGTAAAAGTTAGTATCATATAACAATAAAGTTGATTATTGTGAATCCGAATGGCCCAAAGCCAGTAGGACTATGTCATCATCACTTAAAATATGTTGTGAAGCTAAAAAGAGGAGGGGATGGAAATGAGATAGGGAAGAGAAAGGTTGGGAAGTACCTGATAAAGAATAATAATGTTAAAAAAAAAAACATTCTAAATCTCCGAAAATTAGTCTTGCCTTTTACAGCGATACGCGATGACGTAAAAACGTTATATATAAATAAATAAACATGTATTTTATGAATAAAAAAGTTCGTCTCTCAGTTAGAATAAGCCGAGCAAATATTTCATTACAATCCGATCTCATAGACGTCGCCAACTGCCATAAATCCCCGGAAACGGAAGTGGCGCCGTAATGAGGAAGCCCAGAAGGCTCTGGCTGTTTCATTTAATGCGGCCTTATCTCCCGGGAAATACTTTATTCACTCAACTCTTGCTGAATATTATATTCGTGTATTTACTGCGCATACATTTACCAGAAACATATTATTAAATTATCATTTATAACTATTTAAGAAAGTTCTCTCGGCCCAAACAAACAAACAAAAAAAAAAACAAAAAAAAAACCACGTAAACGTATTGAAGATATTGTAAAAAAAATATCTAAAATACAACTCTGCCGCTGCCTAGCAACTATGTATGTAAATTCTATGTATATAAAGAAGGGAGTCTGTGGCGGGCGGCTGGACCGCGTGACGCACACCGGGCGGTTTTTATACAAATCTACAGTTTTATTCCGAGACTGATGTCTTCATTAGATTTCGAAGAACTCTGCGTAAAGCTGGGCAACGCCGGGAACTAGTTAATATATAACTTAAAATTAGATGGATTGTTCCTACCTTCTGGAATGCGATCAATGATTTGTACCAAACAACTACTGCCTGTGGCGGCACCGCGATCTGCTATGCGTACTACATGGCAGAATAGACTTGTTGGATAAACACAGCAAGACACGGGGATGTTGCTAAATAACATCTCTGTTCATTTTTTCATAAACATAAACCTTGAAGGTTTCAAGATAGATGCAAATAATGTCGCTTAATTCGCTTTAAGAAAAATCGTTTTAATCATTACAGCTGTAATCAATTTTAAACCTAAAAAAACTAACTAACTAACCATCACACCGCTTCCCCGCAGATAGGATAGTCAGAGAGGACGGATCGCCCCTTGCCTCGTTCGAATTCATACTCGCTGTTATTCACACTCTGGACATGGCCCGACCCAAGTATTTGGTTCAGCTGATCGTGCCATGTCTTCTTCGAGTATCCCCGTATTCCTCTACCATTCACGTTAGCATCGTAATTCACTAAACCAATTAAAACCTATTTAAAGATACCACTATTTTACATCGTCCTTGAAAAACTAAAAGATGTCAAATGGGAACCACATATTCATCTATTCCATCTCCTTCTAGTCCTTTATCTCATTCACCCTACAACATCCGCAAATTGACCCATAAAACACGCAAACATAATCAGTAAGTTTAAAAGGCACTGCAATAATAATTTTGCAGATGAAATTATTTTTTTCCCGGAGCCCAGTCATTTCAATTGAAAGTGCTTAGACCACGACTGCTTCTGCTCGTAATAACGCCACGTTCTGTAGAATTCATTAAAACTGTGCAGCGAGGTTCATAAATGGACGAACAAGAAAACAAACCGGCATCAAAACATCAAAATTCGGTCATAATTATTTACATCTCCTAGAAAGCCCCGTTGTAATCTCACCATCTTTCTCACAAACGACGTAAGTAGGAAAAGAGTGGTTAAGAGGAAGCTACAAGCCAAAAATTTGTATATTGTTGGTATACCTTATATCGTAGGTAATAGGCATTAAAATCGCTTGACAAACGGGGTCTAAAAACCTTTGATTTCAAGCAAAAAACTGTTTTTTATTTATTTTGTAAATAATTTTATAAGAAAGCAAAAAAGTTACTCAAGTTAAAGTGTCACAGATAATCTTATCTATAATACTGTATTTTTTACAAGTTGTTTCCTTTACGCGTTCATACATTTCTATTGAAAAAATATTTTTTTTAGTAGTTTGTTTGTATCATTTCTATTTTTTATTGAGTAATTTAATTATTTATTTGTATTCTACTGAAGCGAAACGATGGAAAAACCTTCAATTTACCTAAAGCATATTTTTTTGTATTTATAATGTACATCAATTCGTTATAAAGATTAATCAAATAGTGATTAGGCATTAAGCTTTGCCTTAAGAGAAAAGGTGCTGTATGGTTTACATGCTACGTATTTCTTCAAATTTATTCGTACAAGTCTAAACTAAAAACTTACCTTTTTAAACTGTCATACCTTTAAATTAGATATACCATTCCTGAGAGAAAGTCTAGTTATATCCAATTATTTCCTAAATCCTGTATCTAAATTTCGCTAATAAACAATTATTTAATGTTAATAAGGTGATAATTTCAAGTGACCTACCAGGTAAGTATTGTACTGTATATTATCTCCAAATGTATTATAAACTTGTACAGCGCCCTTGAGGTGATTTTGCACAAAAACGGTGCTATAAAAATCATCCAAACATTATTATTATTATGGTTTAAAAACTCGGCTATCATAGAGAGATCAAAGATCTCCGTTACCGACAGCATAGACTGTTCCATCAGCCATTCAGCAGGATTATCTTGCCAGAGAGAAATCTTGCTGTTGAACAGAATCAATTCAGAAATCAACACATTTAGCATCAATGAAGCTGTTGACAGTCGCTCTTTCATATCATCTAAATATTATGATTTTATCAGTGTGGATTTATTTATTTTTCCGCTGTTTTTATTTCTGTTTGAAAAGTGTTTTAGTGTTCACTCATTTTTACAGGAGACTGTATTATGCTAATTTGCCCCAGTTTAGTTAAGTGCAACCCATATAGATGGCAGATCATACTTGTTAATTTAATTTCCTCCCTACGGAATACGTAATAATATTTTCTACCAACACGATATACAGTACAAAGGATTGCCTCATTTCTGATGCTGTAACTTGAAGCTAATATTATTATCAGTCTTCTCAGGAGAGGTAAATTAGAAAATAATGGATTGATTAGGATATTACGTAAAGTCGGGTTGTTGGTTATTTAATCCCAAAGCCGTGGATAAGAAATTTGTAAAACAATAACGTTGTTTTAACTCATTTCTTTCATTTATTAATTCCCTGTATTTCATAATCCTCTCGATAACTGTCCATAATCTATCTATTTATATAAAAGAGAGTGTTTTTATAAAAATCTACAGTTTTATTCTGAGACTGATGAAATTTGCACACTTGGCCTAATATTGGTTTTCGAAAACCTCTATTTAAACTATTCCCGGCGTTGCCCGGGAATTCAGCAAGAATTAAATATTTTTTTGCAATGGGTATAAAACTCGGTTAACTTATCATATATACATGGTGTCCGGAAACTCGTAGTACAAGCCGGAAACTGGAGAATGTATACCACACGGGGAACCCAAATAAACATAAAGTTTTTTGATTTGAGCATTTTTATAAAAAAAAAAAAAAACAAAAAAATATATTTTTCGGCTATTTCAGGGTTCAAATTTTTTCGTCACTATTTGTTTTACTTTTAAATTTTTAAATAGTTTTAATTAGTTGGGTACTTTGATCTTCAGTAATAATTTATAAGAATTTGATCAAAAAAAAATCAATTTCTGACTCGATTTACTCGAAAACGAAAGCTCAAATCAAAAAAAATTATACTACAAAATCGACTCCAAATGTGATGTAGATTCACCAGTTTCCCGCTTGTACTACGAGTTTCCGGACACCATGTATATAGCCTTACGGAATTTTATCTGTGAAATTTTATGCATTGTCAAAATTCCTCAAAGATATTGTATGGACATACGTAATAGGTGCTGTAACTATGTATAATTTAATTTACCTCTATCACTTGTATCATAACGTACCTACTGTGTATGCTTATATAAAAAATTAAACTCGGATTTCATAAATTAAATTTCAAAATCAAAAATTAAATTTAAATCGTAAATCCAAAGTAATATGTTATCCTTTGGATAGTGCTTATGAAGAGGATGTTATCCTGTAGATAATGCTTATGAAAAGGATGTTATCCGGTAGATAGTGCTTATGAAGAGGATGTTATCCTGTGGATAAAAAAAAGGAAACAACATGTTGAAATCTTATCTTATTTTATGAGAATTAAATGGATAATTCATAGACCCATATTTCATCATGGAGGTGCCAATGTGAGATAAAAGTATTTGCGTTGGTTTAAAAATTCCAAACGGCACAAACTGTGTAAATTTAATGACGGCAGATCAGACAACCGATTTCTGCTCGGTAGTTGGATTACCAGTATCTTTGTACTGACAATAACTAATCTATTACTAGCCTATAATAATATGTTAGTTATTGCTACTAGCCTAGGAATATTTCAGACAGCACATTTCTGCTCTGTAGTTGAATTACCAGCATCTTCGTACTGACAATAAGTAACCTATTGTTAGCTTTATAGAAACTAGCATAGGAAGATTTCAGACAGCAGATTTCTGCTCTGTAGTTGGATTACCAGCATCTTCGTACTGACAATAACTAACCTATTGTTAGCTTTATAGAAACTAGCATAGGAAGATTTCAGACAACAATTTCTGCTATGTAGTGAGATTACCAGCATCTTCGTACTGACAATAACTAACCTATTGTTAGCTTTATAGAAACTAGCATAGGAAGATTTCAGACAACAGATTTCTGCTCTGTAGTTGGATTACCAGCATCTTCGTACTGACAATAACTAACCTATTGTTAGATTTATAGAAACTAGCATAGGAAGATTTCAGACAACAGATTTCTGCTCTGTAGTTGGATTACCAGCATCTTCGTACTGACAACAACTAACCTATTATTTGACTTATAGAAACTAGCGTAGGAAGATTTCAGACAACAGATTTCTGCTGTGTAGTTGGATTACCAGTCTATTCGTACTGACAACAACTAACCTATTATTAGCCTTATTAAAACTGGCGTACGAAGATTTCAGATAATATACTCAAGCAGTTCTGAAAATAAACAAAGGCCAAGTTCTATTTACTGAGAACTTTAATGCTTTTGAAATCCCCTTTCTTGCTTCGGAAATGAATAATAACGGGTGATTTTGACAGCTAACAGCTTGCTGCATGTGAAATAATTTGAGCAGGTTATGATCACTGAAGAGATAAGACAATAGCAGTGTATTTAGGGAGTGTCTGTGTGCCTGTCTGGGGCCTAAAAATAAAAAATACAATAGTTTTCTTTCAAATTAGTATAGAGAACACATTTTTAAATACATCTATTTGAATTTAGCTTTTTTTTCGGGAATTAATAAATTAATTAATACAATTCTTGAAAGCGGAAATTAACCCGTTTCCCGACATCCGATCGAGCTGAAACTCGGCAGATAGGCTCGTTGCCGATGACAATGCATTTTTTCAACTTTTGGCGATAATTTTGTACCCACACGCGGACACACGCATTTATCTGAAATCGGATGACATTACAACTGTTAATATACGAAATTAACGTCAGTAATACCCGATCGGCATTTGGCGAGATTGGTAGAGTTTGTCAACTCCAGTTCCTGCGTAGAAAGGTTCAATACTCAAACAAAAAAAGGATTTTTTTTGTTTTAAAAGAAATTTTAAAATAGATGTGTTATAGTAGGTAAAGAAAACTTTTCTTCATGTGAATAACGTGGGAAAGTCACAACTGCTCCCGGTTGTCCCGAGCGAATGGGACTACGGCATTGTCAATTATTGGTAAATTTTGTTAGGTTGAAATGAGTGGCGAAAGCAAGGAGATGAGAAAGAGTTCCTGGCTATCTGGTCACCAAACACGGCTAAAGACATTTCAAGCAACTTTTGATTCCGAATGGTGGTGGTTACCAAAACAATTCTGAAAATATCTAACACTCCGGAGATTTTCCATTCAGTGGTGTTACTTCATTAATCCCTGAGAAATCTATTTCTAGTACGATTCTCTAGTAGTAAGCAGTTTGGATGTCGTTGCAGACTGACATTTTAATGGTGACATAACATTGCCTAGGCATTCTAAATTTAAATTATATTAGAGGTTAAGTTTAGGCATTTCATCACATTAATGTCTAGACAAATTTGTTGTGTCCCTGGTGTCTAACTTTGTATATTATTTGAATTCTTAAATCAAATCTTAATCTCTAATTGTGAGTGTATATTCACTAGTTTCCTGCTTTACTAAGAGTTTCAGGAAACCATGCGTGTAGATACAAGATGTTAATGGACGTACTTTACTTACTTTAAATAGTGATTACTGACATTATTTGTAATAAAAAATTTAAATTGAATTTTGGTCTCCGTTGACATTTGTGATGTTTTTTTTTTCAACTTAAAACATCAGAAAATTATTAGATATTTAACAGCTAGGGTCGATGTAAGTTTATGGGCGATTACTCAGATGAGTGACCAGAGATGACATGTGGAAGATTTTTTTTAATTGTTTATTTTTCAATTTAAAAAAACAAAAAACATTAAAAAGGCACCGGAGACTAGGATTTCAATTACATTTTTTACTCCTTACAATAAGTGCGTCCCTTAACACCATGTATATAAGATGCGAAGAAATAAAGGTATGATTTTGGTGTGTATCTAACTCGAAAATGCCGATTCAAAGTTTCCTAATTTCTGTACCTAGACATTACTCATTTATTTTTTCGTAATACTTGACATAATTAAAAAAAAACATAAAATATATTTGTGCATCTTGATTGGAGAAAGACTACAATTCAGAATCTAAAGGTTGCATTTGCTTCAAATGGCTTTTTTAATTTTTGATGATCAGACCAGGAACATCCCAAACTTCATCTTCTCCATAACTGCCCTTACTTTCTTCAGCTTCACAACATACCATCTTTGGTAATGCCATCGACTCTCTGGCTCCGGGCAGTTGCGAATTGATACTCTTATAGTATTATCTATGTAAGATATTGTGTCAGCGCTTTATTAGCAGCAGAGGAATACCTGGACGGATGACGAACCTCGTGCTGGCACTGTTGGTGGACGCGGTGGACTCTCACGCTGCAGCAACTGGTCTAGTGTCTTCACCACCTAGGATTCTTGCTGCAGAATCTCCATCTTCTATATTCGTGTCACCTTTTCCTGTTCTTCATTTTACTTAACTTAACGTTATTTTTGTAATCTTTATATTTTTTGTAATGCCTGCATCAACTGTAAAGCGCCCGTGAGGTGTTATCTCACAAAAGCGGCGCTATACAAATTGTCCAATAAATAAATTAATTAATTAATATAACCATAATCAAAACCACATCCTAGATTTGGAAAATACAAAATAGTATAAACGTTTATATTTTTTTGACTAATCGTTGGAACTATACATAATCCGCTTACATTAAAAGAGATTAACTTATATGTCCCTAACAAGTGTACTTATGGAAGATACCATGCACTTTTTCATTTGTGAGGACTTTCCGAAAGCGAGAACTTCTGCCTTGAGAACGCGCCAATCAACAGAGCGACTCAACTGCTTAGCAATTCCGCATTGACCATCGACTCAACTGCTTAACAATTCTGCATTGACCATCGACTCAACTGCTTAACAATTCTGCATTGACCATCGTGGATGAGCAGCGTCCTCGTTCGTGACTCCAGAAGCCTCCAGTCAGGTTGTAAGGCTGATCGGCTTGTGTTGGCTTCTTTCGTTTCACGCCAAGGATTGGCTTGCCGTTGAGATAGATTGAGAGATTCGCTTCTCAGTAAAACACTTGTGTTTTTTCTTGATATGTTTTAATATGTCACAAAGAAGAGGGTAGACTTTAAAACTTAGAAAGAGAAGCGAGAGTTGGTTGATAATGAATGTTGAAGAATGCTAATGTAGAATTGAATGATAATGTAGAATTGAATCGTATCTGGATCACAACAAGCTATTTATAAACAAACATAGATTTGACGTGACTACAGACACGAGATATTATAGACGCGTAATTATGACAATATTACACTATGACGTGCCATAGACAAAAATATTTAACATAAAAGGTGGCACAGACAGAAAAAGATAATGTAAAAGGCTCTACACATCGAGATTATAATATGAAAAAGTGAAAGAGTAGGCTTGAGTGAAGTTAAATAAAACAGGACAATCACAAGATACGACACGCAACATACTCCCGGCTTTGACAAACTAAGTTTGTTAACAAAATCATGATGAAGTCGATGAAAGTAAAGTTCACTGGGTTTCACAACTTTTTTTTTTTTTTTTTAAAAGAAAGACAAACATTCCCGGGTTACGAATAACCTAACAATATTTGAAAATCTCCTACTACCACCACAGTAAGCTGAAAATGTTGCTTGTGTTGTGATGGAGGACTTAGCCAGCCGAGGAATTGAACACACTTCGCCTGGGTGGGACCCAGACGCGATGTCAACTCGGCCACCGACCGGTCAACAATTGCAAACAACCGACTGCTTAACAATTCTGCATTGACCATCGACTCAACTGCTTAACAATTCTGCATTGACCATCGACTCAACTGCTTAACAATTCTGCATTGACCATCGACTCAACTGCTTAACAATTCTGCATTGACCATCGACATTTTCAACGTCACTTGCAGACAGTTCAGCAATTATCTTTTGAAATATCTCAAAATAGTAAAACTGCCTCCCTATGACATTTTATACTCACATGTTCCTCAAATAATATACACCTAAGTAGTAATAGTTCGTGAACATTAATTAAAAACCAAAATTTTTTCAAGAGCTATAAATAACCAAGCACCATTTAATTGACCATTTCGCCATAACCCGTCACATTTATCACAAATTAATGATTTAACGGGGGTTGACTAAATTCATAGCACCCAAATAAATCATCCAATCTTGAGCGAAGAAAGGAGCCTAAGGAGAATATGTGACGCACATGTTAGCAAAAGTCGGGGACTTCCGAGGAAGACATGACATTCATCATCAAATGAATCAGATACTTGAGTCGGGCCATCTCAAGAGTATGTATGAGACGATGTATGAATTTGAATGAGGCAAAGACTGTGTGCCAAGACCTAGTTGTTTGGTGGTCCGTCGTCTCTGCCTACCCCTGCGAGGAAACGGGGTGATGGTTTTAGTTTTTCATGCCAAGACCTACGTCTACAGATCTTGTGTACAATTTTAAATGTAAATCTAGATTGAATAACTACATAAGCATTACACCTCTCGCGATAATAAAACACCTAACATTTATTATAAGCAATATTTAGACGCTTATTATTGCTTATAATAATTTGTTATCCTTTGTGCTATGCATAAAAAAACTTGTCTTATAAACAATAGTTTATCACTAAAAAATAACAACTAACATTTTCTGAACACACTGATGGATTGTTTATCGTATACGTGCGAGAGAAGGAAATGCTGATGAGGACATTAACAAAACGATTCAATTCAATAATAACTAAATGGTTGATTGGACTGGGCAGAGGAGAATCTGAAAAAATGTTAAAAAACGTCACGTAATAAATAGACATAGACTAATCACACACTATATATATCTTCCATTATTCTAATTATTGTTCATACACAATTGAAACATACACAACAGCTCAAGTTCGACTCTATCATAAGATTGTAACGATTAAACATCACAAATTAAAACATTAATGAGATATATTATAGACTTAGACAAATCACACACTTACTTTCACATATTTTTTGGTTTCTTGGAACGGGCAATTTGCCTAGTTAGGAACCAATAATTTCGACCTGATAAGGTACAATAATCAATAATCACAAAATATTTTAATTATATCTTGTATCATATTGTACTGTGTGTAAATTTAAATGAATAAATAAATAAAATAAAAATTAATATAGAGCACAGGTTCCCAACTAATGGGTCGTGACTCCAAATCAGGCTGCGTTCTTCTGCGGGGTCGCCGCCAGAAACATTAAAAAAGATATTACAGTAATAAAACTCATTTTAGAAAAAAATCTGTCTCAATTCTTGCGCCATCTTTCAGCAATTTCCAAAAGTTACCATGCCATCCTTGGGATGGCATTGCCAAGTTGGGAACCCTCTGAATAGAGAACTGAATGCAGTAGTCGCTATTGAAAATAATTTAAAATGGGCCTCATCACTCAAGATGATTTGCATTTGATTCACTCAAGTGAATTTTAATAATTTCAATGCGTTGTTGAAGCGTGTATCGTTCCAGTTTTATTAATGACGTAGTTTCTACTTGTCAAATGTTAAAAAATGACAGCTTCAAATGTAAAATATACCGAAATAGCGGGCTATTCAAAATAACACCTCTTATTGGAAAACCCTGTATAATAGTGTATAATCTTTTACCAACAAAAAATTAATTCCTTACAATGAAATATTTATTATTCTTGCCCGTAGACTGTAGAGGCAATCCATTTATTTAACAATTCATTTATTATTATTGCATTTACAAAAATTCTCGTTTTTTTTCTATAATATTTTACAAAAGATCTCCAAACCAACTTAGAGCGCATAACTTAACTAAAATACCAAGAAAATACAAATCATTTTTTATGACCATCTATACTAATAATAATAAAACCTTCATAATTAAATAATAATATTTATCATCTCTATCATCTAGTTTAATTAAATTCTCTGGTTCGCTAATGAAATTCCCGTCCTATTACTAACAGAATATTTTGATGAAATTAATATTAATATAATATCACTGAATGCGAATCCACGCCTCGAGACATTTATCACATCGAATTTAATAGCTTCATCTTCATCGTTTTTTTATAGCAAATTTCATCAGTGGAGAGTTTATCTTGAGCTATTACAGTCGATAGCATAAAAAAAGCTTTGATGAAACTCTGCTATACCAAGGGTCAATCAAAAATCTTTGTTATACGTAGTTACCTTCATACTTTATGTTGGTTGTAATAGTAACCCAAAAAAGTGAATAAGTCGGGATGCCTGAGGAAAACATTGTCATTATCAAGAGTTGTGTGGCGGTCCATCATCTCTGCCTACACCTACAAGTAAACGGTGTAATGGTTAGTTAGTTAGTTAGCAATTATCCAACTTTGCCCGATTTTCAAGACGACTTTTTTCTTAAAAAAATGCTTTTTCTTATTCAATGATTGTAAAATATGTAACACATAAGGTGTCTCGTCTTTTTTTGGCAATTAAATGTATTTACAAAAGCTCCACAGCTCGTTATGGAAATCACGCTGTGATAATTATAATAACCAAAAAATAGTATGTTTTCTTATTAACACAACTGCGGAAATAATCCAGAAACGTTGTACATATTTCAAGATGCCAGAATTCACCATTCAACAGTTGTCAGTTACAGTGGCGGCTCGTGACTTTTGGGTGTACTAGAGTGCTAATATTATTTTTTCTTTTCTTTGAAAATTGAATTCTTTGTAAGAAGATTTTCAGGAAATTTCAGTTTGACTGTGCGATGCACGGATTTCCTGAAAATCTTCATACAAAAAATCGAACTTTCTTGTAATATTAGCACTCTAGTACCCCAAAAAAATTCAATATTGGGTTAAAAATAGAATTCATTCTAAGCTATATTTATCTCGCGGGTTTTTATAGGCTTCTGAAAATCAGTTTTAAATATTTCGGAAAGTAAATTGGGATTCATATCCCGGTGCGTAGGACTTACATCAAATAGTCAGTCGATCAGGCGGGCACCGTCTAACTACCATTACAGAACAAGTTATGTTTAGTGAGAAGATCTGTTCTGTAAGTCATTAAGATTTTAGATTTTTTTAAATTTCGTAATTTGATGTGGGAGATAGTTTTGGTCATAGATAAAAGAAATAAAGTGATATAAAGCATGGATTCGCGCCGACTGTGGCCGAGCTACTACCAAACTGCAAGAACTCTGGAAACGGCAGAGCCAATAATATTATGCGTTTGGTGAGTTGGAAGAAACAAAGGTATTCGTTAAATATGATTTAAGATGTACACGACCAAAAGTATTTTTGTTAATTGTTTTTGGGTTGTTATGCCGTGTTGCGCTAACTCCTTCCTTGGCCAACGTTTCGGACAGCATTGCAGTGTCCATCATCAGGGCAGATGTGTTATTCAAATAACGCATTGTGGTGAAATGTGAGCTTATGTATGAGGTTGTGATACCGTGTTGCCAGCTCCAACCCTCTGAGCTAACATTAACGTATAATTATGTTAAATGGTTTTCTTCGTTTAGCTCTGGTGTAGCCGTCAATTACCGGATACCAAGAACTATTGAGCTTAGCTCCATCGTCGCTATTAATATTTACGTCTCTATTAAAAAAAAAAGGTATTCGTTGTTGTGGGTATGTAGGATTTGCAAAAATATGGGTGAACGACATTGAACGTGAAACGCGTTGTGCGCGGTTTCATGGTTCATAGGTCATCTTCCTTTTATCTATGACTCTGATAGTTAATTATCGAATGTTGCGTTTGAGCAAAATAATATTTTTTGTGGAAAACTACTTACGATGGTTAATAATTGATATTTGGAATCAAATCTTTGGAAGTCACTCATGAAACTGGAACTTTCCATTTTCCGCTCAGCAAAAGCTTTCAGACTTAGAAAACCTTTTAAGCTCAAAGCTTTGATGTATATGTGCGACATAAGATTGGCAGTTGGAGTACCAAATACGACCACGTGTCGGGCCTCATAACTATGTGAAATACACTACGCCAAACATTCCCAGATAATAAATACACAATAGCTGACCCTGTACAAAAGATTCCCATATCTTAACAAACGTATTGCGATATTTGGAGCTTAGGCATCAGATGGGAATGCTATTCTCTTTCTACCGGTATTTCAATATACGTTGATCTCTTAAGCACTGGTGCATAATTGGGAAACACATCAAACGGCGCCTAAAATTTGTACATTGTTGACAATAATTGTCACACGAGAACCGATCGTATCGTTTCTACGACTGGCTTTTGAGCACCGAGCCTTCGAACTGGATTTGCCAGCCTCTGTGTTTCATCTCTTCAAGGTCCATGTTCACTCATTCCTCTCTTCCATACAGAAGCCCAAAAATGATATGATATGAATACATACATGTAGAGAAAATAAAGTTCTTCTGTTAACACCATAATAAGCTGAAAATGTTGTTTGTACAATGATGGAGGACTTGGCTAGCGGAGAATTCAACCCTCGATATCTGGATGGGAACTCTTAGCTTTGAGCTGCTTATCCAACTAACCGATCACTTATCTATTTCATGATAACATTATACCAAATGAATTTCGTTTTCACTGCATTCTATCTTAGGTTCATCGTCTACCAGTTCCATTAAATCACTGCCATCGACGGGTTGGTATCATAAATCAATTGTGGACTGCCAACTTCACCACCTTCAACAATTCTTTACTAGTGACATCTACAATCAGTCTTCAGATAAATTAATTTCACCAATCTGTCAACTTCCTTTTCAGCCTTTCCGACGTCTCTCTTGAACATATATATATTTTTTTTAAATCTAATCCATCTGTTCCAAGTATTATTCTTATTCGTAATTCGTTGGCAGAATGCCAGATGACAGGACACTAAATATTATGACGGTGGGTTCCAGTGGAAGCACCTACAGTCAGACCGGTAATATGGCAGGATGGGAAGAACGGGTGACTGGAGACGAATGACGAGGGACCACTGCCTGTGAAGAGTATTAAATTTCTGGAGGAGCCCAAATCCCATCCTGGGATGATGATAACTTTTCTTATAATTACTTTATAAGAAAAGCCTCCTTTTGTAAATAGGCAAGTAGGTACTAACTTGAATGATATTAATTATGTTTTTAACATGCATATTAATGCGTTGTTTGTATTAGAATTATATAAACTGATGAGAGGGTTCACCTATTTTGTCCTATTTCATAGCTAGGTTAAAGCTTCGATTTTGGACAAAGCAGTAAACATTTAGTGCGCTATTAAACCTATCAACGGTCGTGTATGCTTTCTTTGTCCTTTAGACCTAATAAAAAATCGGCACGAGTACAGAATAATCCATCCGCAGATTAAAAAAAAGTATTACCAATCCATTCTGTAGAAAATGTGATTTTATGGTTTACGATTTGCGAGGGGTAAAGAAATTTCACCAAAAACATAAAACACTGTATGTTTTAAACGACATTGAAATTCGAATGTGATCATGTCTCAGAAAATAGTTAACTTGAAATTCTAGACAGAAAGCTGTGCTAATTTTGTGATGCCAAAGTTCACCATTATGGCGAAGCTTAATGCTAAATCACTATTTTGATTAATCTTTATAACGAATTGGTGTACATTATGAATGCCAAAAAATATGCTTTAGATAAATTGAAGGTTTTCCTATCGTTTCGCTTGAGTAGAATACAAATAAAATAATAAATTACTCAATAAAAAATATAAATGTAAACTACTATAAAAAATATTTTTTCAATAGAAATGTATGAACGCGTAAAATAACAACTTAAAAAAAATACAGTATTATAGCTAAGATTATCTGTGACAAGTTTCATTTGATTAACTTTTTTGCTTTCTTATAAAATTATTTACAAAGTAAATAAAAACTAATTTTGTGCTCGAAATCGAACGTTTCTAGACTCCGTTTGTCAGGCGGTTTTAATGCCTATTACCTACAATATAAGGTATACCAAGAATATACACATTTTTGGCTTGTAGCTTTCTCTTAAGGCGATGCACTACGTCGTGTAATATTTTAAATTGAGCCGCTATCAATAACATCCATTACGTAGATAGCGATAAGGTTTAAATTCCCGTTTAACACCATCCGCCTGTTTTGATTTATGCAAGAAAAAAACATGGCCAAAAAGTGCCTTTTATTTTATTTTGTGGATATTGGATGTTGTGTGATTTTATGAATAACTTAATTTGCCACATTATACAATAAAATCATAACCGAAAATGGGTTAGTAAGTAGGAGATTTTGAACTTTAAAGCAGTTTTCATAGGCCTTATACATTATTTATTTCTGGGCTAAAAACTTATCTAAAAAATACTCGATTATTTCAAAGGCCAAGATGTATTCTACTTGCAGTATTTAATTAAAGCATCTGAAACATTTCTAGGCGACCAAATTTTCAAACCAAAAACACATGATTTTGCATTACTACGTATGGCATCGCCTTAAAGATTTTTGCTGTGTCATTTGGAGTTCATTAAGATTATGATTAGTTATTCCGATACTAACTGAAAAGTAGACGACGTATAATTTGTTTTTACATTTTATCATGATATTTTTATTCAATGAACTAGTTTTTGTGTTATGCCTGCTTGCCGTGTTTAGTTTCCTTCTTTGTATGTGACACCTCACAAGAATATCCCTGTCTGTATAGTGTAAAGACAGGGGAACTATGTCGCAGCCCGGTTGGGCAGGGTGGTGCGGCGCTAATATACTAATTCATTGAACAATTTAGGAGTAATATGAAGGAAACATTTCAAAGAATGTTCCGCCAACTCGTCGTGTTTATGTTCCCTGGTTATTGGATGTTATTTCTACTGGCTTTGCCCTTGTTCAAGTATGTTGCACTTGACCCTACCAGCATAGTTTGCAGTGGCAGTCCTTGATTTGTTATTTTACGTTATTATTATTATATCAGAACAAGCCAACATAAAATTTGACAAATCGCTGTCGGTTCGAGAACTGGCGGATAACGGAGACAGTTAAAATGTCGAAAATTCAATTTGGCTCTGCTCGTCGATTTGATCGTCAGTTAAATGTTACGTAGTTTAAAAAAAACCAGCCTAAGTGCTTGTGAGATTGTTTTGCAATGTACCTACTTCAAAGTTTTTTTCTGTCTAAATTCGTAGAGGGCTCTTGAGAAGATATTTCACAAAAGCCCTACAAATTAATTACTAGCAGTCCCGGCTTTGCTCGGGATTATGAATGGTTTGGAGTAAAGTTTTAATATTGTGAATTCTAGTGTACATGAACACTAGGTCTACTTTTAAGGTGGAGATAATATTATTATAAAGAATTTATTTATTTTATTATCAACGGTATAAAATATACCATATACAGTAAATTATAAACAGTGACATCAGAAAATATACAATTAACAAAAACTCTAGATGGATATAAAAAGTTAGAGATACAAGTACATGCAAAACTTATAGGTAGACTAGGTTAGATTAGTATTGATTGAAATATATGATAGTATAGATACATGATATAATATATTACAATAGCTAAAATGTATGCATTTATATTCAGGTTTTGGTTGAAAGTAGGTAAGTGCCAATCATGCTGTTGGTTCACCTTATTGACTATTTTTATTGACTCAAGTTTCCTCAGTTGCCCCAGGCAGTTCATTTTATATACATATTTATTTGAATTTTTACGTAAGTATGAGTAGACTTACATTTTATTGGCCATGATTTAAAAGATATGATATTAAAGATTTTTTGTACCTAGCTTCTGTGCAGTTAAACAGATCCGCTACATCTGCGTACCTATTACTAATTTCATGTAATCTAGGTACAAGCGAGTGTTTGAAATGTTCAGTCTTAGAATTGTTACAATTAAAGAGGGTTTTAGAACAAGTAGCTCTTATGGGTACATGAAATTCAATGAGGTTAATTAAATCAAGGCTGTCTACACTACCATTTACAATTTTGAACATAAATATTAAGTCGGATATAATTTTTCGTAATAAATGTAATAAATTTAATTTTTTCATTAAGTAATTATAGTTTATACTTTCAATGGGAATACCGAGTTTAAAGTTAATGTGTCTTAGGAATTTGTGTTGAATTTTTTCTATTGAATCTGAATGTATTTTATAATTGAAAATGTTTAAGTTTTTCTTTCTCTTGATCGTACCATGTCTCATTGCTCGTCCCTGACTTCCGCCATTCACTACTGTATACCACATTGTTACAATTAAAAACACCCCTAACACCAATAAGAACAAACTTAGAAATTTTCAGCAAAATCGGTCCAGTAGGTAGTTTTTGAGTCTACATGGGACAAACAAAGAAGAGAAAAATATATAACTAACTAACTAACCATCAAGCCGTTTGTCCGTAGGGGTAGGCAGAGAGGACGGACCGTCAAACAACTCGGTATTGGCACACACAAAAACAGCAACCAAGTAAGCTAAAAATATCTATGCTAAAAATATTCTAGTTCATCACCTAAAAAATAAACCAGAGGCAAACCCCTCTCACGATCATAAAACCAGAGCCAAGCAAACAGACATACTAAATATTCCTAAATGTAATTCTGCCTTTGGACAAAGAAGCTCTGAATTTTTAGCAATAAAATCATATAATAAACTCCCTCTCAACATCAAACAAAGGAAAACGAAAAATAACTACATTAAAGACATCAAATCTTGGCGGAAATATCGGAAGAAGAACTAGCTAATATATTAAAAACATCATCTTAGTTGCTGTAAACGTATACTAACATATATAGTCCCCCTCAGCACAGGATCTCCTAGTGAGGAGGACTTCAATGATCTGTTTTAATTTTATATATATTTATATTTTTTTCATGTGCCATACAAAAATGTACCTAATTATTTAAAAAAGTAACTAAATAAAAAAAGTAAGCGTTCTCGAATGGTCATTTTGAAATTAAGCCAAAACATATTTTCTATATTGTATTTATTTATCTGTCTGTCTACCACCCCACGCCACTGAATATGATCTCTAATGATGTGTGCACCATATGTCGGAGAATCACTTTACAGATTGAGCCCGCACATTTCGACTGCAGCATGTGTCTGTGTGTAGGTTTATACCTAATATTATGTCATTTTTCCTAGTACTGGGCATATCCTTACATCGCTTACCACGTTTGATGGTATTCACATCATTATGCAATTAGTGTGATAAAAATTTTAAACGAGCGAGACAGTAGTAGCTCAGTAATTATTCACTTGAGCATAGCCAAGACCTGTTTTGCATTTCGTCTGTCTGTAAATTTATGTGTACCTCCCGTTTCCGTTTCAAGATGGTGGCCGTTTTAAGGGCTCATTAAAAAATATTTATCAAATGCGAAATCGTCGTGTGTATTTGTACTTTCTCATTCACATTTTTTTCTATATTATGGTATTATATCTGAAGAAAGTTTGAAATAAGAAATGTCATCGAGGTGAGACGTTTTTTTGGACAAATTGTGTAATTCCTTTTTTGAAATATTAAATAAGGAATTACACAATTTGTCCAAACAAACGTCTCACCTCGATGACATTTCTTATTTCAAACTTTCTTCAGATATAAAACCATTTTTTTCTATATTATGTTATTATATCTGAAGAAAGTTTGAAATAAGAATTGTCATCGAGGTGAGACGTTTTTTTGGACAAATTGCGTAATTCCTTATTTGAAATTTTAAAAATGTTTTATAAAACAAATGGTATATAATTAAGTAGGTAAGTTAGAGTACTTACTCACAAATTTATGATTTCTGAAGAAATTTTAATACTCGAGACGCGAGATCTACTGTTCACAGAACTACTAGTTATATGTAATTATTTGAATACTAATAAGTATTTTTAAACAGCCAATTGATTATCATCATTTCAAATTCAGTTAGTCAGCTAGTGAACGTAGAAAGTTAGGAAAGCGAAAGCAAAACAAATAAAACTAAATTTATGTTCTTCCGTAAATAAACAAAATTGATCATAAAACAGTAGTAGGTAACTTTTCAGAATTGTTCTGAAACAGCAATAGTTATCTAGCTTTTTCAATTTGTTCTGAAACAGCAATTAGTAGTTTTCAAAATGATCTAAAACAGCAAGGAATATTTGTTTTTAAATAGGTAACTTGATTAAATTGTAATGAAACAGCAATTGGTGTATTTATCAAACTGTTCTGAAGCATCAATAGGTAGCTTTATCAAATTGATCTTAAACAGCAATAGGTAGCTTTAACAAATTGTTCTGAAAGAGCAATAGTGATCTACTATTTTAAATTGTTCTGAAAGAGCAATGTGTAGTTTTTCAAATTGATCTGAAACAGAAATAGGTAGCTTTATCAAATTTTTCTGAAACAGCAATTGGTAGCTTTATTAAATTGATCTGAAACAGCAATAGGTAGCTTTATCAAATAGTTTTGAAACAGAAATGGGTAGTTTTTTAAATTGATCTGAAACAGCGATTGATGGTTTTTTTTCAAATTGATGTGAAACAGCAATAGGTAGCTTTATCGAACTGTTCTGAAACAACAATATGTAATTTTTTCAAATTGATTTACTGCAGTAGTTTGGTTAATTTTCCTAATTGTTTTGAACTGCAAAACGAGTTATACAAATTGATTCAAAACATTCAGGCAATATCTTTCCACACTACTTAAGACTGGACAATATTCACTACATACTCCTTATAAATAAAGTCGTAATCATAACGACGTAAGTGAAGAAGCCATGCACAAAAATATGCGACGAGCGCTCTGATGTATTGGACAGACCTACGGTTGAATTTGCACTAACAAATCTTTAAAATAAAGTGGGAATCAAAAATTATTCGGCGCGCGTCCCGTCGTAACGTTCGGACCTACGGTCGAATATACCGTAGCAGGCCTAGAAAATTGATCTTTACGTGGGGTTTATTTTAATTATTTCTGATGAACGTATTACAAAAATCTCATAAGTTTCTAGACGAATACCTCGGGAAGTTACTAATTCATGCTCTAGAAAAATGAAATTCGGTGCTTACCGCTAATTTCACAGTTGAAAACCTTTAATAAAAATTTCAAAGCGTTTTCCATAAAATATTTTAATGGTAAGGTACTGTTTTTTATTAATCTTAAATGTAAATAACTTACATCCGTAGGTGCTGGTCTAAAAGTATTTATATATATTATTGTTACGAATTCATCGGAATCAATTAAAATGTAAGCCTCGAGCAAACCCCCGTTGTTAGTCTTGTATCGCCCTAACAAATTGATTTGTCAATCGATTACTAAACTGGATTCAAAGTACTCGTGTACGCTGTATTGAACTATTATATTATTCGTTCGTTGATTTAAATTTAAACAGTCGTAGCCGATATCCATAGGATGAGATATATATATATAGATAAATGGTAGATATGGCATGGAGGCGTGGTGACTGTTACCGAACTACGACTAAACTGCACGGACTAACAACGCAGTACGAAGGTGTGTAGGTAGATGTTTCATACTAATAATGGTTCATTTCATGGCTCCTCTCATTTATTTATATTATCTTTGATTCTAGTTGCAAACTCCGACACTTCAATTATCGGTCAATAATCATTCATAACGCTACAAAGCCTATAATGGTTTTTAGCTGGCTCGCTTTAGATTCTATTAACAAGTCTTGAATAGTAATCAGTTTGGCTGCGAATCGAAATATACTACAGCACTGTTGGGCATGCATTATTATTATTTATTTATTTTTACACTAACTCCATGGTCAATTTTATTTGAGGAAGGAGTGAATATGAGTCTTGAAGAGACCCATGTTGTAGGGAAGAAACACAGAAGCCGGCAAATTGTTCCACAGCCGAACTGTTGAACTCAAAAACGAGACGTCGAGTATTTCAGAAAAAATTGGCATGTTTCGTGAATAGATCAATGATGCTAGTTCCTCGAAGAATCTTCCATTGAAATACCGGTAGAGTAAGGACATCGTGTCTACATGACGCCTGTGTTCTAAAGATTGCAATCTGTTTGGGGAAACTACCAAATTGACCACCAGTTTCTTCACGGAGTCAAGGGTACTGACAAATTCAATTTGTACAGGGTAGACGGTTGTGTACTATTGAAGTATCTGCAGGTCCGTTGGATTGCATTGTCAATATTATTATTTATAGATATTTTCCCCTTGGTTCCAGAGTGGAAGATACCTTCTTTCAGTATAGCCCTGTTGAGGGATCACAATTATTCAGAATTGAAAAGTAGCCAGTAATTTCATTAGCTATTATAGAATTATAACTGTTAGGAACATTCCAATCATTCCTCTTCCTATTCTCACTTCCTTCCCCATTCTCAACTGCCTCACAATATCTTTCCAAAAAGGACCATAAGAAATTACCATATTGTCATTGTCTGCAAGCAATTTGGAGTTTGAATCATTGACAGGGCCAGTTATTTCACAGAATCTGAACCACTCAAATTCCAAAGTTAATTTTAATATTCTGTGGAAGTTTTATTCAAGTTGTATTATTATTTCATCATGGGCCAGTTGTTTCACAGAACTGAAGCAATAACATAACTTGAATAAAACTTTCAAAGAACTAACTTTTCAGATTAAATTTGATGATTTTTCCGAATTTCGAATTGAAACTGGCCAGTTAAAGTACTAAAAATATC
The DNA here is from genome assembly GCA_026573805.1 of Hesperophylax magnus. NCBI lineage: Eukaryota > Metazoa > Arthropoda > Insecta > Trichoptera > Limnephilidae > Hesperophylax > Hesperophylax magnus. Next base: position 260,181 of record JAIUSX010000100.1, read on the forward strand.
ATAATTTTTTTCACTCACTACAAAAAGGAAGATAAATGGATTTAATAATATTCTTACTGGAATTTCCCAGTTGAGTGATTTCGGTTTCAGTCTGTATTTGCAGTAAGGATTTTTATCTCCATATATTTGAGATTTAAATGTTATTATAATGGTGTTGTGATATATGAACGAGGGTGAAATTTTGTTTTTAGAGTTTAGTAGAATTGTATAAGAAACTTTTTTGCCCAAATTTTGTATTTGTAGTTCTTTGGTGGATATGTTTGATGACCCTAATGTCTAGGGTTTCTATTGTTAGTTGTTATTTCTGAATTTTGTTTTGTATTTATGAATTTGAGTATTGTTTAAGAATAGAGTCGTCTAATTGACATGACGTTAAGATTCTTGAAGATTTCGTTAGTTATAGTTCTTATAGAGACCTTGGACGATTGGACCCGCCACTTCCAACTGCAGACCCTAACTAAGTGATTAACAACTACGCGAACGTCATTCGTCATTAAAATGAATTAAAAATATCAAAAATGCAAAACCCAATTAATCAAAAACTGAAAAGTCATAGTAACTTTGCAAAAAATTAGCAGTTAGTATTAGCAATCGATGCATGGCAGTGAGACATTAGCAGTGTGTTAGCAGTTTAAGAGGAAGCTACAAGCCAAAAATGTGTATATTCTTGGTATTCCTTATACTGTAGGTAATAGGCATTAAAATCGCTTGACAAACGGAGTCTAGAAACGTTCGATTTCAAGCACAAAACTTGTAAAGTAAAAAAGTTAGTCAAGTGAAATTGTCAGACAATCTTAGCTATAATACTGTATTTTTTAAAAGTTGTTTCCTTTACGCGTTCATACATTTCTATTGAAAAAAAAATTTTTTTTGTAGTTTACATTTATATTTTTTATTGAGTAATTTATTATTTTATTTGTATTCTAATCAAAGGAAACGATAGGAAAACCTTCAAAATATATAAAGCATATTTTTTGGTAATTATAATGTAGGTACACCAATTCGCTATAAAGATTAATCAAAATAGTGATTTAGCATTAAGCTTCGCCTTATTTTTATTTTGTTATATATATTTATTTAATACATGTTAGATTATTTTGAAATTTACATAAAGTAGATATAATGAATCACCATACTAGGCGGCTGCCTGTTTCATGGTGACCAATTTAGTGTAATTACTTTGTATGAAATATGAAATCTAGTGTAAACATATGAAATTAGTAACTATAGATGAAGCTAAAATTTTGGAAAAATTGTAATAAAAAGTAGAAGATAGAAATTAGAAAGGAGAAAAAAGTAAATTAGCATTAGATTGTAAAAATGTACATAATTATATATATAATTTTTAATATGTGTGCATGCAAGCACACATGTGTATATAGCAGCAGACATACCTATATACATATAACAACACATGTATACATACACCCATATGACGCTTCCTCACGCATATAAACAATATATTTGCTTATGTTAGTAGTTGTCTCAACGCCAGCTGTCAGATGATGATAAGTTTGACGCTAAACTGAGCCTTTTAACATGTGACTAGTCCATAATAAAGCCTAAGACACATTACGCTTTACGGATCAACGTTTATTTGGGAGTGGCCTATGCAGATTATATGTTGAGGTGTTACACTACGCTATCATCTTTCTCAGGATATGGGATCAGATCAATTGGGGAACTGCCGTGGAATATCATTTTTTTGTATGGAATACAGCCGCGTAATCAAGGCGCTCCGAAATGTTTTTTCAAATATAGCCTGGCTAGCAGATCACGGCGTCGTGTTATCACGTCGCCACGCCCACACTGATAAAACATAATCTGGCAGGTGTGACAGGTCGGTATGGGATTGTATGGCAAGCGATATGGTGTTATATTAAACGCTTTGATGCGTATATAATGTGTCGTAACCATTTACTAGCACAATACATCAATGGGCGCAACCCTAAACGTCTTATAAGGTATATCGTGTTTTTTTATAAATAAACCGCAGACGTGAGATGTTTATTTAATTAAAAATTCTATGGGGAAGTGGCGTGACGATTAGTCAGTTAGAAATATTAAAAAATATTTAAAATCGAAATCCAATCCATCAAAATGTCAAAAATTATTACATAATCGCTTAGCAAATAGATCTACAAGAAATTTCTCTTCACAAACAACGGCTAGTTATATCCAAAAACATTTGGCGATGAATAGTTGTTATAAAACTGGCATTATTCAGAGGATATTCCAGAAAAGTCATAATGTACTTTCACGTGACTCACTTATTTAAATGTGTACGCTAAACAATGTGTAACTTAAGGCTACGTAGTATGCTAACAAAGATGATTTGAAAGGGAGATATGTAAATACGAAAGTTATTACACTAGACGTCATGTCAATACGACAACTTTACGCCAAAACTGCTCTCCTACACCTCATCCATAATAATCTTCATATTACAAATCAACCAAAAGCCATAATAAAAACCAGGTCCTCAACAAATAAAACACAGAACATTTCGATAACACACACCACACACGGACAAAGACACTTTCAATACTACGCAACCAAACTTTTTAACAGTACGTTTATTTATTATTATTTGAAACAAACCATTAATTTGAAACAATTAATGACTACAAATACATCTACAAACTTTCTCAAAAAACATATCGTAGCCTGGATAAAAAATCAAGATATTCACTTTATTCAAAAGATTATAATTCCAAACCAAACATAATCAAAATATAATAAGTAAAATTAAAAGTTCACGTTACATACAATATCACCCACACACAGTTTTACCTATATCAACCTATGTTCTTTATTTTTTATACCTGTTTTCTGTACTTCTTTCTCTGTACTAGAATATAAACAACTGTAATCATTTGTAAAATGTGTATTCAAGAATAGACATAAATAAATAAATAAAGGGAGCGTGCTAATATTTAAAAAACGATAATAATTAAGCGAAAATGGTAAAAATATTTAATAAAACACGACACCTTTGAAATAGAGCAAAAATCTCTCGGTAAATGCTTTAGTTGCATTTAAAAATACATTGTGAATTTTTCACACCTATAAAATGTTAAATAACAGAACAAAACGTGTTTTTAATAATTTTCGGAGCTCAGTTTGCGAATTTTTTCTATCAAGGGAATTTCGAATAATTACCGTTTCTGCTTTGCAAATGTATAGATATTATCTTCAAAAATAACATACATTATCTTCAAAAATAACATATATTATCTTCAAATCTTCAAAAAATAACATATATTATCTTCAAAAATAACATATATTATCTTCAAAAATAACATACCTATATTATCTTCAAAAATAATATATATTATCTTCAAAAATAACATATATTATCTTCAAAAATAACATATATTTTTTCGAGAACTTAAAAACTGAAGTGTTAAAGAGAAATATGCTATACATCGGTAGAAATTCGGAATGCGGGGGTTAAAACGACAAAGACCGTAATATCGGGGGACTAATAAAAAAGGACCTTACCATTAAAATATTTTATGTAAAACAGTTTGAAAATTTAATATAGCGTTTTTTCTAATTACTAATGTTCATAAGAAAAGGTTTGTATGCACAGCACAAAGTATAACAAATTATCATAAGCAATAATTAGTCGCCTGAAATATTCATACAAATTAAAAATATCTCCCTAGTAAAAATAAATATTTTATCTATTTATGAATTAGTAAATTCCCGAGGGATCCCTCTATAAACATTTGAGACTTTAGTAAAACGTTCAGAAATATTTAAAATGGTTGTGTTTATTTGGCAATATTATGGTACCTGAAAAAAGAATTGTCATTGAGGTAGTGACATTTCTTCCAAAAAATTGTATAATTTCAATAACTTTACATAAAATATGTGGTTTATAATTAAGTAAGAAGTATTTCAGTGATTTATTTTTTGGGGTATCATGCCGTGTTTCGCTACCTCCTTATTTAGCCAACGTTTCGGACAGTTAGGGTAGTTGTGTAATGATTAAAGATGTCAGATACGTAGGTATATCTATTAAACCGTGTGCAAATTTCGCAACGCCAGAGCTCACCGCTCGAGGATTTTCAGTCTGACGGACGAAAATGATTTCTGCTTTTCATATTTTGTATATTTTGTAGTAGTATAACGAACATTCCAAAGCGCTATAGCACATGATGGAAATAATATAGCAACCTAACAGTATTTGCGTTAATATTGAAATTCTAGTAAGAAAAACCTGTGCAAATTTCATAACGCTAGAGCTCACCGTTCGACAGAATGCTAGGGACGCCTTCATCCTTCTGTAGAGGGAGAATGGCAAGTAATGATAATGATATTTATTAGTAGGAATTTCATTAATGGTATGATGATGACGGAATCACATAGGAATTGAGAAACAAGTTGTAACTAAACTAATTGAGAGGTTAATTATGCTGACATTGGATACAAAATGCAAGACCCACGAGTTTTAATAAATTCACTAACATACACTAATTGTCATCCAGTTACATGTGCAAACTATGTTTTTCTCTTGGTTTGCGGATAATATTGTTGAAGTCGGGTAGTTATTTTACATATTAATTACAGTTGTCTAACTTGCACAGTTGAATAACTTTTAATTTTCAAAATTGGGACTGATTTCAATTCAGACAAGCGATAAAGAAGATTAAAAAATATACATTTTTAATTAATTAATTAACAATTATTCGTTTTTGATAGGCAATGTGATTGATTCTTAGGCAAATATTGTGTAATATTTTCAGCTTCTCTGCGCTAGTCATACTATGAAATTAATGTTATGACAATTCAAATATAAATTTATTAGACATCCTTCATCCTTGTCGGTTTGATATGTAAAAGATTATGAACAATCTACAATATTGTTTGGATCACCGTGTATTCATATACACAGATTATAATATATCACATTGTACAATATAACGCATGGTAGCCTTAAAACTGATAAGAAGAGCATCCAAAACAATGTTACTTACATGATAAAAAATAATTCTGCCGATAAAAAGCCAAAGATAATGTTATTATTAACAAATAGTTATTCTCGTATTACCAAGCCCGTTCCCTCATGGGCCGGTAAGGAATAAACATGCAGTAAGAACGCGTATATATATTATATCTCTGTTGGTACCCATACACGGGTCGATGTGGCGCGGAAGCAGCTTGCTTACTTGAAATTCCCGCATTATTGCTGTACGCGGGCGATTTTGATTTCATACCGACCCGTGAGGGAGCGGTATTAAATAAATTCATAAATAAAAATGCAGTATCGGGGCCGGTGAGACGATAGCGTCCCCGCTTGGGGTATTTCGAAAGAAGCAGGGAAAGGAAGAATGAGGGGAAGATAAAGGTTGAAAGTACCTAATTATTCATATCCGGTCACCAAACACGGCTAAAGCCATTTGAAGCCACGTTTGGATTCCGAATGGTGATCTCTTACCAGGGCGATACTGAGAGTACCATCTATTCTGGATATATGTTTTAGGTGTGAAAAAAATCCACCCATACCATAGTGATTTTTTTTATGTTACTATGAACCATCTCGGTGTTGCCATTTAAAGTTACCTTTGAACCATGTCGGTGTTGCCATTTAAAATTACCTTTGAACCATGTCGGTGTTGCCATTTAAAATTACCTTTGAACCATGTCGGTGTTGCCATTTAAAACCAATTAAACGATCGAAGCGCGCTCAATTTTTTCAACAATTTATTGACGGACTGTATCTACTTAGGTAGGTACAGTTTTTTTTTAGTGTGGAAATCGGCCAACAACTACCTGACGATAATAATCTGATTGGCGGACTTCAACAAAGAGTCACTCTCGATGACATCTAACCTCCGATAAGATAAAGCACGCATATACCAAAAGGTTTATAATACAGTTTTGCTGAGAATCAGCATCGCTTGCATCAACCATTTCGGAATCATTTTTTTTGCTTTTTTATCTTCTATTCTGGAAATGGAATAAATGCATATTACTCAATGACATCTGGAAATAAGAAAACAAGTTCTTATAAGAATAATGTTGTCCAGAAAGAAATCTTTACAAATGTCCTGGAAGTGGACAAAATATCTCAGAAGTACTGAGTAATACGTTTAGGAAACTGGGAATACATAGAGGTATATTAAAGCAAAGACAGCAAAACAAAGTTTTTGTAGCATTGTCAATTTTTAAGTTATTATTTTTTTAAAACACTGTGAACTTTGTTAGTTAAAATGATTAGATATAATTGAAAATAGGAATCTCAATATTTGGTTTAAATCAATATTAAGAAAGGAAAGGTAATAAAAGTTTTAAATATACAAGATACGGAAGGAAGTGGAGAGTTGAGAAGTGACTGACTATTCATTCAGCCCGGCTAAAGCCTCTTCTGGTAATCTTTCCCAAGGTTGACATTAAGAATATCTGCAAGTCTGGATTGCTGCCTTTGCTTCCTTACCCTTCAATAGAAAACATTCTTACCTGATTCTCATTGTTGAGCAGTTTGAGCTGATCATTGATGAGGCTGTACTTAGCACTCTCTTCCTTCCTCAGCGCCCGTTCCTTCTTCAGCTCGGGGCTCCAGAATGTCTTGATGCTGTGCATGCTGGACCCCAGCTTCTGATTCGTCAGCTCCAACTCCTTCTTGAGGTTCCCCAACTCCCGCTGCAGATCCGTGTTCTGATGCTGTAGCTCCCCGATAAACACCCCGCCGGAATCCCTGAGCGAGGGAGATTGCCTGGCTGAACGCGCGCCATAGAGTTCTTCTTCTAGAAAGAGTCCACGTTCTAAAGATCTGTCGCGTAAAGCTCCGCGCTCCAGAGATCTCTCGCGCGGCTCCCGGATCGGGAGGAACTCCCTATCGCGATCTCTCTCCCGGTCCAGAGACTGGTACCTCACGCTCAGAGGGTGCGAAGGGCGCGTGGCAGAGCGGGAGCGGTGCCCTCTCCGCTCCTCGGGGCTCGGGGGAGCCTCGTGGTCGTAGTACGGCGAGCCCATCGTGCGAGGGTTGTGGTGCGGAGGGTATCCCTGGTCGGGACTGGGCGGCTGCCGCAGGCCGCGGGGCGGGTAGCCCCTGGAGGGTGAGCGGTCCACGGTGGGGAGTTCTCCTTGACGCCTTCCTCGAGGAGACCGGTTGTCTCCTAGTGGCCCCGGCGGAGGGTAGCCCTCGCGAGACATTTCCTCGCCCCCCTTGTCTTCAGAACCCGGCCGCTACGAACTGGACCGCCGGGAAACACTAACATGCTCATTGCTCAAGACATTTGTCTAAAACTTTATTACTTTAAGCGTGGATTTTACTTAAATACGATTTTATTATTCAAATCACTCGTTTTATCAGTTATCGATACGCGAAGATTTTATCAGCCTGTGAATCAATCGATTTATTGAATTAATTTATTGTTTCCTGGCCAAGTTTTTTCAGAAGCCGAAATCGATCGTGACACAATAATATTTCGGTGACTCGCTGCTGTAGATAGAGTAGGGCAGAGTTAACTTCAATCCAACATCCCTTCAGCAGAACTCACGAGGTAGTACGAGTTATTTGCGGTAGTATTTAATGGTAAAGATCGTGAGCACGGTACTATCATTTATCATAGCTTATTTTTAGAGCACTTGTAGTAATAATTTAGAGTTCAACACTTTATGTTACAAGAATCGACCCGGATCTCGGTTTTGCACAACAATTGGATGGGTCAAACAAACTTTCAGCGATCCTTTCTTCCCTCAGTGCTCCTAGCGTCTGGTGATCCGTGTGGTCCTGTGGCAGGTGGAGACCGGAGAGGATAGTCCGCCACTCCTCGCTTCAGCAGGAAGAAGCCACCGAGGAGTTATAGTAAAAGAGGAGAGCGGGGAGGTTGGGGGGGGAAAAACGACATCGACCGGCGCGCCGCGCATGCGCAAGTACTGCCAAGTTTTTCTTTCACAAAATCGCCCGCCACAAAACAATATTCCGACAGAAAATCACCAAATTTAAAACTTATATATTTTTTAATCAAAGTTAGAGTAATTCTGTCAATAAGTTAGATATGCCGGTAATTTTTTTAATTGGGTTTTTAATATCGATCGCGGAGTTCCAGATTTGGGTCGGTACGGGATCGGTGCACACGCGCGACTCTCGCGGCGCTCAGAGCGGGAGTGAACAGAGGTGGGGAAGTAGGGGAAGAAAGGGAAGCGAAGTGGAAGTGAGTGAGCTGAGCGCTGAAGAGCCGGGGAGCTTTGTTAATGGGGCCACATGGCAGTGTGGGGACGGTACGGTGCTAGCTTTGACCATTGAATCATTCTTTCTGGACTCGTCAATTCGTTATGATGACTATGACCGTTCAATTTCTTATGTTAACAATCAGTGAAATTCGGTTGGACCATCACACAACTCTGTCTTGGCGCACACTCCTAGCTTTATTCACATTCATTTATCGTCTTATACATATTTTATTCGTATTCTATTTAAAATATTTGATTGACTTGACTGTGCCATGTGTTATGTTTTTCTTGGGCTTCCCCAAATTCGTATACCCAAACCACAATTTATGGTAGTTTTTATCATTACACCAACTTTTATCCTACCTCGTGAAATGTGAAAGAGTCACAACTGCTCCCGACCATCTGGAGCCAGTGAGACTATGGCATCCCCAATTGAGGTATGTTGTGAGGCTGAGGGTAATGGGGAGGGGGGGGGTGATGGGGAAGAGGAAGGTAGGGATGTGTAGTACGTAACTTGAACACAACGTTGTGCTCTCCGCAAACTTATTTATTTGTCTAAGAGACGCAATCGTGTATTACAAAAATATTAATAATTTATAAATATCCCTCATACAATGCGTCTGCAGCATTCATGTTGAAACTCATAAAATAAACATCTAAATATAAAGTAAATTAACTAATTTATATGGTAGGTAACTAACTGCACAATCATCTAAAATAAGAACATTCGTCTTTCTATATTATATTATAAAATTAATAATTTTACAATTTTTAAAAGGGAATAACTTATCGAGTAAAATGTCAAATTGTGATATTCAATCATTGAGGAAGACAACAACTTTGGAACGGAAATGACAGAAAAAGATTCGATCGAATCTGGGAATTGATGATTGGGTTCCTGGGTTCACCTGGATCTACCTGGATGTAGATCTTCAGAATCTTTTTCTGTTTTTTTCCGTTTCACATTTTTCATTTGAGAGTGATTTCAAAGAAAGCTGACGTCACCCATTTACAGTCCTTTCGGATCCTAGGTTCCAGGGAGATCAATGGAATTGAGTATCTGCTCAGCACATTTTAAAATTACGTTTCGACAAAATGTTAATTTCTAGAAAACTTTACCACTTTTACTTTATTCCCCTTCTGTATTGTTCTTGACACTGAATATATAATATACAATCACCCTCAAAATATTTTTAAAAAATAGTCACTGACTTAGTAGGTACCTTTTGACTATTACATCGAGACAGCCAATCAACTTTACGTACTTTGTCTCTCTTACACTGCCTTTAATTGTATACCACAAATTACATTGTAATATACAAATATAATTTTGGGGCTTAACAGATTGGGAGTTCAATCAGTAGAAGAAAACTACAAAGAAACATTTTATGTGGTTGAACAAGGGCTTAGTAGACTTCAAAATTGGCTGAAAATTTACTCGATTACTCTTAATATAAGCAAAACTAAATATATAACATTTTAAATTAACTCAAGGGGCCAACCAATAAAATCACTTGATCCTAAGAAATCTAAGAAATGTCCTAAATAAAAAGGACATGATTAAAAGATGCGGAACAATTTTATCTAAGTACAGGGTTTTCCAATAAGAGGTGTTATTTTGATATTTTTCCTGTAAAGGATCAATGGTTTCGTTGTTTGTGTGGCATGTAGCGCCGTCTTGTTGAAAGTAAACGTTGTTCAGATCAATACCATCCAATTCCGGCCATAAAAAATCATTAATCATCTCTCGATAGCGCAATCCATTCACCGTAACTGTTGCTCCAGCCTCATTTTCGAAAAAGTAAGGTCCAATGACTCCGCCGGACCATAAAACGCACCAAACAGTCACACGTTGAGGATAGAGAGGCTTTTCAACAATAACTCTTGGGTTTTCCGAGCCCCAGATGCGACAATTTTGCTTGTTGACGAAGCCACCGAGGTGGAAATGGGCCTCATCACTCAAGATGATTTTTCGAAGGAATTCCGGATCATTTTCACGCATTTCAAGGACCCAATCAGCAAAGACACGACGTTGTTGATGATCGGCCGCCTTGAGTTCTTGTGTTAACTGAACTTTATAAGCCTTAAGACACAAATCTTTATGCAAAATACGGTGTAATGACGTTTGTGGAATGCCTATTCCAAAGAACAACGAGGAATGGACAAACCGGGGTTTTCTTCAACACTTTCGGCTACAGCAGCAATATTCTCGGCTGTTCTTGAGCGACGTGCACGGGTTTTATTCTTTACATCACTAAGTTGTCCCAACAGCTTGAATTTTTCCACCAATGTCTGTATGACAAGGTGCTTCACGGCGACCCAAAAATGTTCGAGTTTTACGAACCTCTTATTGGATAACCCTATATATACATAGCCTTAATACAATTATAAAAGGAATCCTTCGTTTGAAATTTTCAATAGTTTTGAAGTACCAAATGTACAACAAATATATGCTAAAAATATACTATTGAAACTAATCAAAAATACTGAATCCTCTACAATACCGCGTATTCATCAAACTAGGTAAAATCACAATGACATAAAAAATATTCCAAAGTTATAAAACCACATTCGGACAATGAAACTACATTTGTTTTGCGACAAAGCTCCACAACATCCTTCCCTAGATATAAAGCGAATAGAAAAGTTTAATGATTACAAATCGAGAATAAAAATCTGGCTGAAAGAGATTCTGAAAATAACATTACAAACGACATAGAAAACAAAGAAAATAGAACTGAACACCTTTAGTCCGCCTCAGCACAGGTCACCCTAGTGAGGAGGACTAAGAAATACAATGTACTGTACATATATTTAGTATCAGATATATTTTGTAAATACAATGTTCAAATAGTCAATGTAAAATAAAATAAAAAATAACTTTAAAAAGTACCCCAAGGCTCTAATTTAAGCCCACTGCTGTTTTCCATATTTATTAACGTACTATTACAGTAGTTTATTTTGCACTGTATAACCAATACCGCTGTCATAGGTTACCCAAAGTGGTTCGGTACGTTCGGTGCCTCTACAGGGGTGCCCGGGTTCATGGGGTGAAGTGTGTCCAGGTCTTGGCGGCGGATTCGTCTGCCCGCCAATTGCGTGGCGGGCAGAATTGGGAGAGGCCGGTTGAGGCAGACCCTTTCACCTCTCCAGCTGGACTCTGTCAACCCATCGCCTTGTACTACAGCGGAAGGGATGGATGCATATGTCTGTCATTTCTGGACACCCCCAGATTCCTCCCCACTCCTCATTCATTTTCCTTCTCAAAGCCCCCTTTCCTTCATTTCCGTAAAAGACCCCCACACAGCATCCCCGAAGATGACGTAGGCCCGAAAGAAGTTATTTACCTAAGGGCCTCCTGTGTGGAGCTAATGAAATGATTTTGATTTTTTATTGAGAGTCCGAATTTCTGAATTTTAAATTTATGTACGAACGGTCCAACTTTTTCTTTGTAAAAAGAAAGACAAACATTCCCAGGTTACGAATAACCTGACAATATTTTAAAGCCTCCTACTACCACCACATCAAGCGGAAAATGTTGCTTGTGTCATTATGGAGGACTTAGCCAGCCGAGGAATTGAACGCTTGACGTCTGGGTGGGACCCAAACGCGATGCCAACTCAGCCACTGATCGGATCACGTAACACATCCACGACGCATTTCTTGCGTTTATCTTTATTATTTGGTTCATTATTGGCGAAGCTCGTGTCAGTGCGAAGTTTAAAAAAGTATTATTTTCTAGAACAAAATTTCAATTTACTGGACCTTTTTTAGATAAATGCACGAGTGGTTACCCCAGCACGGAAAAACTAATATAAAGCTGACTCGAAAAACCCAACCATGTGAAAATGGGAAGCAAAAGCGACATTTAGTAAAAATGTCGAATCACAAACGCTAATTTTTTCGCCAAGAACGAAATGTTAATATAACTTTTTTTAAAAAGCCTTCAAAGCTAATTTTATCGAGCCTACTAAATAGTAGGTATTTGATTCACGTGTTTATTGCCGCTATTTAACATTTTTTTATGAAATTTCAAACAGAGTGTTTTCCACTCTAGCTTTCTAGGAATTTAAAATAAAATGGATTAAAACGTTTAAAAAACAGTTTCTTTGATTTTCAACGTAAGATTCCACCAGTAGGACTGTGGCATACCCACTTTTTTAATATTGTGAGGCCGGAAGGAGATGGAGTAGTGGAAGGATGGGTTGAGGCGTATGCACGTACATGATCCGTGTGTCCGTGTATGATCTGTATACCCGTGTATGATCCAGGTGCCGTGTATGATCCGTGTATCCGTATATGATCCATGTGCCGTGGATGATCCGGGTGCCAGCGTATGATCCATGTTCCCGAATTAAGCTCAATTTTTCCTTAATTCTGTTGAAACTGTATCGAAATTGTTTCTAGAGCAGATAAACAATTTCATTGGCCTATCGGGAATTTAGGAAAACATAATCAACATAATTTGACGGCTGAAACGTTAATAAATAGGTTTTATCCTGTCCGGAAATTCTTAGCCAGAGGTCGGCAGACTTTCATCGCAACCAGTCTGCGAGAGTAATATAACTATGGTTTAAACCAGAGGTTCCCAAACTTTTTTGCGCCGTAGACCACTTTCCAAATATTTTTTTTCCGTAGACCCCCTGCCTGCCGAATATTTAATTTTCCTAAAACTATTAACGTCCCATTAGATAATCGTTTATTTTTCATAAAAGATTCCCTTCCCTTGCCTGTCCAACAACCGGGTGGCGGTATAGTTCCTCTTTATTTGCATTGTGCAGACAGGGGCGCCCTTGTGAATTATTACACCAAATAAACATGAAGAAGGATAAGCAACGGTAATTTCTTTCTGTAGCTATCCCTAAAGAACTGCCCCTTAATTTCTTTGTTAGCGCTTATTCCGATCAGTTCTTCTTGTCATATGATATCCGATTCTTCAACATTCCACTTCCACAGTCAAAATGTCCTCAAATTTAGTTTTGAAGTCTGTGTGAAGTACATTTAAATGTTGAACGTCATTATTACCCTGGACGTTTTTCAAAAACAAGTTGGGAATCTAGGAAAATTCGCGGCTTCCGATGTGCAATGTTTTGCTTCAAAATATTAATACTGACGAGAAAAGGAACGTATGATTTTATTTATATACCTCAATAAAAAACTTTACGAAATATAAAATACAAATATCAAATAAGTAATTTCTCAGTCTATTATTAGTATTACATAAACTGTGTTATTTGTGTTAGGTATATTGTGTCATTTACGGAACTCCTAAATGTTGAAAATGGGGGTCCGCTCGTATGTACCCCCATTTGAATCTCGTGAACCCCCAAATTTTTTTTCTCGCTTACATAGACCCCGATATCGACCCCTGGGGGTCTATATAGACCACTTTGGGAACCTCTGCTCTAGGCAAACGCGACTGTTCTCAGCAACCAATATCATTTATAATTTTTATCATTCGTACTTCAAAATACCTCTTTTACTGTCAAGACAAATTGTTTAACTGGTGGATAAGAAAATCTGCGAAGAAAAAATGTTTTCTGGACTAAGCCAGGTGGTAAAACTAATAATTTTAAGGGCCGGTACCCATAACATATTGTTTAGTAATTGTATCACTCGGCTTATCTTGTCAGGGTTTTTAGCATAGAACTAGACTATGGTAAACATCTTATAGCGAGCGTAGAGGCCAACTGAAATTTCAGGCTATAGTAACACAGCTTGTGCAGTTCAGCGGTTTTTCGTAATCGGTAACTCATCTGGACAATATGAAACCGGCCCTTATACTCGTACTCGTTGTACCCTCGTAGAATTATAATACCGCCTACATAATTTTCTCCTGTCTGTGATTAAACCCTTTGATCTTTCCGTCACGTAACCACGCCGTATGGTTTTGTATTTAAATATGTGTGGTCCGTTTGACGAAATATTTAGAGACCACATAAATAATGTAAATACGAATTTCTGAAAGAGATTCGAGCTGGAGGAGTGTGTGTGAGTTGGTCACAACTTTTTTTGATCGGGGATGAAATCCGTAAATGAATATTAGACAGGACAATGAATTTAAATTAACGAAAGCCCCGGTAGTCTAGTAGTTATAATAGGTGCTTTCGGTTGAGGTAGTTACTCACTACAATGCACCACAGTAGATATTGTTTTTTTTTCTTTATTTTTTTTTTTCTTTCTCCACATTGACGAGATCTTTCACCGCTGCCTGAATTTTTTTTTGGAAATTCCACATTTCTTGAAATTTCTTTTTTTATGTATAAATATTTGAAAACAATCTTTTGTAAAAAAATTATATAACCTAATTTCTTATATGCATTAAACCCCAATTTGTAATTGTGTAAGAAATTAATAAATAAATATTATTATTATATCAATATTTTTTTGAACGGCTGCGCGGCCTTTTTAATACAAAACTTGACAAAATTTGGTTTTGAGGTTAAAATACCAAATCAAACGGAATATTTATTTGTTTTTTCAAAGGGTTATAGCAAATATCTAGAACATATATGTGCTATTTTATTTATTTGTGATTTTAATTACGATATATAGGCCATTAAAGAATTCAGTTTAGCATGATTTTAGAGGGGGATTTTAGATAGTGCCACTGGCGCCCGAAATAACGGTTGAATTAAAACAGGTAAAAACATTTTTTTTTGTAATTAACTGGAATATTCTTTTTGAAGTCGAATACTACATTTGGAACATGCTGTATGAAAGAAAAGCATCTGTGAGAGGTACTGTGTTCGTCACAACATTCGCTGACATACTGTACAAATCAATTAATCAATCAACATAGCATAAGTGCAGTGTAGTTAGCGGAGTAGCAACAAGGAAAATGGGCATGAATCATTATTAGTATGAAAACGCCCACCCTACTGCAAATGGCATCTACGCACAGCGGCGTCTTGCCTTTGTTTCAACTTTCATTGCATAGTCGCTTTGATAGTCCGTGCAGTTTGGTCGTAGCTCGACGACAAGCGGCACGACCCCGTGCCATATCACTTTGTTTCTATTATCCACTAGAATTTTTAAATTTTTTTATCCACTTGGAAAATTAATTTTTTTATATCTAATGTCCAGTGGTGACCATCTGTTATTTTCTTAACCTGTTGACTGGGGCGAAAATTCGGAAACCGCGCGAAAATTACGTGGATGAGTTTTGGCCAAACATCGGAATAAAAACTATGTTTTTTTTCTCTGCATTTATTTTCTGTTTACCAGATAATATATCTTATCACTCATGATATACCTTATTATTCAGAGTACCAAATCGTAACACGAGACTTCCAGAGTTGTTCTTTGTTTATTCGTCGAAAACAAACTATTTCATTCTTGCCCCACTCCAAAGACTTACATAGGCTTGAAATTAAATTCAGTTCTGCTGATATTTCATTTACTCTATACTAAAATTAATATTATTATGTATTATCTGTAACTTACTTTTTGTGTTGATATTGACCGCATAACTTACTTTTCTTTTAATATTGAATTTTGCTAAACTCTGGCAGGTCCTTTTTTTTCTTGTCTCTTTTCTTTAACGTTATTTAACAGATTTACGTAGACCTTATTTTTAAATTTGGGAAGCGGGTATCGGTACCGCCGCCCCGGGATACATTTATTGGAAAACAAAGGGGTGTCGTAGGTCACCCCAAGTGGTTCGCTACGTTTAGATCTTAACCAACTGCATGGCGGGTCGGATCGGGAAAGACTGATTGAGGGAGAGCTTTCAACTTCTCTGGCCAGAATATCTCTCGACCGCGTGGGAGGCATGGAATCATACGTCCGTCACTCCTGGAGACATTGACCCCCAGATTCCTTTCTACCCCTGATACCTTTTTCCTTCCCAGCTTCCCAGCTTCCCAACTATCTCTCCCTAAAAAGACCGTCCACACATCATCTCCAAAGATGACAAAGGAGATAATGCTAAAAAATCTATCATGTAGCTGGGAATAAAAATATTGTTATTTCTATTATTATTATGTTAATTTTAATTCACTAATGTAATTTATTAAGACTTGTTCTACGTAAAAGCACTAAGGACATAAATAAAAAAACATATTTCTTCAATAATCGCAAACTACTTTATAATTTAATGAAAATAAATAACTTTGTATGTATACACCATTATTTAATAATAATAATAATGATATTTGGATGATTTGTAAAGCGCCGTTTTTGAGAAAAATCACCTTAAAGGCGCGGTAAAAATATGTAATACATTTCTACAAATGTACGTATATTTTTATTCTTATTTATTTATATTTTGTACAGACAGATAATATACAGTACCATACTTACGTGGTGGGTCACTTGAGATTAACACTGTTTATTGTTTATTAGAGAAATTTAGAAATGGTTCGTATGCACAGGACAAAGTTGAAAAATTGGACATTATTGGACTTTCCGGTATTTATTTTAATAATATGTATTTATGATCTTTAATGAGCGTGTTTAGGAAAGGAAAAGCAAATTTTGTGTTGAGGGTACTACGGTACAAGGTTTTGATCAGAATTCCTCTTTCCAAACGTGATTCGTCCCTCAGTATAAGACAGATTTCGAATAATGTAAATCCAATAAGAGGTGTTTGATAAGGATGTATTACAGGCAATACAAGAATGCTACTCTCAGACAGGTATATTTAATTTAAGGGTATGAGAACTTAATAAGGTAAGTTTTTAGTTTAGACCTGAATTCTGTTGGACTTGTTAACGATCTTAGTTCCGGGGAGAGTTTATTCCAAGCCTTCGGCCCAGATGCTTCAAAAGCGCAATCACCAACTTTAGTATTTGGCTTGCGCTTAGGTTCCACCAGTCTGCCTACAGCTGCTGATGTTGCTGATCTAAGAGTTGACTGCCTCAGACCAGTGTTTTCCGGGACGCATAGTTCAGACATGTAGGGTGGGGCCATTTCATTGATGGATTTAAACACCATCCAGCACAGTTTGTACTGGATTCTTTTAGGGCACTTGAGCCAGTGAAGTTTACGAAGGTGTTCTAAAATGTGCAAATATTTAGAAACCCCAGTTATGAAAGTTTGTAAATTTGATATTTTGGAAGGTTAATAAAAATATAATCGACATGTTTCGAAACTAATGGTTAAATCACTAGCGTATAATGAAAATTAACAAATATAAGAATATAAATTTTAGTGGAAACTAACACAGTTGGCAGTGAAAGCTTGTTCTCATTATTGTACAAAAAATATCATTTTTCAAAATATTAAGCGTGCACCAGTCTTGTTTCTTCAGCCGCCTCTGGTGTACCAAAATACGTCAAAAAATACTACTGGACTCTGACTGGCAGTTGGTTTGATTAAAAAGGAATGAAAGGACTAGCGTTTTTATTACCTTCGGCACCGGTGCAAGCTCAGGAGGCACAAATACGCGCCCGACATTTGTACACGGTCGACACTTGCCACCATGTGAGAACGGGTCATTTTTACGACTCATTCTAATATCCATTTGGCTATGGATTGATTTGACTGTATCTGTGTTTCCTTTCTCCCCCAATATTCGTTTCCTCGGAAAGACTCCTCACCCAGCATCCCTAAAGATGACACATATACTAAGGGAATTATTCCGGAGATTCGCTTGAGATCATTGATCTCACTCACAATATTATAGAGGCAAATCTTTGACCCTATGTGAATTATCAATACTTACCGTACTTACTAATTTTGGTTGTCTGTGATGATGTGCGTGATGTGAAATATTTCTAAATAATGCATAAAATTATTCACATACTTACAATAAACTTTTAATTTTCAAAACTGAACGGAACCAAGGGATAAAGTAGGTACCAAAATTATTATATTTAAATTAATAGTGATTATGTATATGAAATGTGTAAATCTTTTGTTTAAATTTTTGACAGATCTAAATCTGTTTATTCAGTTAAAAATTGACAGATCTAAATATGAATCACCAATGATTTTTAAAGTTTACTAACGGTGTTCATTCGGAAGGTAAATTTCTGAACATCTCTAATTATTCTTTTTGATAGGCGAAGATCCTGAGGCACATATTTAAGATATGGTTTCTGCTTCGCAAATCCTACAATTATAATAATCCAAGATTTTTCACGGGCCTGCACTAGTACAATAATAAATTTTTAGTGGGAAATAAATTTGAAAAATTATCCTAAACTTGAAATAACCAATATTTTCCCGCTTTATTACTTAAAAATATGTGAAATATTGAAAATTGTAGTTCTTAACTTTATTTTAAAAACAAAGTCAATAAAAAAAACTTGAAATTTATGAATATATAAATATATTATTATCATTAAGTACAAATATTTATATAGTTCTCTGCATCCCTACTTATAAAAGTAAAAAAATAGATTAGATTTTGATAAATTGGAAAATATCTGAAAGTGAATTCTTACACAAAGAACTAGGTACCTTTTAAAGAACATTAAACATTATAATGACAGTATATATTAATATTTTCATTTAAAAACAGACGAGGCAAAACATGACAACATTATGTAAGTAATAAGCCTCGATAATATACATGACAACAAAATATATAACAATATCATAATATACAAAATATGCAATTACGTTTATTATTTTAGGTATTATATTACTATATGTATCTGGAATTTACATGAAGTTTGTACAATCATTTTTTTTTAATGGACTCAACAAACTCGGTTCAATAATACAGTAGTTCAAGGTTATTTCAAGGTTTAATGTGCAAGGTTGGGTTCAATATTAAAGTAAGGTTATCTCTCTCCACCCTACTGTATTTGGTGGGTTAGGTATTACATGTACTGAGGTAGGTTAATTCACTCCACCCTAATGTATAAAATAGGTTAAATAATAAAAAAATGTTAATATACTGCACACAAATATAAAGCGCAAAAATAAAATACTACACACAATATTTCACTTGGTGACCGGATAAATCATCACAATGATAATTCATCACATCTTTAAAATATAATGTCATGGAAAGTGATGAAACAAAAACTTTATTAACTAGGTTAAGTAGGTAAGGTTAGGATAAAAAAAAAAATTTCATCGTTTCTAACGACTTTATATCACTTTTTAAAAGTGTGTTGAATTGTCACTGTGTTGAGTTATCATAGAACCATTTCACTCTACCCTAGTGTGCAAGATTGGGTTAATAAGAAAGGTACTGTAAAAGGTGGGTTCAATAATAACGGAGTACCCAGATTAATTCATGCCGCCCTAATGTGCAATAATAATAATAATAATAATAATAATAATAGCAATAGAAGTTCAATAGAAACGTATTACAAAGTTATCTTATTTTACTCCCCCTACTGTACTGTACAAGGTTTAGCAATAAAATAGTAGAAGATTAGTTCACAACACCCTAATGCAGGTACAATATAGGTTCAATAGAAAAGTATTACATAATTTATGTTATTTTACTCCACCCTACTGTTTTTTTTTTTTTTTTTTAATATTTATTTTTATATATAATTTACAGTTTCACATAATTATTTATATTTATATATGATACATTTCAAATTTATAACTATAATATGTTGTGTGTAAGGTAGGTTTGAGAAGGTGATACTGTATGTGAGTAATATTGTATGTTTCGTGAACACCTCACTAGGAGAACCTGTGCTGAGGTGTTTACGTGGTTATGTATAAGTGTGACAAGTATTTATGTGTTGTTGAAGTTTTTATTTTTTATAAGTTTTAATTTTAATTTTTTAATTTTTTGGTTTTTTGTAAATTGAATATTCATAAAATTTTAATGGTTTTTGTAAATTGTATAAGGAAGGTTAACACCTCAGGCCTATTGTCTGTTATATTTATACCCCGAGTACAAAGATAAGTTCCTTCACTCCACACTAACGTACAAAGTTGGTTCAATTATAAATATTTATATATAATACAGATATTCTGCTATGTACACTGCATCATGTATCACTTTTATGTAAAAGCCACATATATATATATATATAAATAAAAATGACAGCCAGATAAGAACTTTGCTATATTTTAACTCTTATGACAATGCCAACAAAAGTTTATTTTTTAATTTTTCTGATATTAATAAAATGTGTATGCAGATATTACACAGTGAAACTCATTTATAAGATTTTCCACGTGATCCGAATAAAAAAAATTCTTACGTGGGGAATATTGTGTGGAATAAATTGGGCAATTTTTCGCAAAGGCAAGGGATCGAAAAACAAAATTTTAACTATGATAACTTTGTGGGGGGATAAGTGGTTATAATTTTCACTGCATTCATTAATATTGCTGTTGTTAAATGTCAATTCGGTTCCCTCGCACGCATTTTCCCCGCAAATACCAGACGTCCTGAAAAAAAACGTTAATTATTAATTATTACATATCTCATATTTTAGTTTATGTCTAGTGCTATAAGTTATGCTACGTAAAAGCTGAGAACCGTTAATGATACAAATAAAAAAAGTATTACTTAATTTGAAAGGGTAAATAAACTCTGTATTTTCTACTATTTTACATATTTAAAGAAGAGTGTCTTCGAGACTGTTTTTTTTTAATACAGTTTTGTATCGATATTGATGAAAATTTGCACACTTGCCCTACAAAACAAGGGAAAGGTCACTGTCTACATGAGGTTTCGAAAAATCACTCCAACCTTTTTTCCACCCCTTACATCCCTACCCAGGAACTGGATTTGACAACTTTACCAACCAAGCCAAATCCTGTGTTGTGACTTATGTTGCTTGCGTATATTAACTGCTGTAATGTCATCGAAGTTCAGAGAAATGCATTGTGAAAACGCAAAGTATGGTAAATTATTTATAAACAAAATAACCCATATAAATTAAGTTTTATATTATTTGCTCCCGCCGGTTTAAGAACCCGTGACCACCGGCTCCAGAGCCAAGGATCTGCCACTCTGCCACAGACGTCGCCAAGATAATAATAAGAATAATTGGATTATTAATACAGCGCTGTTTATGTGAAAAATCACCTCAAAGTGCTCAATTACAGAAGGGGTGCGGGGGTACAGTGCACTAACTTTGGGACAGACGTGATTCTACACCAAAGTAAAAGCAAAAGAGATAAATAACTTTTTTCTAAATTCTTCAAACGTACTTTTTAGGTTAAAAAGTTGAATTTTTTGTATGAAAAAAGGTTTTGTATCTTTTTTTCTTGTACTTTCATGGAGAATCACCTCTCGAAGTTAGTGCAATTTACCCCCAGGCACGTTGAATAAACATCTATCTGAAGAAGAAATGGAGAACAACTTAGCAAAGAGCACTGCCATTGGATATCTTTTTTTGTGTGTTTTTTAATGAAAATACTGCACACAAGAATCCCAACGGCTCCCTGCTAACTAGAGGTACATCAGGGCATGCCCCAATTGGGGCATGTTGTGAGGCTTGTTATGCGTGTTGGGGAGGGGAAGAGGATGGGAAAGAATAGGGAAGAATGTGAAGTATCTAAAACTGAAAGACAGAGTTGGGGACAGCGGATTCCTTGCAAAGCGTAATATACACATTACGTTAGACTTCAACCAGCAACTCCTGACCTTATTTGGAGTAACAAATGTAAATGGAATTTTGGTCTCCAGTGAAATTTTTTGTTATCTTCTGTTATTCCGACTCTTGACATGGCACGGCTTAAGTATCTGGTTTACTTGATTGTGCCAAGTCTTTTCTACCATTCACATTCACGTCATATATTCTCCTTAGACTCCTTTCTTCATTCGTTCGCTCTACATGCCCAAATCATTTAAGCGGCCCTTTCTTAATCTCACTCACTACGCTTATATCAGCCATCAGCTTCCATCAGCCCAGATTCGCTTGAGATCATTGCCCTCACTCAAAATATTATAGAGATAAAATCTCTGACCCTTTGTGAATTATTAATACTTACCTTACTTACTAATTTTGGTTGTCTGTGATGATGTGCGTGATGTGAAATATTACTACGTAATGCATAAAATTATTCACATACAATGAACTTATAATTTTCAAAATTGGAACTTATTGTCGGAATCAAGGGATAAAGTAGGTATCAACATTATTTCATTTAAATGAATGGTTATTATGTACATGAAATGTGTATTTCATTTGTTTAAATTTTTGACAGATCTATATCTTTTTATTGGTCAAAAATTGACAGATCTAAATTTGAATCACCAATGATTTTTAAAGTTCACTAAAGGTGTTCATTCAAAAGGTAAATTTCTGAACATCTCTAATTATTCTTTTTGATAGGCAATGATCCTGATGCACATGTTTAAGATATGCTTTCTGCTTCGCAAATTCTACAATTATAATAAGCCTAGATTTTTCCCGGGCCTGCACTAGTACAATAATAAATGTTTATCGGGAAATAAATTTTAAAAATTATCCTAAACTTGAAATAACCAATATTTTACCCCTTTATTACTTTAAAAGATGTGAAATATTGAAAATTGTAGTTTTAAGCTTTATTTTAAAAGCAATGTAAATAAAAAAAACCTAAAAATTTATATCCATATATTATTTAATTATTAATTATAAATCTTTACATAGTTCTCTGCGTCCCTACATATAAAAGTTTTAAAAAAATATTGCCGGAGTAATTTTAGATTTTGATAATATTTTTAGGGTTTTTAAAATTATTGTTAATAATTGCAGATTAATTTGAAATGCGGACAATTTATCAAACAAACAAAAAAAAACCCAAAAAATTATGACAAGAAATATGAAGAGAAGAAGAAAGGCAATATGAAGGTTAGTAGCTTGAAGTTAGTTCAAATTACATGAATTTAGTAAAAGATTAAATAATTAAAAAAATTTATATCACATATATTATGAAAAATTTCAACAATAATCTCAAATCTCAGCCTCCAATATGACATCACGACTTTATATTCTAATAAGGGGAGTATGATATAGGAAGCTTCAAAAGGAACAGTTTAAAACAGCATGGTTCACTGAAATTAAAATGAGAATCCTTTTTTGATCAAGGTCCGGACACGCACTGTTCCTTATACCCTTTCCTATTTGTCCACCTATCTACCTTACGCTGAATGTGTAGAAATTTTCATTTGAAAATCACAAGTCATCCTGTCAACACCTAAACGGTGTTTGATTTACGGAGCCCCCCTTGGTCGACCGTGTTGAAACTGTAAAGCCACTGTGTGCTCGCCAGTTTGTGGTGGTAAGAGTGAATTAGTAGTGAAGCAGCGCAATTGAAGAAAAGCGAGAGAAGAAATAAGGTAAGTCGGCATTTCTGATTTTCCCCTTCTTTCCACTTTGCGACCCATTGGAAGTTTAGAATTTAATAGCTTCAACGGAGTTCTATGCCATGTGGAGAATCATGAAATTTGTTAGATCATGTAAATTGGAAAATATTTGGAAGTGAATTCTTACATAAAGAAATAGGTACTTTTTAAAGAACATTAGATTATAAAAATTATTATTAACATTATTAAAGACTTTAGACATTAGACATAAGATATTATAATGACAGTATATATTCATATTGTTATAAAAACAGACATTAGATATTAGACATTATAATGACAGTATATATTAATATTGTTATAAAAATAGACATTAGATATTAGACATTATAATGACAGTATATATTAATATTGTTATAAAAACAGACATTAGATATTAGACATTATAATGACAGTATATATTAATATTGTTATAAAAACAGACATTAGATATTAGACATTATAATGACAGTATATATTAATATTGTTATAAAAACAGACATTAGATATTAGACATTATAATGACAGTATATATTAATATTGTTATAAAAACAGACATTAGATATTAGACATTATAATGACAGTATATATTAACCACTTAATGCTAGGGTTTTTAAAAAAAAGATTTAAAAATTCAGGTTTAATAAAACGATGGATGCCTACATACACGAAAATGTGAAAACAATATAGTAAAAACGAAATAAGCACCTCAAAAACACGACCGATCTCTGAAGCAAACTGCATAAAATACATCGCTAACTTTGACGAGCCTAACTCGTGTTATCTAAAATAGAATGCTGCGAGTCGAAACCGGCGAGCGTCACTCGGGCTAGCAGAAATTGGAAAGCATTTAGCGCGCGAGCGTGACTCGTTCAAAAGCATTAAGCGGTTAATATTGTAATTTGAAACAGACAAAGGAAAAAATGACAACATTATGTGGGTCAGAAGCCTCGATAATATACATGACAAAAAATATATTACAATATCATAATATACAAAACATGCATTTATGTTTATTATTTTAGGTATTATGTATATTATTATATGTATCTGGAATTTACATGAAGTTTGTACAATCACTTTTTTTAACGGAACGTCTATCAAAAAAGTTGTTACAATATTGCCATAGCACAAATTTAGCTTATTTTATAAGACTGTAATGTACCAACTCGGTTCAATAATAAAGTAGTTTAAGGTTAAGTTATTTCATTCCGCCCTAATGTGCAAGGTTGGGTTCAATATTAAAGTAAGGTTATCTATCTCCACCCTGCTGTACTTGGTGGGTTAGGTATTACATGTACTGAGGTAGGTTAATTCACTCCGCCTAATGTGCAAGGTTGGGTTCAATATTAAAGTAAGGTTATCTCTCTCCACCCTGCTGTACTTGGTGGCTTAGGTATTACATGTACTGAGGTAGGTTAATTCACTCCATCCTAATGTATAAAATAGGTTAAAAAATTTAAAAAAATTAATATACTACACCCAAATGTAAAGTAAGTGCAATAATAAAATAGAACAATATTTCACTCTACCCTAGTGTGCAAGATTGGGTTAATAAGAAGTAAGGTACTGCGAAAGGTGGGTTCAATAATAAAGGTGTACCCAGATTAATTCATGCCACCTTAGTGTAAAATAGAAGTTCAATAGAAAAGTATTACAATGTTATGTTATTTTACTCCATCTTAATGTACTGTATAAGGTTTAATAATAAAATAGCAGAAGATTAATCCACAACACCCTAATGTAGGTTCAATTGAACAGTATTAAAAAATTTACATTATTTTACTCCTCCCTACTGTATAAGAGAGGTTAACCCCTCAGGCCCCTGGCATATTGATACTTATATTTCTTAAAGACGGTGTCCGAATGTCGGAGAATTTGTGTGTATTTTGGCTTTTCAATAAAATCCAAATAAATGGAATAATCCTGAATGTATCCGAAAATCAAAAACTGTTTTTTTACGGTTATGAAATACGCTTTCAAATTTAGTTATTAGAAATACATATATGCATTTGAAATATTAAAATTAAAAAGTTTTAAAAATGGCTCAATTTTAATGTATTACTTATAAACATTATCGTCACCTCACTTTTCTGTTTCGTATAAAAATAATTAATCAAAAAGATCATGAAGCTTCATAAATTTCTCTCAAATTGTGGTAGGAACCTTTGGTTTCACAGAGGTGTACATTTTAATTTCACTTCTAGATTTGAATATAAAGCGTCATGTTTTCACTTTCTAATAAGGTTTATATCACATGTCTGACCATAACAGTAAAGGAGACACACCGATTTCTACGAGACCATTCAAGCTGTTCCCAAAACCGAACAAATTAGCCTGAGGGTTTAGTAATAAAATAGTAGAAGATTAATTCACGCCACCCTAATGTACAATACAGGTTCAATAGGAGTACAAAGATAAGTTACTTCACCCCACACTAACGTACAAAGATGGTTCAATTATAAAAATGACAGCTAAATATGAACTTTGTTATATTTTAACCCTTATAACAATGCAAACAAAAGATTATTTTTTAATATTTCTGATATTTATAAAATGATATGTGTGTGGATATTACATAGTGAAACTCTCTTATAAGATTTTCCACGAGACCCGAAAAAGAAAACTTCTTTATGTGAAAATATTGTGAGGAATTTGTGGGAAATATTGTGAGGAATAAATTGGGCAATTTTTGGCAAAGTCTATTAACAGGGTGGCCACAAAAAACGGATTTCAAAATTCCCTGATAATTCCAGGTTTTCCAGGGCAGTTTCTATATTTTTCCCTGATATGTTTTATTTGGTATAAGGACATATCGTTCAAAATTTTATTTTTGAAACACGATTTTCATCTACGCCAGAAAATTAGAACAGATACATAAATAAAGGAAATTCCGTCTAAAGCATTTATTATTTCCTTGCACCACAATGATCTATTCAAAACAAAATACACTTATTACAAATTTATGATATTTCGCCTGAAGACAATTTGTGTACAAATGAAAAGACCAGACAAAAATAGACAAATAAACAAAAGTAAGTACAGTAGAATCCCGATAATTCGAAAAAACGCGTAATTCGAAATTTTCGCCAAAAAAATTTCCGCAGAAAAATTTTTTCATACAAAATTTTTTTTAATTCGAAATTCGTTAATTCGTTATTCGAAATTTATTTTTGTCCGCGCACGAAAATTTGTTCGTGAAATTCGAAAAAAATTGTTTTTTGCGAAAATAAATCATAATATTTCGTAAATCTGAATCTAAAAGTCAGCCGTGGCGGTAAAACGCCGAAAAATGTATTTTTACGTGGTTATACATCGTCCTAATTAGTATTATTATTTTGTAAATCTGAATCGATTTACACTGGAATGATGAATTTTTTTTCAAATTTATTTCGAATATCCGAGTTTGAAGGGCCGAGAAAATACGTTTTACGCGGATATATGTCGTAGTTTTACGAGTTTACACCAAATATCTGTATTTAAAGGGTCGGCCGCGACGAAAATCGACCGCGAAATTTCGATTTACGCGTAAATGTATCGTATTTTTACGAATTTATTTCGAATATCTGAATTTTAAAGGGCCCGCCGCGACGGAAATCGGACGTGAAATTTCAATTTACGCGGAAATATATCGTATTTTTACTAACTTCACTTCGAATATCCGAGTTAAAAAATACGGCGCGACGGAAATCGGCCGAAAAATTTCGATTCACGCCGAAATATGACATATTTTTACTAATTTACTTCAAATATCTGAACTTAAAAGGCCGGCCGCGACGAAAAACTGCCGATAAAATTCGATTTACGCGGAAATATTTAATATTTTTACGAATTTACAACAAATATCTTAATTTAAAGGGTCGGCCGCGACGGAAATCGGCCGCGCATCCTCGATTTACACGGAAATATATCGTATTGGACGGAAATCGGCCGCGCATTCTCGATTTAGACGGAAATATATCGCATTTTTACGAATTTATTGCGAATATCTGAATTTAAAGGGCCCGCCGCTACGGTAATCGGCCGCGAAAATAAAGAAATAATTGGTATTAATACGAATTTACAACTAAAATACCACCCGGAGGTGGTAGGAAGAGGAGGCGGCCGAGAAAATCGATTTTTTTTGTTTTTCATAAAAATTCGAATTACGTGGGAATTCGTTAATTCGAAATTTGATTTTTGATATCCCGTGGATTTCGAATTAACGAGGTTCTACTGTATTGACAGTTTGTAAAAATGTTGATAATGATGATCTTTAAACCGTACTGGGTGTCCGACCCTTTTGACACTTTGTTGTAACTTTGCTAGCTTTTTCTTTACAGATTTCGCACCTACATAGTATAGGGGAAAAACCAAGGCGGGTGGTTTACGACATGATTGTGTTGCAAGGGCTATTTACGAAAATAATAATAAAAAAATACCTACTTATCTAGTTTGTCTTTGTCGGCATATCTTTTGTTACACACGCCGCAAGTAAAAGTAATAAAACACAACTTTGGGACTTCACAAATCGTAAATAACGAATTTCGTTTTATTTTTGGAATTCCCTGATATTTTAAGAATATTTTGAAATTCCCTGACATTTCCCTGATAATTCCCGGTTCGGTAAAATTCCCTGATGATTCCCGGTTTTCCCGGTTTTCCAGGTCTGTGGCCACCCTGATTAAAGGTGATAATTGGTTATTAGTTTCACTGCATTCATTAATATGGCTGTGGTTAAATGTCAATTCGCTTCCCTCGCACGCATTTTCCCACCAAATACCAGATGTCCTGAAAAAAGGTTAATTATTAATTTTTACATTTCTCATATTTTAGTTAGTCTTAAGCTATTACGTAAAAGCTGAGAGGCGTTAATAATAAAAATAAATAATAAATAAAAAGTATTACATAATTTGAAGGGCAAATAAACTCTGTATTTTCTACTATTTCACATATTTAAAGAAGAGTGTCTGTGAAATTGTTTCCTTTATACAAATCTACAGTTTTGTTTTGACATTGACGAAAATTTGCACACTTGCCCTTCAAAACAAGAGAAAGGTTACTGTCTACGTGAGATTTCGAAAAATCACCCCAACTGTTTGTCCACCCCTTACAGATTGGATAAGAACGAAATTTCTTGCATATATTAACTGGTGTAATGTAATCAAATTTCAGAGAAATGCGTATATGTTCACGTGTGTGTGCGTGATTGCCACCAAAAGTTGATAGAATGCATTGTCATCGGAAAATCGGATTTAATTTCCACTTCCAAGATTAGCATTCATTCATAAAAACAAAAATTCCAAATTCAAATGGATGTATTTAAAAAGGAGACGGTCGCTAGTCCGATGGATAGGTACGCTTGACTAGAATCGGACAGGCTGAGTTCTATATTAACAGCTGTAAACCACTTACTTTCTTTTCAATACAAGTTATGAATTTTGTTTAAATGTAAATAATAAATAATACAAATATAAATAAATAATCTTATGGTTAATAAATAAATCTTCTTACTTCAAAAATTAAACTATCAATACTTTTATTTGAATCTTTTGCGAAATTTTGGAACTTCTAGAACGGTAGATATAATCTTGATCATAGATAATAGGAACAAAGGGAGATAAGAGGGTAAATGCATTTTGCAAAAGTATGGGTGAACGTCGTTGGCGACACGCATAGTGCGTGCGGTTTCGTACTAATAATGGTTCATAATCCATCTCCATTGTTTCTATTATCTGTGATCTTGAAGGATAGATTGCTTTCTTTAGAATATGAAAGTACTACAGTCAAATACGTGCCAAACATATTTGCCGCAAAAGAACACATAATTTGTGTTCCTCTCATCCCTACAACCTGGGTCTCTTCCAGACACAGGTTTACTCTTTCCGTTTCTTTAAAATACCCTCCACATGGCATCCCCAAAAATGAAACAGACCCAGGGCCGATACCAATATATATGTATATATATTTTTTTAATAAACTTCCGTCTCAAAATCATTTGTTCTTAGAAATAATCTTTTTAAATCCACCCTAAACATAACATACAACATGTACCTATAAACGTAACAATTAACACAGTAGAAAGATTACCAGAACAGCCCAATAAAATGGCAAAAACACACGTACAATACAACAAAACGCAAAGTATAGCAAATTATTTTTAACCAAAATAACCCATATAAATTAAGTTTTATTTTTTTTGTCCCCGCCGGGTTAAGAACCCGCGACCACCGGCTCCAGACCTAAGGAGCTACCACTCTGCTACAGATGTCACCAAGTTAATAATAAAAATAATTGGATAGTTTTTTTTTTTTTAAACGAAAGACAAACATTCCCGGGTTACGAATAACCTGACAATATTTGAAAATCTCCTACTACCACCACAGTGTGCTGAAAATGTTGCACATCCCCGAAAGATGTTATTTACCTAAGGGCCTCCTGTGTGGAGCTAATGAAATGATTTTGAATTTTTATTGAGAGACTGAATTTCTGAATTTGAAATTTATTTCCGAACGGTCCAACTTTTTCTTAGTAAAAAGAAAGACAAACATTCCCGGGTTACGAATAACCTGACAATATTTGAAAATCTCCTACTACCACCACAGTAAGCTGAAAATGTTGCTTGTGTTGTGATGGAGGAATTGAACACACTACGCCTGGGTGGGACCCAAACGCGATGTCAACTCGGCCACTGACCGGTCGTGCCGTTTATGTGAAAAATCACCTTAAGGGCGCTGATATGATTACAGAAGGGTCGGGGGTAAACTTCTGTATATGATTCCTACATGATAGTACAAGCAAAAAAATAAATAACTTTTTTTAGAAATTCTTTAATGGTAGTTTTCAGTTTAAAAGGTTGAATTGTTTGTGTGAAAAAAAAAATCTTCTATAGAAAAATATTTTTGTATTGAGAAAAAACAATGTTATTTCGAAATAGTTTTTTTTATCTTTTTTACTTTTACTATCATGAAAAATTACCTCCCAAAGTTAGTGCACATTATCCCCGGGGGCACCTTGAATATATGTACATACATACGAAGAAGAAATGGAGAACAATGTAGCAAAGAGCACTGTCATTGGATGTCTTTTTTTTAAAGTGAATACTGCACAAGAGTCCCAACGGCTCCCTGCTAACCCCAATTGGGGCAAGTTGTGAGGCTTGTTAGGCATGACGGGGAGGGGAAGCATGGGGAAGAATGGGGGAAAAAAGGGAAGTATCTAAAGCCGAAAGAATTGACGACAGCGGATTCCTTTCCAAGCGTAATATACACAGTACTTTAGACTTCAACCAGCAATTCCTGATCCTTTTTGGAGTAGAAAAAATGTAAATGGAATTTTAGTGTCCGGTGAAATTTTTTTTTTTCAATTAGGCACTTAACTAACTAACCATCACGCCTTTAGGCCGCAGGGGTAGGCAGAGAGGACGGACCGTCAAACAACTCGGTCTTGATAGACACTTCTAACCTCATTTACATTCATACGTCATTATAATCATACCCTTCTGTTATTCCGACTCTTGACATGGCCCGACTTAAGTATCTTTTTCACTTGATTGTGCCATGTCTACCTCGGGCATCCACGAATTCTTCTACCGTGTACATTCACGTCACACATTCTCCTTACACTCCTTTCTTCGTTCATTCGCTCTACGTGCCCAAACCATTTAAGCATCCTTTCTTAATCTCACTCACTACGCTTACATCAGCCTCGCATATTTTACATGGTTTTACCGCACATACCCTTAGAGCATTCAGTCTACTTTCGTCATTCTTCCGCCAGTTCCATGCCTTACTGCCATATATCAGGGTAGGTACCAGCACCCATTGTGGACTGCTAGCTTTGCGTCTTTGGACAATTTCCAATAAAAAAAATTCTCTCAATTGTCATCACTGTTCACTAAGCCAAGTAACCTCCCTTCCTCCCATCCCGACTCTTACTGTCCAATACCTACTGATATCTTATGTTTATGAGTGAATAAAAAAAAAATTAAATGCAAACATCACTGGTGATCAACATACCAGTGATGTTTGACTGGAAATAATTTCAGGAATCACTGGTTAAAGTAAGTCAGGTACGTTTCTGTTATACCCTGTATAGAAGATTTCTATATTTTATCTAAAGTCAAAACTAATGATTCTAGCATTTAAAAAAATTCAATTGCAAAAGAAGCGAAAAGATATTATTTTAGATAGATACCCTTCAAATATTAAATGAGATACGAATTCTTCTTTCTCTCCTTGTTCCCCTGAGAAGTAGAGGCTCAAGCACAGGATTAAATTCCATCTAAAATTTTATTTTGAAAATTTAAGAAAAAAAAAATTACATATTTGGCATACAAAAAAGAACACGGTTAATTTTGAATGTACAGGACACAGTTATTTGTTCTAAAGTAAGCTCAATGATCGTTTAGCTATAATTTGGCTTAAACCACGTCCAACTGCAAAACCTCGCTATTCCAAAGTGGCGTAGTGTAACTTACGCCAATCGGTACACCTTAGTAAGGCCACCTATTAAGCATACAGGACAGGGTCATCGTAAGATCATCAAGAAGTGCCTTCGTTGTCGAAAAGTTTGAATAAAATTTAAAGAAGTACGACATCTGAACTGTCATCTTCTGACGCACAGCCAAACGCGCAAGCGCCGCACCAACGACACCGAGATTGCCAGGCTACTTTTTAACTACACAGTCACTAAAATGAAATTATTTAGTAGGATTTCAAAACTGAATTTATACAGTCTTTATTCATTGTCTAATGAAAATACCATTTTAATGGTTAGGTAGTGTTTTTTTCTTAGTAAGGCTGATAATCTTCACTTCTTCAGGACTCTGCCATATTTTGACAGAAGGTCAGAGTATTTCCGCTTGTAACAGTTAAATTTGCCATGTCTGCAACTTTATACGGAAGTACTGTTACTTAAACTCGGCTGGCCACAAACAACTTACACTAGGCTGCTTGCGCCACACGGGTGTTGTTAAATTAAAAGAAGAAGTTCGGAAAGCGGAGCGGATGGTTTTGACTGGAGTTGAACTGGACCTTTCTGTGAAATCTGGCGGGTGACCTCTTGACAAAATGGATAAGCGTTAGTTAGTTAAACCTCTTACTGGACAGGGTCTCCTTAATTACTTTTATTCTGTAGATATTATCATATCTACATGGCGCCCTACACTATTTCTAAGGTTAGTTGATCTCATGTATTTCTGTCACTTTTACGAATTTAATTTGTTACACCATAAATTCCATGCTGTCCAGAGCTTCCTCATCGAACCTGGCACATGGCCCTAGTTATTAAATTCATTAATTTAAATTATAGTAGTCTCATGTTAGATTGCTTGGTAATAAATATTTGTTACCCTATTCATTCTTTTATTCTTTTATCATTGCAATCTTATCTAATAGAAAAACCTTATTACAACGGCGTATAAGCGTCATTCATTTTGTCTTGCATAATTAAATAATTATATTATAATAATGACGAATCAACGCGACATTGGCCGCTTTCCAATAAAATTTCAAGTAAATGGAATATTTCCGAACGAATCCGAAAACTAAAAACTGTTTTTGAAAGGTGATAAAATACGCTTTCAAATTGTATTATTTAAATATAAATATAATTTTTTACATATTCAAATTTTTAATAACACATAAAAAAAAAAATTATAGATATTGAAAAAACTGTTATGAAAATAGTTCATTTAAACATAACAATTGTAATCAGGTACTGATTATCACTTCAATTATTGTCTATGGGTTTTTTTTGACAACCACATTTGAGCGCAACATAGGACGATAGGAATTATTCTTGCGGGTTTTGGCACTTACCCACAGGGTCCAGTTGGGCTCGGACTCTGTGGGAATGTCAGAAGTGCCAAGTTAATTACGATGGTGAATTTTAAAAGTCAAGCAGAGCAAAGGCTCGAATAATTTGATCCCGGCATCCGATCCTGAAACGCGGATTATTGCGATCATGGGCAACATCGCGATTAAATACGATTAATGCGCGATTTAAATCTGAACCCGGGAGAGTGAAACGCGGTCAATGGACACCGCGGTGTGAAATTCCGTTTCAAGAGTAATCCTCAAAAAGGGCGGCAATCCTCACTCGCTTCGCGCGTAATACCTGACAGGAGCAGGCTGTAATTGACAATTTATCGGTCGGGAATCATATTTGAGAGCGGAATCGCCTATTTCCCGCCTCACCACACACGCTTTGCGGTCTTCGCTAATACTTGGAGGGATGGTAACCGGAGGCCATTGCGGAGGAACTGATAGTCCCTGAGCTGGGACTGAACGAGAGACGGAGTTGGCGGGCTGGTCGCCCGCGCTGGAGCAGTCGCGGACCCTTGAAGGAAGGCGTCTCCATCCATCCACAGTATAGCTAGATAGATAGGGTTACAATATACGGTCTGTGATGGGGGGTAAGTTTATATAATATCTTTTCTGTAAAAAAACCTTATAAATGAAATAGAGGTTATTGTTCCTATTAGAGAAATTGGCTTTCATTAATACTCATCAGATCTGCTTGCGAATAAGCCCCTATGCCCATCCCTGAGGGAGGGTTTCATGTATCTACCACAGCGCTCGGCATACTTTGTCACTCAAAGTTTGGCGCCCTAAGTTTCCTACGGAAACAAAGCCGACCACTGTGCTTTTTTTTTTTTTTTTTTTTTT
The DNA here is from genome assembly GCA_026573805.1 of Hesperophylax magnus. Classification (NCBI taxonomy): domain Eukaryota; kingdom Metazoa; phylum Arthropoda; class Insecta; order Trichoptera; family Limnephilidae; genus Hesperophylax; species Hesperophylax magnus. The sequence goes on from JAIUSX010000100.1 coordinate 294,222, forward strand.
TTTTTTTTTTTTTTTTTTTTTTTTTTTTTTTTTTGCCGTGAGAATCTAAAAACTTACCTGACCACTGTGCTGGTTGTAAATCACTATGTAAGTACCCACGTATCAAAACATATAAAAACCCACGCAATTTATTAGACAAATGTATTGGAAATGTTCCTGTCACCTCGCTTTTTTTACCATTTTATACAAAAATTATGATTAAAAAATTCACAATTGCGTTCGGAACCTTTGGTTACAAAAAGGTGCACTTTTTAATACTTATATGGTTAACTCTATATTTGAAAGCATGGTGTTTTCTGTTTCTATATCTGTTTAGATTATATTTCTCACCAAGACAATAAGAAAGTTAAAACGATTTCTATGAGAAATGACGTGTGATTTGAAAAGATGGGGAATGTTTAAACACCAATCATGCACATTTTGACCTGTATATAAAGTCAGATGTCTGCTTATTGCTAGTTGCATTTTTGATTTAGGGACACACTGACACGTGGAATTACCTTAAAGTTGGCGTCTAACCCTCTACGGAGTGCCAATGCTTCCACTTCGGCGGCGATGTTTTCCTGGGTAGTCCCCTTCGTCTCAATGTAGTAGCACTCGCTAGAGGCGTAGTGGCAAGATATGGCCTTGCGGAAATTCTGAAAACAGATACGTACATATAAAACATTAGATTATAAGATTACAGAAATAATTACACATGAAAAACAATATACATTTAGTATAGTCTCTATGAGAGTTTGACCACAGAACTTTAATTTGAGTGTTGTTAGTAATGTTCATTTTGTGTGGCAGAATTTTGGAAATCACCGGGAGTCTCTAATCTCGAAAGTTGCACACTTTAAATCTATCTGTCTCCCGGGGTGGTGACTTCACCCTAGACCCCTACACCCGCCTTTACGATGTAACACCGGATGGAGTGGATGGAAGACCTGAATCATTTGACCCAGTTCTTCCAGACGATGCCCTCGGGGCTGAAACCTAGAGAAGTTGCTGAGCGGGACCCAATGGCCACGGCAACGGCCGGCCAGCCATTGGCTGACTGACACCACCCTAGCGACTCGATTTGGACTTCTTCAGGTATCGCTGGGCTGGAGTCACGAAGCTTCAGCCAGGGTTCAGCATCCGTCAGCAGCATAGGTGGACATGCAGATACCACCTTATAAAAAACCTGCCACCAAAACGTGTTTACAAATCATCAGGTCGATCTACCATATTTTTAAATACATCTATTTGAATTTCACTTCCTCACTTCCCGACATCCGATCGAGCTGAAACCCAGCCGATAGACTTGTTGTCGATGACAATGCATTCTACCAACTTTTGGTGGAATGTTTATGTTTTAAAATAGATGTATTAGTAAAAAATACTTAGTTTTACGGGTTGATTTTTTAAGCCCATTAGTTTCAAGCCTAATTCATTTCCAAACTATATATTATTTTATAAAGTTAGTTCATTAGTATTGTTATTGTTTTTTTGTTAAATATATCTACCAAAATTAATTTTATAATGTGCATTTCATTTATTACCAACTTAGTTAACAGTGTCTTTCACCCACAGATAACTAGCTGACACCTTGAGTTTTAATCATTTCTTTGCTCTGCCATGAACTTTGCTTTAAGATTTCGATGTCTGGTGTTCAACAATTATTTCCTACTAATTAACATGGAGATATGCAATTTGATGGCGTGATCTCGATTCCTAAATAACTGCATTGCTCTAAAAAACAATCACCATTTTATTCAGTGTAGCATTTTGGCTCCAACGTAGATTTCCAAACACCTTATCGTGGCATTTTGACGGCCAATTACCTTACTGTAGCAGTTTCTTAGGTAAGAATGAAAGATGGCTTACATTAGAGGTGTTAGGTCCTGATCCGTGGACCAGGAGCGGATGGAAGAAGACCGTATCCCCTGCTTCCATATTGACATAGACCCTCGCATGTTCCGGAGCCACCTCCAGGTGATTCTGGATTCCGTGGTAGGCCTTGTTCACCTAACCAAATAAATATCACATAGAAAAACATTCATTACTGTACCAGAATTGATGCTGTGGTTAGGGCAATGTAATAGCTTCCATCAATGGAAAAGATACAAGCTCCTTTACTTATAATCGCCGTGTAAATATTACGCCGTGCGCTAAGTCAGCATTGTGAAAAACTTAACTTATTGCTAAGCATAAAAATCTAATAAGCAAAATGGAAAGCATATTCGACAACAGCAAATTATACCTGAAATGTTAAATTAATTGATATACAGTTATATACAGTAGAACCCCGTTAATTTGAACCCCGATAATTCGAAAAAACGTGTAATTCGAAATTTTCGCCAAAAAAATATCCACAGAAATTTTTTTTCATACAAAATGGTTTTTTAATTCGAAATTCGTTAATTCGTAATTCGAAATTTATTTTTGTCCGCACACGAAAATTTGTTTGTGTAATTCGAAAAACTTCGATTTTAGCGAAAATAAATCATAAAATTTCGTAAATCTGAATCTAAAAGACAACCATGACGGTAAAACGCCGAAAAGTGTATTTTTACGTGATTATACATAGCCCTAATTAATATTATTATTTTGTAAATCGGAATGGATTTACACTGGAATGTCGTATTTTTGCCAATTTATTTCGAATATCCGAGTTTGAAGGGCCGAGAAAATTCGTTTTACGCGGAAATATGTGGTAGTTTTATGAATTTACACCAAATATCTGAATTTCAAAGATCCGGCGCGACCGAAATCGGCTCCGAAATTTCAATTTACGCGGAAATATATCGTATTTTTACTAAATTTACTTTGAATATCTGAGTTAAAAGATCCGGCACTACGGAAATCGGCCGCAAAAATTTCGATTTAATCGGAAATATGACGTATTTTTTACAAAATTTACATAAATTATCTGAATTTAAAGGGACGGCTGTGACCGAAATCGGCCGTGAATTTATCGGTTTACGCATAAATATATCGTATTTTTCGAATATCCGAGTTTAAAGGGCCGGCTGCGAGGTTAATCGGCCGCGAAAATTTGATTTACGTGGAAATATGTGGTATTTTTATGAATTTGCTTAGAATAACTAAACTTGTTGGGCCGGTCGCGACGAAGACGATTTAAACGGGAATAATTCGTATTAATACAAATTTACTCCAAAGATATTGAATTTGAAGGGGCGGCCGAGGAACTCGATTTTCGCCGGATTTTTTTTTTTTTTTTTTCATAAAATTTCGAATTACGTGGGAATTTGTTAATTCGAAATTTGATTTTTGATGTCCGCTGGATTTCGAATTAACGAGGTTCTACTGTATAAAGCAAATAAAACGCTACAGGCTCTTACTATAGCCAGACTATAAGCAAGGTGTGCAAACACATATCTCTTGTCATACACAGAAAGGGTGTGATTTATTACTAGTTGGCTAGCGTTGGTTGGTTGCTTGCCATGCCACACTCATCTCCAGCACAGAGCTTCATTCCGGACAAATCTAAGGAACAGGAAAGGACAAATCTAAGGAAATCTTCTTGCTTTGGTCGAACTATGTATATATGAGGGAAAGTTTTTGAGTTCGCGGAATGGGGGGTAAGGAGTGGAAATAAAAATCGAAATTGAATTTTCCTTTTCAATATATTCACCAGCTGCTCTAATACATTTTTCGGATCTTCAATTAACTTATGTATACCCTCAAAAAAAAAAGATTTGTCTTTGTCTAAAAAATACGATGAAACTGCATCCTTCACTTCTTCATCACTTGAAAACTTTTTCCCATAGTTATTATAAGTTATTTTTTCAAGTTTGGAAAAAGGTAATAATCACTGGGAGCCAGGTCAGGACTGTAGGGTGGATGTGGCAAAATTTCAAAGCCCATCTTCTGCAGGGCAGCCATCGCTACACGGCTCTTGTGAACAGGCGCGTTGTCGTGCAGAAGGAGGACACCTTTGGTCAATTTTCCCCTTCTTTTCTCCTTGATGGCTTCCTTTAATTGCTCTAGAATTGAAGCGTAGTAAACTCTGGTTATGAAAATACCTTTATCTTTATAATCGATCAACAGGATTCCTTCTGAGTCCCAAAAGACTGTCGCCATGATTTTCCCAGCCGATTGTGACACATTAAACTTCTTGGGTGGTGGTGGTGTGCCTTTCTTGTGCCACTGCATAGAGTCCTGTTTAGACTCTTGATAATGATGAACCCAAGTTTCATCACCAGTAACAATTTGAGCCAACACTCCATCTTTGTATTCCCTAAAGAGGTCCAACAATGCACGAGAACACTCCACGTACTGTTGTTTTTGAGGCGGCGTGAGCATTCTCGGCGCCCATCTTGCGCTGACTTTAGTCATCTGATACTCCAACCATTTCTGCGAGCTGTTTCTTCTTTAGTCGGGCATCTTCTGTTATTAATATTTTGACTTCTGGAATAATTTCCGGAGTGGTCACCTCGATAGGCCTTCCTGGCCGTGAGTCGTCTTCAAGCGACTCCCTGCCATGTTTAAAGAGGGTATGCCACTTGTGAACCATAGTTTTACTTGGACAAGAGTCCCCGTAAACGGATGACATCTCTTTCAGTATGATCTGAACTGATTTTCCTTGCTTGGTAAGGAATTTTATAACCTCGCGGAACTCGATTTTCTCCATATTCACAATTCTCCCCGTGATCGACTCGTTTGGTCGACGATAGCTCAAAGACCTAATTTCAATAAAACCCGGTATTTATACTAATAATGAGTTGCTCAATTAGTACCTAATTCAGCGAAACCCCCACTAATCACCTACTTACCCATTCTGCGAACTTAATGACGCCCCCTCGTAGATAGCAGTTCACAATAAGGAAGTTGAGTCCATTTTTTTTATTTTTTTTTATCAATGTTCGCATTCAAACTTAAATACTGGTATTTTTTTTTTTTTTTTTAAAGTTTGTTTTCATAATTAAATTAATTCTCAAAGTTTAAATTTTATTAAGCCCGCCAAAACGAGCGGAATCCGAGCGGTAAGAGGCGGGGTGTGGTGTGACGTCATTAGAACTGTGAAAACCACGTCGCATAAGCATTTTGTATCGAAAAATTTGTAATTCTTCAACAAGGAATTCCAGTAATTTTTTTACCAATGTTAACCGTCTATTAGAATTGATGTTATTAAAAAAAAAAGAAAATTGATTAAGATTTCATAGTTAAATTAATATTTTAAGTTAGAATATTTGCTTTTCTCGCCCAGTACGGTACTTGTACGGTATTGCCGTCGCTACTTGTTGACGTTCCCCGCGCGAATTCAGGACCACCGCGCAGAAAAGTAAAGACCAATAGTAAAATAACGGTTTACAGCCCAGTTCACTGTTTGACTTTTCTGGGCGGCCGGCGGCCTGAAGTGTATCACATGCTATGTGACATGTATAATAATAAAAACTTCTAAGTTATGCAATAAACAACATATTATTATAAAGCACTCTACGAATATGTATCTTTAGAAATCCATTTCATATAATAATAACAACAAATACGTACATATATTTGACAAACCCAAATAAATCTTTGGCCTATACACCTCTCTCATCTAAACCGACCATCTCTCATGTAATAGAAAGAGATGCACCATAGGTGATCTGTTGTACGTACAATCACGACACATGTGACGTCAGAATTCTTTCGACCAATCGTGGAGCGTACATAGTCAATTGCTATTCAATGCTTTTTCAAGAACGTTTAACTAATTCTAAGAATAATAATATAGAAATATATTTATATATTTAGAATCGATATTTTTTGATCTACATGAACATATTTTTTATAAGTCAAAATATTTTTTACTCAACTTCCTTATTGAGTGTGATATGAACCCTGATATATGGCAGTGAGACATGGAACTGGCAAAGAAAGGATGAAAGTAGACCGAATGCTATAATGCTATCCTATAAGATCATCCCTGATACGGGTGCGTGGTAAAACCAAAATATATTACCGTGTTAAAAATGTGGAAACTCCGGAAAGAACGGAAAATACAAGGCTGAAGTAAGCGTAATGAAGAAAATTACGAAAGGGACGCCTAGACCATTTGGGCATGTAGAGAGGAAGAATGAAAAAAGGAGTGTAAGAACATATGACACGAAACTAGTCTTGAATTGATCTGAACTACCTGCTCATTGTAACCCGCTCATGTACCACTAATGAGTTGTCGAGTTACTTTTCACCATAGAAGTATGAATTTTTTAAACCGGGCATCTCAGATCTCGCGCACAGACAAATAGAAATGGTATAAAACTGAATTCCCTGAAATCTAAAATATCTACCTATCATTTACCTTCTATCTACCTAACGAAAGTACCTGATCAAAGATGAGATGACGGGTACTCGGGTTACGGGTACGACGGGTACTCTTGGCTAACGGCGGACGGTGGCGGGCAGCGCACGCATCGATCTCTCTTCTCTGTTCTACAGCATTTTTTACATATATAAAAGTACTTGATTAAAGAGCGGGTACTCTAGACCCAATCACTTCACCAGCGATTCAGGTTGAGTAAAACGATCGATCAACCCAGCTCTATGCGAAAGTGAATGATAGAATACAAAAAGTTGAGTGGGGCCATGTCAAGAGTAAGAATGACAGAAGAGTATTTACAAATGTGAATGAAACAACGAGTATACCTTTTCATCAGGGTAAGAGTGTCGGTACAAGTCGCCCTTGTGTGAGCCGGGCACCACGTACAGGCATCCGTTTTTCTTGTCAACCTTCTCCATAGCCGTCCAACTGGCGACAATGCGGTCTTCCGGGCGGAACGGGAAGTAATGAAGATCCTTAAATCAAGAACATTTTAAATTTAATTTCCCAATCATAAATAATAGGAAAAAGATATGGAGGAAACATCGTATGGAAGCATACTGACTGTTGCTGAGCTACGACTGAATTGTACAGACTATCAAAGCGACGGAGCCTATGAAAGTTATGTGTCACTGTGCTTAGATCAGATGTTGCAAATTTATCAATTTGCACATCCAACATTAGTTGTTAGGACCATAGAAAGTAGAAATAAGGGAGAAAGATTATTATTAATATGAAATTGCGCACAATGCGTGTCGACAATATCAAGAGCAGCATCTACTGCTCCTGTTGCACAGTCAACAGTGAGCAGTGAGATGGAAGGTCCTTCGAACCCTTCAAATCATCCTTGGCATCGGGGTGGCCAAATTTATTCAATTTATTATTTTTAAAACATTATAAAATTATTAATTTCAGTGTGTTACGTTTATTGTGTTAATTCTTCTTTACATTTGTAAAGAAGAATTATTAGATAAATATTAATCAAATATACTAGTAGTAAAAGAGCTTGCCTTCATTGGTGCTAAAAATGTGGATATCCGAATTGATTTTGTTCAATAGCAAGATTGCTCTCCCCACCGGTATGATCATTGACAAGTTAGTCCTGCAGGTTGGGAGATAAAACAGTCTATGCTGTCGGTAACGGAGATAACCATCGTTGAATGCTCTCCATGATAGACGAGTTTTCAAACCATTCTTGAATCAGTCTGACGTAACGGGTATCAATGTGTAGGTACATCCCCTCTGACTTGTATATGGTTCATTCTGAGCATACTCAAAAGAAAGTCTGTAGGATAGAGCCATGGATAGTAGCTATACTTCCTCATGTAGAGAAATCTCATAAATTTCTTCTGAACTCTCATTAACATTAACATTAGGGAATACTTTACCTGGTGTGGATTCCAAATTACCGACCCACTTGCAAATCTACTCCTTAATAAAGAATTGAATAAAACTATCCGAGAATCCGGGAATCTTTAAAATTTCTTGCAGTGCGTAGAACAAAGCCCAGCATTCTCAATGAAGTGCTACCATCTCAATATGATCACGAAATATCAGCTCACTATCAAACATGATAAGACATGATATTACAAGATTCTTCATGGTGGAGACACGTTTTAAACTTTGAGTGGTCATTGTATACCCGTAATACCAGGTAAGACTTGCCCTAGTGAATGACAAAATTAAACAGATTAGAAGTGACTGACCCTTGTGAAGACGGAAAGATATTGGCAAAAAGACTTCTGAATAACCCTGGGGACTAAGTAATTCACTCCGGCCAATGAGACCACAAAAGAACACGAGATCGGGTTCGGAGGAAACTTTTCTTTCACTGCTACTGCTGCATTGGGGGTGGCGCAGTATGCATTTACGGTAAGGAGTCTAGTATGTTGTTGACAGGAATAAAGAAGAAGCAGAAGTTATACTGACCTGGTGGGGAGGATGGATAGAAGTGCCTGGAGGCTTGTTGATCAGCATACTGTGCATCCCCATGATGTTAGGTCCGATGAAGCTCTCCACATAGTCCAAAAGATCCCGGTATTCGGTGTACTTAGCGAACACCTCATCGTGGAGGATATCTTGAATCTGAAACACATTGTATATCGTCAGAATATAGCGAGATGGGGAAGGCAATTGCGAAGTGGCAAGTCACCATTCAACACTATTGAACTACTAATAAAACATGCCATTTCTGCACCAGACAAGACATATTCCTCTGCACACCTTCTTTTATTTGCAGCAAAGTTCGGGACACGCAAAGATAAATAATCTAACCATTATCAGGATCTGCGTTGAAACTGTCAAAAACAAAGGCAAAATTGGTATTACTACTGTGTTAGAAAGAGAAAACACCACGCTTTATATTATAAGGTAGAAGAATTAAAATATATATGATATCAAAGGTTCCAACCTCGATTTGCAAAAAAAGGAGGAAAAGGAAAATAGGAAAATTTTGGGATTTAAAAAAAAAATTATCTTTATTATATGAAATGACAAAAAGTGAGGTAATAATAACGTTTGTAATACGTTGGTCCGATAGATGTGTGTGTGTGGTTTTAGTTTTTCGTTATCAGCAATTTTAGTTACGAAAAACATAAAGTGAGCCATTTAAAACAAAATGTATGTTTGCATTCAAAATTAACCATTCAGGCCTCCGACCGTTATATTTCTTAAAGAAGCTGTCAGAAAGTCGGAGAGTTTGTGTATATTTCTGATTCTCAATAAAATCCAAATAAATAGGATATTTCTCAATGTACCCGAAAACTAAATACTGTTTTTGAAAGGTCATGAAATACACAAATATTATTATTAGAAATAAACATATAATTTATTGAATATTAAAATTTTTAATGCGAATATAAAAAAGTTTATAAATGCTCGCCTATTATAATTTTTTTCGTCTAAACATTAAATTATAACTCAACTGTATGGTCTCCCAACTACTCAAACAATAGAAATAGTTATGTCGACATAATATTTATTGAATATTATTTGCATATCACCTACTAAGCATTATTTTCTATTATGTTCCTTATACTCTCCCCAAATGAGCTATAGGGCTCAATTTATGAAGAGTATACTAAGAAAAAACATTATATATATTGTCTGTAATGAATATCTAAAGCTGGCTTTGCACTCTTATGTAAAAATTACGACTTATGTAAGTTTTTGATAAGTTACTCGTAAGTTCATTTACATAAACATGCATCAAATTTATGGTAAGTAATGCTCACGGAAGTTGTGCAGTTGATGTTTACTTATGTAAGTGCTCGAGTCGTAGCAACCGATACATCTGTAAGTTTATTTGCGGCAAGATGGCAGATTCCTGTCAGTAACGATATGCTGCTGTCAATTTACGGAATTTTGTCAATGAAGACGAAAGGGCCAAAATAAAGTGTTGGAATAGACGTTGGCTTGAGAGAAATAATTCTCCATGTGCTGTTGTTCCGTTAACGGCAGAATTAAATGGAGAACCAATTCTTTAATTTTATCCGAATGACAGTCAGATGACGGCAACCGACTTTGATTTCAAATACGTCATGTCAGAAACAGATACAATGAGATTAGAAGAGTGAGATCGATAATTAAAAAGAAGAATGCTCATTTTCAGAAAGCTCCAATGACAGGTTTTCACATAAAACATAAAATTATAACAACAAACTAAGGGTGCACTACCCGCGGGTAAAAAATATTTACAAGAAATACAAAATTGTAAATATTAAATAAAATAAAAATAACATAAGATATAATAAGAACACAAATAAATGACAATACCGATATCAATTTTATCCTCACTGATAACACCAATAATCACTAATATATGTATAAACCTACAACTAAACTGAACAAATGTTTATAAAATGAATCACATGCAACTGGAGAGGGTTCATATCAACAACAAGATAACTTGAATTATGTTATTAATAATTATTTAATAATTTATTTATTTATTTATTTAACGCCCATAGGGCTTTTACATGGTTGGTAGTATAATTTTAATTTGACAGATACTTTGAAACATAAAAAATAAGAATAAAATTACATTTGACAAAAGCTACGCAACAAGTCATACAAACACAAGAAACAAAAACAGAAAATTACAGCTATTTGTAGGTTTACATGATGTGTTTAGGAGTATTGTTGAAATAAATGTTTTAAATGATCCACAAAACTTGCCAAGTTGGTATTGAAAATGTCAACATCACCCAAATAATGATTTCCCATGGTGTGAAGTCGTTGTATCGGAGAGTGGGCAATGTAGTTACGCTTATGTGTGCTGCTGTAGAATATTGTATTTTGTCGTGTTGTTACTGTGGGTGTATGTATGTTTATAAGTTGCAGGAGTTCACAACAGTCGAATTTAGAGTTAAGTATTTTGAATAAGAAAGTTAAATCGTTTATTTTACGTCTATCTTCTAATGTATGTATTTTTAGAGTATTTAATAAGAAATTGTATTTTAAGTCTTCGACAGGGATATTTAATTTAAAATTTATAAAACGTAGAAATTTTTTTTGTATTCGCTCTATGTTGTTAATGTGAATTTTGTAATAAATATTAATAATTATTTATTAATAGCTAAGATGTATTTTTTAAATGTTTAAATGTTAAATTTTTTATGTTGTTTACGGGAGAGAACATACTTATCCACTTATTCTCATCAGATTTTAGATTAATAATAAAAATACTAGTTTTTGTAGGAAAAAAATCCTACATAACCTGACTTTTAATTTATGGCATCTTGCATCATCATCGTACGATAAAATACTTGTGTTTAAAGTCAGCCTTACAAATACAAAATTATTTTTGTCATAATTTTTTAATACTAAAATTCCCGATTGGTGCCTATTGATTGATATGGGTGCATTCTGTTTGAGTTAATTCACAGTGAAAAAAAATTGTGCACGGCGAATTGTCTGAAACTTCACTCTGGTTATCTAATTTAACTTAGTCACCGCCAAGGAAAGATTAGATGGTATCTTTAAAATCCTAGAAATATGTATGTATTTACAAAATAAGCGCGATTAATTCATTCAAAATTTCAATTTAATCTATTAATAGTCATACAATCAGTAGTTTATCAATGTTTAGAGGTATCTTTGCCAATTATCAATAAAGATTAATTTGTATGCAAAAAATGATGGCAATATAATAATAATCTTTTTTTTTAAATTACACTCAGGGCCTATGTAATCGTTGGGGGTGACGTGTGGAGGGGCAGATTCCTGCATATTTGCTTGACAGACTGAACTGGTCCGTGAATCTCTCCTACACACAATACACGTCAAAGAAACCATTTACTTATTCTCCCCGGACTTTGAGGAGCTGTATTTGAGGGTAGTTACGGCTATTCCTCAACAAAACCCTTGGAATGAAATACCACTGTCTATTAGAATATCGACATTGCAGTGCATCAAGAAGCTCTGCAGCAAATGGTTGCTGACTGCACGTCAGCCGCACAACATCATAATTGATAAAAACCTAATGAAAATACTTTGTGATGGTGATTTTGTAATTATGTTATTGAATTCGAATTTTATTTGATTTAATTAGAATTTTAAATATTAGATTTAATTAGAATTATTTGATGTTCGCAGATGATACCGTTATTTTGTTTGAAGGAGACGATTGGAAGGAAACACACCACCTTGCTAACACCGGTATAAACAGAGTGAAACAATGGCTGGACAGCAATTTGCTTACATTAAACGTATCAAAAACCAAATACCTAACATTCAGTTCTACTATTTCAGGGCAACCCCAAACACCTCACCACCTTACAATACATAAAATTAACTGTAACTTTCGAAATAATAACCCTCCATGTAAGTGTGAAGCCCTGGAGTGTGTTAAATTTATTAAATAGCCACAACAACGTGTGGCGGGGTACAGCTAGTTAGAAATAAACATATCATTTTTTTTAATGCAAACATAAAAAAATTTAAAAAATGGCTCATCTTATGTTTTTCTTCTAACTAAAATTACTGATAAATTTTACTAAAAGAAAAAACATTTTAATGAACAAATGTACTATAAACATTATTGTAAATTCACTTTTTTGTCATTTCATATAAAAATAATTAATAAAAAATTTACAAAGTTTCATAATTTTTTTTCAAATTGAAGTCAGAATCTTTGGTTTCAAAGAGGTGTCCAGTTTAATTCTTTTGTGGTTAACTTTAGATTTGTAACAAAGCGTGGTGTTTTCTCTTTCGAACACCATTTTGATCATATTTCTCACCGTGACAGTAAGGTAGACACAACAATGTATATAAGACCATATGAGCTGTTTCCAAAAGCGAACAAATTTAGGTTAAAAAGGGAAACTACAAGTATACACAGAAATTTAATTTACCTTGTTGTACAGATATTCGCCTTTGGCTTCGGTGTCCATCTTGTTTACTTCCTTCATCAGAGTCATGGGGCCCTTGTCTACTTTCCCCTCGCAGATATCTATGAAATGTTTCCTGAAAAATGAACATTTATTAAGTGATTTAAGCAAGGATAAAAGCATTTCAAGCAAAGTTTCGATTCTGAGTGATATAATTCACCAGAGTGATATTGAGAGTATTGTAAAATATATAAAATTATCGAAGGAAGCAAACACTTTGTGGCTTGACATTATTACACAAATGAAAGAATATCTTTGTTTTAAGCCACTTTATTACATTTATATACGTCGACCGGTTTCGGTTGAACTCAACCTTCATCAGGACAGTACAAATATAAACTAAAATATAATACAGAGGAAGATTATTAAGTAAACAATAAAGAAAGAGAAAGTATATAAATGTGAGGGAGAGAGCATCAGGGCAGCGGAGTAGGTAGTGGGGTCGGGGAGGGGTGGGGATTACCCAGGGAGAAAGGAAACATCTTTAAAATAGGGCTTTTAGTAAGTTCTATCTGTTTGTTTAAAATTGGGTAATTATTTTTATTTTTATTTGCTTTTGAGATTTCCAATGATTCTAAATTATTGAGACGTATTCCTATTTTATTTTTATGTAGTATTTGAACTCCTGTCGTTCTATTAAATGTATGATTAGTATTAATTAGGTGTTCGGCAAATTCTGAAAAACCGGTATTTATTAAACACCTGACATGTTCTTTTACTCGAATATTTACATTACGCGCGGTTTTACCAATATATATTGCCGGGCAATATATTGCTACCTACTCCGCTGCCCTGATGCTCTCTCCCTCACATCTATATACTTTCTCTTTCTTTATTGTTTACTTAATAATCTTCCTCTGTATTATATTTTAGTTTATATTTGTACTGTCCTGATGAAGGTTGAGTTCAACCGAAACCGGTCGACGTATATAAATGTAATAAAGTGGCTTAAAACAAAGATAATCTTTCATTTGTGTAAAATATATAGATTTAATCAAGTAAGTTTTCAAGATCAAACCTGCATTCTTCAAGCACGTCTTCCGAAATCAGTCTTGGAATGACTAAGTAACCGTCCCGATTGTATTCCTCGCGTTGATGCTGACTCAGCTTATCGACATTGCAAAAAGGTACAGCAATTCTGAAAACAAAAACAAATAACTAAAAATAGGGGAAAGTGAAATTATTACATTTTGATAGGAAAATATTCTTTAATTATACTTTATCACTCCTGGCCACAGACAAAAACAAACAACTTACAATACAATGGGGCCCCTAGCACCATATCCATATGGGCATATAAGCACTGTATACCCTACCTTATTTGCATGAATGTATTAAAATCAATCTACACTTATAGCTGTGTATGCACTACTAGCTGACGTGTACCCGGCGTTGCTTGGAGTCTTTTCTCTACTTTCTATAAATATAATATGCAGCATGTTTTATATATATACCTTCCGGAAGAAATTCCCTAATGATAGTGAAAACCCTATCATAATCCGTTGCGTAGTTTAGAAGAACTAAGCGCACAAACAGACAGATGCGGATAGTAACTTTATTTTATACTATTTAGAGAAGTAACAACCACAAACCACAGCTATGCGCGCCCCGCAACAACCGCATTACTATAATGTGTTTAAGGCAAGAACGAAGTATGCAAAATGACTCAAATGTTGACCTCATTCTACACAAAAAATGTGCACGTGTGCACAATGCGCATTCAAGGGACTGCTCGTTTATTTTCCAAAAAAGCCTTTCACTACCAACACATAATATATTATATACTGTTACTGTCAGCAAATGTAGCTCAATGCCATCAGTTGGTGCCTCTATTGATTAGTACATTTAAAGAAATAATGACAATATTATTATGTTGGTTAAGTTTCATTATGCGTTAAAAAATATTGTCTGTGTTTATTTAAAGGAAAAAGTGGAAATTTTATACATACAGGGTTTTCCAATAAGAGGTGTTATTTTGATATTCAATTGTAAAAGATCAATGGTTTCGTTGCTTGTGTGGCACGTAGCGCCGTCTTGTTGAAAGTAAACATTGTCCAGATCAATACCATCCAATTCCGGCCATAAAAAATCATTCTCTCGATAGCGATCCATTCACCGTAACTGTTGCTCCAGCCTCATTTTCGAAAAAGTAAGATCCAATGACTCCGCCAGACCATAAACCGCACCAAACGGTCATACGTTGAGTATAAAGAGGCTTTTCAACAATAACTCTTGGGTTTTCCGAGCCCCAGATGCGACAATTTTGCTTGTTGACGAAGTCACCGAGGTGGAAATGGGCCTCATCACTCAAGATGATTAATGATTAGCATTTGATTCACTCAAGTGAATTTTAATAATTTCAATGCGTTGTTGAAGCGTGTATCGTTCCATTTTTATTAATGGCGTAGTTTCTACTTGTCAAATGTCAAAAAATGACAGCTTCAAAAGTAAGATCTACCGAAATAGCGGGCTATTCAAAATAACACCTCTTATTGGAAAACCCTGTATTATTAACTTCTAGTTCTTATTAATTAGATTATCATATGGTTCAACATTGGTATGATAAAGCCGGTCTTAACCCTGTAAACAGTAATTACTCAAGTTTTTCACTGTTCTGACCGTACATGCCGCGTTATACATGCACCGTGTTCCACAATTAATCGGGCCAGTAATTATAATAATATGCTATGTAATATGCTTGTAATGAAATGGTTATTTAAATATTTGTGGCTTAGGTAATCCCAACCAATATCGGCTTCAGTCAGTAGCTTAGCCGTTCTTACCGAAAACTTGCACGAAGGGTCTTGTCTGCAGAAAGTTTTTTTAATAAGAATTAATTTGCTATTTTTCCTAATGCCTACCCAGATACATTTGCGACTCTCGACCTGGATGTCTCTTCACCTTGTCTGCTTACTTGTATACCATTTTTCCAATGTTTTCTTTATTATTGTATATTACACACTGTTAAAAATGTACGAGCTATTAGCAAAGTTCATCACCAGTTACTTTACAGCACCTAGCACCTAGCGGTCAGAGGTAAAACTAGGGCTAACAGATAAAACAGATGTTTTGCTTATCAATTGGCTTCTTTGACAGTGTTTGTTTTGATAATTAGCTTGTCAGTGTGTGTTACTTGATTAGATTATAAAAAGCTTCGCCGAGTGGATTTTTGACTTCTCTCCTATAAAATAGTAACAAACAGTCTTTATGGTCAACTGACCATTAATAAAAGTGTTTTGCCCGGGTCGGGAATAATTTTAACTCGTTGTAACATTAAATAAAGTAAAATGCAGTTTTGTGCATCAAAAACAAAAAAACCATGCGTCTGTTATTGAAGACTTCATCAAGCCCAAACAAATCTTAACAAATATAAAGCGAAAAAGTCCCGATAAACTGCTTTTTAGCAGTTTGTCTAACGGGTTCTTTACATTATAAATTTTATTATATTGAATTTACAGTTACATTTTTACAATTATATGACAATTTTAAAAGTCTTTAGAATATATCATTGTAAGCTAATACAAATTAATTCTTTCAGTAAGCCAAGTCTTCAGTAAGTTCACCAATTGTTTGTTTTGGGCACAGTTTTTAATTTCAGCAGGTAACATATTAAAACAACTGGGAATCATATAGTTTAACGTTCTCTGTCCATATTTATTTGTATGCTTAGGTACAATAAGTCCTTCATTAAAATTAAAACGAGTATTATGATTGTGTTCTAGCCTGTTTATATATAAGGGGTTATTTATGTGCTGAAATATAATTTTGTACCACAGAATTGCTCTCACTGAAAGAATTTTGAGACTCTGATAGAAGTATGGAATATTATGCCTCTATTTGTAATAAATTTTTTTCAGCTAATAATTTAACCAATGAATTTTGCACGGATTGAACATGGTCGATATTAGCTTTACAGGAAAATCCCCAAGATCTTGATCTTAAATTGTTAAATTTTATATACTATACACCTATAATAAAGTACCTTCTGAATTAGGGTAAGTGAAATTATTATGCACATTCCTCAGACTCCATTAGGTATATAAGCTGCCAGAGAGATCAGATTATCTTTTATGTCTTCATACAAGACTTGTGAGATTTTTCGTCGATGGTATATGTACAATCCCTCTCTGGGACTACTATAAACTATAAATCTCTAATGTTTGTTATTATTTATATGGAGAGGGTCTACATAAATCTTGTAAACAAAATCATGAAAATTATACTGAAAGTCCCTGTGAGAACAAGTCCTGACGAAATCTCCAACAATCTTAACATCATGTCGATTAAACAACTCTATTCCTTTATATTCATGTCAATTAAACAACTCTATTCCTTTATATTCATAAATACAAAACACAAGAAATAACAACAAACACGCTTATTGGAATCACTAGATATCAGGGTCGAAAACATTACCAACAAGCAACTACGAATACAACATTTGTACAAAAAAACTTCTAATACTATACTCCACATCAAAATTATACTCTCATTCAAAAATCACAACAACATTAAAACATTTAACACATCTAAAACATAAAGGCTAATCACAAAACTCACCTCCTTAAGGAAAATACTGACGAAGATGAGAAAAATGAATGAATTCTTTGAAACAGTGTGATACAAATATTTTATTTTATTTTATTTATTTGCGTTATAAACAGTCTTTATACATGCATATGTGACAGTGATAAGAGTGTTTATGTCATTGAATAACAGAAAAATACATAACAACATACCTAATACAAACAATTCTGATAAAGTACATCTTTGAGTGACGAAAAGTGTTTTAATGATATATATATATATATATTTTTTTAAAATTATATTTATTCAAGAAAATTCTTTACAATGTATGATATACATATATATTTCACTAGTAATAAGATAAAAGATATTATGATATGGTTATTACTTATTATTTTCAATGTTCTCCCATAATAAGCCATTTCTTGTGTGTATGGGATGAGGAACCTATTTATTTTATTTTTTAAATTTGTGTTGTTTTTTTTTTTTCTTTTATTTATTTAATTTTTTTTTTTTAATTTGTTTAGGTTTTCAGTATATTTTTTAATTGTGTTTTGAATTCTTTGAATCTATCTTTAAGTGATCTTATATTTTCTGGCAATTTATTGAAGAAATTTGTTCCTAAGTATTTGTAGTTTTGTTGACCCAAAGTTTTTTTACAAATTGGAATTGGTAACATGTATTTTTGCCTGAGATTTGCTGTGTTTTTGAATGGTACGGTTTTGTTTAGGATATCATCTTTGTAAACTTGTAAGGTTGAGTGATACAGGAAAAGAGTATTTAATTTTCTGACTTTAAATTCTTTGAAAATGAGTTCAGATGAATATGAAAATGATTTCTTTAATATTATTTTAATTATTAGTTTTTACGCAATGTAAAGAGGTTGTGTGTGAGTTTTATAGGCGCCCCCCCCATCCTATAATACCATATTGGATTATGGATTGACAGAATGCGAAGTAAGTCATTCTCAGTAGTACTTTATTTAGAATATGTCTCAAGCAGCTAAAAATAAAGGTTAATTTTCGTACTCTGTTTTTGAGAATGGTTATATGTGGTATCCATTTTAGGCATTGGTCAATAGTGATCCCTAGATATTTGGTTGAAGTTTTGATTTCAATATTGGTACATAGTAAGTTACAGTGGTGTTGTTGAGTGTTTGGTGCAGAGTGAATTCCAATGTTTATTTCATGCGGCGTATTTGGTTTGTTTATGAAAAATGGTACGTAGTGTGTTTTTTTAGAGTTTAACGTCAGTAGGTTATTGTCAAACCATGTTTTCAATTTATTGATGTCTGAATTAGCCTTTTTGTTCAGATCTAACCATGTGTTTGCTTTTAAAAGAAGCACTGTGTCATCTGCATATGAGACAATTTCCCCGTATTTAGCAACTTCAAATATATCATTTACATATAATATGAACAATAGTGGTCCTAAAACTGTGCCTTGTGGTATCGTGAAATTATTACTTTCGGAATCACTTAGTTCATTTAATAATTTTACTTGCTGTGGTCTATTTTCCAAAAAGCTTATAATCCAGGATAGTACCGTTCCATTTATTCCAATTGATTTTATTTTTTTTATTAAGTTAGTGTGTGAAATACTATCAAATGCTTTTTTGAGGTTGGGACATGTTTAAATGTTTATATTTCCAAGGTTTACATTTAATGTTTAATGTACATCAATAATATCTTTGAGGAAGTGATTTATTCAAATTCGAACTTAGTAAAGGTAAAAGAGGAAATGTGATGATCTAATAACGAAAAATAAAAAAAATCAATGAAATTAAGTTTTTGGTTAAACACATGGCATAAGATGCAGTGTCATTATTTTACAAATGCTGTGAATTTAGCTAGGTTCGTGTTAAACACATCGATGTTTGGGAATAATCTATTAAATGTGCTATAGCTTCTTTTTGTAAATACATTTTCAAAATTAATACCATGCTGTTGTTATAATACCCGTAACTTGAACCTAGAATTATGAAGTTATTATAATACCTGTAACTTGTACTTAGAATAATGAAGCAATTACGCATTAAAAACATAAGATACAAAATTATGCATAAAAATAATGATATGCAGTGTTTATAATATCCGTACCTTGCATTTGGAATTAAGAAGCAATTATACACTAAAAGTACATACATGAGAAGATAAAAAGTAAACAATAAAAATATGTACAATGTTATTGTAAAATCCATGACTTGTGCCTAAGATTAAAAAGCATTTACAAATTAAAAGCACATATATGGGAATATAAAAAATAAACAACAAAAATAATATAGTGTTATTGTAAAATCCATAACTTGTGTCTAGGATTATAAAGCATTACATGTTAAAAGCACATACATAAGATAAAAAAATAAACAATAAAAATGGTAATATTTTGGTGGCGCCTTTAAGTGGAAGTTTTATATAATTTTGTTTAAATCTTCTGTTTTGAGGATTGCTTTGATTTGTGAACCCTCTGATTTCCTAACAAGGATTCTGCCCATCTATTAACCACTCTCATGACACCCGCCACTCACGGAGAAATCCAATTGTACCACTCACAACTAAAACATCTCTCGCTCAAAGACACTTCTCATTCTTAGGTCCAAAACTATACAACTTCATGCCTGATGCTTGGAAAAAGGAAAACACAGCTATTCTTCATAAATTGACCACTAATTGGTTTCATCAATTAGGTAGAAAGGAGAGTGAACTTTCACTACACAAAAAATGAAATCAAACACAAACCAAAAACAACAAAAACTCCAACAAAAAAAAAAACAAATCATGTAAAAGATACCTTTATGTTCTAATCTTTATCATTATGCGTATATATGTACCTACCTAGTACTTTTAAATTAGAATGCTACCCAAGCAGCAGTTAATCTTATGTTTAATTGGATATTTTATTTTATTCTATTTCTTCTCTTTGTTATTCATGTTTATAAAAAATATGTTAGTAAGCTTAGGCACCAGTTAAAAGTACATATACCTATTATTTCAGAAACAACTTATCAAAATGTTAATACTCATCCTAATTTGACTGTCCTAAAACGGGAATCCTCCTAGTTGGGCAGTCAAAACATTTCTTAAATAATGTATATAAATGTATAATCTTTTACTAAATAAAAAATAAATAAAAAGTTTGCCTGTGTTCAAGAGATACCTGAATGACATTTTTATGTAGCATATTTAAAGAGTGATTGCTTATATTTGTTGTTTTCTTGTAGATATGTTGTGAGCTTAAAAAAATTTGTTATTTTTGTGTTGATGTTTTAAAAATAAAAACCTTCTGTTGTCACTGTATTATGCAGTAAATTATGTAAAATATGCATAATGTAAAAGCCCATCAGGGCGTTTAAATTAATAAATAAAATAAACAAATTATCCCGCAGTTCCTTGACGGCAGCCGGCAAGTAAGAGAGCGGAGCCAGCTGGTCGCTGATCTTT
The DNA here is from genome assembly GCA_026573805.1 of Hesperophylax magnus. NCBI lineage: Eukaryota > Metazoa > Arthropoda > Insecta > Trichoptera > Limnephilidae > Hesperophylax > Hesperophylax magnus. Next base: position 314,872 of record JAIUSX010000100.1, read on the forward strand.
ATAAGTTGCTCCATTACGAAGCTGGATGAGTCTCCAGCGGAAGGGTTCGATCTTGTTTGGCGATTAGTGGCCATTTTAATGTATATTGGCAACGTACGAGTATAGTTGAATAGTAATGAAGACCGAAGAAATTAACTGAATCCACTTTTATATTTAGAAAAATTAATAAATAAAAATAAAAAATAGTACTTATTTTTGTTTTTGACTTGAGCGGGGTTTGAGCTGAGGTTCTTAGAAACTTGGGGTTGGAAAAAAAAAACAAAGTTTTTAGAATAAGGTGGGTTTTGAACTTGGTTGCTCCGAATGTATACGGCGTGCCGTTTGGAGGACGTTATCACCACTTTACTCCCGGACAACCTGTATTCAATTATTGAACTCCTTTGTACAACTTTCTATGAAAACTTGTACTGTACAGGGTGCAGCAAACAGACGGTGCAGTTTTGAAGGGCTATCAAGTCCTGAAGATGACATCAGAAAGATGATGGAGATCATTGATGAAGGTGATTTCCTCCCGAATTCGATTCTTCAGTTCTCCAAGGTGTGAGGCCGATGTTTAATAACATTTTCCTACAGGTAGTCCCACAGGAAGGAGTTGCAAATGCTTAAATCGGGTGAGCGCACGGGCCACCCCACGTCACCCCTAAGAGAGACGAGGCGCGTAGAGAACATCTGTCGCAGTTTTGTCATTGAAACTCGAGCAGTATGGGCCGTAGCATCATTCTATTGAAACCAGATGTTTTCCAGATTTGTATCATGTTCAAAAAAAATTTCCAACATGGAAATATAACGTTGAGCTCCTCAACGTCCACTCAAAAAAAAGGGCCAGTCACCCCAAATTTGAAAATCAAACACCACACGGTTGGGGAGAATCTATCGTTAAGTTGCCTTGGGTTATTTTTAGCTCAGTAACGAAAATTTTGTTTATTCACCGCTCAACAGATATGGAAGTGGACCTCGTCTAGTGGAAAAAGAATGGCCTTTTTCAAGAAACGTGCGGACAGCGAAGCCCCGGTGTTGTCTGGATCAAACCATGGTATCCCGACACAATGAGACCCCCCCATCTTACCTACTCCCACCACATGGGATGTACCGGCCCATCAAAACTGCACCGTCTGCACTGTACTCCTGAACAACTTACCCGCCTATAAGAATTTATACATGTAAAAACCGTCATGACGTGAATCTAAATAGTGTAAAATAAAGACTGTCTGTTTGTGCACTTAGTTCTTCTAAACTATGAAGCAGATTTTGATAGGGTTTTAACTATCATTTAGAGCATTTCTTCCGGAAGGTTTACATATATGATGCATGCATATCATATTTATAGAAAGTAGAGAAAAGTCGATGTTTTATAATCAAGTCATAAAAATATATATTCGGGCACTGCATTGCTAACGCTGGTTAAACCTCATGAGATACATCAAAATAATATACTACGGAATGTTATATCTTAAAAAGGCCTACAGCAAAGTCTGCAATGGTCTATGTCTATTTCCTAAAGATATCCCCAGCAGCGCCGGGTACATGTCAGCTAGTCAATAAATTTAAAAATAAAATCATGATTGTGATAATAACCTTTGTTCTTGTGTATTTTCTAAATGCTATAATTTTATGATACTAAAATATATAATTTGATAATATTATTATTGTCATAAATAAAAAAACGATTATGTATACACAAAAATATTGGACTTTGAATAGTTTGAAATCAAAACATAATTTTACTGGATTTATCTAGTAGTCCCGTAGAGAGGTCGCGCGTGACATGTGAGAAGGAAGTAAACGATCATCGATGACGCACGTAAAACCTCTCTCTGGGACTGCTGCACAGGATAATTTGATACTCACTGAGAAATTTTTGTGAAGTAACTACGGCTATAACTTATACAACCTACGAATACTTGTATGATAGTCGTGCATACTAATAATATTTATTTAATGCTTTTTTATGTTATCATTGGTTTTTTTTTGTTTTCATCTTATTTTTATTTGTCATTATTCTTATTTCTCTCTTGTATATATATATACAAATATCATGTAATATGACAGACTGGGATTGCACTACCCTCTTAGTTCTGCTGGATTAAAAACTTGTACATATAAATAAATAAAAATAAAAATCTACTGTTGTTCTGACTCCTGATGTGAACTGACTCAAATATTTGATTCACTTGATCGAACCATGCCTTCCTCGAACGTTCCTGACTTATTTTTCCATTGACTTTCTCGTCATATATGTTCCTGATACGCGTTTCTCCGTTCAACCCCTGTACATTTCTAAACCATTGGAGTATCCCTTTCTGAAGCTTGTTCATTACACTCGCATACTATATCAGCTATAGATTCATTATCTAAGGCACAAAAATTAATTATGAAAGTTATTCTTAAAGTTTCCTTAGAAACAAGTACTGCAGATATATTCTACAAATTCCATGTATTAGATATTCAACAAATTTACACAAAAACTATCTTTACTCATCTGTTTAAAAATAAAACACATACATTTTATGAAAATACCCAAAATATTGTAAATACTAGGCACAAAACCAAAGAACTCATACAAAACCTAAAACAAACACAACATTTGGTCAAAGAAATTTCAAGTACATTGCGTCTAAAATATACAATAAGCTACCTGAAAAAACAAGAAAATCGAATAATATTAACAAATACAAAATCCTGATCAAACGATCTTCGAAAAAGGTCGTGCAATAATTAGTCACCTCACCCAAATATAATCCTCTATCTCATTATTGTTACCACTACCTACCAACCTGAAATTTTTTGTCAAATATTTTTGCTTTATTGAAAAATGTACTTTATTTTAATATTATAAAATATTTGTAAACTAGTCAGTCTCGGCACAGGATTTCCTAGTGAGACAGGCAAAGCCAAAAAAATTTATGTAAACCTTTTTATATAGATGCACATAATAAATAAATAAAATAAAAATACGCCTTGCATTCTTCCAGAATCTTCACATTTGTAACACGGTATATCAGCACATTAAATAACCCTGTACATATATACATTTGTAACACGGTATATCAGCACATTAAATAATCCTGTACATATATATATTTGTAACACGGTACATCAGCACATTAAATAACCCTGTACATATATACATTTGTAACACGGTATATCAGCACATTAAATAACCCTGTACATGTATATAAACTAGCTAACGTGTACAAAATATTTTTCGACTTCATTACAAAACATTGACTTTTGTCTACTTTCTATTAACACAATATGCGTGTATTATATATGTAAACCTTCCGGAAGACATTCTCTAAGTAGTGAATCAAAATCCGTTGCGTAGTTTAGAAGAATTAAGCGCACAGACAGACAGACACGAATGGCAACTTCATTTTAAACCATTTAGAGAAGATTGGCTAGCAGAAAGAAATTGTTTGTATTAGATTATTGAAATATTATTTTATGTTTGAATGCTGTTATTAATGTATAATCTATATAAATAAAAACATAAATATTTGTTTCTTAAAAATTTTTAATCTCCGAAAGTTCTTCACAGCTTCAATTTCAATATCAAAATATTGAAATTGCCATCTGTTGGACGTAAAAACAAATCACGCTATTGATTCTCTACCTGAACGCAACGCTTAGCGTGGTACAGCTAGTTTCTTGTAGATATAATGGCTCGCATTTTTTCATTGTATTTATCACACATACATCTCAGGAACCTCATTTCAGTCTACTTTCATCCTGTGATGTCTGTATGAATGTGTGTATGCATACAAGGATTGTCCTCTTTTGTTACAAGCAGCTCCCTAATAAATACCAGTACATAGATCACGTATCATTATGACCTTCACCCGCTTCAATACTCCATGCATTACACATCCTTTCGCTCACTGCTTTATATCAGGGTTGTTATTAGTGCTCCATTGTGGACTGCTAGTCTCGCTTCTTTGCAGAACTTCTCATTAAGTCCTCTAATAATGGAATTTCCTGCATTCACCTTTCTTTCAACGTCGTTTCAAGAGAGTAGAAATTAATGCATCGTTAATTGCTAAACACATCCTATAAATATATTATCTTTCATGTCGTCATGAAACGGCTATAATATTTATTGCCTGATAAAAATACCATGTCACAATTCCAAGAAACGATAAATAAATATCATGAATCATAACTTACGGATTTGGAGCCAGTCGCCTCCCTGCTAAGTGATTCTTGATTACCTCAATGCGAAAAGCGGTAGACATTTCACCGACGTTTTAATAATAATTAATATTAACTATGCACATCAAAAAACAAGACCTCACCTCACGCCTCGCATGTATGACGTTAGACAGGCAACTAAATATTAAATAATCATCAATTTTAATAACGCGAATTCTTGTCTTATCTATTACTTTTATCGAGCTATAACTGGTTATCTACTGTTTGCTGACAAAATTACAAGCGTAGAAATGCGTAGAAAGTAGAATAAATAAACCACGAAGGTAGTATGTACTATTTGTAAACAAATGGTGGAATAATATTATAAGTGTTAAAAAAATTCAAAACAGCAGCTGCATAGCAGCGGTCTGAGCTGTCACCGCTGTCCACAAATAAACCAATTACCCGCTGTCAGTTCAAAATTGGTTGAAATTTTGTTTGGAAGTAGATTTGAACTTGAACTTAGAAGAAATAAACCAATCACAACGACTGTCTATTTATGCCAATTTACTTACATCGCCCACATCAAACATCAACTTATAATCAGCGATGCTATACCTACCGAAATTTCGGTAAATCTACCGATTTCGGCAAAAATCTACCGATATTCGCAGAAAATCTACCGAAATTTGTAAAAGTTAATCGATTTTTTTTTAAATCTACCGAATTTCTTGAAAATCCGCCGACATTTTGAAAATCCACCGAAATTTATAAAATTCTACCGAAATCAGCGAGAAGATACTGAATTATTGGTAATTTTTTCCGAAAATCACAATGTACGGAATTTTTTCTTTCCGAAATTCTCTACCCATGGACCCAATTTAATTTAGGAAAATATTTTTTCCGAAGTTCCCTACAATGGATTTTATAATATTGTCGGGAATAAGTTTTTCTTAACATTTTCTAGCCACCCCCATGGATTCGAAAAAGTATTGTGGGGGATACAATACTGAGTGAGCAATACCCCAGACCAATCCAATCTGAAATTCTAACGATTTTTGTATCTAATCTACCGATATTTTTCATCCAAATCTACCGATTTTCATTTTCGCGGTATGCATAAATAAAGCACTCTCGCATAACTCTCGCGGTATGGCATCACTGCTCACAACTCGCATCCAGTGTTGCCGAAGCTCCCGATTTTTCGGGAGATCTCCCGATTTTTCACTTCATCTCCCGATCTACCGGAATGGCATCAATATCTCCCGATTTTTAAAAGCAAGCAGCGAATCGTCGTCACTCGACGATTCTTTGTTTATGGTCTGCTAAACAGGCAAAAAATTGTCTCTGGCAAAAAAAAAAATTCCCCCGAATAGGGTATTAACTTAACAAGAATAATTAGAGAATACTGATTATCTAAGCATATATTTTTTTTTTTAAAAAAGAAAGACAAACATTCCCGGGTTACGAATAACCTGACAATATTTGAAAATCTCCTACTACCACCACAGTAAGCCGAAAATGTTGCTTGTGTTGTGATGGAGGACTTACCCAGCCCAGGAATTGAACACACTCGGCCACCGACCGGTGTATGTATGTATTAGACCTATACAAACCGATAATCTATGAATTTTACGAGCGAGAGTTTAGAATTTATTACGTAACGCCTCGATTCGCTTTTTTGGTTCTTCGTTCCTCGTACATATAATTTTTTTTTAATTGTGTAATATTAAGTTTTATGTATAAATATCAATGTCATTAATATCTCTATACTACTATAATATTGAATTCTTATATGTTATCTTTAAAGATAACTAGATAGTTCTTGCATTCTCTCTTCCATTTACCGATAGGTGTTATTTTTATGCTTTCTGGCAGTACATTGACATTTTTTATTCCTATATGGTGTAATATTCTATCGAAACACGTTAAAGTTATCTTTATTATTTCGATAACACATTGTGTATTATTAAATTTTCTTTATAAATATCAACGTCATCAATATCTCAGTTTTACTGTTAGCCAATTTAGCTCCTGTAACATTTTGGCTACTTTAAAAATCTATTTCGCCTAAGTATTATTCACATTGCTATATTTTGAACAATTTGCAACTTACTTTGTTCTCTGTCATTTCACCAGAAAAGAATCGTTGGACAGTTGTTAAAATATGGGCTAAAATTGAAGTTACGAGTATATACTGTAATCGCAGATTATTGGAACAACTTTTGAATAATTCTTCCCAGAAAAGAGATACTTGTACCCAAGTTTCTATTGTAAATGCGCAGCATGCTTATAAAAATTAAATCTTAATCTAATATAACTCCTAATTACTCCATAGCAGTAACAATTTCCACAATTTTATTTTCGCTCTTGCATTGTATTTTTTTTTGCTAATTCATCTGCTAAATTAGTAGGTATTTCATAATAAAGAATGCTAAACAGTTAACTATTGGGTGACAGCGGAATGTTTACATGTGAAGCCAGGTGATATGAAGAAAAAGCTCTTGAGGTGATTGGATGGTTGCTTATTAAAATTGAAAATAAAAAGATTGTTTCGTTTCATTTAATCGTAGACACATCCCGAGGACAAAAATCGTTACTTGTTTGAATGCCGCTCAATTTTAATGTACATAGATAGGTATTCAATAAATTTTGACGTCTCTTGAACTGACAGTTCAAATTTCACAAAAAATGTTCTGTGTTGACAGACGTAAAAATAAGTCTCCATCGAATGAAGCGGCCGCTACACTACTCACTGCGACGCTTCGACGAAGTTAGCCGAAGTTCGAAGTGCGTGCCCACACACTCGTGCAACTTCGCGAGTAACTCAGTCCAACTCAGTCAGTGATTGGTTTATTTATGCCGTGACGCTTCGAGTCCTTTGACTCGGGCGCATTTACCGACAACAATCGGAAGTCGGGCGAAGCGAAGCGAAGTTGCCCGAAGCGAAGCGAAGTTCGTGCCCACACTATCGTATTCGGTCAACTTCGATCAACTTCGCGAGTAGTGTAGCCGGGCTATTACGGAAAATTGCGTCATTCCATGGGCAACATCTACAATTATGCTGCTTCTTGATTTTTTAGATCGTTGTTAATGGTCTGCTTCGGAAATAGTAAACGGGATTCGGATTGTTGACAAGGGAGAATTTTTATTATAATAGTTCTAGTCATCTCCCGATTTTTCCCGATTTCTTCAAATTTCTCCCGATTTTTAGGCAAAAATTCTCCCGATTTTGAATTTTTAGTTTCGGTAACACTGCTCGCATCTATGCTCGCATGCATCCTCGCTGCGAGCAGTGGTATGAGAGTGGTTCAGAGTGGTTTATTTATGAGTGGTATATTTATGCTGCGAGCGGTTTAATGTTGGTTTATTATTTATGTCCTCGCAAGAGTGGTTTTTTGTTTATGTTTATGGTCTTCGCGAGTGGTTTATTTATGGTCCTCGCCATGGTCCTCGATTATCTATGCTCGCATCCGCTTTCTGCAATTTGCCAGCGAGTGGTTTGTTTATTGTTATTGTTCGATTTTTGAAGGTTGTTCTGATTGTTGAATGATTTGTGTTATTCCAGTCAAGGTAAGCGGTGCATTTTTCGTTTATTTTTCTAGTCTTTTTAGTTTGTAACTGGCAAACATTCGGTTCCTTCCGAAATAATTCTTGTAGATTCGCAGGACTAAATTTCGGTTATTTGTTCGTAAATTTGTAATTCTTGTTGTAGGTAGCGAAAGATTTATAGGTATTCGGAGGCGCGTCTCATCCAGCAGACACAATTTATTAAAAAAAAAAACAACTGAATTGTATTCAATGAACAATAAACGGATAAACTTGTCGAATTTCGCTACACGCTACACAAAAAAATGGTAAACTTTTCGAATTCGGCTACATGCCAAAGCTCTTTAAAAAAACAACACTTGATTTCAATTTAAATGTCGAATGGAGACAACTGTTGAAGTCGCACACGCACAAAATAGTTTTTTGGGTTTAATTTGGGATATTTTCATAATTTCTGAGTATTTCCTAATCTTCAAACTTAACTTTCAGAAAAAATGGATCTGTCATTTTGGACGATGATGCGTTTACCTAGGACTACCTTCTTGATGGAAGAGATGGATATCAGCAGTGACACGGTCGTGAACTGGTCGTCGTATTGCCGGGAGGTTTGCGTGCTCTGGTGCGACAAAATGAAGCAGAAGATTGGAGGTGTTGGTATCACCGTGGAAGTGGATGAGACAAAAATTGGAAAGCGCAAGTACAACCGTGGTAGAAAAGTGGACGGTAAATGGATTTTCGGTGGATTCGAAAGAGAATCCAAGAAAATATTTGTCTGCAGAGTAGAGGATCGCTCCAAAGAAACCTTGTTGGAAATAATTAAAGCATACATATTACCGGGCACCACAATCATAAGTGATTGCTGGAAGGCGTATGATTGCCTTGGAAATGAAGGTTTCGTACATCTGAGTGTGAATCACAGTTTATCATTTGTAGACCCAGAAACCGGAGCACACACTCAAAATATCGAGCGGTGCTGGAGAGATGTGAGGGGAAATGTACCCAGATTCGGGAGGAGTAAGGCCCATTACGAGGGATATCTCTGTGAATTCATGTGGAAGAGATCGGTGCCCAAAAACAAAGACCGACTCCACGAATTTTTCAAAATGGCTGCTGAAGTTTACAAACCCTAATATATTTTGTTTTTTTTTGTTATATTTTTTGTTTATTATTATTATTTCTATTCTTTAATTATAATGACAACGAATACCAACACCTCCAACTATAACGACGATGAAATCCAACATGATTCCAGTGCCTCAGCTTAACTCTGAAGTGATTCTGATTAGAGGTTCGTTTACATTATATTATTAATTCTGTTTTTCATAATTAAGCGCCTTTCATGTGTATCCCACGAAGATAGCAACGGTCGTATTTAGCTCTTGTTAATGCATCAGTGATACCAACATAACAGTGCGTTCCTAATGGCGGCGCATTGTCGCCACATCTATTACGGACACATTCCGAAAGAGCTGTCCAAAACAATAATAATACCGATCCCAAAAAGCCGCCAGTTGAACTTGACATCATCTGTTAATTACAGACCCATATCTCTTGCCACAATAATTGCAAGAATCTTCGAAAAGGTCATCTTAAATTTAACGGAAGACAAGCTCAATACAGAGGACTCTCAAATGGGCTTCAAAGCTGGATGCTCTACTGATACGGCCATATATAGCATGAAACAAACAATCGAATACTATAAAGCCAGAAAAACAACGGTGTACGCATGCTTCCTAGACTTGAGCAAAGCCTTTGACAGGGTTTGTCATAATGCGTTGTGGAAAAAACTGACCCAACGACAAGTTCCACCACAAATTGTCAATATATTGAGAACATGGTACAACCAACAGGAAAACTTTGTCAGATGGAATGAAAGCCTATCAGAAGCAGCCAAATTAAAGTGCGGCGTTAGACAAGGAGGCTCAATGTCCCCAGTGCTTTTCAACGTATATATGGATGAACTTAGTAAAACACTGAATACAACAAGAATCGGATGCCATATTGCCGGGGTATGTATGAACAATATTAGCTATGCAGACGACATGGTCATACTAGCTCCATCGATAAGAGCGATGAGAAAACTTCTGGCAATATGCGAAGCTTACGTTGATAGTCACGGGCTGATGTACAATGCTAAAAAGTCATCCCTGCTGATATTTAAAGCAAATACTGGTCCCACTGTCATTCCACCCATACGTCTCGACGGGGCCAACCTGACACCGATGACCTAAATGATAAAAAAGACATAGAACGTCAAAGAAGAGTACTGAGTGTGCGAGCTAACATGCTTGCCAGGAGATTCAACAAATGCAGTCCTCCGGTGAAGAAGCAACTTTTCCAAACATATTGTATGAGCTTCTACACTAGCGAGCTATGGACGACATACACACAAGGCGTCATGAACACACTCCGAGTACAGTACAACCACGCATACAGAGCCCTATTTGGCCTCCCCTGGCGATGCAGCGCCTCACAGATGTTCACCGAAGGAAGGGTGCATGGGTTCGCTGCTTTGATGCGCCACAGAATAGCCGGGACGAGGCAGCGCTACCAGAGATCGGACAACACTCTTGTCCAGGCCGTTGCCCAGTGGCAGGGAGCGCCTCTACACCGGAGATGGAGAATTTCACTCAAGCCACCATAAAGACCTAATGTGCACATCAATGTATTGATTTTTTATTTATTATTTTTATTTTTATTTATTTCTTTATTCATTTTATTTTTATGTATTAACTTAAATGTAAACTTTTATGGCAGGCAGAGCATTCCACACACCGCTCTGTCCAGCTGAAATAAACATTATTATTATTATTCGCGAAGCGAATTTTGGTTTTACGCAATTGAAAATCAAAATGCATAATTTTCCGCCGCCCGAAATGCAAAAAGTTTTCTTTTATAGTAATTAAGGCGAATATAAAGTTTTTTTCTAAAAATTATTCGTAATAAGCGCGTCAGGCCCTATCCAAAATTTACCGATTAATCAAAAAATATATATGCTTAATTACTTCTGGAAACAACTATTTAAGTCGGGGAGATGGAAAAACACGCACACAATATGTTGTTAGGTTCTTAGTTTGGGTTATTTAAATAATTTATGTGTATTTCTTATCCTTCAAACTTAACTATGAGAAAAAAAATGGAACCTTAGCAAGTGTGCAGAGAAATTCGGCAACTTTACCCTAATGATTTACACAAGAGTTCCAAATTGTTTTTATTGAAACTCTGATGCATTTGGCCGCATTGAGTGCTAGTCAAATTTCTTTGTTTTGCAAGTTTTGTAGTTCCTTTATATCACGTGACTTGTGATTGGGGTTGCCATAAGGCCCATCATACACAGAGATACTTATAAGCCGAGTGACTGATGCAACCACAAGTCGCCCACTGATATGCTACTCTTTAAAGCCGTTTTACGTACACGGCGCTACCCGAATTATTCTGATCTTGGTCATTCTTTCATGTTCAGTCGTGGAATTAATACAATGTCAAATGGCTAGCGATGAAGACAATATTATTCTTCTTTATCTTTATTACAAGCATAAACAATATAAAAGAAGATTTTGGGTTCAATGAAATAAATATTTATTGTAGGGCATTCATGCCTTCTCCGCTAAATTCTTTCTTGCGTCTTCCGGTAAATTATAGTTATACATGGATATTTTCCCATCTCCAGAAAAAATTTAACATTCAAATTATTCTTGGACACCATTTTTGTCAAATGAGTAGCAGATACGTATGCAAATAGCGTAGTGTGCTACAAGCACTTTCAAACCCGTTGTCGATGCGTCGCATTGTGTATAAACATAAGCAAAACAGAATGGCGGATACTCATGTATGCTACGCGCACAAAATTCGAGTCGCTTGTAAGTATTTCCGTGTATGAATCGCTTAAGTGGCTATGGCCTCAGCCCTGCGACCTTCTGTTGTCGGCATTACTGTGGAAAGTTTTATTAAATAGCGTTGCTGTATTGTGCAGGTCTACATCGGGACATTACAGGTTTTGTCGAGACAGAGGGCTCGATAACGGTGACATTCCTGATATATCAGGACTGATGGCAACCCTAATTGGGGCGAGCCACAGGTTCGGAAAGGGTGCAGAATATAAAATTCCGGCCTTACAATATTGTAAACTATGTACTGTCGTCATAAGCAAAAAGGCAGCCACTTTCAAAAGTCATTTTAGATAATACGAGGCCTATCAAGTTGTCTATCAACCAAATAAATTAAATAATATAGACTTATTTAGATGAACGTTTCGAATTATGTTCCCTAATTTTAAAATGCAAATATTTATAACACAAAACACAAATCCAAAAAAATACTTATATTTTTTCTTTTCACAAGCAAAAACTCAGTAATGTATCAGTCGTAATTCTGTGTTCTCGCGTATGTAAGATTGAACTGTTACAGTTTAACATTGTTTTTTTTATTATTAAACAATAAATTATCTGGCTGCATATGCATTGTATGAAAAGATATGTTTAAACAAAATATTGATACCTATAAAAAAACAAAAAATTAATTATGTCTTTACCACACCTTATTCTTGCTTTTACTGGATATTGTGTTCCTTTTGTAAATTTTTGTCTTGTACATTAATCACTCATTGCTCAATTTATGTATACATATTATGTGCTTACGGTTTCTTTTCCATTCTTCTGATGTTATATTGTTATGGGAAATTTAACCGTAAAATAATAAATAAATGTCTTCAGTATGTTCTCCATGTATACACATTGCTACATACCACATTTGTTTTATAAGCTGATTACTCCTTTTTCAGATGAAGGTTTTTAAAGATCCTCGTTTGGATTTGAGAAGCTGCTGCACCTTCTAGTGGATGTTTCCATGTTGGGACAAGTATCTTCTGAGATATGTGTGTTACTGCACAACACGAAGGATGACTCCCTTCACCAGAATCAGCTGCAATTATTAACTCGGGCAATTCAGACAATGTTGGAACACGTATCAGTCAAGAAAACCTGAATGAGGATTCCCTTCACCAGAATCAGCTGCATCATAGTAACAGCCTACAGATGCCGTTACTATGTAGGAAAACGTATCATCTGAGATACGGAAGTTGCAGGAAAACCTAATCAGTTGCACCTGAATGCGGACTCCATTCAACAGAATCAGCTGCATTTTGTAACAGACTATTCAGATGATGTTTCTATATTGGGACATGGATTATCCGAGATACGGATGTTGTGGACTTCTTGTTGAGAATTCCCTTCAACGGAAACAGCTGCATTATTGTAACAGACTATTCAGATGACGTTACCATGCTGGGACACGCATCATCCGAGAGATGCTGCCGGAAAACTTGAGGGAGATACCTGATTACTTTCGCAATCCGTTCCCAGGAAACCTGATTTCAAATGGTGAGTGTATTAACTACTAATATTACTTTCAATTTGGAACCCGTACATAGGCAGAATTTAACATAGAGGTTACAACGGAGCTCTCAATACGATTTCTTCATATAAATACAGAAGAAAGTTTCTGAAACATAAAATGAAAATTTTCTTATATATAGAATGTCCGTATGTTGTCATTGTGGCATGTAATTTTTGGGGTATTATGCCCTGCCGCATCTGTCCTGATGATGGACATTTGCACGGCTTTCTGAAACATTGGCTAAAGGAGGAAGTAGCGCAGCATGGCATCATGTCCGCCTCTATAGTCGAGTGACGTCAACTGTGTGCGACTATTGAGTCTGGAAAACTCCAGATTCGACGTAATGTGGGTGCGCGTCAATCTTGCCAGTACGGCAAGATTCTACGCATGTCTATACCGCTCACCGAACCATAGCGAATCAGACACTTCCGAGCTCTTCAAACATTTGAGCGATACTATTGATGATCTCTTGCCCCGCTACCCTTCGGCCGAGTTTGTTGTTCTGGGGGACTTCAACGTTCATAACGAACCATGGTTGAAGTTCTCAGGCCCAACGGACTCGGCTGGCCGACAGGCGGAATCCTTTGCCATTTGCTACGGATTAGAGCAATTGGTTCAGGAGCCTACAAGGGTTCCTGATGTCCAGACTCACCGCTCCAATCTGTTAGACCTATTCTTAACTACTGTGCCACACGGTTATAAGATTGACGTCACAGCGCCTCTGGGATCATCTGACCACTGCCTAGTGACGACATCAATCCCCGTTAGCCTCAGACCAACCAATGAGAGGCTGAGGAGAAAAGTGTGGCACTATAGGTCAGCAGATTGGTTCGGTATGCGGGCCCATTTCAATGCTTTTCCGTGGTCAGCTGTTTGTTTTCGGACTTCGGACCCTTCAAGATGTGCCCAGGAGATTGGTGAAGTCATCAAATCGGCGATGGATGGCTTCATACAATCGACTACTAAAGAAACTGGTGTGGGCTCAAAGCCGTGGTTCAGTCGACAATGCTCCGAAGCAGTTCGACGAAAAAACGCGGCTTACCGAGCCTACAACACATCTCGAACGCCCGAAAGCAGATCAGCATACAACAAATCGGCAAAGGAATGCAAGAGAATCATCAATAGATCAAAATTCGAACACGACCTGCAGATCAGCAAAAAGCTGGCTGCCTGCCCGCATGGCAGCAGAGCATTCTGGTCGCTTGCGGGCTCAATAGGTCGAAATTTTTGCAAACCCAGTTTGCCACCTCTTACCAGACCTGACGGCTCACTAGCAAACACCGCCACCGAAAAGGCAAACCTTTTAGGGAAAATGTTTGCGGAAAACTCGACCCTCGACGACGGGGGTGCTGTTCCGCCGTCGGTTCCTCACTGCGGCTTCTATATGAAAAAGCTGAGGATCCGGCATCGGGATGTACTCCACGTCATACGGGGGCTCGATGTAAACAAAGCTAGTGGACCTGATGGAATACCTGCCCTGGTATTGCAGAGGTGTGCTGCGGAAATAGTTCCAGTTTTGACAAAGCTCTTCAAAATGTCCCTGAAGTGTGGCACTGTGCCCTCTGGTTGGAAAAAAGCGGTAATTCACCCTATTCCCAAGAAAGGTGACCGCTCCAACCCGGCCAACTACCGCCCCATAGCGATCACATCAGTTCTGTCCAAAGTGATGGAACGTGTGATCAACGACAAACTGCTCACATACCTCGAGAAGAACAAAATTATCAACGACCGTCAATACGGATTCCGGCGGAACCGCTCGTGCGGTGATCTTCTCGCGTATGTGACGCATGTTTGGGGGCGGTGCCTGGAACGTCACGGTGAGACCCAAACGGTCACACTAGACATATCCAAGGCCTTTGACCGGGTCTGGCACCGAGGACTTGTCAACAAATTGCATTCTTACGGACTTCCCGCATCCCTGTGTACGTGGATTGCTGACTTTTTAAGGGATAGGTCGATTCAGGCGGTTGCTGACGGTTTCACCTCTTCCTCGCACTCCATAAATGCTGGCGTCCCACAGGGATCGGTTCTGTCTCCGACTTTGTTTTTGTTGCACATCAATGACCTTTTGACATGTGCACCGATTCATTGTTACGCGGATGACAGTACAGTTCATGATAGCTTTTTGTTTGACAAGCCCCCAAAGGGCACACAAACTCCAACGGCTCGGAGGGCTTTGAAGCAGAGAATGGACGGTTATCTCGAGAGTATTTCCTCCTGGGGTAAAAATAATCTCGTCGAATTTAATGTTTCAAAGACCCAATCCTGTCTGATTACGTCTAAAAGGGATCCAAATGATAATCTAGTCTCCTTCAACGGAAGCAATCTTCCGAACAGGCCTTCCATTGATATGCTTGGTGTAACTATAAGTGACCAGCTCAGGTACGGGGGCTCCATCGAAGCCAGAGTAAAGTTGGCCTCTCAGAAGCTGGGCGTACTGTACAGGGCCCGCAGATACTTTAATAGTACACAACTGCTCACCCTGTACAAATCGCAAGTGCGCCCTACTGTCGAATTTGGCAGCCATCTCTGGTCTGGAGCCCCAAAATACCTGAAAAAAACCCTTGACTCTGTGCAGAAACGGGCGGTCCGTTTGATAGATTCCCCAATCTTAACAAACGGACTGCAATCTTTAGAGCACAGGCGTCAGGTAGGTATGCTGTCCTTGTTCTATCGGTATTACAATGGAAGATGCTCTGAGGAACTAGCGTCATTGATCCCTTCGGCACCGGTGCGTAGTCGGGATACACGCCAAACGCGTGCCCAACATTTGTACACAGTTGACACTTGTCACATGAGAACGGGTCGCTTCTACGATTCGTTCTTAAGTTCAACAGCTCGGCTGTGGAACGAACTGCCGGCCTCTGTGTTTCCTCCCTCCTACAACATGGGACTCTTCAAGACCCATGTTCACTCCTTCCTCTCCACAAAAAGACCCTCCACACAGCATCCCCAAAGATGACATAGGCCCTGAGGGAAATTATTTTCTTCAGGGCCTCCTGTGTGGAGTAAATATAAAAAAAAAAATAAATAAAAATGTCCAACAAATCAATCACAATCGCTCTCTTCAAAGTTGTCTAATTCTTTGGCCTGAGAGAGAGCTCTGTTTTCCCCACTAATTTGTGCCGTGTAAAGTAAAGGCAGTAAAGTCAAGCGCACTTGAAGTGAAACGACACTAAACTGCGCTATATAAATGCCATGTTATTATTATTAAATTGATTTTTTTAACCCATATATTTAACAGTTATTCTTGAGTCTCACCGAAAGTACATACTACACGCCATACGTCTTAAACAACGAGTGGGTCGAAGCAGTAGAGATCGGCAAAACTGTCAAAATCTCATTGCATCCTGGTGAATTGCCTTATACAAAAAAAAAAAAAAATCGTTTCCCGCGCGCTTTTCGAAGTTGGTATCGGATTCGTTTAGTTTTGCAAAGTTGTTTTAACCATTTTTCTGGCATTTCGATATGTATCCACCATGAAAAAGTGCGGTAGCAAATAAAAACGTTGACAGAACGACGCGGCATCGGTTTGTTTTTGACATTTCAAATTAACTCCATAGAAACCTCAAACACATCAGAAACATAGACAATATTCACAGGGTTGCCAACACAGTCATCTCTTCAACCGTGCGACACTCAAGAATGTATAAATATAGAACTTATGACAAAAGTCGTAGAGATTTTCGTTCGTAGATGGCGCATAGCGAGTAATTCGTGGTAGAGACTCTGGAATAGATACCCAGTTCTGAACAAATGAACTCCCATGCAATGTGTATACGAAAATGAGAAAAACTAATCATATTAATACTTTCTTTTCTTTTCAGTCTCCCAAAACAACTATAAAACCACAGAAAAGGTCTTTATGTCAGCAACAAGACAATACCTGGAACAAAACACCTTCAACATTCTGCCGATCCAGAGACACCTACAACATTCTGCCATTCCAGAGACACCTACAACATTCTGCCATTCCAGAGACACCTACAACATTCTGCCATTCCAGAGACACCTACAACATTCTGCCATTCCAGAGACACCTACAACATTCTGCCATTCCAGAGACACCTACAACATTCTGCCAGTCAAGAGACACTTTCAACATTCGGCCTATCCAGAGACACCTAGAACATTATGTAAGTCCAGAGATACCTACAACATTCTGCCAATCCAGAAACTTCCTGAGCAAACAGAGATAATATTATTTCTCCTTATTCTTCGAAATCTGATCCAGTCATGAACGCTTCTTATAATACAAACTTGATTTATTGCGAAGAATTACGAGAGCATATTTCCGGTAAAACTGCTGTTCAAAAAAGTGTGACATTTAAAAAAAAAATTAAATTGGTGACCTTTCACAACAAGCTAATATGGCTTTAAATTATCGAATATCGTAGTTGTTAATTTATTTACATTTTAATGCCTTAATAGACCAGCAAATTTCCAATGTGATGAAATACATACATATATACTACATTAAACATGTCTTAACTCCGGGCTCTCATGGGCCCAATAAACTTGGTCTAAGTATATGTGGGTTGCATAAAAACAAAAACTTCAATATTTACAGAAACAATCTGGTAGAAACATGGATCCATCAAATATTTCACTTTTTTTTTTCCGGGGTGATGCCACAAAATCAATCATCCACGTCAGAGATATGGGAAATCTCATCATCGTCTTCAACATTCCTTAAGTCATTATAAAAGATAGCAAATTTATTGCAGAGTATCGTTCGTGGGACTCAGTGAGTGAGCAATATATGTTCTTATAATTTTTTTACTATGCTACGCGCAGTAATTTTTATGCTTATCATATGATTGTTTAGGTTTAGATAGGCATTTTGCAACAACATGGCCAGGTTTCTTACAATAGAAGCAAACCGCAGAGCCTGCGTAATGCGACTTAACAAAGTTAGATGTAGAAGGCGTATCTTCCACTAAAGACAACCTTTCGAATTCTGTGCAAAATTCTTCAAGTGAATCGATATCATTCACCTTGACCGCTACTAACAAACGAGCATATTCTGGGAGAAAAACTCAGCTGCCGGAATTCTGTCATTCAATTTCAAATTAGACAGTTTAAGTTCCAAAAAGAAATCCGAAATAGATTGAGACTTTCCTTGTTTTAATGTATAAATTGCTTTCTCTGCCTGAAGTTGCGCGTCTTTAGCCTCATATCGCGCTAGAAGCATTACCCTCAAATCTGACCATGTCAATGTATTTGTATAAATTGTACGAAACCAGAGTAAGGCCGAACCATCTAGAATATCTGAGAAGCAACGCACCAAATCCTTCTCATCAACTAATCTCATTCAACACAATTCAGCTATTCGTTTCAAAAACAAGCAGATATCTGACTTTCCATCGTATTTAACCCTTTTGCTGCCCGAATGTAAACACAAGATAGATACTCCCACGCCAAGGATTTTTAGAATTTTTTATATTGTCTCATTATTTATTATCCACAGCACTTAGAGATTGTAAATTATTACCAAAACAAAAAAAACTTGTTTACGGTACACTCTTGAAAAGTCTAAACAAGATATCTTTATGAATTGATGCATTTACTCACGTCTCCGAAGTGGGACTTCTGCAACGGCTCACCATTTCTTACTTGTGATAATATTATTGTTTTAAACTTCATTATTTATTAAACTTTTATTTACAGTTTCTTATCGTATTATTTATGTTAATAGTTTCTATTTGAATGGTAGACTTTAAAACAGGGATGAATACACAATGCCACATTACACTGGGAAAACATATATCGAGCCATTTTTCTGCGGCTTTGTTTAAGTTTTGTATTCGCACAAACATGGCAGGCTCTGTATGGCTTGGATTGTTTTGATGTTGCCGGTATTGGCTCAGGCATATGGTTTACAACCTCTTTTGAAAGCAGACGTAATGGTGTGTCATGATGAGACGAATGAGGAGTTGAGTCGAGTTGAGTTTTTTTTTGGTGTTTTGCGATTA
This sequence comes from Hesperophylax magnus, assembly GCA_026573805.1. Classification (NCBI taxonomy): domain Eukaryota; kingdom Metazoa; phylum Arthropoda; class Insecta; order Trichoptera; family Limnephilidae; genus Hesperophylax; species Hesperophylax magnus. The sequence goes on from JAIUSX010000100.1 coordinate 333,918, forward strand.
ATTGTCTTATCACACATAACTGATAATCGGGGAAGCTCATACCTGAATTTTTTATGCTGTTGTGTTAGTTGTGTACAATAAAAGAATTTAACAGATATAAATCAATAATATGGAAAAAAAGCTTTTTATACCACTTAATGGACTTTCGCAAGCAACTTACTCCAGTTAACATCATGTCTGCCTTATCCACTAAACCCATATGCTTATTGTAATCCTGAATACAATTGGGTTTGCATATTGTTTGTCCCGTTCTTAAATTTGTTTTTGCCGTTGGGGAAATTGTGTTGTCGTGTAAAGAGCTGAGCATGTACATTTCCCTCTTATCATGCCATTTTAGAGCCATCAATGGCCCGCAGCTCTTTGTTACCATTTTCCCCTTCTTCAGTTTGTCAAATTTTGGCATGTATTTCCTATTTTTTCGCACCGTTCCGCAAGCATTGTTTATATCTGACCATCACCGGTCGGTGGCCGAGTTGACATCGCGCTTGGGTCCCACCCAGGCGTAGTGTGTTCAATTCCTCGACTGGCTAAGTCCTCCATCACAACACAAGCAACATTTTCCTCTTACTGTGGTGGTAGAAGGAGATTTTCAAATATTGTCAGGTTATTCGTAACCCGGGAATGTTTGTCTTTCTTTTTTAAAAAATAAAAAAAAATAGTGTAGGACTGGTATACCAGTTATCAACATAAAGTTTGTGTCCCTTATCTAGGTAATCTCTAAGTAGAGTTGTCACAACAGCTCCCGAGGCGCCTATACATTGATTATCAGTGACGTCGGTTCCATCACCACAATAAACAATGAAATATAAAACATAACCCGTCAGTACATCACACAAAACAAACATTTTTATCCCGAACCGGTGGCGTTTGGAAGGAATAAATTGTTTAAATTTTAATCGTCCTTTAAAAACAACCATGCTCTCGTCGATGCAAAGCTTTTCGAAGGGAGTAAAAGTTTCTTTAAATATCTTACGAGTCGGATTAACGAGTAATTTTATTTTGTGCAATTTGTCGCCAGGAATTTGTGTATTGAGGTCAGAAATATGTAACATGCTCAATAACATTTGATACCTATTTCTGGGCACCGTTTTACCAAAAATGGCACTCGTAAGAAGAGGATCTGTCGACCAATGCTCTTCTATTGAATGATGTTTATTTCGTGTCATCAGCATTGATATGGCAAAAAATACATACATCTCACTAATTGAAGTATCAACCCATTTACGAAGCCTCGATTGTTCAGACACAACTTTTTTCTGCATTGTTGCTGCGTAATATTTATTAGTTTGAGATACAATATCAGACATAATATTTGTATTTAAAAAATGTTCAAAAAAATTCACATCCTCGGAATTTTCCGACAAAAGAGGAGAAGAGTTTACACCAGAAGGGAAATCATCGAAGTCGTGAATAATCGGAACAAAATGATCCGATGTCCAAGTGTTCATGTCAAAACCAGTCTGACTTGATGTGCTGGGTTCGTCCAAGAGTTGATCATTAGATTCAACAATATTTTCAACATGTACTCCTTCATTTATACTGCTTACTTCACTGGCGGAATCGCACTCACTGTCACTAAAATCACAGTCAGAGTCAAGATCGAGATAATATTCTCTTATTTGGTCATCAGACAAGTCGCGTCGAGCCATGATGGAGGGTTACACAAAAAATATATATTAGGAAAAACGACAAATTAACACAATAATTAGTTTCTAAACACAGATAATTAAAATAAAATGTATATTATTATTTTTTCACTCGAAAGGCAGATATAACAACTTATTTCATTTAAAATAACAAAACATGTTGATTAAGGTTATTCTTAAAATATATTTAGAAACTTTACACCGATAGATGGCGTTATTTTCAATATTGTCAATTAAAACTCTTTTAACGCGTTATGATTTTTAATATTGAGGTAAGTTATTGGTTCGCGCATGCACATAAAATATATTAATCTGTTTAAATTTTTTTTCGTACCAATACTTTTATAATTTTACAGAACGGCAGAAAAACACACAATTTTATTGTAAAACCAACACGCACAGAAAACATTTGCCGCGGAAGAATTTTAATACCAAACCAAAAGATATTTGTAAAAAATCGTGCATTTCAAAATTTCTACGGTAAAACGCTCAAATCTAAAAGAGAAGGATGATAAAAGTATTGTTGAATTCAGTAATTTAAATCGTCGCTTGGGGAGATTGAATTTTTTATAAAAAGCGCTGGTTAGGTAACAAAGCATATGGCGCATTGCTGGCCTTAAATGGACCTTTTTTTTAAAGGCCGCTTGCACGACTTAATATGGCCATGTACAATCCATAGCGTAATAAGAATATTATCACTCTAAGGTACAATCCTACAAACTTCGGGAAATCGAGAGAAGTCCGTTTTACATGGTTACCGATAACGTATATATTTTTTACTGGTGATTTATAACTTTTTCAACGAAAAAGCTGGAGTTTTTTAAACTTTAGAATTACCTTTTTCAGCGTGTAAAATTTAAAAAATATCGACTTACCTATCGGTACCTATCGCATCTAGAAAAATCGTCAACAGTATTTTTTTCTTATACGGAAGTTGTTTCTCATTCAAAATAATGTACCACCTCTCATAGTTTTTTTTTATATCTTCCCTCTACGTAAAATCATGGAGATGTATCCGTAGTCTCACTTGCTCTATTATTATATTTTTTAGTAATTTTAAGTGCTTCCGTGTTGTTCCCTCGAGTGTTTTCTCTTGGGGTAAGAATAATCTCGTCAAATTTAATGTTACAAAGACCCAATCATGTCTGATCACGTCTAAAAGGGATCGAAATGACAATCTAGTCTCCTACAACGTTAGCAATCTACCGAAAAAGCCCTCCATTGATATGTTCGGTGTATCTCTAAGTGACCAGCTCAGGTACGGGGGCTCCATTGAAGCCATAGTTAAATTAGCCTCTCAGAAACTAGCCCGCAGATACTTTAATAGTGCATACATAACTGCTAACCTTGTACAAATCGCAAGTGCGCCCCACGGTTGAATAGCAGCAACCTCTGGTCAGGAGCCCCAAAGTACCTGAAAAAAACCCTCGACTCTGGGCATAAACTGGCGGTCCGTTTGATAGATTCTCTAGTCTTCACAAACAGATTGCAATTTTTAGAGCACAGGCGTCGGGTAGGAATGCTATTCTTGTTTTACCGGTATTTCAATGGAATATGCTCCGAGGAACTAGCGTCATTGATCCCCCGGCACCGGTGCATAGTCGGGCAACACGCCAAACGCGCGCCCAACATGTGTACACGGTTGACATTTGTCACATGAGAACGGGTCGCCGCTCGCCACTCTTTCATGAGTTCAACAGCTCGGCTGTGGAACGATTTCCCGTCCTCTATGTTTCCTCTTTCCTACAACATGGGTCTCTTCAAGACCCATGTTCACTCCTTACTCTCCAAAATACCCTCCTCACAGCATCTTCCAATATGACATAGGCCCCGAGGGAAATTATTTTCCTCAAGGCCTCCTGTGTGGAGTTAATTTAAAAAAAGCGCTTGTCCACGTAAAGGGCTTCCAGAATTATCGAACGAGACTTGGTTGATTTGAACACAAAATTCGTACACAAAATGTCTTGTCGTGTTAAATGGGCTTTACGACAACAAGCGATGTAGGTACATACCTATTTATTAACCATCACCTATCTTGGTGTTTCTTTGCATCTAATATGTTTTGTGTAAGTCAAAAAGTTATATCTGTTCGTATATTTGTACGCGGCGTAAGTACCGAAACCAACTAAGTGGTTAGAATTACCAGATGGAGAATCAAATTCGTCGTGCGCTCAAGTCTTGGTACGTAGGGTATAGGGTCTCATAATACGTAATAAATATTACTTAGGCATTATAACGGGACAATATTATGGTGCCCATCAGCCTACAGTGTGGATAACAAGTCGCTTGTTCACATAAAAAACTTTTTGTATTTTTTGAAGTAAAACTTCTTTAGGCGCGCCTGACTTGGGCAGTAAACTGGCAAATGCGTGACGCGAGGCGAGGCGAACGGAAGTTACCGCTAGGCCTTATCGCTTTTGGTGCGTTGATACTAGAGCAGTCAAAAAGGGGACCACACCGCATTTATTTTATTTTTATTGTAGCTATATAAAATTTACAAATACATGATATGAATAGTATTTTATAATAAAAATCACTTTGTGCACAATTTTATACTATCTTTATTTAGATACAAAATAAAATCAAACCATATTTTATCAGTGTTTATGTTGTTTATTTATTTATAAATGTAAAACTTCCTTCTTCAATCTTTGCAAATTCACTTTGTGGTGTCATTTTTAATATAATGAAACAATACCTTTAGTTATAATTATCCTGACGAAGAAACCATCGGTGTCGAAATATGTCGGTAAATTTTAAATATAATTAGTGGTGTATATATATTTATTGAAGTAAAACTTCTTTAGGCGTGCTTGACTTGGGGAATAAACTGGCAAATGGAGTGGAGTGGAGGAGTATGTCTACCTATGTATATGTACTTTTCTTGGCGGTGAGTCTAGAAGGTTCTGGATGGTTTGCAAATGCTTTAGAAAATTGTGGAAGGAGAAAGTTCTAGAAGGTGGGTACCCTAGCTAGTAAAGAATAGATTTTTTATTTTTATTCATTATTTTCATTATCGGATACATCAGTAATTACTGTGGATGATTTTAAGACCGAGACAATAGGGCTATGGTATGAGAAATTAGACACATATGTTTTCGAATGAAAATTAGAAAGATATTTAGAGAAAACTGCATCGATTGTTGTTCCGTGTCTTGTGGTAGGTTCTATTATACATACATTATACATACATATAGATGGAGCTAAAGAAGTTTTACTTCAGTCGTGTGGTCTAAAGCACACTCGTTTTTTTTTGTATTTTTTTTATTTCCAAAAACAATAAACGAGACATGTTAATAATAGTCAACCCTTTATAGGACAGAAAGATTGATAATAATGATTGAAATAATGATTGAAAATAAAACTTTTTTTGAACAAATATCTTAGACGCGGTGTCCGGAAATAAACTGGTGAATCTACATCACAAAGAAACCCAAAAAACTTTTTTCGATCTGAGCACTTCTCGGCAAGTAAACATTTAGAGCCTGGTCTACGCTAATAGCGGGTTCAGACGATTCAACTTTAGTTGATCAACTTTGGTTGATCGTCAAAAATTGTATGGAAAAACTTGTTCAACTTCACACGTGTCAATATGCTTTCAATTGTCAATTTGATCAACAAAAATCGCACCGTGTGAACCGGCAGTGTTAGTGTACGAACATAAAGTAAGCGGGTTTCGGCTTTCTAATTAGTCAGCGCTTGGTTGGCCGACTGGCGCAGGAGCGCCGAAAAGAATGTTTATATGTTTTTTTTAAAGAAATATAAACATTCCTGGGTTACTAAAAACCTGACAATATTTAAAAATCTCCTACTCACAGTACTATATTAAAGTATGAAACCGGGCAAATTATTATTTCAATATTACATATAAACAGAGTAATCAAGTATTGTCCATCTCACTAGGTTTGAAAACGCCTGTGTTGAGATGGCAATTTACAAAGTGGTTGTTAACATACTATGAAAATGACATAATAATAAAATGAAATCTTTTTCTTAAAATTGTACAATTCAAGTATGATATGAAAAAAGACAAGTGAAATTTATACATATATGTACAGAGTTGGCATAAATGTAAATATTTAAAAAAATACTCCTAATGGATATGTTCATTGGAGGTAATCGATGATTTTACTTTTAAATGAACTTTTTGTTTGCGTGTTTCTAATGTCAATAGGTAGAGAATTGAATAGCTTAGTAGCATTATATTTAAAACTTCTTTGGCCATAAGAGGTTTGACAAACTGGGATGTTAAAAGATTTTACATGTGACTGTCTTAGGGCTCTTGTGCTTATTCGTTCTTCAAACATATGTGGATTTTTAAATTGATAAAGCAGGATATTTTTTAATACAATTTTTCAAGTTAAGAACATTTAGTACCTTAAAAATAAAATCAGTGCTCGTCCTCATTGGAACTTTAAGAATAACCTTCAGAATTAGTTTTTGAATCTTTGCTAAAGGTTCCAGGCAAGTATTTGAGGCACTACCCCAACTGATAATACCATATTCAAGGGATGATTGTACGAGAGCACAGTAAACTTGTTTAAGTTGTTTTCTATTTAAAATATCCCTAACATTTTTAATGAAATAGATGAGTTTCCTCAATTTTGTCGTTAGGTTTGTAACATTTAGATTCCATTTAAGGCGATCGTCTATTTGAATACCAAGATATTTAATGCTATCAACTCTAATTATAGAAGGACAAGTACATGGGATTAATAAGGGGTTACAGCTGTGCAGTTTGAGGCTTTGTTGTGAAGGTATGAGCTTATTTGATATTCGAAATGTTAAAAATTTTGTTTTGTCTGTATTGACATAATTATATTAACGAGATGCTCTTACATGATTACGGTAATTGATAATTGTAATAATAAATGCTGCTAAAAATCCTTATTCTTGGTCAATGAAATGGCCCGCTATTTTTTTCTTTTTTCTTCTTCTCGTTAATGGCATCTACAATTTGTGGTGGATCTCGGCATTTGTATCCTGCAGTATATCTGCCTAACACCAACTCAGGCAGGACGCAACTTCGGTAGAAGGAGATTAGTTTCTGCATCATGACATCGATGAAAGGCTCGTCTGCTTCTACTTCTACCACACGGATATCCTCTGAGGCAACAGATTGCGCCACATAATAACACTTATGAAAACGTGTTACGCGTAATTGTCCCTGAACCTGTTGGTTGAATATGTATGTCATTGTAACAGAAAGTAACAAAGAAGTAATTCGTATTACGGATTTAGTAATTTATATTGCAGACTGCACAGTACGCACCTGATAATAGTGATGGTGTTTTTTATTAAGTCGAAGATTACCCATTTCATCCAATTTTAATGGAAAATCCTTCTTCTCTCTGATGGCGTGCTCCATGATATTCGAGGATATTTTAATATTTTCCGCCCATCTTTTTAATGATGGAAAACATTTTATTTCTACTAGTGTAGATTTTCCTTCCACTACGCCTGAAATAAAAAAGTGGGTGTGTCAAGCCTACGCAAGACAGAAGTGAAACTTCTAGTATTCCTCTCTCTCTATTTTCATTTCATCATCTCTATTTTCTCTCTTAGGTTAGTTTGAAAATTAGAGGTTAAATAATTCAACGACGAAGCATGGATTTGCTTTTTCTAATATTTTCTTATAGATGAATGACGTTCGATTAATGTATAGTTCCAAAAATTTTCAATTTATTCACAAGTATACAATATTACATAAATAACAATATTACAATTAAAAATTACAAAGAAATTACAATGACAATTTACCAATCATGTGCCATTTTCATTGTCAATTTCATGAATATCATTTCCTAATGTCGTGATAATTGGGTTATGGTAACTAAAGTGCGAGATATATACATGAGCACTTAAATCCTTAATGAATCGTGCAAAAACTGCATCGATTGTTGTCCCGTGTCTAGTCGTGCTAGTGTTCCTATCATTAACAATATCCAAATTGAGGGTGTTTTTGAAAAAGTTCAATAACTCTACAGATTCTTCCCTCGCAAAATTAACATTAAAATCTCCCGAAATGATCATAGGAATTTCGTGATAATTCTTATTCAATAGCCTCGAACCACCCTCTGTGTATGGCAGAAGCACATGGTGGATAAAATCTTTGATATCAGTAATCGATTTACCTGGTGAGATATAAATTGACACCATAATAATTTTTTCCCCATTAGCCAGAGAGCATTCTGCAGCACACAAATCCCCAACGGAGGATGTATGACTAGAAACGAATTCATGGTTACGGGCATGAACGTCATTATGTTTTACCACAACATGTTGGAGTCTATTTACATTTTGATATATACCGACACCACCCGCTCTAACACTGGGTCTCTTGTATTGTACAATGCAATCAAAATTTTCAACATTAACATGCCTGTCATCGTCAAGCCAAGTTTCGGAAAGCATCAATATGTCCGAATTTTTTAGAACATTACCTCGTAAATCTGTTGCATGTTTGTTAATACTTTGACAATTGAATGAGAATATCGTCATATCTCCTTTCTCAATATTTTCTAACAGTACTAGATCGAGAGTTTTTAAACGAACCGTAGAAAGTCTGTCAAATTCTCTTCTCAATTGAGCTACTGATGTGTCTTCGCGTCGTCCGTGATGGAATAAAACCTGATTTTCTGCAGGCACAATATAGAGACCTTGAGGACTTGTAACTCTTGATAAAGCTACATAAACCAAGGATTGCGAATGTTTCTTGCTATACGTATACACAACACTATCGTACGTTCCTCCTTGCGACTTGTGAATAGTCATTGCGCATGCTGGCTTAAGTGGAAAATGGTTTCTCTTTGCTTGGATTTTACTGTGTGATTTAGTTTTGTATAATGGGAAAGTCGCTGACCTACGACTTATCGGAGTTGCGTCATTACTTATTCCTAGTCGAGTAGCATATTGAGCTGTTTTACTACGTGTCCGTCTTCCTACACCTTTTGGAAAAATTAGCCAAACTCTGATAATTTTGTGGCTTTGATCATCTAACTCAACATAGACCAATTTACCGACTGCTCCATTTGCTAATCCATCTGTTACATCGATATTCGTTGTGATTAAATATGGTTTGTTCAAAGCAAAAACGATTTGGTACGGGAGGCCACCAGTATCAATTGATGACAGTTGATGTAGTTTGAGTCTTGCATCTCGTTCTTTTTGAAAATCATTACCCCAACCGATTATTTCGTCGTCAGCGATAGAATCTTTCTTATTCTCACATGAGTTCAATACAGAAAGATTGTAAGTATCGGCAGAATAATTATCATAGTATAATCTAACTCCATTGGGACAAAGATTATGGGCATCCTCATTCGTAACGAACCTTGATTCAATGAGTTCCAGTTGTTGTCTGGTCAAAATTTCCCCGTTACCAATTTTCGTTAAGGCTGATGAGAAACATTCATTTTCTTGTCTCATAACCTCTGTCAGTTCATAAAATTTAATACTCCTCCATAACTGATTACCACCTATTCTTTGTATTTTTTGCTTATAAATAGGAGTTGCTCTCACTGGTGGCAATTGTCTCAAATCTCCGATAAAGATCATATTCATACCACCGAATAAGGAATCATAATGACCTGTTATCTCTCTCAGTCTTAAATCTATTCGTTCTAACATCTCAGCACCAATCATACTCACTTCATCGATAACTATTACTTTCACGTACTTGAAAAGTGTTCGATATAAAAATTTCATTTCATTTGATAGTGGAATTCGATTCGCCGGTGATATTTTGAAAGCCGTATGAACTGTTGTGCCCCCAATAGCTACTGCTGCCTTTCCTGTTGATGCGCAAGCAATATAAGCGTTTAAATACCCATCAGTATTAGAAAATCGGTTGAAAATCTCCATTAATAATTTGATGGTGAATGTTTTTCCACATCCTGCTGGCCCGGTTAAGAATAAGTGTAAGGGTAATGCGTTTTCTGTTTGATTTAAATGTATACAGTGTTGTAACAATTCGAATTGCTTCTCATTTGTTAATCTCATTAAATCATTAAACTTGTCATTCTCCATAATGTTATCTTTTTTCCTGGCAATTGCACCAAGTTTGTTCAATGATGCTTGCCGCAAATCAAGATTGGCAATTGAATGGGGATCATTCAGGAGTTGTTCATACGGATCAGGCTCTTGATGGACATTCACTTGATTTCGGTCGTCATCATAAAGAAGTTCTTCACGACATAACTGAGCGCATATTTCCATAGTTTTAGCAATGTCTAAATTTGACTCGAATTCTTTTCTACGTTCCATTATTAATGCCTCATTCTGTTCAAATAATTGTAGAAATTGCATGTCTGCTAAAACATCTGTTTCTTCAACTCTAAACTTGAGGTGTAAAGTAACCATCTCCCTCTTATAGTCTGCCAAGTCTTTTCCCATGTCGTAATTTCTATACCTAATTATTCGTGGTATTCTCCTTTCAGAAATTTTTCCTTTGGGACCTACATTATATTTCGAAACAAATTGTGCTAACGTTACGTCTTCGAGTTCTTCCGGCCTCTTCTCATATTTGTCAAACCAATTTTGTTTCCAAATGTCAGTGCAATCGTAACCAAGTTCTTCAAGTTCTTTATTTGTTTTCCTAATTCGTTCACGCTCTTGTGGCCAGAGTGTTGGTATGTAAACGACTGCTACTGACGTTTTAGACATTGGCAACCGCAATAAAAACCAAGCGGCCTCTTGACTTGTCATTTCAACACTATTGAGCACGTTAACACTAAGTTTTCTGAGTGCCTCAACGATATCAAAGTCCGGATTTTCGTCAATAACCTCTACAATTTGTCGCTGCAAATTGCTGATGCCTCTATTAGTTTTGTTGACATATTCTACAACGTATTGTGCGCACGAATACTCTTCAATAATATATTGAAAGTCCATGTTAGATCCTAATACATTTAACAAGAAAGGATTGAAGAAATTATACCATTTTTCCGAAGGAAGTCGTTTAACAAATACTCGTGGTCTCATTATGCCGGCTCGTATAATGTTAATGTACTCTTCATCCGAAGTAATTAAGTTGCAGTCATAAAAATGATTAATGCTGTCATAATCAATGTCTTCTAGATTTTTCCTGATTAATTTATAACGATTCTTTAGCTCTCGAATTTGTGGATGATCTATCTCCAATGGTGTGAGAATGACAGTTTTACGCATGGGCATAAAAGGTGCATCAAAGCGGCAAGTGGGAGAGTGATTCGGTTGGTTATTTTTGTAGCACGTAAATGTATGTTTGTGAGTTTGAAGTCTAATATTTTCTGAAGCTTCAGCTGGAGAGACTGACATTAGAGTATCTATGAGGGATACAGTAGCCTCGTAATCTGCGCCTAGTGGATCGTTCGGAGCATTGTCTAACCATATAAGTGAATGAACATGTGGACTACCTCGGTGCTGAAATTCGATGCGCTTGAAGAAATTGATGACTCTATATTTTCCAAATGGACTACATTTTTTCGATTGTAAAATTGAAAAGATAACGTTAATTAATTTATCGAAATGGAGTGCGCAACTAACTGCATCTTCATTAATCAAAGTTGTTTTATCAAAGTAATTTAAATTTTCTAGTTGCTCTTCTGTCAATTTTACACGTTCTTTCAAGAAATGCAAAGTCTGTAACAATTTTTTCCAACCGATTTCATTTGCACTCATTGTTAAAAACATTGTAGGTCTCCCTAACTGACGCATCATTGCAAATAGATTCCGCTTGCGCTCAGACCAATATGCAGCTGAATTTGGAATCGGTTTTAAAAAAGCTAAGTTCTTATCTAAGCAGTTGTTAATGTAGTCCGGAGACATAATAGTCTCTTTACTTATATTTGTATTTGTCCCAATGTGTTTGAAAGTAATCTTTAGAGACTCGCTGACCCTCAAACGCATAATTTTTGCCGCAACGTAAAGAAGTTTATTAGGCGTAACTCCTCTCCTGTCAGAACGCCGTAATTCACTCGTGGCAATCATGAAAGGCGTAACACTAATCTCTGGGTTGAACTCTCTAAATTGTCCGAGGTAGATCGAAGGGAAAGAAAGTTCTTCTGCGTGTTTATCGAATAACAAACTTTTCGGTACGTTTCTTTCACCCGGTGCGATTTGTAAGAATTTGTCTTCGTTCCAGAGCAAAGTATGCTGCTGCGCGACAAGACTTTCTTCGATTGGGATATGTTCGCTCAATTCCTCAATGTTAACCACTTGAGGAGCATTCCTATGATCAAACATCTGAGGAGAGACATTCTCATCACTGTTAAACGTTGTATTGCTAGATTCTCGTACAGGCGTGTAGTCTATTTGAATATCTTGCTCAATATTCCCGAGAAAAGAGTTATTTATGGATATTTTATAAAATTTATACATTGTTTGATCAACTAGATACCGTAACCAAGCTTTAATTTCACCTTTTTTCACCAACCCTTGCAAATAACTCGACTTATGGATTAATTTCTTTTTAATGTGTACGTTGATGCAAAAATCGTCATCCACATGTCTTGGCAAAACGCTCACCATATTATCTACCGAGACAGGAACATTGATGATCTGGCCACTTATGCAGAACTGACCGTTAACGTGTCTTATTCGCCGTATTTGCATGAATGGTAGTCTAGGCGAAATTAATCTTTCAGCAATGAGGTTGAGTTGAGGCAAATAGGCTGGTCTTTCCGGATATTTGAAGCCATTGAAGGTCGCTAGCGTTGGAATTTTCTTATTCTGCATACTCCTTTTGCATGTAGTACATAGTTTTGCATCAGCAATGTTCGCAAGAGCCTGGAAAATATGTTAACCATTAATTTCAAACATTGATAAGAGTTACGACATTAAGAAAATTATGATAATATCCACATTATGCTTTAAACATACCGTTATTTTTTTAAGCATCGTTTCATCAGCGGATGTCGCCTTTTTTAAATCCTTTTCGAACCAAAGCCGATCGCAAACGCTACAAGCATAGCCGAAAGGATTTTCCACAAACATTTTTTGAAATTGTTTATGTGCAAATTTGTGATTCACATAGCCACTATAGGGAGGCACAAAGTCATTATCAAATTCTATCGGTGGCCCATCGAAATGCTCTCCAATATCCATGTCGGAATCAACATCACTCAGTGATTCTCTATTCGGGAGTTCATGGTCATCGTGTACATTCTGTTAACAGAAAATATAATTTACTGGAAAACTCATTCGAAATCAATTTTTTCATCTATAATGCAATTTTTCAGAAATTGATACGTACAATATTGGCATTATTCGCATCATCATCATTCGGTTGTGTAGTTATGGCTTCTTGGACAGGAGCCTCTTGTATCTCATCAAAATCCTGGAAAAATTAATACATATTGAATGTAAATTTCCAAATTTAATTCAATGTTAATTAATAAATAAATTTATTCGAACAATGTAATCATGGCATATCAACTTACAATTTCGGAGGCATTAGTTTTTTTTTGCAAATTTTTATTTTGCTGCTGCCTTATTGAATTCTGGTGAATATTGTCGGGTTTTGGCATGGAATGTTGGTTATGTATTTGTGCTGCATGTAGGACGTATTCTGGACCATCATTGGGACTCAATAAATTCACAGTACACGTAGAATTTGGAACGATTTTCCGTTTTTTTGATGGAACTGGAGCAGGTGTTATAGCTTCAGCTACCGCAGATTGCCGAAGTTTTTGACGGTCTCTGTATGCTTTACAACGTTCTGCTGCCGTTTTAGCTTGAGGTTTGGGAGGCTTTAATTCTTTTTTCCGCTGTCTGTACCGCCTGTTGGCCATTGCTTTGATTGTAACGACATTCCTACATCATATTTCACTGTTAATATAATCTCGCCAATATATTAAACAATCCTATTCCAACAATACTACTATATTGTGAAATATTTATCAACTCTTATAGGTTATATTTACCTTATGTTAATGTCATCACTGTGTGAATCAGACTCTCCTCTTCTTTGGTGATTCTCAGGGGATATTTCCTCTTGTGCCACTGATGTGTTCATCACCTCTATCTCGTCACTACTCATTTTTAACACTGAAATTCTGTACCAAACCGTATGAACCACAATCAATTACGTATTTCACTCGTATTACACTCACGACGCAGTATACTAACCAAGCAGCTGATGCTTGGCGTGGCGCAGTTCGCTGGTGTCTGAGAGAGAGGAAAGAAGAGAAGAGAGAGAACGTTCGTGAGCGGCTCCCCCACCTCAACAAGCGCATATGGTTAGAGAGGGACAGTGAACGGTGAGCGGTGGTGGGGGTACCCGCATTTTCGTGTCGATCCTGACTCGGTTTTACTCCGTCCCCGATAATCCATTACGCGCCTAAAGAAGTTTCACTTCAATAATGATAAAATAAAATAACAATTCGCTCCTTACATGACCATTAGGGTGTCCCAGGACATAAGGAAGAATTTTTTTTTATGAATTTAAATATACATACCCTCTTATTTTATTCCATTTGATCCCAATAACTCATATAATAAATATTATTTTGATTAAACACCGGCAACCCGTGCCGACTTGATGCCAAATATATGGTACAGAGTTAATATGGAAGGATTTTCAACTTTCATTTTTGTCGGATAAATAAAATTTAAAAATGCGCAAATGTTCAATTATGTAGTATTTTATATTTAAAAATGGTTTATTGATTAAAATTTTTCTTCATAGTTTGTTTTTTACAGTCAGGATAAATCTTCCGGTGTTCCTGAACGCATCGTAACAAAAAATATTTTTGTTCCTCTTTGACCGTGAGATTAAGCCATGAAAATCTTGCATTAACTTAACAGTTCTTTCAGCTGTATCATTCACTACCCTCAGCGGCGACACCTTCTTTCTGACTTCTTGATACGAAGCATTATTCGACCACATCGTAGGGAATTCGTTAAGAAAACTGGCATCTGTGATCAGACAATCAAACAAATACTTGCTCTTAACTGAAAAGAAGTCGTAAATATTTTTCTCTGAAACAAAAGTCACTAAATTATGATATGAACAAAATCCTCAATACAAAACATACTTTAAACTACTTAATAAACTTGCAATACAATTTACCATCAAGATCTTCCTTCGATGGGATGTAACGTTTGTCATGGGTTGATAAATTATTTTTTTTTGATATTCGAGCATTTTTATTTTAGTTGTTTGATCCACAGCGTCGTCAAACAGCGATAAAATAGATCCTTCATCGGTCAAATACCATAACTGCTTACTGAACAGAAATAAAGCTGCCATTGAGATGTTTTCATCATTTTTTTCTTAAGCCTTCATCGATTTCAAAAAGCACAAGTCCTGGTAAGGTGCTTTAACTGCTATAATACATTGTAACCATGGCTTGACATAGGATGTTACTATGAACAGGCAAACGTCTAAAAGTGCCGCCTTATCCTTAACGGTAATTTTAAATTGCGCACAAATTAATGATATTTTCAAGGAATAAAGCGCCTTTGCCATCCATCGAGCATCTGGAGGCCGAATCTTAAATTTTCTCGCTGTATCTCCTCCTAAAACTATCACACAGAGCTCTAAAAACTCTCAATAGTCATCTAAAAGTATTTTTGTTGTCAGTGAAGTACGGTAAAAGTCAAGCAAATCATTGATTTCGGATGCGGTTAGGTGCAATGTGAGATTTTCTCTGTAGCACTGAATTTTATCGGGATCAACATTTTTACAGTTATCTCGAAACTTTTTGAAGAGTGGTATGTCAGGGCTTGTAGTCACTTGACTGATTTTTACTTCAAACACAGCTTTAAAAAACCAACTAAGGCTATATTTCGTATATATTGACAGTTAAATTCACTTTCCGGATATTGTAGAACAAAACTTCAAGAACTTGTCCATTAGATGGCAGTTAAGAACCCGATATTTGGTGTTTTACGACTCCTATTAAAAATATACTCTTTTTAGAAGTGCGTAAATCTAACAACATCTTGCCTGAACGAGTGATTTTCGTTTACTAACAAAATAGCAAGTTACTACAAGCTCATCAACACGTTTGCTCGCTGGCGTCTTAATGTACAAGTACTGACATCTTTCGATGCAAGTCGGCACGGGTTGCAGTTGTTCAAAGTAAACGAAAAAAATTTTATAAGTGTTTTGTCATTATTAAAACAAAATTAGAGGGTATGCGTTCAAAAATAACAACTTTAATTTTTTTGGGACACCCTAATGACCATGGACTATGTACAGTAAGTAAATATAATAATACCATCAGGACTAGCTGCTAAAAAGCCGTATTCTTGGTCAATCCAAAGGCCCGCTTTCCTGACTTTCTTTCCGATTTTTTTTTCAAATAATTTCCTAATCACCGGCTCTTGCTTTTTGCCTTCAATCTTTTGTCACAAAATCACGGCTGTACAATATATTTTTAACGTGATTGTGGCATGGTGTTGTTGGTTTCCTTTTACAAATCTGTAAGAATTAGAAATGCACCAATGAATTATTACTTACACGTACACTATATAATATGTAGTTGATAATTGTTAAAAAAATGACCACTAAGTTAACTACCATTCCAAAAAGTGAAGCTGTAAGACAATTCGACCGTAGTGTTTTGTAAAGGTCACTATCAAATTGCTCTCTTGTGCTTGATTCGATAGAATGTATTTCTTCTGCACTTAACTGAAAAAAAAAAAATATATACAGCAAATTTATGATGGGAGCAACAAACCTATTATCTTACACTTTCATTTTTGTGTGTGCTCTTTTTTGAAAATATGATAATGGGATATAATAAATGTGTATATGTACCATAATGAAAAAATACAGCCTAATATCTAATTTTGACAATATTTAAAAAAATAATAATATACTAGTTCTAAACAAGTTAAGTTACCCGGAATGTGTTCAGCTTTGCTTCGCACTCTTCTTTTAGTTCCGCCTCGTTCATTTCAGGAGGAGGGTTTGTCGCTTTTGGACCGTAATCTTTGTCAGCCTTTGCAACAGGTTTTTTAAATAACCTTCGACGAATATAGCTTTTCTGCCGAATTTGAGTGCTTTCTACACGCTGCAGATGCCTTTTAAAATTTACACCAGGGCTACGTAATGTGGCTTTTTTCCAAGCCTGTGCTTGCCACTTGTTTCCGCAGGATTGCGCAAGACCTATAATGATAAAGTGAACTATTTAGTAATAGCAAATTTGCAGTGGATTTTCATATAAACATAAAAGTACACACATACCTGCAAGTTGAGCTCTGCGTTGGAAAGATCCGCTTTTTGTTAAACAAATTCTCTTCCCACAATTAAATTTCGCGAGCAGACTCATTAAATTTTCGGCAACGTTAGTTGTTTCGGTCGAGAGCCTATCCGATTTCATTATTATAGCCTCATTGGCTGCACAAATTTGACTCCAGACCACTGCCTCTTTTTTTATCTCCGGCAAAAGATTTATATCTTCCTTTATACTTTCAATATCACCCTCTTCCTTTGCCTTTTGCCACCTACAGTAGTAAGAGGCACAGTCGCTATGTTCGCCAAAGATGTGAATAACACCATTTCTAAGATCTTTTCGCATCATTTGCGGGCTTTGATGATTCTTTATTATAATCCTTCTTGCTAAAACACTTAACTTACAAAGCCGAGGTTTCAAAAGTTTCCTTCCTGTTAATGGGAGTTTAGTATTAGCTAGAATCTATAAAAAAAACATTATTATTAAAATTATCATGTCGTAATAGAAATTGGTGTTTCATAATTCCCTTGTATGCGAAGCTCGTGCTTTTTAGTTACCTTGTACAGAGCTTTCGTATAGTTCTTCACCACATGATTTTTGCATTCAATTTTTTTTATTTTGTCACCGTAAGACACATTTTTACGCAGATTTGCAAAAACAGAGGAATCACCATCTCCAATGTATGACAAATATTGCAAACCATGCAATTCTTCACTGCGCTGAAACCCCTCAACAACTATATCGGTTTCCATTGCGGTGGAAGCCCCCGAGTAGTTTCGACAACGGTCGTGCTCTTTTGGAGTAACATTTTTTTTATTATAATAGTGACACATTGAACAGTATTTATTCCTTATACCTAAATAAAGGCACTTTTTGGTCTCCTTCCCGATGATGCACGCCTGTAAAAAGTTAGAAGGATCAAATGGTAACCTATACAAATATTGTGTATCTAAGTAAAAATTACAGAAAAAATAGTTATGCTCACCATTCCGGATGCGGCATTATAATTATGGCCATATGACCTTTTGGACCAGCCTCCATCAACGTAAACTGTTATAAATGGTATACCATCGGAATTGTTCCTTTTTTTATCGCAATTTCCCTTTCTGTTTGGCCTGCTACACGCATTTGTTCTGCGAGATGCCCCTCCCATAATTTGCCCAAATTTTTTTCTATTTTACGGAAGGTGTGTCCGGACATTATTGGAACATCCATGGCACTGAGAATTTGAGCAGCTTGTGTGTAATAACTGCCACTTGTGAGCGTACCCCACACAAAAGACTTATTGACAAGTTTTTCTGGTTCTGAGGTTTGTTTCCATGTGCTGTCACACATATTGCATTTAAAAAACAAAATTGAATGCAATCCAGTACCCAACTCTTTGACCAATTCAATTTTGGAAAATGTGCATTTTAAGTAGTGCTGTGACATAGCGAACGCCCATTTTAGGACGTGCTGAATGTCCACAATTCTATTGCCTTTGATTGAATTTTCTTTATCATCACTGTACGCAATAGCCTCTTTCACAAGATTATAATTTTCTATATCGGGGTCTGGAGCAGGCCAGTTTACATTTACCGTGGCCGCTGTTTCTGTTGTGATAATTGGTTGGTTGGATGTACAAGGAAATGTTGCTTCAACACGGAACAGTTTTGAAGTTCTTCCATATGTTCTCAAATCACTTTCCCTAGACGTAAGATTAGAGGATGGGGCTCCTCCACAAATGCTCATTTTAGGGGTCTCGTCAAATGAACATTTTTTTTCCTTATCACTGCGCCAGTGTTCGTGGTAACTAAAAGGGTAATATTACAAACATTTTGGCGTCAATAATAGTATCGGATTGGGTAGAATTACGAAACGTTAATAGGGTATTTTCCTAAAACTTGGCGGAAGAAAATGTGGAAAAATTGTAATTTGCATTTATTCAGCATTGTCTTTGTTTTAAAATTGAACTCTCTAAAATAAATTTGGTTTAATATAATATAATTTTTGAGTAACTTTACGAACCACCTGCGCCGAGTGGCCAGTGTAAACAAGCATACATTTGTTGATACAATATACATAATATTATGAAATAAGGTGAATGCGCGTAAGATGTATATCTGGCAGAAGAAGGATACAAGTAGAAATGAGATACTTGAGGTATGTGTGTGGTAAATCCATATATGATTATTCTACGTGTCAAATAGGTGTGTGTTTACTGTATCAGGAAATTATTATTATGAGGAAAGACTGCAAGGCCTTGCATTCTGGGATTTCAGCTGATCTTTTCCATAGAATCTATGAAAAATATCGGTGAAAACCGGCTTTCTATATGATAGACACCCAAAGTTGAACTGACTTCAACTTTCGTTCTGCGAAATCTATCTACATTTACCTATCTGTTATGTGATACTAACATTATATTATCGTGCTCTTGAAGTAATTTCTCACAAAAACGGCGCAATCAAGTGAATCAATTATTTGAGAACGGTTAACCGTTTGAGTGGTGATCCATCCTCCATCCATAATTACTAAAAATTGCATAATTATTAAGAATGTACCCAGAAAATGTTTGTGAAAAATTTCGTAATATATACCTGTATAATTCGCCATGGTGCCGTTTCAGTGCGTTTACACTCAATCTAGGATTTACTCTTTTCCCCGAATACCTGTGATTTTTATAAAGTGCACGCCTCATTGTTATGGGAAAACAAAAATGCGTTATACAAAATCGTTATTGTTGATTTCTTTTTGGCACAAAAAAAGGTCACTTCAATTGTTTACACTTTTTCGATAGTTTTTTTATAACATCTCAAACCCGTGGCAGACAGATAATGTTATGCTAGAGTATATAGGTACCTACGTAGCTCGATCTATGCATTTTATTGTTTAGTACATCAAAATAACTAGGCGAGTCTATCTATAGTAATTTTTACAGATTCAAGAAAGTTTTAAATTATTAAAGTCGTCCTTGTTATCGTAAGACAGTTAATTTAGCCCTTTTACTGTAAGCCTCCGTCGCAAATATTCCGTGCGCTCAGTAATACTGGAACATTATAATAAGAGAAAACATTATTCTATCAGCATAAAAAACCATTCCATGCAACTTGACATTTTTACTACAAATGCATCTAACTAGGTACTTTAGAACCGTAGGAATGTGTTGCAAACGTTCTTGTGAAATATATATCGGAACTGCTCCCACAGAAGTATATCTCTTCTAGTGTACGGACAGGCTAGAGTAGCGTTTTTATCTACTTGTGTCACTAACCCTTACAGTAATTAGATGAAAAATAATGACTTTTGTTAATGTAATTACTCAGTTATTATAAGTAATATAACAGTAAAATTTGCATTCGCGTAAAATCATTATTAGTATTATTTTTCAGTACTAAAATAAATAAAATATTATCTGTAGATTTCGAATGGGGCAAACAAACAGTTTGTATGAAAATTGCCGCTTACGTTTCACCTTAACACAAAACTTATTTGCACTAAAAATATTACTAGTTAATAAAAACAATTTGTTAAAATAATAATGTTAGAACCACGATTTGTTACAGATTCTAAGTATTCGCGAACCGTCGAGATAAGAAGGAACCACGTGATACACTAACACGGCTACGCGCGCGCGGGGAATTCAAACACTAAGAGGGGAAATATTGTAGTCTCCAGTTTGACGAGGTCTTTCATTATATAAATAAAATCATTTGTCACATCTTTGTAGAGATGTCGCTAGATAAAAGTTCAAATTATTTTTTAAGCCCGAGTTTTGCGCCATCTATACAGAAAGTCCCGAGATATCGCAAGATGAAATTAAAATCATGTATGATTGCGCGCGGCAGCGAGGGCTCGGAATCTTGAATCAAACATAGCTGCGCACGGCAGCCTCCGGGTTAAGCTGCCAATCAAGTAAGCCGTGGCATTTAGGTTCACTTTTCGTGATTTTAGTTGATGTACGTCGAACATCTATAACTGATTCACACAATGTAATTGATTCATTTTCGGAAAGATCAGAAACCAAGTTGAGGTTATTAGCATAAATTGACAATACAACAATGTTAATGACGCAGTAAAAATTTTCCAATAATAATGTTACAAAATCATCGCCAATCATGTGATCATTAACAATTGTTACAAGGTACAAATTTGAACCATGAGGGCATTTGTGGGTGGAATTTGGTAATTCACGAACAGGTGTTTTTGTCGATTCTATCATTCTCATGAAAAGTTGATAATAGTAATATTACTTATTTTTTGCTTCTTGTTTCGAACATGAGACAGCAAAACTTTCTACTCACCAAACCCAAACATCAAAGACGTTTTCTTCCGATCTGGAAAACATAAATTGTAACAAAATAATGTACCAAATAAATAAATCTTTGGTGTTCAGAAAACAAGGTGGAATTTATTTTTTATTTTTACGTAAAGTTCCAACGATGGTCATTCTATGATCAGTTAGCAACTGATCAGCGAGAGGTATCGAAGTAAAAAGTTATCCATAGTAATGTTGCGGCCAGTGTTGAGGATATATTGGGCTAATCTTTTTACCAAAGCGTTTGCTGAATTTTCAATCCTGAATTGCCCTAATGGTTTGCTAACTTATGGATACCTGGACTCGAACCTGGTTATGAATTGGCTAAGCTCAGTAGAAAAAGGTAAAGCAGATGAGATTCGTGTACGATCAGGGGTGGGCAGCTCCTTTGATCATCAGCTCGTCCATCGGTTAGGAGGTTGGAAAGGTCAACACACAATTATAACACATGGGTAGAAAGGCACAAGGTATATTGATCATCTCGAGAAATACAGGGTTGACATAGATCTCTCTACTCTCTTCCTAAATTGACGACAGGATGAAGCGTGGATTTTACATGAATTTATTTGGTTGAACACAAGAAAGGGGGTATACTGAGAAAGCTTACGATTCGTCTCCAGTTGTGGTAGGGCACTTTCATGCCGAGCTGGCACTGCCCGTGCCCCAAAGGGCCGGTGATACAGTGCTGGTGTGGTGAAGCCCAAGATGATCTGACGGAAGCGTGGTCCGACGAACAAAGGTTAACTTAGAATGCTGAATCATGTTAGTGACTTGACTGCGCGTGATATTAATTATTAACTGGAACAAGATCACGTCTGTTCCTATTATTACGTAATCTGCGCGCTCGAACATTGCGAGCGTTTGCGGTTCGCTCGCAAGAGACCCTGTCGATGTCCCGGAGGTCGGTTCTAGACTCTGTTTAAGAATGATGCGGCAAACTGTTGATTACAATAATTGAGATGGTTTTAAAACACGTGAGATCCACGCAAGTTTCGGGCGTATTTATACTTGCCAAACTGGGACGCGGGAAGCGTGACCGTCCGAGGCCCGAGTGGAATTGTGACTGCCGACGGCGGCGAGTGCGACCCGTGTTGAGCTGTGAACGCTCTGGGTGGTCCGTGCCGATCACGCGGCACTGTGTGTCGTTTGTCACGTACACCGCGACTGTTTGCATGGGGAAAGTGGGGTTAAAGTGTGCATCCTTTTTATAGGGTGACTTGTATTACGTAACAGGTTGTTTCTCAGCATACACCTCCATATTACCAGTATAATATGACTTTGCATCAACTAGTGCATATATTTTTATGCCATATTTGTCAGGTTTATTAGCTATGTACACCCGGAACTTACATCGTCCTCTGAAGGATTTCATCATCTCATCTATAGTACAATATTCTCCGACTTGATAATTTTTTTGACAATTATAATCCAGCTATAAGCAGTAATCCGATAAGAGCTTTAACTTCTGTTATGCTTGTCTCCTTTGCATCTCTCTCACGGGAAAAATTCTCTTTGTATGCTCGTATATATGCATTAGTAAATAACACAATATCATCAAGCATTAATTCAGTAATAAACAAGTGAAAACATTCTATAGGTGTTTTACAATTGATAGCTTCCTCTCCCTTTTCTCCGGGCCTGTTGATAACAATATTTTCCTGTATCGTCCGCACGTTTGTTCGTGAAGGTGGGTAAATTAGCCATTTAGTGCCATCTTTACCTTTGTACATCGGAACTCTCGCACTGATGGTGTCCAGTCTTTCGGCACGGGTTGCGAACGATAGTGGGGGCAGCTACTAAAAAGCTCAAAGATTTAAGAATTATCAACGTTTTTTTGCAGACGGGGGCAAAATGCTCATAGTAAAAATAAACTTTCTGATCGTCAGCGTAGCAGTGAGACAAGACTCAATTATTTTGGCGACATCATTTGTAAAAAGGATGAAGAGAAGTGGACCCAAAACGGATCCCTGGGGTACCCCTGAAGAAAGTGTTGCAAAGTTGGACAATTTATTTCCAACCCTCACGGCTTGTAAGCGATTGGATAAATAGGATACCAGCCAATTTTTTATGTCGGAATTCAAACCAAATGTTTCCTCTAATCTCCTAATGAGAAATTTATGATCAATCGTGTCAAACGCTGCACTCATGTCTATGAGTGAGATAAGTGATAACTTACCTGACTCTACGGCAAGAGTTATGTCTGATAGCATACGAAGTAGTCTGGTTTCAGTTGAGTGGAACTTTCTGTACACAGATTGACGTTTTGCGAATAATTTATTTGAATTCAAGTAACTGGTTATTTGTGCGGCAGCAATTTTCTCCAGGATTTTTTAAATGAATGGTAAGTTTGAAACAGGTCGATAATTACCTAAGTTATCGGCGTCTAGTTGTCAATTTTTCAGTATTGGTGTAACTACAGCTGACTTGAGTGGTTCAGGAAAGTCACCCGTGCTCAGTGATTTATTAAAAACGTGAACTAGGAATGGAGCTAAAACAATAGAACATTGTTTTAATAACCACGTCGGTATAGGATCAAGACTTGCACTGCTTATTAGGTCAGCTTGAAATAATTTTTATTACTTCTTCCAGCGTTGTGGGTTTGAAGGAAGACAAAATGCCTTTAGAATTTACAGTGAATATTGGCGGAGGGGTGTGAGACATGGAAGCACGAATGGATTCAATTTTTCCCGAAAAAAAATTGAGAAGGCTTCCGGGGTAATATCCAGTGGCGGCCGCTGCCCTAAAAAGGTGGTGGTTCACTGACAATCCAAAATAAAAACAATATGACAAGAAGATTATGGGTAAAAATAATTATTCCACCTACCTTATTTGTAGATAAGGTCTATTCTACGTTGTTTGTGAAGAGCAAAACTTCTATCACTTTTGAAGTGAAATTTGGGATTGTTTGCAAAAATTGTTTTTCAATACTAATTTTTTCTCCCGTTTCATCTTTTTTTGTAGTTCAAAGTTTTCCATCTCAACAGCATGTTTTTCTTCTTTTCTTTCATTATCCCGCTTCATTATATTTATTTCCATTTGTAATTTCTCTCCCTTCAATTCTATTAAATTAGTAGTGCTGACAGAAAGATTTGTCTGTTTTGGGGAAGTTTTTGTATGAAACCTTTTGCGAATGTCTGGAACAAGATAATAAACACACTTTTTTTATTTATTGGATTCATAAATTAATTTTTACACAAATTTTTATTGATAAAAATGTTTCCACTTACTTCTCAAGGGAGTTTCTGCTGGGAAATTATTCTGGTTTTCAATATTTATAAGGTCAACATCTACCACTGATGACTGCTGACATGGAAGTATATCCATTCCAGGATTTTCTTCTGAAATCAAAAAATAACTATGTACTTAAACTTCTGCTTAAAGAAAAGATGCAAGTCTTTAACGGGCGGTTGCTTAGTTTGTAAATTACATGTTTATCTGCCTGGCCGCAAGGATCTCAAGCATCTATACAACATTATAAAATTAGAGAATTTCTTACCTGAACCCATGAGCTGCTGTACAATTTGTAGTTTGTCAGCGCTTAATTTAGAACTGTTTGTGTTTGATGTAGCTGACATCACCTTTGTTAAAAGTTTAACTTGTTATTATATAAAAATAACTGTAAACTGCATGCAAAATATGATGAAATAATGAGACAACAGTATTCATCACCATCACCACACCCCGCGGCAAGAGATAATCGACATTACTGCATCTACACACCACATCACATGATATACATTTATTTCCTTAGGAATATGACGTGTCTATGAGAACTTACAATCTCCATCGTATGTTGAGGAAATCCCCGAAATCCACTCAGAAGTTTCCGACATTGGCGGAATGGGAGGTCCACCACCTGTTTTTTGCTGTGACTGTTTTTGCTTTCCAGCTTCCTAAAATATACAAAACACACATTTTTTTCAATTATAAACAAGTGAAATTATCACGAATAGATGAGAGATAACATCAAATGAGTAGTGATTGTAATACCTTTCTAGCAACACGCTTTATATATTCCCACTTATATTTTAGCTGCTTCGTTGTCCGGAGCACATTTGTCGATGCATTGAACTCACTTGTCAAAGAGCTCCAGGCTTTTTCCTTGTCACGTGAGCCCAATGCATCAGATCTCTTGCACATAATTATAGCTCCATATTTTTGTAGCAAATCTTTTAACATGTCGATTTCCCTCGCCGAAAAATTGTTTCCACGTTCGCTGCAAACATGTATACATTGGCTATATATTGAAAAATAACTATTAATATTAATTTAATTGAATTTTTACTTACTTTTCGACGATAAAACTCATTATTATTATTTAAATAACAATATTTACTCCAGAAGATGCAATCATAAACAACGCAATACGCACAGAATTCATAGAATGTTTGACATTTAATGTGTGAGTTGCCACATGAAAAAAATATATGAACAGCTCCCAAAACAAAAGTTTGGGAATTAGATTAGTTATCATGCTGTCATCCCTATTTACCTTTACTTTAGCAGTTGGCGTCGTGAAAAAACTCATTTTTCCTTAAATGTCAAATGTATTGCGAAAGTAACTGTAAACTGCACTGCTAAAAGTAAAGGTAAATGAAAAAACCCACCCTAAGTACAGATAAAGCATTCAAACAGTTTTGACTCATCGTGTTTCGCAAGAATGATTTAATTCGTTTTAGGGTAGAAAAACACCTTTCGCTTTCCACAGATGTCATAGGTATTGTACATTGAAGGCATTCTGAGACATTTAGACTTTTGTGTTTTGCCTTATAATTTTTTATTTGAATGTCAAATACAATGTTCATAATTTATTAATGCCCTTTTCAGGGGTTTTTGATGAAAATGAAAATATATAGTTATAACTAATACATATTAAATAATAAACAAGTATAGAAGTGGTTCAAACACAATATTGTTTAATTTATTACACATAATTATTTATTATGGCCAAAATCGAGATGAGTGGAGGAAGACCGTTGAGGAGGCTAACCACTGGAGCGATTACAGAAATAAAAAAATATGCTCTGATTGCTTGACATTCCAGGACGAAACAAGAGCATAAATAAAATGTATTATTAAACATAAGGCAATTCAAGCGATGGTTCAGCGATCCTCTTCTGCAGAAAAAATACAAACGGAAATAAATGTGTTGAAGTGGAAGAATGAAAGAGAAGAACTAAAACATGCTGCTGAAATGCATACATAATTTCCTCTAGATTAAATATTTAATTGTTTTTCTATTTTATTTATTGGATTCATGAATTAATTCAAATTTATATTGATTACAATGATTCCACTTACTTCTGGCAGGAGTTTCAATGTGGCTTTCAATTTTGGATGTAACGTCAACATCTACCACTCCTTTGGATAGTTCCTGACTTGGTGCCAAGATATAGGATATATCTTGGGATGGCCCAGGATTTAATTCTGAAATAAATAATAACTATGTACTTATATATTATGGGATTTGGCGGAAGAACAATTTCCTGGTTAAAGAAATGACAGTAATTGGGATCAAGTAATTGATTGACGGGACAGTTGCTAATTATTGCAGTTGTAGTTGCAGTTTGTAAATCACTTGTTTATCTGCTTGCTGTCTGCTTGGCCACACGGACCTTGCACACAGCATTTATACAACATATTCATAATACCCTAATATTTATATGTTAATATGTATCAAATTAGAGAACATCTTACCGGAACCCATGAGCTGTTGAATATGACATGTTTATGAGAACTTACAATCTCCACAACGTATACGTTGAAGTAATCCCCACAATGGATTCCTTCATTACACTAGACACCCATTCTGAAGTGTCGGACATTGGCGGAGGAGGAGGTCCACCACCACTTTTTATGATGGATTGCTTCTGCTTTCCAGCTTCCTAAAATAAACAAGAAAGAGTGAAATCGTCAAGAATAAATCCAAGACAATATCAAATGAGTACTGATTTTTTACCTTTCTTGCGACGCGCTTCATGTATTCCCACTTGTATTTGATCTGTTTCACCGTTCTTAAGATGGTCGTTGACGCATTGAACTCGCTTGTAATATCTATCCATGCTTTCTCCTTTGCTTGTGAGCCCATTGCGTCAGTTTTTTTACACAAAATTATTTTGCCATATTTATCAATGAGGCTCTTTAGCATCTCAACCTCCCTCGCCGAAAAAATAGTTCCACGTTCGCTGCAAAATGTAAACATTGGTTATGTACTGAAAAATAACATTAAATATTTACATAATCGGTTTAACATACATTTTTTGGTAAATAATCCATAAGCCGTCACGTTTTTGATAGGCACAGATTTTGCAAATTACACTTCGTTTCAACTTAGTTACCTACAACAAAGAACATCGATTTCAGGCTGATGAAAAAATTTACGTAGGTATATGAAAGTTTTTTATGGAATATAAATTAACAGTTTGTCATCAGCCCCGACTGAAATCGATGTTTTTGAACTAACTAAGTTGAAATGAAGTGTAATTTCAAAAATCTGTGCCTACAGATGTGGCGGCAGATTAAATACCCACTTTTTATTTCAAAAACACTTCAAAGTACTTAGATAATAGTATAAAATTACTATTAATATTGACATAATTGAGTTTTCACTTACTTTTCTACAAAAATACTCATTATTATCAATTTTATAATAACACACGGCGCGAACCAAAAAACGATGAAACCATAGATGAAGATGATGTTTGACATTTATTGTATGGGTTGCCACATGAAAAAAATATATGTACAGTTTCCAATACGAAAATGTGGGAATTAGATTAGTTTTTATGCTGTCATCCCTATTTACTTTTACCGAAGCAGTTAGCATCGTGAAAAAACCCATTTTGTCGTAAATGTCAAATGCACTGCTAAAGTAAACTGTAAAATGCACAGTGAAAGTAAAGGGATGGTAAAGGTTGTTTTATTCTATTTAATGTGGATGACTTTATATTAAAACACTGATTGTATTTTATGAGATAGACTTTTATTCTTGTGACGGTTATACAGAGAGCTTGTTAGCGTGACCACAGACGACAATACAATGTGTTACAATCACCTCTAGCACTAGTGATGTGCGACACCAATAGTGATGTTACATCCCCTTTCTTTATTTATAAAAACAATAAAAATTCAAATACATTGATATTAGACATTATGCTTACATACAATACAATAAAATCTTAAATACACTGACATTAGACATTATACCTATCGGGTTGTTTGACCACTCTACCATATCTGGTAATGTAAGGGTTGTTCAAATTATTATATTCTCCCACCTGTCCCTCATCTCCAGCTTCTGCCTCTTCAAGTGCCGGATCAGATCGCATGGACAGATGGTCATTATTAACATTTGTATTATATCTCATTTTTAAGTGAATTCTATTTCGTCTGTACGTGTTACCATAATAATCTTCAACAATATAAGACCTGTTACATTTTAATTTTTCCTTGACCACAGCTGGTAACCAATTACTTTTAGGGTTTTTCTTAAAATACACATAATCTCCTGTTTTAAATATAGACATAGGTTTTGCATTGACATTATAATATTTAGAATTTTTTGAATTATTTTTTTCAACGCAGTTTTTGTAATCTGAGAATCTTACAACCTTTGGTTTTAATTTAATTTGAGTTGAAGGAATATTCATTCTTAAAGTTCTAGACATTAATAATTGAGCAGGTGACGGTAAATTGGCTTTAGGTGTGTTTCTATAATGTAATAGAGCTATATAAGGATCTGTATTTGTTTCTTTTGACTTTTTTAGAATATTTTTTATAATTTTAACAGAACTTTCTGCCTGACCATTAGATTGAGAATGATATGGACTAGTAACTACATGTTCTATATCCCAATCGTATAAAAATGATTTGAATTCAATAGCTTGAAAAGGCGGACCTCCATCAGAGACTAAAGACATTGGTATACCATGACGTGCAAAAATAGATTTTAAGTGAATTATGACATTTTTTGCAGTAGAATTATTATTTAGGAAAGCAGTTTCAATAAACTTTGAATAGTAATCTGTTACAATGAGGTACGTTTGATTATCAAAATACATTAAATCAATACCTACTTGTTGCCATGGAAACTTATTAATTTCATAATTTATCAGTGGTTCCTTCTGATTAGAAACTTTAAATTTATTACATATTTGACATTGCTCAATTAAATTTTTTATATCTACAGTGATACTAGGCCAATATAAAGTATCTCTAGCTAATCTTAAACATTTGTTTATTCCTTGATGTCCTTCATGTATTTTGTTTAACATTTCTTTTCTCATAGTTTGAGGTACTAGCAATTTATTACCCTTAAATATTAACTCATTAATGACATGAATTTCGTCTTGAATATTATAATAACATTTTAAAGTGTAATGAACTTTATCTTTGCTATTCGGCCAACCTTCATAATAATATTTTTTTAATATTTGCATAGTTTCATCCAAAGCAGTAGCATTACTCAATTTTTTACGATATTCTTCACTAATAGCTAAGTTCATATATATTGAATTTACATGACAATGTAGATCAGACTCATAATCGGGTATATAATGATCTTTTAAAGCTGCTCTAGATAAAGTATCTGATATATACATTTCTTTACCTGGGACATGTATAACATTTAAATCATAAGATTGAAGAGCTAACATCATACGTTGCAATCTAGCTGGTACATCATGTAAAGGTTTTTTAAATAAATAGACTAAAGGTTTGTGATCAGTTTGTACTGTCACTTTGTTACCATAAATATACTGATGAAACTTATTACAACCAAATTGTATGGCAAATAATTCTTTTTCAATTTGAGCATAATTTTCCTGCGACTGTGTCATTGTTTTTGAACTAAATGCAATTGGACGGTTATTTTGCATAATAACTGCTCCTATAGCTGATTTTGATGCATCGACTGATAAAGTTAGTGGTATTTTTGGATCATAATGACTTAAAACTGTTGCATTTGAAATAGCCTCTTTCAAAGTTTTAAAACATTTTTCACAATTTTCATCCCATGACCATATAACATTATTTTTTAATAAATTTCTCAAAATTTGTGACTTATTTGATAAGTTTTCAATGAATGGGCCCAAATAATTTACCATTCCTAAAAATCTTTGTAAATCTTTGACATTTTTAGGAGACGGCAACTCTAAAATAGCTTTGACTTTCTCTTTGTCAACTTTTACTCCTTCCTTACTAAAAATATAACCTAGGAAACATACTTCCTTGACTAAAAATTTACATTTCGACTTATTTAATTTTAAGTTGACTTCTCTAGCCCTTTCCAAGACTTTTCTTAACCTAAAATTATGAATTTCTTCAGTTTCTCCATAAATTAAAAAATCGTCGACAAAAATTAATATACCTTCCAGATCTCCAAACAAATCTACCATAATCCTATAAAAAATTTCCGTTGCTGCGTTTATTCCAAACGGTAGTCTTAAATACCTGTACCTTCCAAATGGAGTTTGAAAAGTACATAAATCACTACTTTCTTCATCTAACTTCAATGACCAAAATCCAGAATAAGCATCTAGATGTGAAAAATATGCAGCACCTATAAGTTTTGATCTAATTTCATCGATGTTTTTTAATGGAAAATATTCTCTCATTATGCAGTTATTTAATTTTTTAGGATCAAGACAAATTCTTAATTTACCTGACTCCTTGACAGTTATGACAACAGAATTTACCCAAGAAGTAGGTTTAGTAACCTTTTCAATGACCTTCATCTTGTCCATGCGATCTAATTCCTCACGAAGTCTGTTTTGTAAGGCAAATGGGACTTTCCTCGGAGGATCAACGCACGGAACGGCATCTTGACGAAGTTTGAGATGAACGACAGGTGGTAAACATCCGAGACCCTGAAATATGTCATTATATTCAGTAAATAAGGTGTTATGATCATATTGAACATTAAATATTCTTTTTATAATTCCAAATTTCTGAATAGTTGGAAGACCTAAGACTGATTGACATTCTATATTTGTGACAAAAAATATTATTTTACTTATGACATTTCCATTGATTTGACATACAATATCACAATGACCAATAATAGGTATTTTATTACCTCCAAATCCTGACACTTTTGTAAAAACTTTTTGTAAAATTGTATTACATAAATTTAACTTTTTAAAGTTTGTCAATGACATTACATTTATATCAGCTCCTGTATCCAAGATACAGTCTAATGTTTTATTATTAATTATTATATCTATGTGCCATGCTTGACTTGAATAATTGTTATTATTAATATTTCTGATTGTTGCAATAAAATGACCCTCAGTGAAATTAGCACTGTCATCATTGGGTTTTGATGACTCTAAGTTTAAATTTCTGACTCTATTGTGACAATTATTTTTAAAACAATATTTAGCAAAATGACCAAAAGAATTACATGACCTGCATTTGACATTGACTGCTGGGCACTTGTAGCGATGATGCTGACCACATCTTCCACATGGATTGATATGACCACTTGACCTTGGCTGTGATGATGATGATGGTGACCCATGACGACTTGAAGATCCAAACTGACTTGATCTTCTTGAAGTTGACCCTCTTAGACTTGACTGACATGATGCTCTCGACTGTCTTGAAGTATTTTTATTATGACTGATTTGAAGAATATTTTCTGTGTGTGTTTGTTGGTTAATTTTCTCTGCATTGCTTTGTGACAATAAGATGGTTTTTGCAATTTCAATCGTTTTTTGTAATGACAATGTAGAATCTTGTAATAAGCGTTGACGGATATGATTTAAATTTGCACACATATTTGCAATAAATATGTCTCTTACCAGAGATTCTCTTAAATTTCCAAATTCACAATCCAAACTTAAATTTTCCAAGTCCAATAGAAAATTATTGATGTCTTCTGAATTATTTTGTTTTCGTGTAAAAAATGAATTTCTTATCATTGTTAAATTTTTGTGAGGTGCAAAATATTCATCAAACTTTTTCTTGACTTGTCGTAGCGTGCTTGATTCCATGTTCATGTTAAATGATTTGAAAATTTCCATACCTTTGGAGCCAATTGAATGAAGCAGAATTGCGATTTTTCTTTGTTCTGTGGCTTCTTCCAAACCTGACGCTACCAGGTATATTTCGTAGTCTTGCCACCAATTTTTCCATTTTGAATCATTATTCATATTATTTGACAACACTTGCAGATTTGACAGGGCATGAAAATCATGTTGTATGTGTGACTTTTGCGCGTCCTTCGCCATTTTTAATTATACTTAATATTTTTCAATTTATGTTATTAACATCCAACTTCCAGTATTATTATATTATTATTGAGATCGCACTTCTGACACCATGTTTTATTCTATTTAATGTGGATGACTTTATATTAAAACACTGATTGTATTTTATGAGATAGACTTTTATTCTTGTGACGGTTATACAGAGAGCTTGTTAGCGTGACCACAGACGACAATACAATGTGTTACAATCACCTCTAGCACTAGTGATGTGCGACACCAATAGTGATGTTACAAAGGTAAATGAAGAAACCCACCCTAAGTAGTTTTGCAGTTTAAAAGTTAAAATAAACATGTTTTCTACAAAAAAATGTAGTTAACATGTTCATGCTATCTTCAGGGATAGGTGAGGAAGATACAGAATTGAAAGGCAAGAACACGTTAAATTCTTGTTGTTTTATTTAATCAAACAAATTAAACATTTTTTTTTAATATAAAGTAACTAAATAATAATTATTATTGAATAGAAAAGGTAGCAGAGCATGTGTCAATTTTTTTTTTGAGACTTTTAAAAAATCCATGAAAAACCTCATCCAGTTATGGTAATAATTTTTGGATATCATTCCATTTGGCCGCATCGATTTCTTTGTTATCTCTCACTTTTGATGACAGCATTGGCGGGGAAGATAATGTTTCACACCTTTTTTTTTTAAGATCCACTTCTTTCCAAGGCTCTTCTTCGGAGAGTGATTCTCGATATTTATAAATCCCGAATTCCTCCACTCTTATCCAGCGAATTCCTTTTTGAAAGTTAACCTTTTTTCCGATAGTGTTTTTTGTATTGTGTATAAAGTTCAATTGCTGCCCTAATTCTTTAATATTAACAAACTTATCAGCCATCATTGTCATGATGGGTATATTTTTTGTGTTAGCCGACATCATTAAATTTACATATTGGTCCACTGATTGAATGGACTGGCATCTATTAATTTTTTTTTCTACCAATGCAAAATCTCTATCAGAGTCCATATATGAGTGACCAACCTCAGGAAATTTATGGTCAATTATTTTGAATTTTTTTGCTAGAATTAAATATTGCCAGAACATAATCAAATATATATTTTTGTTTTGACCTGCACAAGAGTCACTCCAAGCAATAAGGTGAGACTTGTTGCTCTGAAGTTGCATGGTGTTGACAAAGGCCATTAAACAACTGGCAATTTCCTCGCTCCCTCTGCCCCCTTCGTTTTCACTCCAAACATGGAAATATGCCCTATTTAACTCCTTTGTCACACAATGTACTCCCAAATTATAGAGCCACAGTTTTCTTAAATAGAAAGCCACGTTTGTGGATATCTTTGGGAGAGGTAGCGTCTTTTCCAAATCAAATGTGATGAAACAAGTTTCATCACATTCAGATGCCTTTTTCTTATCATGTTTTTGCATTTCAAATGCAGCTTTATACATATTTACTTGAATTTGGTAAGATTTTTTGCTATCGCAAGTCCCACAAGTGTCTGTCTTAGGCACACCAAACGACAAGTTGAAATCCTCTGTAAAGATCCTAGTGTAACGATTCAACGAAACAGGGGCATACTCTTTTTCTCCACAAAACATATTATAGAGCTCTTACAGTTTTGGGATTGACAAATCGGATGCGAGGTACAATTTATGGGGATTTTTGTTCCTGGAATAATGCGAAGCTTCTGCAGGGAACATATTGATGTGTTCTCTTACTTCTTTAAGCTGGTTATCTGGTGTTTTATAAGGCCTCGTGCAGTGGCGACCTCTGTGACTTACTGCTGGTGATGAAACTCCTGCAGCTACTTTTCTCCTCAAAATATCTAATCTGCCTCTACCTATTTGGTAAATGGATTGTAAGGCTGGTTTGCAAACTTGTTCATTATTTCTGTACTGGACACCTACGCCTGTCACATTGACTGTAAATGCCGGTTTTCTCTGGGGGTACCATGGGTAAGGATTTGAATAGAAACACAACTTGCGAAAGTCGTCGGACAACTGACTGGTTGAGCCAGTTGTTGGCGTATTTATTGGGTTCAAATTCAATAATTTCTACACGTGTTAATGTGGAGCAATTATTCTTAAATATAAACATATACTAAGGTCCCACGGTTTGTCGTGCGACTAATTCATCCTTGAACTGGCGATATGACACGTGGTTCGAATACAATAATTTCTACACTTGTTAATGTGGAGTAATTATTCTTAAATCTAAACATATACTAAGGTCCCACGGTTTGTCGTGCGACTAATTCATCCTTGAACTGGCGATATGACACATGGTTCGATTAAAAATCTTATCATCGTACGAGACAAGCCTCCAAGGAGTCGGCATCGTAAAATGCGTGACATCAGACAAATATTAATTTTCTTGATTATTTAATAATTATTTAGGTATATCCATCTGCTGTCCGGTACAATTTCCTTGTATTGAAACAGAGTACGTAATATTTCCTCGGATCGTTTGGCCGAAGTGATCCTGGTTATATTTTTAATATTCATCGATCTCAATAACAAAGTTGATTGGGCTTCTGAATGTAGTGAATAAAACTCTAGAAAGAGTTTTTGCCTAACTTCGGCATTAAATCTTGAATTACATTTCAATCTGCAGTTGCTACCACAAAGATTTTCTTCCAGTTTTGGTGTTTTAGCAGGTTTAAGGCTTTTTTTATAATTAACATAAGAATCACCTCTCATCCTAGCATCCCGCGCTATTTCTCTTGCTCGCCCTAGCTTGGGCCTCTTCCTACTCTTTTTAGTGCCTGAAAATAATACACACATTCATATCAGTTAGCGAACAGTCAAAAATGATTTTTTTTAAAGTTAATCTAAAATTATATACCTAGGTACAGCAAGACAAATTACCTTCTAAATGACTGTTTTCTATATTAGAAACTTTTTATTTATTGTTTTGGTGTTTAATTTGTAGAACTCCATTTAATTTTTTTAAATAAATTTAAGATAAATCAAATTTAATAATGTTATAATAATTATTAAGTTCTGCAAGTATTTCTGTTATTTTTACAGTTTTTAATGTGACAGCTGTTTCGGCTTTTGAGGCCATTATCAAACTGTCAGTTTGATAATGGCCTCAAAAGCCGAAACAGCTGTCACATTAAAAACTGTAAAAATAACAGAAATACTTGCAGAACTTAATAATTATTATAACATTATTAAATTTGATTTATCTTAAATTTATTTAAAAAAAAAAAAAAAAATAAAAAATAAAAAAAATAAATAAAAATAAATAAAAATAAATAAATAAATATATTAGAAACGTTTAAATTGTTTTCAATTTCGCTTTCAGCGTCCTCAGTATATTGTCCTCTTAATTTAATCTTCATTACATGCAAACCAGTAAAATAAAATTCAATTCAAGTTATAAAGCCTTATCCTCACCAGTTTGATTTAAAGTATTGAGTATCTCATCTTGTTGTACGTATTCCAAAATTATATCTCCTGTACCAGTGGTAGTAGCGATATACTCTAGACTACTCTGATTATCTTCTGAAAAAACAAAGTACAATAAAATAATCATTTTTAGTTCAATGTTCAAAAGAATTTAGTGTCACAATAAAGTATTTTTAAGTTTACCTTCCATTAACATGACATCATGTTGAGGTATTCCTAATAATATCCCAAACTCAACACCAGTCAAAGAGTCTTGAACACTTTCTGAAACGAAATATTGTAAAGCATTGAAGGAATTCAAAACATAAAAGAATATTCAGAGTCACAGAGTAAAACATTTTTTTTTTACCATCCATTAAAATTACATTATTTTGAGGTATTTCTAAATGCTTCTCAGGTTGTACTAAATTAGTGGACTCTTGAACACTTCCTGAAACAAATTAATAAGCATTACAATAAAAAATTGTTGACTTTTAGACAGAAAAACACCAAAACAAAAATGATTCACCCATTTTCAAACTACTTTAAGGATAAATTAAGATGAACGATAATATTTTATACAGCTTACCTGATTCCCTGATCAATTTTTGACACATCTTCACCATTTTTTCACCTCTGGAACTCATTTTCGATGATTTTTAAATAAAAAACACGCACTGCAAAACTTTTTAAAACCACCAAGGTAAACGTCAAAGTGAGTGAATAACATGTTAACCATAGAAATCTAAACCAATGTAGATGGGAAGAAGTTGTTAATTACAGAATTACGGCAAGAACTTGCTAACTTAGTAGTTAACAAGTTCTTGCCCTGATTTTATCAACTTAATGTCACAGAAACACGTAGTTAACATGTTCATCACATTGATTTAAGCATGTTCTTGCCGTTTTTAAGCTCTGGCATGGTGTTCATTGGAAAGAGCGTATGCGAATTACTTTAGAGAGCATTCTAACTCATTTTACGAAAATGTTACGAAAATGTAAGTTAACAACTTCTTGCCTTGGGGTCTTCATATTATTTTTAAAAGCTTCACACACTCCGAAAACGACTCGACTAAATTATTTTTATAAAAAAGTTGCAAGATTGCCACTGCACCATCGGCGTTAGCGAAATCATCTCTACCGTATATAGCACATAGTTCATTTTTCAATTTAAATTTATCTAAAAACATATACGTGTTCACTGTTTCATTGAAATCACTTTGAGGAAAGTTTTCTTTATATTGAGTAAAGTGTTCACAATCAAATAATTTTGGTGCTAATAAATGGTTAGTAAACCCGAATCTGTCTTTGATCTGTTGTAAGATAATATCACATACTTCGATGCAAGTTGCATAGTTCACCGTTTTATTTCTTTTTGCTTTGGGCTCACCTGTTTGGTCTATGGAATCACGAACTGTCTGAATGCATTTTTCAAATTGATATATATATATATTTCTTAATCATGATGGTATCCAAAGAGCGTGATTGTAATTGTTGAAACAAAATGTCACAATGGGGTAAAATCTTGATGAAGAAACCTAACCAATATATAAACTGTTCATCCTTAAGATAATGCAATAACATACTGGCCTGGTTTATAGTATTCGAATCATTATTATTTTGGTCTAAAATAGTTTCCATACATTGTATCAATAATTCTGAGTATGTCGAAACAGTTCTCACAGTTTTTATGTTGAAATTCCATCTTGTAGGTGGGGCAGAAGGGATTTTCTTTTTCATTACATCGTTTAACACGTTCATTCGTTTAGGAAACCTCGAAAAAAAATTTGGAAATGCGTGAATATGTGCGAAGAACGTTTTTATTACATTGCTTTGTGAAACACTTTTTTCGACTATCAAATTCAGCTGATGAGCATAGCAATGAACATAATTAGCAAACGGAAAATTAGCCTTAATTTTTGCTTGAACCCCTCCAACCCTTCCACTCATAACTGAGGCTCCATCATAGCATTGAGCTATCAATTTATTTGAACTGATGTTCAAACCTTGAAGTTCTTCAGAGATGGCTGTATACAAACCGTCAGCGCAATGCGAGGTTGGAATTAAATATTTCCAAAAGCGTTCATAAATATTGCCCTACCATTCATATCTGATGATCAAAACCATTTGCGTCGTCGTAGAGACATCTGTAGTTTCATCTGCTTGAATCGCAATAAATTCACATTCCCTAATTTTGCGTTTCACTTCTGTGCTGTATACTTCCATTATAGAATCCAATACAGTGGAACCCTCTTAAGAGGTTTTCCAAGGGACCGGCAAAAAAAAACTTCTTAAGCAGGAAGAAGGGGTTTTCAATTTTCTCTTAATTTTGTATCAAATTGACATCCAATCGAAGGATTTATAAATATTGTAATTGTATAATAGGTAGATGAAATAAAACATATGTTTCGTCTGCTTGCTACAAAAAGTTCACTTTAAGTTGATTTTAAACAGTCAAAAATTACTGAATTACAAAATAATATCTGAATTAAAAAATAATTACATACCACTTGAATTTCCGGTGTCGATCTCACTGAAAACACTATTTTTAAACATTTTTGCAGCAAGTAGACAATATTTGATAAGATATTTTGTTCAGAAAATTTATTTTTTGAAAAAATCATCAATTTTTGTTTGAGTACATTTAACACTAAATTTTTTTTGGGTAAAGTTTTCTAATTCCCACAGACACTTTAAAATGTTTTCTGGCACTCTATCCACTCCACTTAGATAACGTCTATAATTGTCTAGAAGCTGCAAGGCCTCTCCGCATTTGGGTATCCTTTTCTCGGGCTCCCTCTCACCTCCACTATCATCTTCAACACTTTTTTCTGCAGTCTCTCCTTCACACAATTCGTCTAGATTTTGAATGCCACACGGCAACAACTCCTGGTCCACACTCACAAAGTCATGAAATGAAGTTGTTTGGAGATTCATTTTTTCTTGTAGATCTCTCCACGTTGTCTGTATGAAACAATCATCATCCGCTTGCTCTTCGATAGGTAAACATTCTGAATTTGAAAATCCCGCCTTTCGGAAACAATTTGATATTGTTTGTTGTGTGACACTATTCCACGACGAACAAAGGAAGGAAATCGCATCAAGGATATTTATTTTATATGTTTTTGATGTCTCCGTTAGCCTTTGGAGCAGCCTACAGACCAATTTTTTCCTGAAATGTTCTTTCAGAGAACGTATAATTCCTTGGTCCATAGGCCGCAGAACTGATGTGGTGTTTGCCGGTAAATAAGAAACCTGCACATTTTTTAGGTGCGACACATCTTTAGGATGTGCCGCACACTGATCCAAAGATAGAATAACTTTGCGGTTTTGGCCAGCCATCTTCCTATCCATCGACAGCAGATATTGGTGAAATATTTTACATGTCATCCATGCAGAAGAATTATTTGTGTATGTACACGGTAGTGTACGTACATTTTTAAAGCAGCGGGGTTTTTCTGCTTTGCCCACCACAAGTAACGGCCACTTCTCCGACCCATCCATGTTGGCGCAGACGAGAACAGTGATCCGTTCTTTGCTCCTTTTGCCTCCATGACACTTTTCTCCTTTAAAATCATACGTCTTGTCTGGAAGCAAATTAAAAAACAATCCACACTCGTCAGCATTAAATACATCCTGTGGCTTATATTGAGCCAGGATACTTGGGAGTGCCGTTGTCTTCCATGAGTCCACTATTTCACTGTCTACACTTTTAGATTCTCCACTCACACTTTTGTACACAAGACCAGCACGCTTCTTAAATCTGTCAATCCAGCCATTGGAAGCCGTGAACTCTACATTCAATCTTCTGGCGATATCCTCGGCCTTTTCCCTAATGATGACTCCACTTAAGGGGAGGTTTAAGGCCCGTTTCTGCCTGAACCATTCAAGCAGAATGGTCTCCACCTTATCATATTTGCCAGGCTTCTGCTTTTTTCTGTGCAGTGGAGTGGCATCCAAAGATTGCTTTGTTATTATCGCACGTTTCGACATAATAAGAGTTGTCACTGGAACACCAAGATTTTCCGCGATTTTTACACGTGTTGTATTAGGAGAACTATCAACTTTTTTAATAATTTCGAGCTTTTCCATTAACGATAGTGGTTTCCGCTGAATACTTTTTGCTTTCATTATAGGATTCATTATAAACAATGAGGGTACCTACTACATATGTCATTTTGATTAGTCTTTGATGTCCCTTTAAAAACAGTGGCACTATCTAAATGTTGTTTTAACCCTTTCCTAACGGCTATGAGAAAAAAGTACAAAATTAATGGTTTTATATGAGATTCTTAATAATATGTTGTAAAGGAAACACATAATTTTTTTTTAGATTTTTATTTGCATTCTAGGTATTATTACTGTGACCTGGACTAATTTGTACCGTCAGGAACTTTGTGTATCATAGTAATGTGTATAATAGGAACTTTTAAAACTTAGGTTTTTTTTTTTTAAACTAATTAAATCGTTAAATAAATATTAATAGTTATAAATAATTAAAAATGAATCTTGTGGTATTCAGTAAAGCAGTTTTTCTTTTCATTTAGACATAAGAATACATTGCAGTGAGAACATTTTGAGTGAGGCTTTGACTGTATCTTCTTGATGTTGCATACTTCGCATCTGCCTCTGTTTTCTACAAAAGTAGGCCAGTGTATGCCTCTGTTACCCAACCTAACATCTTTCAATGTCGAATAGTTTGCTTTGCGCCTTTTAGATGGGCCAGGGCTGGGTTGGTTTTCCCTCGATAACCTTTTTTTCTTGTCAAGATCTTTTTTTGTCATCAATCCTTGTGCAACTGACCGTCTAAACTCTTTTACAGAAGTCTTTTCAAGTATCAGCCCATGAACAACATATGCATTTACAAAAGCTATATCCAGAACTCCCCAAAACAATCTGTGCCACCATTTTGGAGACTTTCGGTCTACACAGTACAAGGCCCTCAATCTGTCAGCTGTATCTACACCGCCCATGTAAGAGTTGTAGTCTTTGATAGATTTTGGACAAGATACTGTCGATTTGGATCCATTTTTTTCTTTGCGAGTTACAGTTTCTTCTTCGTTGCCATGAAAATTCGAAGCAATGTTTACGACTTTGTTGTCCTTCCATTTCCAAAACCCGATGCCCAAACTAGAAAATCAATAGTCACATTCTCCACGTTTCAATTTAGAGTCAGCTAACAGATTGTTGGGTACACCCTTACGATTAACCCTCATTGTTCCACATCCGTAAGTTCTTTCAGTCTTCAGTTTCTCCAGTTTCTCCAGTAGAGCTACCGATGTAAAAAAATTGTCGAAGTAAACTACTTTATCCTTCCCCCAGTCAGATTTTGTCAATTCCAAAACCACTCTTTCTCCTAAAGTGCAATCGGAAAATTTTGCATTCATTACTTCGTCTTTTCCTTGATAAATCATGATTTTTTTTATAAAACCTCTTTGGTCAGCCAGACACCATAGCTTATAGCCTCTCTTTATTGGTTTCATCGGAAGATATTGTTTCAAGACTGACCTTCCCTTGAATTTTATCATTGATTCATCAACACTCACTTCTCTCGTTCCGTGGTAGCACCCTTGAAATTGTTTGTTCAAAGCATCAACTATAGGTCTGATTTTGTCAAACACTCGAGTAAAAGCTCTTGATTTAGATTTACACTCTTGCTTAATCACGAGCACTGGGCGAGGTGGACCGGAATTTTTAATTAATAATTTATTTTCAAACCAACTGTTATTATTTCTTATATATTCGACACTGATTACACTCATTTTTATTTCTTATAAAGTTACAAATTAAAAGGATTAAGTTCAGTATTTAGCTTGATCAAATTACTCGATAAATCAATACCAAAACAATGACAATAATTACGTCACGGCTTGCGATAACGACGCTAGCTGATCTGTGATCTATTGTCCACTATCAATGAAGTTCGAAGTTCAACAAACTTCGGATGTATTCGTGTAACCTCGGGTCAAGGTTCATCGATCTGCTACGTTTAGTAGTTGCTATGGGTAAATTGCTACGTGTAGCCTACAATACTCACCAGACAATGTTCAAACCAAATTTTCAGAATTTTAGTATATGTTAATAGATGTGGAATCACAAACTTTATCCTGTACTGGAAGCGCCAATTCTTGAGGGTTAGTTACCCACAAGAATGTTTGTGATCCCAGGGTTCTCAGGGGGTTGGGTACGATACCAGAACATGTGTCAGATTACAATGTGTAGGTTCTTTAGAGTCCAAGAAAGGAGATTTAGAGTAACATGAATGTATATTATTTCAAATACAATATAAGTCTACACACTCTACAGTATGATTTACAACAAAAACAACATAATAACAGTTAGATGTAATCTTACCCCCAAGGTTCCGACCACACTTTATCTATCTAGCTAACTAGGAAACATCCGACTCGAGCTGTAGCGGCACCTCCTCAGGCTGAGCTCCTAGGTCTCCAGCCGGAGCAAGAGGAAGAGTCAGTTCCGCCTCCTGGCGACTGACCGTGGCAGGAAACTGTGTATTCTGGCGACAGAGGAAGAGGTATCAGGTGCCCGCGTCCATGTATCCTGGCGAGGATTCCCTTTATGTAAGCAGCTCCATCAGGAAAAATAGGCCACCCCACGGCCCTGGTGAACATGCGGTCGGCGTAGTGCAACTACCGCGACACAGAATACTATCATTATGTTTCCGGGAACAGGGCACAATATTTAAGCCACTGGCTTCTTCATCCAATAAAGGATGGGTCGGATTTAAGGCAGATTACACCCGATAACACGTCTGACTCCGTTCGCGATTCATGATCGCCGCGTGGTTACAATACTCAAACGATCCACGGAACTAAAATTCCACTATGGAACTTCATATTTACACATTTATACGATATTATTATACAATCTCCGCGTATAAAATTAAACTTCGCCTTTCCGATTAAAGGGAAACCATTCCCAAACAATTTCACCCCAAAAAACTGTGACTATCGTCTGCCGAGAAATCAGGGCCCACCATCTGATTTCTCCGCAGGCAAGGAAGTGAGTTCTCCCGGAACTCGCCCAGATGTCACCCTAAAATCAATAGACAAAAACTAGAAGTTGCACTCAACAATACTAGGCCAGTTCCTACTTTATAAACATTGAGACGGGTGGAGATGTCATGATGCAGTACTACATGGAAAAAGTATTAATAATTATGTAAAAAGAATATGAACTAGAACCGCATCATAACAGATCGGTAATCTTCGGCAATAATCGGGTTATGTCGGCGGCGTGTGTCACACGAGAATCAGCTAATTCCTGGTACAAATGGCTAGATTGACGCGCTTCCAGTGTTTTAAAAAATACATACAAAAACGTATTTTCGTCCGTTTGCAAATCTGTGCACACGGCCGATCCGACCGCCACGCAGCGGCCATACTTTATACTTGGAGAGATTAAAATCACTTTCCCTGATAATATTCATTGCATTGTATTGGTAAGTGATATTTTTAAATGATTTTTATAGATTTTATAGTCTTCAGTAAGATATTATAAATTAATTTTAGCCATTACAATTTAGATAGTGCTGCACACGAACGCACTATGCGACCAGCCGCCACTGGTAATATCTATTTTCGTTGGAACAGTGACTTCGGAAATTACAGTCTTTATTGAGTTCCAGAGATGTCGCGGGTTGGTTCGCTCAGAGTTAATCTTTTCTTTCCAATACTCTGATGTTTTGGAATTTATTTACTCGTATACTGTTGGAGCAAGGATCCACTCGTCTCTTGAACAGGGTGGCGCAAAACTACCGATATGGTTTGAATGTGTAATAACTTTTTTTATTTAATGGTTAATTATTATAATAATTTTTTTGTTATACAGTATATTAATGGGGAATATTTTTAGCTTAAGTGTGAAAAATTATATCCCGCAAGTAGTGGCCATTTTCGGCTTCGCACATTCGTGCTCTTTCCAGTACATTTTGCATAACTTTTCGTAAAATTTCCGGTGTTATGGCTGGAATTTCATTGCGAATATTTTGTTTTAGCTGTGATATGGTCGCTGGCTTATTTATGTATACCCTTTCTTTCAAATAACCCCAAAGAAAACAGTCTGGCGCTGTTAAATTCGGTGAACGTGGGGGCCAATTGAAATCGCTTCTGCGTGAAATAATGCGTTCGCCAAAGAGGTCCCGTAACAGAGCCATTGTGTCCCTTGCAGTGTGGGCTGTGGCCCCATCTTGTTGAAACCACAACTGTGGATGGTTTTTTACAGCTGGATTAA
The DNA here is from genome assembly GCA_026573805.1 of Hesperophylax magnus. Taxonomy (NCBI): domain Eukaryota; kingdom Metazoa; phylum Arthropoda; class Insecta; order Trichoptera; family Limnephilidae; genus Hesperophylax; species Hesperophylax magnus. The sequence goes on from JAIUSX010000100.1 coordinate 377,896, forward strand.
AAAAAATGACCAGCATCGTTCGAAATTCAGCACCATTAACCGTAACTGAGACGCCATGTGCATTTTCAAAGAAATATGGACCAATGATCCTTTCAGATGATACATCACACCAAACAGTACACTTAAGTGGGTGTAATCGTTGCTGATGAACTGTTTTTGGATTCTCCGTAGTCCATATCCTGCAATTTTGCTTGTTTACAAAACCATTCAATTGGAAATGGGCTTCATCGCTCATTATCAAATTGTTAATGAAATCGCGATTTTCTTCTGCTTTTTGTCGGAATGAAATGGCACAATCAAGCCGTTGTTGGTAGTCTATCGGCTTCAATTCTTGCACAAGCTGAATGTTTATTTATTTATTTGAGTAACATAAACAGTCTTTTTTTTTTTTTTTTTTTTTTTTTTTTTTTTTTTCTTAGGTTTGTCAACAGTGATTCATATCAAAGCTCTCGAAATATAATTACATTAATTAAACTTGGTTGATATTATCACTAATTACAGACAAACACAACATTGGTGAACACAACACTGTAAGTAAAGACTAATGTACATGTATGCACCTACATGCATACATGTATACACACATACATACACTTACATATACATTTCATAACAGCAACAGTAATTATTTTTTAGATCAACACGATAGGTAGCTTTAAGTCTTGTTTACGTTTGATTTGAAGGTGGCCAATGATGACATTGACAATCAATGGGATGAATTTTATATGTCTCGTTAAAATAACGGCATATTCTTAGTAATACAATATGCATAAGAGGATAACAAAAAAACAGACCAATTATTAATGTTCACAGATAGATATTCAGAAACATAAAACTAACCTGTAAACTAGAATATTTAATAAAAATAGAAAAAAGGACAGAATAAAGCAGCAAATAATAAAAATAATAATACGAATGTAAATTCAACAAACGATAAACCTATAATATGCCTACAATAAACAGCAATAAAATAAATGTGATTATAACTATACTTAAATAGACTTGGGTTGGAACGGGAAAAGGGAGGAGAGGGATAAGGAAAAGTTTCCACGCAAGTAATATTAAAATATTAGGTATAATCAATTTAACAGTCGTGAATATGAGTTAGAATGTGATATAATGAAATTCTGTAGTGATAGTAACTAGCAGTGAATATGTCAGCACGAGTGTCTATATTTGCAAATTTATTATTATAGTAGTTACATGTCCTTTGCATAAATTCATTTTGATTGGAATTGGTATTGCATCTATCAATGTAGAAAAGGGTATTTTGTCTGCTATATCGAATTGGCGCATGGAAATTTATTTTGTTCAGCAACTCCGGGCAGTCAACTTTTGAGTTAATAATTTTATACAAGAGCATCTGATCAGCGACAATCCTCCTGTTGAGTAGTTTCGTGATTCGAAAATGTTTCTCGATTTCGTCGTAAGAGTTGTATATGTTGAATGATTTAAAATTGAGGAATTTGAGAAATCGTTCCTGAACTCTTTCTAACCTGTTAATATAAACAATATAGCGCGGGTTCCAAACCGGTGAACAGTACTCTAGATGAGGACGAACATGTGAATTGTAGAGAGTCAGATATGTCTTAGTATTTTTGAAAAATTTGCATGTTCTCAGTATAAAACCTAGACTTTTTGATGCTTTGGTGACAATGTTATCAACGTGTTTATCAAAGGTAAGTTTAGAGTCCAAGAAAACCCCGAGATCACGTACATAGTCTTTATTTGTTAAAATCGATCCAGAAATGGTGTAATCATTCAGTATTTTCACACGGTTACGTGTGAATGTGACTTTGCAACATTTAGAAATATTGATAAAAAGCTTATTTCTGAGACAGTAATCCGTCAGTCGATCAAGATCTGCTTGTAAACACGCAGAACAGTCCGGGGAGCTTATAGGAAGGTATATCTTCATATCGTCAGCAAATAGTAAAATTTGAGTGTTGTGAAAACATGTATCTATAATATCATTAATATAGATAGAGAAAAGCAAAGGACCCAAAATGGACCCCTGAGGCACACCGGAAGTAATGATTTTCCAGACGGAGGAAAGAAAAGCAAAGGACCCAAAATGGACCCCTGAGGCACACCGGAAGTAATGATTTTCCAGACGGAGGAAAATCCACCCACTGTCACAGCCTGGGACCTGTTTGTTACGTATGAGGATAACCAACGAAGGAGATCTCCATGAATACCATGATTAGCAAGTTTTCTAAGCAGAATGTTGTGGTTGATCTTGTCAAAAGCCTTGCTATAGTCGGTATAGATTGTATCAACTTGCACACGTTTATCCATGGAGGCCACGGACGTATATATAGCTTTGATAAGGGGAGGGTCCGCAAATTAAAAAAAAATATATAAGGTCATGTTTTCGTGAAAAAAATAGTCAGTCTTAATCAATCAGCCTTTATTTTTAAATATTATATATATAAATCATTCAGTCTCTGATATTTGAACTAAAAATAAACATAACATAATTATCGCTCCTTATTTAAATAAAATCGCTTCGTTTATAACATAAAAAAAGAAATAACATAAAATAAAAGGTGGAAAACAAAATAACTTTTTTTTATACCTAATTTGTTAAGGTACACTAAACAAAAATACTCTTTCATCTTAAGAACAAATAATTTGTTTTAAAATTGAAACACCTTTTATTTAATCACATAACCAAATAATTTATTCTAAACTTTGGTCATATTGTAAGGCACTCTTTTTAATGAACTACAATTATAAAATTAAAATCAAAAAGTATCATCCTACCTACAATAACAAAATATTTTTAATGCAAATAATACTTAATGTATGAAAAAAATAAGCGTTTTCTCTCAAGCTAAATGAAGAGCTTTCATCTTAAGAACAAAATAATTTCTTTTAAACCTTGGTCGTATTATTATGACACTCTTTTTAATGAACTACAATATAATTAAAATTAAAAATTACCTACCTACCTACAGTAACACTAACAAAATATTGTAAATTCAAGTTATACATGAAAATAAATGTAGTTTTCTCTCAAACAAAAAAAACTGCCACGAGATTCATTGTTTTACAACTACTATTAATTAAAAATTATCATTCCTTATTTCAAATAAATGGTTGTGCTTTTTTAAATAAGTTATAACTTCTTCGTAAATAATATAAAAAAATAAACAGTATCTAGGTATTACCTGTGTGAACATTATTAACGAATAACATAAAATAAAAGGTAGAAAACAAAATTACTTTTTTAGGTGCACTAATTTCTTTAGGTACCTACCTACACTAAACAAAAAATACTCTTTCATTTTAAGAACAAAATAATTTCCTCTAAACTCTGGTCATTTTGTATGGCACTCTTTTTAATGAACTACAATATAATTAAAATTAAAAAGTACCATCCTACCTACAATGACAAAATATTTTTAATGCAATAATACTTATTTGAATATAATGAAAATAAAAAGTGTTTTCGTGGCTCGCAGTTCAGTGCACCGAACATGTCCGACCGCAGGACGAAATCTCCCGAATTCAGTTTCGGTTTCGGCCGTAGTTTCGGCTGGATGGCGGCCGAAACCGAAACTAAGCCGAAACTCGTTTTTTGGCCGAAACTAGGCCGAAACCGAAACCGAAAGTTCGGTCGGACACTACTTTAAAGTAATACATTTAGTCTTTTACGTTTAATTGCTAACTGATTAATAATTTCTTCGGAATCAAGTTGCACCGCCAGATCTCGGTGTACGCTCATTAAAGCCAGACCAGTAAGTCTTTCGTCGCCCATTTTATTTCTTAGGTAAGTTTTTAACCTCTTTAATGTAGAGAAAGATCTTTCAGGGGTTGCAGTGGACACTGGGAGTGTGGCTAAAATAATTAGAAGCTTTTTTATTAAAGGGAAAAACTGATCATCGCAGTTATCGATGGTGTCGATCACAGTTGCAGGTTTTTGTGCTACAGATTTCCAGTGATTGTGCCATATCTCATATTCACTCAGAAATATTGTGCCTTTATTTTCCCCACCCAGAAATGTTTGTGTAATCTTGTTAAGATTTTCTTTTATCCTGGAGTCATTACTGGTTTTTTCAGGTAGCAGCATTTGAATTCCTTCGATCGTCGATTCATGTGGTTTAAAACGAGCGTCGAGTTCTGTAATAACATGATCAATGAAAGGGTAAAACACATTTCGTCGGTAGTATATTTCGGCAGTTTCTGCTGCAATATTATTGCGCAGGGTTTGCCTTCCAGTTATTCTTGGCATTACTATATCGCTTGAACTCATCTGCTGTGCTTGCTCAAAAAGAATTGCGAACTGACTTTCGTTCCGAACATTTAGTAAAGTCGTTTTTACATTTTTTGTATATTCGCAAATGTTGGTCAAATCGACATTGACTTTCTGCATTGCTTTGTTAAGGTTTGCTGTATATGAAAAAACTTTTCTCATTATAACTAAAGAAACAATAAACTGGCTGTTATCCATAGCGATTTGAAGATGGTATGCTTGAGTAGCGACGTCGCTACTAGCAGCATCTTGAAGTGCCCCAAGTGTTTCGCATATAACGGGAACCATTTCTGCAAATCTTTCGACAGCCACGTGTTTCTCGGTCCATCGTGTCTCACAAAGAGAGATAAGCGTTGAATGAGATGAATTAATTTGATCCGCAATTTTCTTCAAAAGTCCGTCGCGAAGCGGTGATAGGCGAAAAAAGTTTATTACGCTCTTAATGGTTCCGATACAGTTACGTATTATTGGTATCTCACATGAATGCGCTAAAACTAAGTTGAGAACATGAGCAACACAGTGTACAAATTGCGCTCTCGGGTATTGCTCTGCGATTATTGTTCTTACGCCCCGTAACCGGCTGCTCATCACTGCAGCGCCATCATAGCCTTGACCAATCCATTTATCCATATCCAAATTATATGATAAGAGATGTGATATAATAGTCGTTGCCAAAGCTTGAGCTGAAACATCTTCTACGTGGATGAATTCTAAAAAATCTTCCCGTATAACCGATTTCCCAGATGAGCAGTGTACGTATCGTAAACATAACGCTAATTGTTCTCGCCGTGATATGTCTTGTGTTTCATCAGCAAGTACAGTAAAAAAACCAGCCTCTTTGACCCTATTAAGTACTTGCGCTTGAATAGCACTACCACATAGTTCAATCACTTGATTTTGAATTCCTGGTGACGTATACATGGCTCTACTGTGAATGTTTTGTGTTAGTAAATGATTTTTAAGTGCTTCATCGCCAGATCGCGCACGAAAACGAAGAAGTGCTCTAAAACTACCATCATTATGTTCGGGTTCATTTATCCCAATTTCTCCAAAATCACGACTTCCTCTTAGTGCTATTTCTTGCCTTCCACAAAGAATAATTGTTTCAACGATGGCTTTCAATCTTTTTCTGTTCTCTTCGGCAATTTTACTGTTTTCTGCATTCATGCACTCTATAACATCAAACGTTTTTCCTTCCATGATCCTTGCAAAATTTGCTGCCTGCTCAACAGCAAATTTATGATACTTAGTATCTGCATGGTGATCAAAGCTCTCTAAAGCTTTCTTCCAGTAAGTAAATGGCTTACTAACCAAGGCTCCAAGTTCTTGCTGACCACGACCGCCATGCTTTTTTCCAAATAAAACACATACTTTGCAAAGTGCTCCCTGCATGACGTTTGAATATACAAGCCATGAGTACCTGGTAGTCCAATGGCGTTGAAAAGAAAGTTTCTTTTTACCAGTGATAGTGACTGGAAATTTAAATGTATCCGGAGGGGTCCAAAGCTCTTTAAATGCTCTCAGCTTTTCCTCGTCATTGCTTGGAGGATGACATACGTAGAGCGCAATATCATAACCCGTCCTGGCTGCGGCTGCGGACGTAGCCGAACACAAATCCATCCTGGCTGTAACAAAGACATATTTGACTAAAACAAAACAACAGCACATACCCATCTTCAAACAGCTTTTTGGTCATATTTAATTGTAAGAATAATAATAATAATTTGTGACTCTAATACTCTAATCCATACTATAATTAAATCGTAAGCGTTCCGTTTCTGTAAGTACATAAATATTTACAAAAAAAAAACAATTCATACGCACTATAATTATGTTACTGAGGTCAATAAAATAGTTATTAAAATTTTTGTCTGTTTGTCTGTGCGTTTGACCACGCTTATCTCAGAAACGGCTTAATCGATTTGTATGCGGTTTTGTTTAACATTTTAGTCTATGTTTCATTCCAATCGGTTCATAAACTAAAAAGTTATGTTAAGAATAAGAATTTTCAACTAAAAATTAAGTCTACGCGAACAATGTCGCGGGCACCAGTTAGTTGTTAGTTAAATATAATTGTATTTCTTTCTGTTAAAAGGCGAAATGATTTTATAACACTTAGGTACACGTCGCATATACACTGAAATTACCATTTGTCAAATATTTTATGCTCACGGCAAAACATTTGTTTACAGAAATTCTCTGGGAATAAAAATAAGAGCAGGATAAAAGTTTTTTAAATTCTAGTAACTGGGTTCCTTCCTAATAAAATAAACAAGAGACTTACCTTTCTTCACTTCATCGTCATCAGTATCTGTGGATGGCCCCGCTCTATTTATTCCTACTTCTTCAATATGACAGGATTCCACATTGTCTTTTGATAAAAGTTCATTGGGATTTGGTCTCTCTTTATTAGAAAAAAAACTCAAAAGAGATACCTGATTTGATCGTTTCATACTTTTTAAATGCGACACTTCTTTCTGTATTAAAACAACTGACAACTGCGCAACGCGAAGAGACAAAATAGACTAAACTAGATTCTAGCTTGGTATGGTGCGCGCGGCCGAAACGCGGGCGGCGGCGGCGCGCCGCGGCGGGGGCACTGCCCATTCCCCCGCTCCCCGCACTGTGGCGGACTTAAGAAACTATCGTATTCTACAATCGGCGCGGTGCAATGGGGGGGGTCCGGACCCCCAAGACCCCCCCCCCTTATATACGTCCGTGATGGAGGCAGACAAGAAGTTTGTAAAAGTTATAAGATTAGTAGCAACAGAGCGACCTGCAAAGAATCCATGCTGAAATTCGTTGATCGAATTCTTTACCACAGGGAATAACTGGTCATAGACTATGTTTTCGAACACCTTTGAAAAAATGCAAAGCTTGGAAATGGGTCTATAATTATCTGCTTCACACTTAGTTTCCGATTTATGAATTGGTGTGATGTAGGCTCTTTTCCATATATCTGGAAATGTACCAGTCTTGATCGATATATTAAACAGTATTGATAGCGGGAGTGACAGATGATTTGCGCACTCGGTAATGAACAGTGGTGGGATACCATCCGGCCCAGCTCCCTTGCTAGAATCGAGCCGTTTTAAATATTTAGACACGAGGTCAGCATCGATAAAAACTGATCCCATCGCACAAACCTGCTTAACTACAGAGTCATCGCAGGAAATCCCCAGAGGGTCAGCCGGTTCGTAGACAGAATGAAAATAATCAGCAAATAAATCACAGACTGCCAGTCCACCCTCGGCTGTTACATCCTTAAGATTTAATACGCTAGGAATAGATGCTGATAGTTTTTTTGATTTAACATATGACCAGAATGCCTTGTGATCTTTGGCGATATTCTCTTCAGCATTATTAATAAAGTCTTCGTGAAACTTCTTTGCCATTTTTTTCTGTTTGGTCCGTAGCCTTGAAAAAGTAATGTAATCGGAAGGGTTCTTGTAGGTTGTATATAGTCTGTGAGTTTTCTGCTTTTCACAAATAAGTTTTATTAATGATGAGCTATACCACGGGGGGTAGGAATATTTACCAGTACGCCTCAATGGAACCTTATCAGCGATCAAATTATTAATAATATTGTAAAAATGCGATACTGCAGGATTGACGGAATCGGTAAGGTTAAGTGCGTTCCAATCTTCTTGTGCCAGGCTATCTCTTATGTCATCATAATTAGCCTTGTGGAATGAGGGCCGTTTAATTGAGTTTTCCTTTATGATCGAGGGTTCAACGAACTCAGCAGTGATAATGATGGATTTAAGATGAGCATCCTCACGAACCAACGGATCGTTCGTGGGAGCAACGCGTACCGAAAAATTACAGAGAACGAGATCAAGAATTCTTCCTAATGTATTTTGAATACCATTATATTGGTGGAGGTTACAGTAATTAATACTGTCGATAAATGTTGAGCTTATTGTAGAAGTGTAGTTGTTAGGAATCAGGTTAACCTCACCCACAGGAAGAGTCCAGGTAATATCGGGTAGGTTAAAGTCTCCCATGAAAAGAAACTTGCCGTCTGGTTGATTCAAAAGCTTAATACCTACATCATTCGAGAAGGCGGTGATTCGAGCATTGAAGTTGAAACTTTTTGACAGGTAGGTACAACAGAGATGAACGCAGGTAAATTCAGTTGCACGTGGGATGCGAAGAGTCACCCATATGTCCTCATCCGTAGAACACCATGAGTAATTACAAATTGCATTGAGTTCCTTTTTGACAGCCAGGAGCACACCACCACCCATAGTTACACCTTCGATACTTCTGTCGCGTCGGAATACATTGTATCTTGAGTCAAAAAGCTCACCATCTGAAATAGTATCTGTAAGCCAAGTCTCTGTTATGCCGATAACGTCATAATCACCGCTCGTAACACTACGAAGAAATGTGTCAGTTTTTGTTCTCAGTCCACGTACGTTCTGATAAAAAACACTTAAAGGTAGTGACTCTTTTTCAATTGAGTGTCAATAACGGGGATATGTAGAGAGTGCGTGAACAGAATGTGAGGTATAATATAGTATTATCTGCAACAAATAAAATAATAGTAATATCTCTAAGTAATTGTTCGTTACGAAAAGGAGTGGATGCCATAGAGGCATACTAGGTTGTAAGTAACATAAATGTGCATTCGGAAATGAACGCTTAATGAGCCCTTCGCACATCAGTATTACAGAATCCCGAGTAAATTTATCGAGTGACATTTGAAATATGACAAGTACATAATAATATGATGAGTACAGAAAGTGAGAATATCTTGCAGTTGACAGGAGTTGAGAACAAGATGATATAATAAGGTAATGTTGTGAGAGTATAATAAATATAATAGTAATGCAGTCGCCACATGAGAGGGAGGGTAGCGGGCGTGTGGAGGGAGAGGGAGGATAGCGGGCGTGTGGAGGGAGAGGGAGGGTAGCAGGCGTGTGGAGGGAGAGGGAGGAGTATACAATAATAATAGAATGCGCAGTATTTTCTTATGAAATTTTCTGGAGGTCGTCTTCCCTCCTGACTAAAAAAGCTGGTGAATTATCGTTTTTTCTCACTAAGATCTTACAGTCCTTTACCCATACAAATCTGAAGCCTGCTTCCCGTGCCTTACTTTTAACTTTCGAGAGCAGAATCTTATTGTTAATTGTCAAATTTGGAATATTAAAAAATTGGAATCCAAAAGATTGGAATCGTAGGTCGTGAACTGAATCTCATTCAAAGCTACATGTCAGAAAAGTCACAGCTAGTCAGGATTAAAAATGAATCAAGTCAACCAATACCAATTCAATACGGAGTTCCACAAGGCAGTGTCTTAGGGCCGATTTTATTCCTGATATATATAAATGATCTATGTAATCTAAACTGTCACGGCTCAGTAATTAGTTTCGCAGATGACACAGTTCTTCTCTTCCATGGAAAGTCATGGGAGACTGTATTCGTAAAAGCTGAAGAAGGGATGAATCAGGTAAAACAATGGCTCGATACAAATTCACTAACATTAAATGATACAAAAACTAAATATATTAAATTCAAAATTTACAACAAACAGACAGATAATGTCAATTCAAACCTAAACATAAAAATTCATAAAAACTGTTTAACCGCGAACCATGAAATTCCTTGCAACTGCCCAAAATTGATTGAAATTCAAACAATAAAATACCTTGGGATAATTATTGATCAAAACTTAAATTGGAACTCCCAAATAGAAAATGTGAGCAACAAATTAAAAAAACTAACCTATTTCTTCAAAACAATAAGAAAAATTTTAGATAAAGAACAACTAATTCAAATTTACTACGCACTAGCCCAATCTCAACTTCAATATGGTCTTATCGGATGGGGAAGCTCATGCGATTCCACTATAAAACCAGTCCTCATAACACAAAAGGCAATTCTAAAATTTATACTTAGGTTCCCTATCAGAACTCCTACCGACTATGTTTTTAAAACCCTGAATGTAATGACACCAAAACAATTATACGCAAAAGATATACTAATTTACGCATTCAAAAACCAGGACAACTTTACACAGACAAACTCAGACAGACTCACAAGATCCACATTACAACGTATGTTACACCAACCTACAACTAAAACAAGTTTTGGACAAAGAAATATGCAGTATTATTCTATAAAATTATTTAATGTCATCCCTTTTGAAATAAAAAACATTAAAAAAATAACTGACTTCAAAAGAAACATTAAGAAATGGATTATGGATAAGGGAAGGATGAATATAGATATAATTTTGCAACCCAACAAAGACTAAAGCTTGTATTATGTTTTATTTTTCTCTAAATATTGTTTTTTAATTTTCTATATAGTATTTTAACATATGTACTTATACTATTTCAAACACACAACCATGTACAATGTGTCCTTAGAACGGGGTACCCCAGTAAGGACACATTATCTTATAAAAAAAAATTGTTAAATAAAAAAAATAAAAATAAAAAAAGTGGTTGTTAACATAAATTATTGCTTCTGGTCCGGAATGTTTCAGGTCGGTACTGGTGATCTTCCTGGCCTTCTTAGATAGTGCAAGAAATTCCTCCTTTCTCCGTTTGCTTGCAAAACGGATGATTATCGGTTTAACCTGGGCGGACTTGGTAGCCACTCGCGTCACTGTGTCCACATCTTCTGGTTGTAGTTCATAACCAATCTGCTCGCCCATTTTCTTGGCTATGCAGAGTAAGTTTTCTCCCTTCATCGGCACGTTCTTAATTTCGAGGTTTTTCACACGGGAGAGCTGATCGCGCTCGTCCAGTTCGTATCTGAAGATTTCCATGTTCTTCTTGATGGATGCCACCTCCGAAACCGACTTGTCTCCAGTCCCTTCTCAACCGCCTCCACCCTCTTTTCCGTATCGGACATGGCTGCTAGAGCAAACTCGAGGCTCTTCTTTATTTCATATATCTCCCCCCACATCGGCTTGATGCGAGTGAGCTCGACATCGATTTTGTTGAGCTTCTCCATTATTTCGGCCAGAGAACCAGCCGGTACCGTTTGTGAGGACGCCGCTGGAGTTGCAACTGGAGACCCACTGCGGGCTGCATTACGCTTGCACGGCTTCATAATGTTGTTATAATCGGTTCACTTGTTTTGACTGGTCCAAATTGTGTTTATTTTATGCACAGATAAACACTGGATTTCACAGCAACTGTCACTTGATCGAAAATAACTTGAAATCACTTATAGAATTAATGAATTAGAACCAACTGTAAAGTTTCTACACTAAATGTAATCCAAGGAATCACCTCCGATCAGTTATTATGCGATAATTCGGTTTTAAATATGGATTTAATGATGTTTGTATACGGGAACATGTGCAATGGGGCCAAAATCCTCTTAACGGACCTCCGCGATAGCCCCAGTTGTGCCGAACGTCTTCTTGTTGATGTTTCTGGACTGTCCTGCACACTATCCACAACATGTTGGATATTTTCTTCTGTGTGGACCGTACGTGGTCTTCCGGTACATGGAAGGTGTCTTACCGTACCATGTTGTCGAAAATTTGCAACCAGGCGGTTTATTGTTGGTGCTGAAGGTCCAGTACGCACATTAAAAAAACGACGATAAGTTCGCTGCGTCAAAACAATTGACCGTTGATTTTCATAATAAAATTCAACAATTTTTGGTCGCTGTTCTGTTGTGTAGTGTTCCATTTCAAATTCCCCAAGCTTTCTTCACAAAATTCTGAAATAAAAATAAAAAATATAAATAAATTTAAAAAGTTATTAAACATTTAAACCATAACGGTAGTTTTGCGCCACCCTGTAGTTTAGAAAGAGTTTTTTCTCCTCTCTAATTTCCGCATAAGTCTCTTCTGGTTTCGACATTCATCGTCAAACCAGCCGTCAGACTTTCGAACTTTTCGTGTTTTTGGTGATGCCGGGGCATATTTATTGAACAGAAATGAAAGTGTTTTATTGTATGTCTTGACAAGTTCGGTAGGGGTCTTTGTTTCCCAAACATTGTGTGTACATAAGAGAGGTCCGTAACTCTTCTAGAAAATCACTAAAGCTAAATTTACGCCATTCCCTTGATACAATTGTTCTATATGCTACTTTAGGCGGGTTAAAATCAATATCAGTGCAAACAAGGCGATGGTCTGACAGTCCTATATCATGAATATCTGCTGAAAGCGGTGGATCACTGTTCTTTGAAATTAGTACATCTAATGTACCACCAGCATCATGAGTTGGGACGTCGACCCATTGGCGGCATCCAAAGCTGGCTAATAGATCTAAGAATTTAACAGTGTTTGGTGATGTCACGCGCTTGAGACGAATATTAATGTCGCCTGTAATAATGAGTGCGTCGGAGAGTCTGACTGAAAGTTCCAAAAACTGTGAAAACTCATTATAAAATTCGACAGAGATTGGTTTCGATCTGGGCCTATAAAGGGTGCACAACATGAACGACGTTCCTGAAGAAGAAACCCTGCATCCAAAATACTCAAACGTGTTAAATGTACCGAGAGCTACATTTAGCCGTAATCCTGCTCGGGCTATTATCGCGACACCCCCGTGATTCACGTGTGAGATATTGTTTGATGGTAGGTCCCCACTAGGACGGGCTTCTTCAAGAACCACATACCCTAAAGCTCGGAGTCTCTTAACACTTTCACTGCGTTATTTTAATATGGCTTAAACCAACTGTGCTGATAAAATACGCAATTTTCATAACTGGACTACTTCCCTAATCCGAAAAAAATGGGGACTTTTGCATGTTTGGTTTATTATTGGGGATCACACCTACCAATCGCACTGCCTGACTGCGCTACATACTCTCCAGTTGTTATGTAATTGGCAGGACAAGATAGTAGGCGTCATTGCGTAATGGTGAGTTTGCACGAGACATTTACTGCACTATTTACTCATCAAGAAATTATATTTTTATAAATTATTAGTAAACTCAAGATTGATTTTTTACTACTACTACGAGGGTAAAAAGAGAAAACAGAATGCCAGACTGCCCTGTCCTTACACACAATCTTTGCTTTCACCACGTTCATGCAGTTTGTCATATATAGTATAGTTATAACAAATTGATTTTGACCGCCTAAAAAGGGTAATTATATAGTATTGTTATAAAAAGAGAAAGTGCAGGCAAAACCATCGTGAACAGGTAATTATCGGTTTGAAATGAAACAATAGGGTTTTTATAGATTATTTTCATCATGGCAATTCCTAAAGCAGTGTACAGGTAATTATGGTTTGAAATGAAGCAATGGGGTTTTTATAGATTATTTTCATCATGGTAATTCCTAAAGCAGTGAACAGGTAATTATCGGTTTGAAATGAAACAATGGGGTTTTTATAGATTATTTTCATCATGGCAATTCCTAAAGCAGTGTACAGGTAATTATGGTTTGAAATGAAGCAATGGGGTTTTTATAGATTATTTTCATCATGGTAATTCCTAAAGCAGTGAACAGGTAATTATCGGTTTGAAATGAAACAATAGGGTTTTTATAGATTATTTTCATCATGGTAATTCCCAAAGCAGGGTTCGATACAAAATCCAGGCATCTGTGGACATTCCTTGCAGCAATAATTGGAATCGTTCCGTTTTTGATTTTTTCCCCAGCAATATTTGCATTGCCTTTTTTTTACTTTTCCTTTCTCGTTTCTTTCGCATAGGGCTGGCAAATGTCTTATATTTGACACTAATGGACGAGGAATGGCAGAAAGAGGAGTACCAAGTAAATTATCGATTACTTCCAGTCTAAAATCATATAGACTTTTCCACTCTGTGCATTGTACAAATAGTAAGCATTTATTAGCATTGATTGGAAAATGTGAATTCCCAGTTTCTTATACCACCTCAAAGTTTTTCGACGACATGGGCAGTAGGCAAGCATTTGGTCGTGAAAATCTACGCCGCTCATGTGTTTGTTGTATTCAATAATCATTTTTGGCTTACAAACCTCCTTTCTTCGACGATTGGTAGTTTTCGTCAATTGCCCATCGAATTCGGAAGATATCGTCACAATTTCACGTCGATCCTTCCATTTTGTGACGCATATCCCTTTATTTGTATACATGCTGGTAGACTCTCCAGTTTTTAATTTTTTTTCAGTAACTTCCTTCGGTGTGTCCTTCCGGTTTTATCTGAGGGTCCCAGTAACAAATGTTTTGTTTTCTAATAAATGCTCCGTCAATGGAACGCTATTATAGAAATTGTCCATGTATAAACTGTGCCCGACTCCAGTCTTTCCTTCTATCAATTTCTTCACCGCTTTGTTAGTGTGTTCTTTACCACCGAGTTCGATGTCTGCTGCACTACCATAAACAATTATTTTTAGGGCCAATCCATTTGACTGACCCAACATATACAGTTTTATGCCATATTTCGCTTTTTTCCCTTTCATGTATTGACGGATCAATAGTCTCCCTCTCCAGAGCACCAGCGATTCATCGATGGAAAGATTTTTACTAGGAGTATATATAATCTCCATCCTATCATTGAAAAAATCGATGAGTGGCTGAATTTTTCCTAAAGTTGTTGATTTTTCCTCATTATTATTGAAGTGAAGCACTCTAAGGATAAGTAGAAACCTATCTCGAGCCATGTATTGAGAAAATGTCGGCAGGTTGAATAAATGATTTTTCTTCCAATAGTCGTTTAGGCGATTCATCCTAATAGTTCCCATGTGGAAAATAAGCCCTAAAAACTTCCTGAATTCCTCGATTGTTAGGTCCCTCCACCTTGTGATTCGGCTTTTATTACCTTTCGACTTTGATAACACCTTTCGACTTTGATAACACCTCTACCGCATAATCGTTTGTTTGTTTGATGACCATCTCACACAAGTCATCATTGGCGATGGCATTGAAAAAGTTGATCGGTTCTCTTCCAGCTTCCATAAAATGTATGCCAGATACACCGGTAAATGGGATGTGATGTGATGGTTTGGGTGAATTTGACCACTGTCTTGGTTCGGACATTGATGGTTGGTTTGGAGGCAGTGGTGATGCTGCCGATACTGGCTGGATAATGTCATCTTCATCCGATTCATCGTTATCCATGTCTTCCAAGTTATCGTTATCCGATTCGGGGAAGATCTCTAAGTAGCTTCCCGAATCGTCGAAATCACTATCGGTGTCGCTAAAGTCGTCATCTAGCCTAGCTCTTTTGGATGTTGATTGCTGATCCATATTTCAAGGTATGTATAACACAAAAAAAAATCAAAAGTCCAACACAAAAATAATAATAAAAACACTTTATAGTAAATGAATAAAAAACTTGAGTGTAACCCGATCACTTACAGCAGGAGTGTTTTCGGCCTGTGCTGCATCACAAGGTATTGTGTCATATTGTTCCTTTCTGATGCACAGTCAATGTTTTTTATGATAGCGTCCAGCACGGCAACCACGAAATCTAATTTTAGGAGTAGTATTACTATCGCGTCCAAGAGTATGGGTTAAGAATCAGTTTTTCTTCTTCAGATGAATTTTCGTAAACAAAACGGTGATCACACTTATCATTTCTGGGGTGATGGAAATTTTTGGATTTTAAAAAATTGTAATTAATACCATAACTTTATTGCTACATATTGTATTCGCAATATTCAGTTGTACAGGTTAACCAACGAGAGCGTAACAGTTTTCCTGGTTGCTTATTAGCCAAATTAGTTCTCACACTGCCTTGTATTGTAGCTTGACAAATTTCATACAGATATTTTTGATCAGTGCTTAGAATTTTTGCCTCAGTATTTATTTATTTAAACGCCATAAAATGGCTTTTACAATTCAAAATACAAAAAAAATTCAAAAAAATATTTATTGCCTAAAATACATATTGAGTACAAAGGGTATAGCTTATAGGTTACTTCCTGTTTCTTCCAGCTAACCCAACAAATACAAATTATATTACATAACACAACAATTACATGTTAACAAATGTATGTAAATAATAAATAAAAAAAACAGAGGTATTTAATTTATGTAAGGTATTCATTTAAGGTGTAGTGACATTTGTTTAAAAGAAATAGAATGATACATCGGATTATAAGCATACAGTGGTACACAGGAGAGGTAACACATCAGGTAACACTAGTCTTTACAGTGCTGTATCAGACAGAAGTGAGATACACAAGACTGTAAATGGGCCGGTGATCCCAATCCGTGGAAGCGAAAGATGTCGTCCTTCAGTGGCGTGGGGGAGTAGAACGGGCCGTCTCTGTAGCCGTTGTAGAGCTAGTCCGAATGCTTGTCGCTGAGTCCGGGTCTGGTCCGTAGAGGCAGGGAAGTCCGTAGTCTGGGGTGAGGCGAGGGGCAGAAGTAAAGAAGGCGAGTTGAGGCAGAAGTCGGAGCGAGGCAGCACATCCGAGTGGCTTTGTTGGTAAGTTACATTATCAACACTCATAGGAAAATATGATTTAAGATTTTCACGGCCAAAAGTATTTTTGTTATTTGTTTTTGGGGTGTTATGCCGTGTTGCGCTAACTCCTTCTTTAGCCAACGTTTCGGACAGCATTGCAGTGTTGGCTAAAGAAGGAGTTAGCGCAACACGGCATAACACCCCAAAAACAAATAACAAAAAAACACTCATAGGGTTTACTGTGGGAGCAGTCTGTACGCGCAAGTGGTCTGCTATATTCTGGCGCTCAATCTGTGTGCTCCTATGGGGTGATTTGTAGCCAGGTATAGTTTTGACCGAAAGCTCTTCTATCTCCTTGCGTTGGCGCTCTAGCTGTGAACTGAGGCGGCCTATGATCTCAGCCTGACACCATATCCCCTCTGAGTGGGAGTCGTCATCAGAATCGGAGTCCATTTTGTTGAAAAGTTGTTTTCAAAATTTGCACTTAAAAGTCAATTATTTTAATAATCCTGATTATTTTTAACGAGTTAATGGTTTATAGTGTGAGGGATCTATGGTCCCTCACGATTGTTAAAAGAATTACCAGTCTATCTATTTTCTCTATGGAGTTGTGCCAAAGACAATTTTCGACTGCACAAATTGCTTGTATTTTGCATAAATTTGCCAAAATCTCTAAATTGTCTATGGTCTCTACTATTTGACAGTTAGCACTTTTTACTGATTTTTTTTACCTGAATAGGTACACAAGGGGTTGTATATTGGTATAAAACTAGAGAGAGGGGTGGGTATCACCCCTGAGAGTGTTATTTCACTTATGGAAAACACGGTTTTTGAGAAATTTTCATTATTTTCCAATTTGCCAAAATGGATTACTAAAAACTAAAAAAGAGTCTTTTCTCTAAAAATAAGTTAGATCACACCGAGATAACGTTTGTGAACGTCAATCCGATGGTTCGGAGTGTTTTTGCACTGTTTTGAGCTTATTAAAGGATAATTTAGGATTAAAAATGAAAATTTATTACGGAGCAATATAGAGGAGCTGTGATCTTGTCCATAGACAAAACTGAACTGAAGGCAGAAGGCAGAGCAGAGAGTGTTGTAGAGCTGGTGATGGTTTCTGGCTATCTGCCTTTCTGAGGGGCTTGTGCCCGTTTTATAGGCCGCCGGCGGTGGCCCCACGCTCACACGGCTCTCGCTTTCTCTTTGATTCTTGGAATCGAGAGCCGTGTTGTGACGCGATAGCGGCGCCCCGCCGGTCATTTTACCGCCTGTGGAGGAAACTTTACTTCGTGTGGTGTCGAAGATACTTACGAATCTTTCAAGAAGGATCATGTGTTCAGAGATGAAATCAAAAGTTCCTCGCACATTTAATAATTTATTGAATTTTACGTACGAAATATACAGGTTACATTTAGGTGAGATCGCGGTAGGTAAAAACTTGGGAATGCGAAATAGCTTAATTTTACGCCACGTGTTCTCGGCACGAAAGTCACGACTGGAATGAAGTCCGTCAGGTTTCTCCGAACGGGGTTCACTCTAGTCGGAAATGGTGACATCACCAATGTTGCCAATGTGGACAAACGAATCAGTTAATTTATTAATTATTTTATAGTCAAGTGCTTAATCGCATTTCCATACGCCGCTCGGCCGTTAATTTCGGGCCGTGGCCGAATGTGACCACGGCTTTCCTTTGTTCAGGCACGATCCTCAGAATCGCGCCCGTGGAACGTAATGACAGCGGATCATTTCTCACGTCATGAAGGCGCACGGCCGCTTGCTTCGAGCCGTGGCCAAACGTTCCCTCTCGTATAGGCACGATTCTCATAATCGTGCCCGAATTAAATGCTATTATTATTTTATCTCCCCAGCTCTTACACTCTAGCCAAGCTCTGACGTTTCATTTATTATAACAACTTAACATTTACATTTACATACTTTGAAATTTTTTAGATTTACATATTTCTACATTTTACATGAACATTTTCGGGCAGTTTATTTAATTTTAACAATAGATTTAATATATGGGCGACCGCGGCCGAGCCCAGAGCAGTACGTCCGTTACACTCCCCCCGTGGAGCTCGGCTACACCCTTTCAGCGGGAGGCGTGCTGCGACTTGGTGCGGCGTGGTCCCCGGCTCCGGTCCCCCGGTGGTGGCGAGTTCGTTGGGGCGGCGTCTGGACAGGCCCTTTGTGTGCGTCTTTAGGGGCGGGTCCCCGTGCTGGTTTTGACCTTTACGGTCCTGACCTGTCTGTCCGGGGCTGGAGTGGCCTCAAGGACCCGTCCCCGTGGCCAGCTGTTGTGAGGCAGTGTCGGGTCCGCAATCAGCACCAGGTCATCCTTCTGTAGGGGTTGCGCTGGCTGCTGCCACTGCTTCCTGATGGCGAGAGTAGGGAGATACTTGCAGACCCAACGTCTCCAAAACATGTCCGCAAGCTGCTGGCTGATTCTCCACAGCTTCTGGAGACAGACTTCCTCCTCTGTCGCCCCGTATATTGCCAGGTGGGTCCGCCTCCCCGTTGAGCCTATAAGGAAGTGATTGGCCGTCAACGGTTCCTCGTCCCTGGGATGTGTCAGATGGGTGAGCGGTCAGGAGTTTAGCGTGTACTCCGCTTCGGCCAGCGCCGTTAGAAGAGTCTCCTCTCTTGGCGCTCTCGCCTTGAGCGTGGCTGAGAGCGCCCACTTAACGGAGCGTACGAGCCGCTCCTACGCCCCCCCCATGTGTGGACTGCGGGGCGGGATGAAGCTCCACTCCATCCCTTGTGTGGTCGCGTAGTCTTGGACTCTGGGGTCCCGACAGATGTCTTCCACGGCGTCCCTTAGTTCTTTGTCTGCGCCGTGAAAGTTTGTTCCGTTGTCAGACAACATGGTCGCCGGCTGACCTCGCCTTGCCGACATCCTTTGAATCGCAGAGTCGGCGCTCAGTGAGGCTCGAGATGCACCGCCCTCGTCGATAGGCACGTGAAGAGGGCGACGTATCTCTTCTCCTTCCGGCGCCCGACGTAGTCCATTCCACAGTTGGTGAAGGGCCGCACGTGCCGTGCAAGCCGTGAAGCTGGTAGGGGTGCCATCATAGGGGGAGACGGCTTGCCCCGCCGCATTTTACAAGCGGGGCACATGTATTTAATGTGGCGGAGAACTGAGCGCAGCTTTAGTATATGGAAACTGGTGCGCAGTTCGGCCATCGTGGTTTCCACACTAGCATGATCGGCACGGGTGTGGTACTGGTACACTAGTAGCCGGGTGTAACTGTCACCCCCGTCCAGGATGATGGGTGACTCGGGCACTCCCTTCACTCCTTTGATCCTCGAGCCCATTCTGAGCACCCCGTTGTGGAGGTGGGGTGCAAGGAAGACGAGGCGACTGCTGCTGGATACTGACTGCCCCGAGTGGAGCTGACGCAGTTCTGTTCCAAACGCCGCTCCCTGGGAGTGCCTAATCCACCGCCATTCTGCGGCCCGGAGCTCCTGCAGGACGAGGGGGCCCTCGGCTGGCCTAGCGGGTCCCTGACGCCATCGCCGGTTGAACCGCAGCATCCATGCTGTGGCCCGGATCAATCGGTTCCAGGACGAGAACCGCATGATGGAGGGCAGACCCTCCTCCACGGTGAGAGTAAGGCCCACGAAATTTGGCCGCCTTTCCAGACTCTCGTCATCCGGCTGCTTGGTCTGCCGTTCCTGGGGCCATTGATTATTCGGCGCCGTCAAGAAGGAAGGGTCGATGAACCACCTTCCACTCTGGGTGAGGTCCGGTTCCTCCAGGTCTCTGGTTCCGATGTCAGCTGGGTTCAGCTTTGTTGGAACCCAGCGTCAGCTGGCGATGTCGCACAGCTCATCTATTTCCCCCAACCTGTTGGCCACAAAGGTGGAGTAACTGCAGGGGTCCGTACGGAGCCAGCACAGCACCGTTGTGGAGTCCGTCCAGTATGAGGTAGAGGTGATAAGGGCCTGGCATTCCCTCCGAAGGGTGTCAGCCCGGCGAGCGGCCATGAGCGCAGCCTGCAGCTCGAGGCGGGGAATGGAGAGCGGTTTCAGAGGTGCCACCTTGCATTTGCTTGACAAGAAGGTGGCGGTGCTGCTTCCCTCCCCCGTCGTCTCCACTAGGTATGCCACGGTACAGCAGGCTGCCTCAGACGCATGTTAAGTAGGTTTTGGACTCAGAAGATCATACACCAAAACAGAGGAGTATGTTCTCTACCATACTTCACTATTAGTTAAACAAATATTTTGTTACATAAACTTTGTTCAATTAGAACGCGCCAATCTGGGTAGTATCAAATTTCTAGAATGTCTATGCACAAATAAACTCAGGGGTGAAAGTTCGCAACCAGGTCGCGTGTCAATATCATGATAGTTTTTTTTAGGATGGTATCTCATGGTACATAAATAAAAGGCGGTGCATGGATTGATATTACATGTATTGGAAACCTTTGAATATTTTGCTGATGAGCCCTAGCTTGACAGATCAACAGTATTATACAATTTTGACTTACCCCAAAGACCGACCAGTTTTTTAGCCATCTGTATCTAAACTACAGGAGCCGAACATCGCGTTTTCTAGTGCCGAACACTGCTTTTTCGTGATGGGAGAAGCGACGGAACGTCCCGCACCCCCATTCGGCGGCTGACGTAACTCCGTAGAAGCGTGATCCGTCTTCTGGAAAGGTGGATATACTTCTCCCGGCCGCATCCATAAACCCCAGCTATCTATAAGCGCGTAGCTGTTTCTGGGGATACTGCAACCCATACAAAGGGCTCTTTCTCGGCCTGCCGAACACGTGCGATGTCGGGATTCAAACTCCAAAAATCAAGAAGAACGAGGTTCCCGCTTGACAGCCATGCGTGGCACGAAATATTAATTGCTTATGATCCAATCCTACGCAGGATTGACCGTTACTTTACAGATTCCCGTTCAATCGAATAACGCCGGTCGCGTGGTTCGTCCGTAACAACTTCCTTCCAGCGAAATCACTATTATCCACTTTGGGAATGGTTAATTTTCACAAAACGTTTCCCGCCGTGCCCGTAAGCAAATTCGCACTCATCGGCGACAAATTTTTTTTTATTTATTTATTTTGTAAGAAACAAACAGCTTTTATATAATATGCAATGATATATATAAATATACAAGTTAATTGAAGTCAAGCCACAGAAGTTTCTTATGTTAAAGTGCATTAGAAATGAAGTTTTAGTTTCTTAAAATTAATTTGGTGTTAAAGGAAGGGGAGAGGAAGAGGAAAATAGGAAGAGGATAGGAAGAGGAAAATAGGAAGAGGATAGGAGATGCTGCCGATACATTCCATACTCTCGTATTAATAATCGATCGTACGCATTACTTTATATCGATATTTCTTTAGGTTATTACCAAAAATGTCAATGCTGTAAAAAAAATTATTTATTTTTAAAATTTATTTTTTTAAAATGGAATTACATTCCATACAATTAATTATTCATAAACGAAAAGCACCGCGACGATCATCTGTACAGTCCACGAACCCCACATATGCGGATGCTAAGGCCTTGTAGCATCCGGATCCAGTCAGCACACCTTGCTGCGTGTACCTCGTGGATGCGCTCATCCCAGCCGACGTTGGACCTCCAGACATCCTGCAGGAGAATCTTCGACCGCACGGTGAGGCAGGCCACGAAGCCTACGGGGTCAAATACTTTCATGACCGTGCTCAGCAGCTGCCTCTTGGTCGGGTGCCGGATGAGCTCGGCCTACTCCGTCTCCTTGAACTCATACATAAACATGTCGCCGACGGGATTCCACGACAGGCCAAGCACCTTCTCGGTGTCACAAGAGCCACCCTGTTGCGGACATACTAGGCGCTGCTGGGAGAGCAAGTAGCACCAAACATCATCGAGGTCAGCTTGTCGGTAGCCGCTGCCTCTAGTGGCCTAGCTCGCCACAGAAAATATTGGGCCATTTGGTCCTCCGCTTTTATCTTAATGCGGAGGAACATTTCTTCTATTTCGACGGTTATGGCAATCTTGCCCTCCCGAAACCGTAATAGGTTGCCCAACAAGGATGACAGAAGGTCGGGCCCGGTTAACAGCCGGTCGTTCAGGGAGGTCCCCCGGCAGCGGCTAGCGGCGTCAAAAACCACTCGTAATTTCCCGGGGCTGTTCGGGTTGGTGACCGCGAAGTGGGGCAGGTACCATTTCCGTCTCGACTGTTCGCTCGCCTCGGCGTCGGGTACCTTTACTGCGTACCCGCGCTCTATCAGGTGCGAAATTTTGGCTGAGTACGCTGCCGCCAGTTCGGGGTCATTTTTCAGGCGTTTCTCGAGGGCATTGAGTCGGTTTACTGCGCACTGCCGGTTGTCGGGCAGCCACACGTCATCCTCCCTCCACAGCAGCCCGGTCTCCCATCGACCCGAGTCCAGCGGGCGCGTTGTTTGTTCCATGAGGGCCTCGGCGCGGCGTATGTCCGTGGACCCCCGGCTCACTGCGGTCACGCCAAGTGAGTCGATGGCAAAATGGCTTTTGATCAGGTCTCGATACATCCGAGCGCGGTCCGCGACGTCATGCGGCCGCCGTCCTCCTCTCTCACTTCCCGCGACACAATATGTCGGGCATTGTCTTGGCCTATAAGCAGCCGCGGTTTCACTTGCCGACGGCCGGCCACGGTTTGTCGCGGGAGGTGTAGGTCGGACACCGTGTGGGCCACTATCGCGTACTCACAACCGTCGCCGCGCACTGATAACTTAACCCGCTGAGACTTGGCGTCTGACGAGCACATCGTGCAGCGCGTGCACGGTCACTTGGCCCCCGGGGCCGCACAAGGTCACTGGTAAAACTTTCAACAACACCTTTCGGGGCCACGAGCGTAAGCGGCGTCGTGCAGCAGGCGATGGTGGGGAACCCGACACGTTCCCTCCCCACAGTTGACACGGTATTTACATGTTTTAGTTTGGTGCACAAAAGCATATCCGGGCACCCTTCACTAATTCCCTAGTTTCCCCGGCGAATTTGGGGCACCGGAATAGCTTATGCGTAGCGTCTTTGCACAGTGTGCACCTCACTTCACTGCGGGGTTCTGGCCGCTCGTCAACGTTCGGTAACGAAAACAATGTCGCGATGTGGGCGGACGGCCCACGGATGCTCGGCCATGCTCGGCCGCTATCGGTGAGGCCCAACCGCGGCACCGCGTTGGTCAGCCGCTTCAGGAACCCGGCGAGCTGCACCACGGTGGCGGCCTGGGCCTGGTCGGCCACCCTGTCAATCCACGAGAGGCGGAGGGCGAGAGGCATCTTCGAGGCGATCTCGCTGAGTAGGGCGGGGTTGGAGAGGTAGTCGCTCCGCAGGTTTCCCAGCGAAGCCACCACGTTTTGTACCGAAAATTAATTATTAATTAAATTATTCCCGAAAACTCAACCAGAGCCTCGGTAGACGCGTCCTCCGGCAGCCGAGTCAGCCTCTTTATCCTGTCGAACATGACAGTTGCGATAGAGTGCGCGCCCCCAAAGCAATGCTCCAGGACGTCCATGATCTCCGGCACCTGCGCCTATGGCCGTCGATTGGAGGAATTTCGCCTTCCAGGCTTGCCACTCTATCGCGTCGCCAGCGTAGGGCCTCAATTCCTTTGCGCTGGACTGCCGGGCGATGAGTGACGCCATCCGCTCATCTTCGGGGTGGGAGCGAGGCGAACCGCCGCCCTGGGACTGCCGGAGGGCGTCGGCAAACGTGGCCGTCACCTGGGCGAGAGGGACACTCCCCTGGTTTACCCAGTCCCGCGTCTGCCTTGCTGCCTCGTCCGCGGGGTTGAAGGCCCCGTATCCGTCCATGGGGGGCTGCGATGGCGAGTCCGCACTCGGGGGAAATGCGGGGAACTGGGCGGGCCCGCGGGTCGCACCGAGATAGCCGTACTGCGACTCTGGTCCACCTCGCAGCTGCGCGGCGCCTGGGGAGGCGCCGCACAGTGGACGGAATGAAGAAAAAACACGAATTAATTGTTTGCTGGCTAAATATTAGTGCAATATTTTTTTTTTATCTTATTAATGAATTATAACTATTTTTAAGTAAAAATATTAATATACCCTTATGTAGAAATTTACAACGACAAATAATTCAATACAATTTGAAGATATACAAATATCTGGGAAAATAAAACATATTAATCATAAATATTACATATTATAAGTCACTTCTATGAACACAAAAAGATGGGCAATAATCAGGTACACACATATTTTATTAGAAATATGGTTGTATAGAAAATCTAGGTGCTAAAGGTGTCTCCGTTGTCATCGGAGTCTAAATCATCACTCGAATTTCCAGAGCCATTGGACGGAATTCTTAGTAGACTTAAAACTTCAGTTGGTAACACAGAACTTGGTCTACTAACTAGAAGTGGTCGAATAGAGGAAATTACGGGGTCTGATGAGATTAACAAATTATTTAATATATCTTGATTGGTGCTTGTTCTGGAAACTTTTCGGCTATGATGTTCTCGGTAGTACCTTATCTCTTTATGCCTCGATTCTTGCACATCTTCACTTAGTTGTCCTATTGGGAGTAAAAAGAATTTCATTACTGACGCACCATGTATTAGAATTTTATGAACGCTTGTCGGCATGGGGTACCATTCATATAGACGTACATAAAGTCTGGCAGTGTCTAAAGCATATTGTTCGAAACTATTTTCGTCAATGTCATATCCACTGGACATTACTTTTAAAATTACTGAAAATCGCCATATTAAATCCGCATCGATTCCTGTTATTTCCGAAGACAGAATATGATGTCAAAAAATCGACGGGCAGTGTTGCCATCATTGGTACTACCGAAAACCTGCTTTGGCATATCTACCAATAAGCCAGTTTTTTCTCGGAACTCGTTAATAATGTTCGTCTTTCTTAATCGAACTTTTAGTTTATTTTCTTGTCCACGGACTCGCCATGATTTAATTTCGAGACGGTATGAAATGTGCAATAGACATTCAAAAAATCTAATATGTGCGTGCAGCGTTGACAGACCAAATGAAAACGTGCTAATCTCACACTCCAGATTTAACACTCTACTAAGATCATTCATGTCTTTGGGTCTGGCTTTACATATATAACACATTTGTGTCCAGTTATTGTTTGTCAGTGAGTTTGTGTTGACTCGACCTCCTAATTGTACTAACTCGCTTGAATGAGGTTTTTATACCTCTTTCTCTCCAGCGTTCAGTTTCGCTTTTGCAAAATGATATCGTGCTGAGCCTAGCTAACTCTGAATATCCCCCCCCGCCCCTGTGATATTGCACACAGTAAAATAAGGCTTTCGCTTTGGGGTTGATCTACAATAAATCCCTTAACTTCACGTTGTGTGATTTGTTAATTCGAAGCCCACCGTTATGGGGTGGTAGGTATTTAATGTCTCCTTTCCATGGTAACTCCCGGTTCTTTTTAGCCAAAGTGTGGGGAAAACGTCCATCGACCCTCAGCGAGTTTTACAAGAAACGAGTACGTGTCTCACCTAACTTTCGAATACTGGACCCTATTACTAATTGACCTAACAGTTTCTATCATATCTCTACAATTGCCTTGTATCCCCGCCCTTACCTAATGTCCCCGTGTTTATAAATTCTAGATTGTGACATAGAACCGTACCCCCCCCCCCCCTTGTGTGTACGCGCTATTAAAACCTTCGTTGAATAGGGTGTTGTTTCCGCATAAGTACTGGGACTCCCTCGTCGACCTCTGTAATGGTGTACTGAAACTAGATAGATGAATTTAGCTGTGGTTAGTAAACTTTGGATGTTGCGGATGGGAGTGGAAACGAAAGAAAAAAGGAGATGGGAACGGATTGAATGACGAGAAAAAGGTTTTTTTGCAAACTGGGTCGGCACCTCACTGTCCCAAATGAAATGGTCGCTATTCTTCCAAATGCAAAACCCCAAGAACCAATACGTGTCTGGCTTTCCCCGAGGTCTGGTCTAACTTCTTCTTATAGTCGCCCTGACACCTCCGGACCGCTCACGTCAGAGGGAGAGGTAATACACCTGTTGGAATATCCCAAATCACCCCGCCCCCTTTCCTCCGACGGACTACGTTACTGACTGTAAAAGGGGAATTTTCATTGCGTCCCTTGTCATGATGCTAAACGCGTGCATGTTTCAAGTAGGTTTGTTCTGGTGGGGCTTTCAACGTCCACTAGCCGCCAGGCCTACTATCCACCTCACGAAGGCTGCTGCAAAGGATCTCGAGGGATTTCCAGTCGAGTTGCATCAACCTCCGGGTAAACCCCGCTTTAGTATGTGTTCGTCCTCCGATTTTGAACCCTCGTTCATCACGCCGACGTCCCCTCCACGCGATTTTGAAAGACTTGGAGCCCGTTCAATTAAACGCCTTCGCAGCGAACCAAGGCCCAAACATTCCAACTTGACATTAATTTTCATACTGCCTCTCGTGTCCTCTCACCCGACCCGGCCCCGCGAAAAGGGATGACCTTCCGGACTCTTCGTGATTCTCCATACAACGTTGACGCCCCGAAATCGCGTGATGAGGAAAGTAGAAAATCTTCTGAGCTGAGGAAGTTGTGTGCTTTCCCAAGACAGCTTACGGACAACATACTCCAACGGTGAGTTCTAAGCCGAGGCCAAAGGTACTTGGTAATTTGTTAATGAACATATAAGGTTATACAAATATTATCAATTTGATTTTTTTTTGTTTGTTTTGAGCATGAGTTGGTTGCAGCTAATCGCTTCCATGTTGATTTGAGGTGCCTCTGCGCGGCTGCCAACTCGGTAGAATGTACGACTTTTGTCGTCAGACGCGGTAGTCAAGTGATTTATGGGGGTCCCTTTTCTTCCTTTTCGGGTCGTGCTTACAAATAAGTAGGTCATTGGCCTCGTGCTAAACACAGCTGTTAGAAGCAAGCAAGCAGTTCTAAATGTGGTACTATCTTATCAGCATCGCAGCCCTGTCCGAGCTGCTGGTTGCAGCCCCATCTTCGTCGCAATTTTAACGTTCTGGAAATATATATTCATGCAAGATCACTTACCCAAAATCGTAATATTACCAGTCCAGTCGGGATATCGACGACATGTACATCAATCCACGTCCAGGAACTCATGAGGTAGGAATGAGTAGAAGCCCCTAAACCATTTAGGGTTCGTATTAAATTCGAAACCGATTTTCTATGTCACCTTTCTACTCGCCAGTAGAAACTATAACCATATTGAATCTAATTTTTCTAGCTAAAATTCCTACTTCCATACGCCGCCCCGTAGATAGCACGTAAATTACCGGATACTAGATTTCGGAATGTTTAAGCGGATCATTTCTTTCAATAGAAGGTCTCTTCCTTTTCTAACTGTAAATTGATAGTTGACATGCACAGGTATTTGTTGGCCTCCACTGTACCTAGTCTGGATGTCTCTCCCTATCGACTATCCCAGAGTATCTAAGTAAGTATTTGCCGAGATCTACCCTGTTTTTATTTCCCGTAAGCAACTCTCGAAGGTTATTAGCTAGTCTTTCATTACCCCTTTGAGTATGAGCGTGTAAAACACGGGAGTAACTTCAGCCGTGTTTTATTGCGAACTATCGATAATTTGTATAGCGCCGATCTACTATGGAGGGCCACCGACCCCCTCCCCCTTCCTAGAACCTTTCATATATTATTTGCCACGTTCACTTCGATTTTTTTCCACTAAATTCTTATATCGTGTAAACCGTTAAAATCCTTCCCGTGCTCGCAAGGAAAAACACTGTCTCTTCAATTTCGCAATAAATTTGGAACTTTGACTTAGCCGTTTTCGTCTGGTCATTTGATAATTATTATGGTTCTCTATTTTTTTCTCCTCTAATGGCACACGCGTTATTATTAAACATTACTGCAGTTGAGTTTCATCGTTTTATATTAGTCTAAACCAAGAGACTCCAACCCGTGAATTTAGTATTGTCTAATTATAAGTTTACCCTTTTTTTTTGGTTGAATCTAATTAAATTTTAAAACACTTCAATTATTTCAATTAATATTAAAACCACAACTTCACTATATTTAAAACTCTATCAGTTTAGTTTAAAAATGGCACACAAAACTGTCGCGACGTAAGGTTCTCGAAGACCGACTCCAACCAAGTTAAAACGAAAAAGCCCTGATTTCCTCCAAACAACGCTATTTAATAATGTCTTTTCGAATAAATCGACTTAAAATTTGTGCGACTTTCGCCTTTATGAATTCGAGGTTTCACCTCCCGTTAAGTTTAGAATTGCATAACCCCGTTTCAGGATTTTTGGATCCCGCCTTCCGATTTGAGGTAGACACCTACCAATATGTCGAGGCGGGTACAGGCGCGTACTCGGTGGTCAGACCTCCGGGCGCCATCCCGTAAATGATATACGGCGATGTAGATTATTGCGTAAAATTATTTGATTATTTTTTCTCGTACACGTGTTGTGTCCGTAATACTGGTTGATTTCCGGCCTATAGACTAGGTGTAGCTCATTTCTATATCGTTGTTTTTGAGATCTTTCCGAGGAATTCGCTATTGATATCGATAATATAATCGATAAATTATCCTAACTAACGGAAGCTTTTCACCTATTATGTCCAGCGCCTGCGCAATACAGTATCCTTCCTTGTGTGCTGCCTTCTAGCATTTGATCGGTGTCTACACGATCCGTGGGTGATCCCAGGACACATATACCTTCCTCTCGATGATGACATACGTAGGCATTCGTTCCAAAATTTGATTCGACACGTTTTTGTAATTTCGCCTACCTGTTTTGACTCTTTTCGTGATATCCGCCGCATCTCTTCTGGTAATCTTTCGTAACCCATCGCTATCCACTACCCGAGTCGTTGAAACCTCTTCCATCATGAGCTAAACTACCTTTCGGGTTTCTTTTCGATTCCTGGTCCTTTCTTTTCGGTGATCTACGCCCAGTACATCCCTGTTTTTACAGTTTTTTTGCGTCTAGTTTTAGCCCAACCCATATACTCTTTCTCGCTTCATCTAGGAATTTCAATATATTATCCTCGTAACTTTGTTTACGCGCAAAAAAGGTCGTAAAATTTTGATCGTTAATCAAAGACTTCGTGACCCATTAACTTTTATGTATTTTCTTAATTACCCAACTTGCATCTCCCCCGTGTTAATATAATTAGGCAATTTCGGCCAAACGTCCTATCTTAAGTTAAAATTTGTGTTCACTATGTCCACTTGAAATAGCACTCAGAACTCCAGCGAACGTAAACAATTCTCTCTACAAGGATCAACTCGTAATATGTCTTCTGGACCAAAACATTCTAAAACACCCTCTTCTTTCACCAAACCGTCCCCCCCTTTTTTCGTTATCGATGGTTGGGTATCGCTTCGTTTCTGCCTTAGAATGCAAATTTATCGTCAATTCTCAAGTGCCTTTGCACGTGTCGTGAGACCGGATCCCAAGGTTAACTCAACAGTAAATCAATCTCGAGTGTATCGTGTCTTAGACCGCCCTTAATCTCCGTGATTGGCGAAAAATTATTTAATTGATTTTGGGAATGATCTGATTCGTTGAGTCCCATGACGCCCCTTTTCAATTATTACGTGGTTAACACCTATTACCGACGTAGGTTTCTATAATAAAGCTTCTAGTATGTCCCAAAGATGTCCATAGTCTGTTCGTTTCTCCCTATTCTCTGAACGTATTTTAATTTATGAAAAAAAATTCTTTACGTTCTTTTACCCCAAACAGGTCCATTACAAGTTGCACACCTTTCCGTCGACCATTGTCTTAAAAACACAACAATTTCAATTTCTTGATTTCCCAAAAATATTTTCGTAGGTACTATCTCTGAAATTTGTCTCTCTATGTACGCAAATTCATTTCTTGTTATCTCGGGAGTTTCTTTTTTAAATTGTAATCCGATTGGTCTGCAGTATCTTGTAGATGAAGGTCGTGGGTTTTGCCATATGATCGTCTCGCTTCTTGAGTTTCCTTCGCTGTAGAGCTGAAGTGGCACCAACGACGTTGTAAGGAGATTAGAGTCATCATGATACTCTCCATCACTATACCTTTGCTTGTAGCGACTGTGACTACCACAACCATCACAGCCCCATTTGTACATCATTTGCAAAGGTGGCAAAAGTTCTGTCGATTGCACCATTTCTTAAACCTCCCTTTGAACCTCTGACAATCTACTGACCGTATGATCGACAAGTGCTTGGAGTTTTACTTCAACCAAATTATCGGTCACTGTGATACCTTCTTTTTTAGGGAAACACTTTTGTTTGATTATTTGTACTAAATCGTAAGACGGATATAACGTTTTCAGACACATGATTTTTGCTTCCTTTCTTAAACCTTTGTATTGTTCTTTCGTTAACTTTAAGCCCACAATAAGCGCTAAAGCCTCTTCCGGTGAGTATGGATTAAGGATGTTTTTACATTTCATTGCAAAAGCTTGACGTATTCTTGATGCTAGATGAGGTGAAAATGTTATCTGTTTTACGAGTTTTGCAGCATCACTTTTTCCTGCGCTTCGAAAACTCATTTCTGCTGCTAACTGGAGTTCATCAAGAGTACGAGACTCATCGTGCAACAGATCGTGCACTTTTTTCTGCTTTGATCTAGAACCACTTTCTTGAAATATTTTTATTGGTCTACCCAAAGATTTGGAGAAAACTAGCTTTTCTTGCAACCACTCTAAATTATGTTTTTCAAACCTCACAATATAACTGCGGCTTTTTCTCCATTTCTTCATTAATTGTAGTGAAAAATTCTTAATGTGTTTGTAAAATGTAGGGCTCAAAATGTTAGAACCTGCCGCTATGTGGTATTTTTGTGTTACGTAATTAATTAAAAACTCTTTTGATTTCACAGAAGTGGCATTTAATATACCCCGTTCTTTTAATGCCTCGAATAATTCTCTCCGGGGAATGCATATAGGCCTTCCTGAAAATAACAAAATTGTTCAAGGAAGGACAAAAGATGATCACAATTTATATATGACATTAAAGGTGAGACTTCAGTCTACAATACTTACATATTCATAAATGGGAACAAACTGATGTTTTGTTTCTAAATGCTGATTGAAATATGCATTTTAACAGCAAAAAAATTCAAAAATAGTGTAAAATTAGATGTTAGTTCAAATCTCACACACATGATATATTGATATGAATACCGAAAACTTAAAAGGGTATAAGTACCATTGACAAGAAAAGGAGGTAGACGGGAATTTAAAAATACACTCAAAAATTCAAAGAAAACATTATTTTATTTTTGTGTGAAATCAACAAATGAACAAATCTTAATGCAGTTGATAAAAAAATATTATGAAAAGACATATTAAAGTAAGTAAAAAATCAAATAAAATAATCATTTTAGAGAAAGTCTCATGTGCCGTGCGTAGTTTCCTTTAATAGGGCCCAAGTGCCATGCTCTCTGAAGCAATAAAGGGCTTTAGTGCCACAGTGACAATAAAACAATATACCAACTGCTTTATCCATCTCCAATAGGGATGGGATCATCCCAATGGGATGATGTTTAACATGAATAAAAAAATAAATATTACGAAATGTTAAAAAAAAATTGTATGTATGCTCTTGTTAAGCATTAAATTAGATATAAAAGACATAAAAAATATAGAATGTTGTGAATTTTTTTGTGCTCCTGCGCTTGCAAGTAAGATATAATTTCAATAGACATAAAAATGATAATAAAATGTTGTACACATTTTTGTGTTCCTGCGCATACAAGCAAGGTATGAAAATCAATTTATAAGACATAAAAATTATAAAATGTTGTTGTAAAAATTTTTGTGTTCCTGCGCGTGTAAGTAAGGAATTAAATTGGTTAGGTCTTTTTTCTTGTCTTCCGTTATTCTGCTTCTGCAATTCAGCACTGGTATGGAATAGTTATTTAAATCGGATAATTTTTTGTTTTTTTTCAATAATTTTACGATTTTCCAGGGCTCCAAAGTGTTGTGCGTCTCCTTTATTTTGACAACAAAAGGGTTGTCGCTTACAAATTTCAAGCGATGAGCCTTCGTTAGCTGCATGGTGGTGGTGTTTAAAAATGTTTCGGCGGCCAATTTGAAATCCAAGAAATCATCTGTTTTCATTGAAATGACGTGGAAAGGCTGCTTGTGACTAGTACTTTGCACCATATCTATAAGATCTGCAGGAACCATGGAATTTGTCACTCGTTTCCTTTTTTCAATTAGAGCAAAGTCTCTGTCGCAGCTGAGGAATGAGTGCCCGCTCATTAAAAATTTATGTTCTATCGTATTAAAAACTCCTTTATATACAAGATAGGCCCATAAGAATATCATCATTTTATTTTTATTTTGCCCACTGCAATTATCACTCCACATGATTAGATTCTCCTTTCGTAAGAAGTTATTGGAAATTTTTTTATAAATGCATGATGCTATCTTATTCCCCCTCTTCCTGTTATGGCTTCATGCCACATGTGCATATACCCATCACCAGTATTTTCAATGTGCACACCCAAGTTAAAATTTGACAATTGTCGAGAGTAATACATGGGCCCATGCGTTAAAGATGGCGTCAATAAAACCTGTTGCAAGTCCATGGCGGCAGTGCATGTATTGCTACTTGGAATTTGAGATTTTTTAATGTCAAGTGACATCTGTTTTGTAGCTTTTTCGGCTTTTCGATGGTGAAGCTCCAGTTGGTTTTTAAATGTTGCTTTATTCGAAGGATCAGCATTTATTTTAGCAACATAGAGGTCACAAGTTGCACACGTATCAGTTCGTTTCTGGACAAATTTTAAGCTTGGAAATTCCTTCTCAAAAATTTTTGAATAGAATTTATAGGCAACTTTTGACTGCGGGAATGATGCTTGAAATGATTTGAACAGCCGATGTTTATTAAGATCAGGACTTAGATACTCTTTCTCTGATCTTGCACGACCGTAATGGCTTACAAGTCTGGGAAACATATTTACATGTTTTTTAATGTCATCCTCATCTTCATTGGTATATCGAGCCATAATCGGCAGAACAGCGTAAGTGACAATTTGTAAATTATACAGGAGAAGGTTTTTTTTAATTAACTTTCTTAATTGATTCCAAAAAGGATTTAGGTTTTTTTTTTTTTTTTTTTTTTTTTATATTTACTCCACACAGGAGGCCCTGAAGAAAATAATTTCCCTCAGGGCCTATGTCATCTTTGGGGATGCTGTGTGGAGGGTCTTTTTGTGGAGAGGAAGGAGTGAACATGGGTCTTGAAGAGTCCCATGTTGTAGGAGGGAGGAAACACAGAGGCCGGCAGTTCGTTCCACAGCCGAGCTGTTGAACTTAAGAACGAATCGTAGAAGCGACCCGTTCTCATGTGACAAGTGTCAACTGTGTACAAATGTTGGGCGCGCGTTTGGCGTGTATCCCGACTACGCACCGGTGCCGAAGGGATCAATGACGCTAGTTCCTCAGAGCATCTTCCATTGTAATACCGATAGAACAAGGACAGCATACCTACCTGACGCCTGTGCTCTAAAGATTGCAGTCCGTTTGTTAAGATTGGGGAATCTATCAAACGGACCGCCCGTTTCTGCACAGAGTCAAGGGTTTTTTTCAGGTATTTTGGGGCTCCAGACCAGAGATGGCTGCCAAATTCGACAGTAGGGCGCACTTGCGATTTGTACAGGGTGAGCAGTTGTGTACTATTAAAGTATCTGCGGGCCCTGTACAGTACGCCCAGCTTCTGAGAGGCCAACTTTACTCTGGCTTCGATGGAGCCCCCGTACCTGAGCTGGTCACTTATAGTTACACCAAGCATATCAATGGAAGGCCTGTTCGGAAGATTGCTTCCGTTGAAGGAGACTAGATTATCATTTGGATCCCTTTTAGACGTAATCAGACAGGATTGGGTCTTTGAAACATTAAATTCGACGAGATTATTTTTACCCCAGGAGGAAATACTCTCGAGATAACCGTCCATTCTCTGCTTCAAAGCCCTCCGAGCCGTTGGAGTTTGTGTGCCCTTTGGGGGCTTGTCAAACAAAAAGCTATCATGAACTGTACTGTCATCCGCGTAACAATGAATCGGTGCACATGTCAAAAGGTCATTGATGTGCAACAAAAACAAAGTCGGAGACAGAACCGATCCCTGTGGGACGCCAGCATTTATGGAGTGCGAGGAAGAGGTGAAACCGTCAGCAACCGCCTGAATCGACCTATCCCTTAAAAAGTCAGCAATCCACGTACACAGGGATGCGGGAAGTCCGTAAGAATGCAATTTGTTGACAAGTCCTCGGTGCCAGACCCGGTCAAAGGCCTTGGATATGTCTAGTGCGACCGTTTGGGTCTCACCGTGACGTTCCAGGCACCGCCCCCAAACATGCGTCACATACGCGAGAAGATCACCGCACGAGCGGTTCCGCCGGAATCCGTATTGACGGTCGTTGATAATTTTGTTCTTCTCGAGGTATGTGAGCAGTTTGTCGTTGATCACACGTTCCATCACTTTGGACAGAACTGATGTGATCGCTATGGGGCGGTAGTTGGCCGGGTTGGAGCGGTCACCTTTCTTGGGAATAGGGTGAATTACCGCTTTTTTCCAACCAGAGGGCACAGTGCCACACTTCAGGGACATTTTGAAGAGCTTTGTCAAAACTGGAACTATTTCCGCAGCACACTTCTGCAATACCAGGGCAGGTATTCCATCAGGTCCACTAGCTTTGTTAACATCGAGCCCCCGTATGACGTGGAGTACATCCCGATGCCGGATCCTCAGCTTTTTCATAAAGAAGCCGCAGTGAGGAACCGACGGCGGAACAGCACCCCCGTCGTCGAGGGTCGAGTTTTCCGCAAACATTTTCCCTAAAAGGTTTGCCTTTTCGGTGGCGGTGTTTGCTAGTGAGCCGTCAGGTCTGGTAAGAGGTGGCAAACTGGGTTTGCAAAAATTTCGACCTATTGAGCCCGCAAGCGACCAGAATGCTCTGCTGCCATGCGGGCAGGCAGCCAGCTTTTTGCTGATCTGCAGGTCGTGTTCGAATTTTGATCTATTGATGATTCTCTTGCATTCCTTTGCCGATTTGTTGTATGCTGATCTGCTTTCGGGCGTTCGAGATGTGTTGTAGGCTCGGTAAGCCGCGTTTTTTCGTCGAACTGCTTCGGAGCATTGTCGACTGAACCACGGCTTTGAGCCCACGCCAGTTTCTTTAGTAGTCGATTGTATGAAGCCATCCATCGCCGATTTGATGACTTCACCAATCTCCTGGGCACATCTTGAAGGGTCCGAAGTCCGAAAACAAACAGCTGACCACGGAAAAGCATTGAAATGGGCCCGCATACCGAACCAATCTGCTGACCTATAGTGCCACACTTTTCTCCTCAGCCTCTCATTGGTTGGTCTGAGGCTAACGGGGATTGATGTCGTCACTAGGCAGTGGTCAGATGATCCCAGAGGCGCTGTGACGTCAATCTTATAACCGTGTGGCACAGTAGTTAAGAATAGGTCTAACAGATTGGAGCGGTGAGTCTGGACATCAGGAACCCTTGTAGGCTCCTGAACCAATTGCTCTAATCCGTAGCAAATGGCAAAGGATTCCGCCTGTCGGCCAGCCGAGTCCGTTGGGCCTGAGAACTTCAACCATGGTTCGTTATGAACGTTGAAGTCCCCCAGAACAACAAACTCGGCCGAAGGGTAGCGGGGCAAGAGATCATCAATAGTATCGCTCAAATGTTTGAAGAGCTCGGAAGTGTCTGATTCGCTATGGTTCGGTGAGCGGTATAGACATGCGTAGAATCTTGCCGTACTGGCAAGATTGACGCGCACCCACATTACGTCGAATCTGGAGTTTTCCAGACTCAATAGTCGCACACAGTTGACGTCAGCTCGACTATAGAGGCAGACTCCTCCTTTCAGTCGGAATTTGCTTGCGAGGGTAAAGCCCGGGCAGTCCAGATAGGAGGAGTCTGGCGGCTCGGCTATCTGAGTTTCGGATAGGAAAAGAAGGTTGGGACGTTGGGACAAAAGATGGTGATGGACGGAATTTAAATTAGTGTGCGGGCCGCGAATGTTGGCAAAATTTACCAACAGTTTTGGCCCGCACCGGGGACGCCTGCTACTCGCCGCTGTAATGATGTTAAAATTGTTGTGTTGTATATTCATGAATTTAATTTTTTTTTTTTT
The DNA here is from genome assembly GCA_026573805.1 of Hesperophylax magnus. Classification (NCBI taxonomy): domain Eukaryota; kingdom Metazoa; phylum Arthropoda; class Insecta; order Trichoptera; family Limnephilidae; genus Hesperophylax; species Hesperophylax magnus. The sequence continues at coordinate 414,555 of JAIUSX010000100.1, forward strand.
TTTTGTAAGGGTAGGAGGTGAAAGGAAAGGTCTGGAAAGGAAAGGTATGAGGGGTGGGTAGGAATCTGGGGTTCAGGCTGTCCAGGAGTGATGAGCGTTTGGTTCCAGCCCACCCACTGCGGTGCTAGGCGATAGGCTGGGAGAGTCCGGCTGGAGAGGGCATCCAATGCGCCCCAAACGCTGCTGCTGGGTCCCCTCCGGTCACGAACCGGCACAACAGCAGTGGCGGGGTTTTTTCACTCGCTGATGGGGCAGCCCACCCTTAGTCGTGAGCCTGAGGGTCGGGCCCCTGTACTATCGAGCGGCCCGGACAGCGGTAACCGGTTGTAAAGGGTCTCCCTCAACCAGCATCTCCCAACCGGCCCGCCACGCAGAAGGTGGGCCGACGCACCCGCCACCAAGACCCGGGCAAACCTTAACCCATGAACCCGGGCACCCCTGCTAAGTCACCAAACGTAGCGAACCACTTGGGGTGACCTGTGGCAGAGGTGTTGGTCATCCAATAAATGGTTCCCAGGGCGGCGGTACCCATTCCCGCCTACCAAATAAAAAGGTTGATCAAGATTAATAATCTTTGGTTACTGCCTGTATGAAATGAAAATACTTTTTATTTGAATGCCTCCAGTTGTCGAGATAGTGGCGGTAACGCTGTTTTGCCTGTAACCCTAACAGATTTTTTTCCCTCTGAAATGTCGCTTACGCTATTTGGAGTAGATTTTTTTAAAATTTTTTATCAAGCAATAGGCCATAAATAACTACTAATAAAAAACATATATATTTTTAAAGTAATATTTTTTTTAATTATCTTGCTTGTACTTTACAGGGAAAATTAAGAAAAAATGTTATTTTCTAAAAACAATAAAAATAAAAATGTTATTTCCAAAACAATAAAAATAAAACAAAAATATTTTAACAAATAATAAACATTATAGATACAACGTATATATTTTTTAAATAAAACCACTTATATCGGCAATTTTTCATAACTTTGTTGGTTTGAGCCACATTTTTCAAAACTATTCACATGTCTTCCTGGTCGGATTCAGGTAAGGTATCTTCCACTGTAGATCCATGTGGCAGTTCCAAAAATTCATGCCTCATCCTCTCAGGAATAATACCTTTCTCGCAGAGACCTTTAAGATCCCTATACTTGATCTCCGATATTGGCAATTTAGCACTGTACAGTGTTGGTGGCAGCGATTGAAGTATCGCGGCACTTGATCGGGATCTGATTGCATTGTCCAGGTCTAAGAGCTCAATCTTACTCTCATTGAAAAAGCCGTACATTACTTCAATATTTGACGAGTTGTTTTTAAATGAGGCCTGTCGTAACTCTCCAAATTTAATTTTAAATTTTGAAGGAATGTAAGCAGCAGCAAAGGATTTCCAGTCCCGGAATTCTGCATGTGACACATCAATGATTTGATAATTTTTAGGCTGTGTCCTAGCATTGGAAATTATGGTGGGCCATTCTGATGGAGCCCAAATCACCCTGCACCTGATGAAAGTTTCAATTGTCGCATGAATGGAATCGACCGGCATCATGGTGTGACCTGGTTACAGAAAATGTATTTCTAAAGATTCAATGAAACTTTGCATTTTTCATGAAATAAGAGAGCATAGCTAACATTGCTCGGTTCTTATTTTGACCAGCGCAGCTATCACAGTACAATAAAATCTTGGATTTCTTCCTCGCTTTTTCAATCATTTCCAAATATTTGTACATTATTGTGCAGATTTCATTACAGCCACGCTTGCCATCAGTTTCACCCCATAGAAAGCAATATCCATTCTTCGTTCCACTTTCGTAGATACTCTCATTATAGTATGCGTATTTTCGACTATAATACAAATTTACGCTTTCTCCATGGGGAGTGGTTAGCACCTTCTCGAGGTCAAAACTTGCGCACAAAATATCATTATCATTTTTGCTTTTAGCCTTATGGAGGTTAGGAACGTCGATTATTTAACACTTACCTGTCTTACAACAACGTCACCATCCATGTATATTTTGACTCCAAATAAATACGATTTATATATCAGAAGGATAATTTTATTTTTATAGATTTAAAAGATTACAATTTTAAATCAAACTCGGAAGGCTAATGTGGAGAATGACAAACGTATGACATGACTTGTCAGAACGGCTATTAGAATCGGAATAATCTGTGGTTGTCTTTTTGCCGTTCAAGTCTCTGCCATTAGGGATAACACACCTAAAAATTAGTTTATACGGTTGATAAGTGATTCTCCACACGCCTCCCCTCCAGTTATAAAGTTATAACGACATAAAAAGAAATCTTAATATTTAAAATTGGTTCTTTATACCTAGGACTACAATACTGTTTAAAAACATGTGTCTGTGGCTTTATTAAATTACTGTATGCACATCATGAACAATTTTTAATGCAATAAAAAGTATGATTTTAAGATTATGTGCATTATTGTATATCACCTATATCACTAGTTGTATAAAAATATTCCATGAGCTTAAAAAGTAAATATATAACTAGTGTGGCTTCAACAACATTTGGTTTGGAGCTTGGCTAAAAATGAGCAAAATTATTTCAAGCTATTGGCTGAATGGTGGCATGAATATCATTTAAAAGTAGCCTAGAAACATCTTGTGTGTTTATACTAGAAGCTGTACAATTATTATTCATATAAAGTAAATTTTCTATTACTGAAATATGATAAAGTACATTATTAAAACTATTTATAACATAAAGTACAAGTTATAAATGCATGAACCTGAAAATTCAATTTAGAGAGTACATAGTATATATTAAAAAATATTTGCTTTTTATGAACATATAATAATAGCTCGTCAACTGTTTACAAGTGTAGTCTATTTATATACTAGGTTTGAATACCTGAACTTGTGATAAATTTGCTAATACCATTGTAAACACTTAAGGAGTAATATTTAGATAAAATAGTTTTTTTAACAACACATTCTATCAGGTGTGATGCAGGTTACCTGAATCACACTTGAGAGGATGCGGTTAAAATATTACAAGGTTATAAACAATTACATTTCATTAAAAGAAATGGTATAAAATATTATTGTATCATATAAATGAGAAAATTTCAACAACATGTTCAATTCCTTTAGAATACATAATGTACTGTAAAACTAAGTACATAGGTTTGTTAAAAGTTGTTAAAAGTACATGTAAAATTTCTGCATAACAAGATTTACATAAAAATGCTTAAAATTTTTTTTTTTTTTAATATATGAAACTTCAACGCGTATAGCGGAATGGTTTTGAACTTGGATATGTTTATTATATAGGTATACATTAATATCTGGTATGTGGTTTACATGATAAATGTTAAATATTAAGCCCGTTTTATATATATAAGTTATCTTAAGTACATGTTATATATTATGGTAAGATATAATGGTAAGACATTTGTTATATTAATGCGTGATATATTATGCTTGGTACATTTATTGTAAAACATATTAAAGTGTTCGCTATCTTAGCTGGTTGTAAGATAATATCTTAGACATTGATGTTGTATCGTGTAATATACGATTTTAAAGTTTACTTAAAACTAGTTACATGTTATTTATATGATTTTAAGAATGAAAAATTTTCATTTGTTACAAGAATTATGATAGTTTGAATACTAAAGCTCAAAATTTCATCAAGTTTTTGTAGACTTTTAGTATTTTTGCTCGGTAAATTTAAAATATATATACTTTGAAATTCCAATGAGTTTGGTTATGTATTTTATATAGATTACTATAAAATTTTGTTTTGTATGAATCAACTTATATTTGATATGAGTTTGTATGAATGTTAATAAAGAAATGAATTTATTTTGCCATAGTTCCATTCATTTGCGTACTGATTGGTATCTATCAGGAAAATGAATTCTGCGACCAGACCTTGTTCTTGTAATGTTTTCTGGGAGTGGTTCCTGGACAGATGTTGAAATAGGTACATTATCCTCTACTGGTACAAAGGCAGGTTTTAGTCGGTCTATCGAGACGCGTTTTGGTTGTCCTTTAACGGTAATGACGAATGTTTTTTCATTACGCTCTTCAACTTGGTATGGGCCTTCGTAGGGGTTCTGAAGTGGCTTTCTTCCCCCATCGGTTCTAAGGAACACATGTGTAGAAGTAGGTAGGTCTTTGTGAACAAAAATTTTTCTTGTACCGTGGATGCTGGCAGGAGTTGATTTGATGTTCTCGAACTTCCGCTGGAGTCGTCCTATATACGTATCTGGTTCCTCGCGTGGAGTTGCTGTGAAGAAATCGCATGGGAGTTTTAGAGTTCTACCGTAAGTTAGTTCTGCTGGTGAACACTTCAAATCTTCACGTACTGTTGCTCTTAGGCCAAGTAAAATGAGTGGTAGATTTTCAACCCAATTCTGGTCTCCACATGCCATAAGAGATGATTTTAACGTACGGTGCCATCTCTCAATCATACCGTTGGCTTGTGGGTGATACGCAGTTGTTCTCTGGTGCTTGATACCAAACTTCTCTGTAAGTTTTTTGAAGAGGCAACTTTCAAATTGACGCCCCTGGTCGGTTACTATGCTGTCAGGAGTTCCATGACGGGCAATCCAATGGGTCGTCAATGCCGTGGCGACCGTTTCTGCTGTCATATTTTTTAGAGGAATCGCCTCAGGCCATCGGGTAAATCTGTCGACCATTGTAAGTATGTACTGGTACTCGTTACATATTGGGAGAGGTCCAACTAGATCGATATGTATATTTCGGAATCGATCCTCAGGTAATATATATGTTGCTAATGGTGCAACAGTATGTCGGGAGACCTTAGCTTTTTGACAGGCTACACATTGCTTGACAAAGTTTTTTATGTCTGTAGCCATCTTATGCCATACAAATCTTTGTTTAATTGTTTTTGTCGTTCCCAGGATGCCAGGGTGGCAAATATTATGTACACTTTCAATTACTTGTTTTTGCATGCAAGCCGGTACAAATGGTCTGATGTTACCTGTTGATATGTCACACCATATTGAAGTTTCGGTGCCAGGTATCACCATTTGACGTAAGGCGAGGGCGGTGTCATCTTTTGCCTTCATAAGTCCGTCGTCTTGACACTGCGCTATTCCCATCTGCCTATAGTCAATAGAAGTAGGACTATTAATCTCCTCTATTCGAGATAGTGCGTCAGCTACTACGTTATGTTCTCCGGAAACATGTCTAATGTCCGTTGAAAATTGTGCTATATAATCCAGCTGCCTTTCTTGACGTGGTGAGCTGGAGGCTCGCTTCTTATTAAAGGCGAAGGTAATTGGTTTATGGTCCGTATATATAGTGAAATTTCTACCTTCAATGTGGTTCCGGAAATATTTTACAGTTTCGTAAATGGCGGTAAGTTCTCGATCAAAGGTGCTGTACTTCTTCTGAGCAGGTGTAAATTTTTTCGAGAAAAATCCTAGAGGTTCCCAAGAGTTGTCGTTGAACTGTTGTAGTGAGGCTCCCATGGCTATGTCGCTAGCGTCGACCATTATAGAAATTCTTGCTGATGGGATTGGATGCGCGAGTAAAGCTGCATTTGCTAATTGCTGTTTACTTTCCTCAAACGCTTCTGTCAGTTCTTGATTCCATGTGAGTATCCTTTTGTCGTTCTTTTTGTAACCGCTGATGCTGTTGAATAGCTTAGTCTGTGTGTTGATAGAATTTGGAAGGAATCGGCGATAGTAATTTAGCATTCCCAAAAATCTTCGCAAGTCTTTTGCTGTTTTTGGTGTTGGAAACTCTGTGACTGCTGTTACTTTTTCTTTAATTGGCGACATTCCTTTTTGGGTGATTGTGTGACCCAAGAAGTTAACTTTATGCACACCAAATTGGCACTTGTTTATATTAATTACCAGATCATATTCGGCAAGACGATTTAGCAGTAAGTCTAGATGTTTTTTGTGTTCTTCTTCGTTTTTGGAAGCGATTAGTATGTCGTCCAAATAAACGAAACAAAAATCTAAGTCTTTGGTTACAGCATGCATAAATCGCTGGAAGCTTTGTGCTGCATTTGTTAGTCCGAATTGCATACGTGTAAATTCAAATAACCCAAATGGGGTAATGATCGCTGTCTTTGGTATGTCCGCTGGTTCCACTGGTATCTGGTGGTAGGCACGCGTCATATCTATGGTGCTGAATATAGTAGCGTCTGATAATTTGTGTGCGAAATCCTGCAGTTGAGATATAGGATATTTGTCTACGATTGTTTTTGCGTTTAATCTGCGGTAGTCCCCGCACGGACGCCATTCACCATTTGGCTTCTTGACCATGTGCAAGGGGCTGGCCCAATTACTTTTTGATGGCCTGCAAATCCCCTGCTCCATTAAGAACTTAAATTCCTTTTTGGCTGCTTCGAGTAGAGCTGGTGCCAGCCTACGAGCACGCTCAGTGACAGGAGGTCCCTTCGTCTCTATACAATGGGTTACTGTATGTTTTTGTTTATCAGGAATGTTCATATTAGGTCTTGTTAAGTTAGGATATTTGTTCAGGATGTCCCGATATTTTTGCGATGTAGAAATGGTAGAAACTCCAGAAGTTGGTCCTTTGTAAGTTGTTCCCTTGATTAGCAAACCTGTAGACTGGTCTGTGATAATTGCTTTTTTGAGGTTAACCGTTAAGTTGTAATTGTGTAGAAAATCTGCACCTAGTATCGGTCTTGAAACATCGGCAACAATGAATCGCCATTTTAATGCCCGTCGTAGGCCAAAATTGAGTTCGACGGTCCTTGTACCATAGGTTTTAATGGGATTTCCATTCGCTCCATACAACGTAGTGGGATAATTGTCAGAAGTTAAACTGTTCTTGTTATAAGATGGATTTCTCGGTATGACAGAAACATCTGCACCAGTATCCACAAGGAATTTCTGTCGTGTTTGCAAGTCATACACGAAGAGACGACAAGTTTTGTTGTTGGGAATCTCACATGTCTCTACTGCGAGGTTCCGCTGTCGTTTCCCGAAGTTTTTTTAGTAAAAGAGCACGGTTGATAGCACTTGTGAGCCTTTTCCCCGAATCGCATGTGGTAATAGCAAAAATCATTGTTCTTCTCAGCTGGCCTATCACGAGACTTGGACCTGCTTTTTCTTGTGTAGTTATGTTGTGGTGCATTATGATATGAGAAGTTCCTACGAGGACTTTGAGTTCTTCTTCCTCGGAAATCTGTAGAGCGATTCGTCTGGGTAAGTTTTAACTTGGATACTTCGTGTGTGAGAGCTGAAACTTGTTTCTGGAGTTGTAGCAATATGGATGTTTCGGTTGGTTCCGCTCTTGATGAACTCTGCCTATTCTTGTGATCCACCGCACTGCATTCAGTTGTTTGGTATATGTCAATTATTTTATCTGCTGCTGACGCCAGTTGGTAGATATTATTTTCCGAGAGTGCTGAGAGTATTGCTTGCGCGTGTTGTGGTAGGCGCTGCATCCATAATGTTCGCACTATCTCACTTTCCGCTAAAGCGGGTCCGGCCAATTCAAGCATATGACGTAGGAGTTCTGTGGGTTTCCTATCTTCTAGCTGAATCCCTGTGAGAAGACGTGTCAGACGCTTCTCCGCTGAATCTTGGAGACGATCAATAAGTGCTGTCTTGAGAGTTGCATATTTTTCAGCTGTTGGCGGCTTCGTGACAATGTCACTCACGCTTTGTAGAATTTGCGAATCTAGAGCTGCGACGATGATATTGTATTTTGTAAAATCGTCTTTTATTCTTGAATTTGCAAATTGCGCCTCTGTCTGCACAAACCATAATGAAATGTTGTCCTTCCAGCAAGGTGGAAGCCTTACTGAGACATGGTGGAGGTCTTGATTTGTGTTGGTAGATTCCATGTTGTTAGTTTGTTGATTACACGTTGAACTCGTTCCGGAGGTTTGTTCGGAGAAGAATTTATCGAGGTTACTGTCTTGGCTGACAGGTGTGGTCATTTCGCATTTAGTTCGAGATTAGCAAATGTGTGGAAATTCGGCAAATATGCAGATGGATATTTTTTTTAAAAAATCAATGGAATTTACTTTTTTAAAAGAACCATCTATGTAAATTTTTTTGAAACTAATATAGAGTCATAAATTGGTGGAATATTTTGATGATATTATCCGAGATTCGAACCTTTAATTTACAGATTGATATTTGTATATATTTTTCAAAAGTAAAAATTTGCTTAATTTATTTTAATAAATGTGGGTAGTTTATTCAATTATAGAATTGCTGATTGAAATTGTTCCCATTTAAAATTTGCCAGTATTTAGTTGTAACATATTGTTGTAATAACACATTTTGCAAAGTCATGTAGGTACTTAAATTAGTGAAAATTTTAAAAACTTTACGATTGTATCGGTTCTTTTGTCTCCAACGGCGTTCTATGCTGCTTGCTGTGGCTTGCAGAATCTCGTGGGGATGGAGTACTGGTAGCATGAAGAGATTTGGCTGCTATTCTCTGCAATGATGTACGTCACTGTGGCTGGAACGTGTTGCTGTTCTGCATGCACCCGTGTAGAGATCCTTTGGAATTCTCACTGAAAAAGATTTTATACGCAAGCTTAATTCTTAAAAGAATAAGAGACATTTTTATCATTAGTTGGCGAAAATTAAATCATGAAAATCAGGATGTCTTTAAAAATCACAGTATGGGGTTTTGCATTCTCGTATATCTGAAATTGTCGTAACAATCACAGGAAGTATGTATATAATTCATTATTTTATATTTACTGAGGAGCATTTAATATTCAAGGACAAAGTGTAAATTAAAAATTTTGAAAATAATTGTAAGAATGAACTCACCGTGTGATTCCTCAGGATTCCGGTCCAATAGTCGTTCTGATCGTCTGATTGTCATTTATCGAAAAGAGAGAAATATTCAAGATTACCGCGTGAAATCGTCGGGTTGTTACCATTTATGGAGGTTAGGAACGTCGATTATTTAACACTTACCTGTCTTACAACAACGTCACCATCCATGTATATTTTGACTCCAAATAAATACGATTTATATATCAGAAGGATAATTTTATTTTTATAGATTTAAAAGATTACAATTTTAAATCAAACTCGGAAGGCTAATGTGGAGAATGACAAACGTATGACATGACTTGTCAGAACGGCTATTAGAATCGGAATAATCTGTGGTTGTCTTTTTGCCGTTCAAGTCTCTGCCATTAGGGATAACACACCTAAAAATTAGTTTATACGGTTGATAAGTGATTCTCCACAGCCTGATCATTAATGAAGATCTCTTTGCATTTTTCCTTTTCGCTCAGGTGACTTTTGTAAATATCCATTTCAGTTTGCTGAAGCTTCTCGTCACCGGACAAATTTTTCACTTTCTCACATAAAGACACTTGTCCTTTTTAGGTAAATGAAAACCCAAGTTGAAATTCGTATTAAATATTTTTCTAAAAATACTCAGACTCACAATGTTACTATGCCCAGATTCATCTAATGAATTAATATTTTCAATGTATATTTTATACACAGTTTTCACATTACGCAAATCGGCAGGAAGATATCTTTTCGAAGATTTATTTCGACAGTAGTGAGATGGAACAGCGGGCAATTGTGTAATAAACTTTATTACCATGTCCTTTTTTTCTTGGTCCGTTTTATTGGATGGTTCGTGCTTTCCTCTTATATCGGCTTTAGAAAAAATATTTTCTAAAATATTGCATGCATGCCTGATAGTCATTTGCCCGATGTCAAGAGTTTTCAAAATAAATTGCTGACAGACTTGAACTCTTTTCCTGTTCCAATTTATGAAATATTTATATGATGTGTTTCTTCTGCTATCATCACTAGCCCTTTTTCTTTTGATTGGCTGTTTGTTTATACACAAAAGAAGCCAGTCCCTCTGCCGCTGGTTGCTGGCCATGCCCCAATAAAATGCATGTATGTTAAGGCGATCTTCTTCACTGAATTGAATGGCACAATTGTTGCCACATTTTTTATTTAGACACGGATTTGGTTTAACACTTTTGTGCTGTCCAGTACATTTTTCTCCTCTCCTTCACACTCTCTTTGGGACTAATTTTGATTTCCTTAACCCAGTATATCCAACTGATAAATGTGGATCACTAACACTGCCAATAAGTAAGCTTCCATCGCTCATTTCTGCATCTGCATCATCTGAATCAGGCTTCCAAGACTCTTCAGATGGTTCGAAATCTAAACATAATTCAATATCGGAGAATTGAACAATTGGACTTAAATGTGCTGTTGCTGAAGTGTTCCCATCACAAACATCTATTTTCTGACTATGGGGCTCCTCGTCGATACATAAAATTGTTCTTAAATTATTATCGGGGGGTTCCAGAATGTCCATCGAATCACTTTCGCTATCAGTGTAATCTACTAGACGGACAGTAGTCAAAGGTTTCGGTAATGTAGGTGACTTTCTTGAATCACTATCTATCTTTGGCAGAATAATCGGTGAACCTGAAGAGGTATTGGCTATAGACTGTAATGCTATTTCTACCATCTTACGCGTTCGAGTTTGTGGAGCCATCTGCTCAAGAAAAGTATTTTGTATTAGTTTACTTCATAACACAATGACATTTTACCCCTTAAACGCACGCTATGGACGCTAACTGACAAAACTGAAACATTCTCTACCGTTCGGCGTAAGAACGTAACCGACCATATTGTCGCTTAAGCTATCAAATGACGTCGGTTGCGCTGTTTTGCTCGCCTACAAGATTTGTAAGGAAGTTCATACGCTAAAAAGCACAGGTACCAAAAAAGCGTCAGGCGTATAAGATAGAACTGTTATATTTTTGTCGCATACGTATTAGGTAACATTGAACGGCTTTCGTTAAAAATCGTAATTTGACAAAAAACGTCGCTTACGCTGTTCTGCCGATTATGGCTCGATATATTCGTTTTTTTTTTACTAATATTTCCCCTTGATTCCGTAAATATGTTGTGTGGCCTTGTTTTTTTTATTAATGAGAACCTGAATCTTTTTCGGAGAAAGGGAAAAAATATTCATGAATGTTGCTTTGCACACGCTGACAACATTTCCCTTGCCATCTGGAAGCATGTAATATGCCGTGCACTGTCGCTTACTTAATGCAGGAGATTCATAGGTTCCGTGCCTTCTCCTTTTAATTTCCGTCAGTTGAATAAGCCCCATGAGAAAAGAAGATTGCTTTTCATTATTCGACAAGCCATAAAAATCCGTGAACAATGACAGCTTTTGGTCGGCAGCTATTTCTTTGCATTTGTAGCGGCATTTGCAGATACACTTGAAAAAAAAAATTACGTAAATGAAAGCAAAACAGATAAAATACCAAAGCATTCCCTTTAACAAAATCTTACACCAGTGCTATCCATAATTTGGATAGTATTATTATAAATAATGAGTTAATAACACATTTTTTTAATATTCTATGTAAATTTATAGGTATTGACAAAAAATTACAGGTCAGCACATCACTAGCGCTTATAGAGTGATTGGTCACCTAGCATAGAAAACCGTTGGAGATTAAAACAACGTACTAACCTCTTGATTTGGTGGTCGTTTTGCAGGAATCAACTTTCTACTTGATGAAGTATATTCTTGTCCAGAATCCTTCAACTTCTTTCTGGCCACTTGAACACTTTTTTCACCATTTTGACGCCTTTTTATGCCACCGCCTTGCGCAGAAACCGGCTCGTTGTCACCCATTTTGATACTAACGCGTCTGACTGGCGATGGCACTTGGACCCTTTTAAAGGGGAAATGACGTTCGGTACTTACAACCAACGCCATCTTCCAATTTTTTTTAGAATTATTTACGTTATCTGTTGCACTTGTACGCTTCTGTAGGACATTGGCCTTGGCACATGCTATCCATTTCTTAAATAAAATCGTTATAGGTGTTTTTGGCACTTATAGCCTTTTAAGTTTCCGGTATTCATATATAGTTTAGTAAATTAAATTAAGAATACCTTGAGGAATGTCAGCCATAACAAACTTTTGTAAATATATCCAAACGTCACTTATTACACAACCGTCTCTGCTCACGCGTAGGAGTGAACTGAAAAACGCGATGCCGAACATCCAACTTACGACACACTTAGCAGCGTTGCCAAACTTTCATCAAGCCCTATTGACATATTTAAATTAACACATAAAATGCAGAAACTATTGTACTACACTAAAAAAAATATAAATATTAAAAAAATTAACATTTGCAAAAACTACTTAATTCGCGTTTTTTTCCATTCCGTCCAAAGTGCGCCGTCCGTGAGTGGATCGGCAGCATGGTTTGTCTCCGTCCCGGTTTGAGCCCTCCCTGCACGGCCCGAGCTCCCGATGATATCGCTAGGCCGTAACTGTGCTGTAGCTTGCGGAACAGTGGGCTCTCGCCCCGGAGGAGGCCTGCTAGGGGGCGCCGCAGTCTGTGGAAGACCCACCCGTGGGCCAGTGGTTTGCGCCTCCGCTGCGTAGCTCTGACTAGGTTCGCTAGGGGGCGCCGCCGTCGGCTGGTAATCTACCCGCGGCGCACTGGTTCGCGCCTCCTCTGCATACCCAGAGCCGTGGGTGAAGCCGCTAGATGGCGCCGCCGTCGGTAGGTATTCCGCCCGTGTAGCTGCGTTGTGCGCCTCCGCTGTGTAGCCCGAGCTTTGCCCGAAGCCGCTAGATAGCTGACTTCCTGGATAGGCTCCGTCGGGTTGCCAGGCAGCAGGTGAAGCGGTCCGCGTGAGGCCCTTCAGCGTGGCGATAAGTTCTGCCATCTGTCGGGCGTGGTTGTCCTGCAGCTTCTGGTTGCGCCGCCTCTCAGCTCTTAGCTCGAGCTGCACCTGCCGTAGCGTGTCCTCGCTGGAAGCCTCGCTTCTTGACGAGACGTCGGCCATGGCAGGGGGCGTCTGTGGTGGTGATGTGCCGGAGGGACCATCCAGTAGGTCCGCTCGGGGGTCAGAGGGGGCCAGGGGGGCGGTAGGCCGGAGTCCGGGGGGGCGCGGGTGTGGCCGCCCCGGTTGGTGTGGGATCATCGCTTCCCTGCGATGAATCCCTGTCAGCGCTGTTCTGCCCAGAGCGCAGTGAAGGTGACATCTTTTCCACAGAAAGATCCGGCGGCGAAGGACCACTTATGTATCAGACAGAAGTGAGACACACAAGACTGTAAATGGGCCGGTGATCCCAATCCGTGGAGGCGGAAGATGTCGTCCTTCAGTGGCGTGGGGGAGTAGAACGGGCCGTCTCTGTAGCCGTTGTAGAGCTAGTCCGAATGCTTGTCGCTGAGTCCGGGTCTGGTCCGTAGAGGCAGGGAAGTCCGTAGTCCGGAGTGAGGCGAGGGGCAGAAGTAAAGAAGGCGAGTTGAGGCAGAAGCCGGAGCGAGGTAGAAGGCAGAGCAGAGAGAGAGTTGTAGAGCTGGTGATGGTTGCTGGATATCTGCCTTTCTAGTATCATATTGTTTCATTTATGCGAGGTTCAGTCCAATCAAGGACTATGTCTCGCGACCTGAGGGTAAGTCCCCTGGGGATGGTTTTTTTTCTGCCCTAATGCTTGGGCTGCCTTGACAACTTGGGGGCTTTAAAATACTATGCTTTTTTGTATTTTATACTATATTTTTTGTATTTTTGACTGAGTTTTTGTCGGTATTAGTTTAAGATTTTACTAATCGAATACTATGTTTTTTGTATTGGTTGTACTTGAATGTTCTTTTTTAGAGCCAGCATTAGGGTGGGTAGGTGATGGATACTGGGAGGGGGTAGGCAGGGTTCTCGTAGGGGCTAGGTTTACCTAGGCACGAGATGCTAGGGTTCGGGTGAGAAGTTAATTTTTATAGAATGGTATGGCTAAATCCACCATGTGTTTGCGGAGTGGGGGGATGTTCGAGCCTTTACTAATGATGCTGTTTCGTACGAACCAAGGGCTTTTGGTGTACCGTCTGAGTGAGGCATTCTGGAATTGCTCGAGTCGCTTTGTGTTTCCGCTGGCCCATATAGGGCTAGCGTAGGTAACGATGGGGCGGATTTGGGATTTGTAGATGAGGAGTTTGTTGGATAGTGAGGTTTTTGAGTTTTTGTGTAGTAATGGTGATAAAGCGCCGGCGGTTTGCCGGGCTTTTGTTAGAGTGTTTTTGATGTGTGGTGACCAAGTTAATCTCCTGTCTAGTGTGACTCCAAGTTATTTGGCGGTCTTTTGCCATGGTATGACTTGGCCGTATATCGTCATGGCCCCTCGCTGAGCGGTAGTTCGTTTACTTCTGGAGAAGTAGACAGCTACGCTCTTTGAGGGATTGACGTCTATGCGCCAGCGGTCGTACCACTCTTGGAGTCTGTTTACGTCTTGCTGAAGGCGATGTGTAACCATCCTGGGCGAACCGTGGGTTACCATGAGGGCTGAGTGGTCGGCGTAGAGCATTGCTTTAGAGTTGGGGTTGTCTGGGAGGGGGATATCATGAGTGTAAATGTTGAAGAGGGTAGGGGACAGCAGGGAGCCTTGGGGTACTCCTGCTGTCATGAAACGTGGGGATGAGATTGCATCGCGATATCGCACTTGAAAAGTGCATGCCGAAGAAATGATTTTAATACACCAAGCAGTTGGGGATCTATGTCTGTTTGGTGGAGTTTGAAAAGTAGGCCGTTTATCCATACTTTATCGAAGGCTTTGGCTATATCCAGGAAAATGGCGCGTGTAGATCTGTTGGAGTTGAAGCCACCGATGACTTGCTCGGTGACCCGTAGTAGTTGGTGGAGGGTTGAGTGCTGGGCTCTGAACTCGTGCTGTTCGTCGGGTAGTGTGGATTTTTCGTTAATGTGCTTGATGAGCCTAGTGAGGAGGATTTTTTCGTAAATTTTCCCAATGTTGGAGAGGAGGCTGATTGGACGGTGGTTTTCGCAGAAAAGTGGATCTTTGCCCGGTTTGGGGAGTACTATGACGTGCGCGTGTTTCCAACTTTTGGGGAAATAGCGCAGTCTGAAAACTGTATTGATAAGGTTGACTATGGCTAGGATGCCTTTGCGGGGGAGGGCTTTAAGAGCGAAGTTTGTGATTTCGTCCGGGCCGGGGGCTTTTTTGTTTTTGCGGCCTTTTATGGCACTGCGTACCTCGGCTGGGGTGGTGAAGTGGATGTTGTCAGGGGAGAGGGTGTCAAAAATGTGGTTTACGTTGCGGTTGACGTCGGCGATGTGATCGGGATCTGCGTGTTTGTAGCTGGGGCTAAACTGTTTTTCTAGGCTGTCTGCGAAAGATTCGGCTTTGTCGAGTGCGTCAAAAACTAGTCCGTTTTCACCGTGTATTGGGTGGTTTGGGGTCGGTGTAGATTTTAATTGTCTTGATAAGCGCCAGAGGGAGCCATCCTTTGGGTTAATTTCTTGTATTTTTTTATTCCAGGATAAGTTGGTGTTTTCTGAGAGTCTTTGTCTAATTTGTTTTTGTAGTCTATTTATGGCAGTCTTTATTCTGGGGTGTGGTGTTCTAGTGAAGCGTCGTTTGAAAAAGTTTTTGTTGGAGATGTGGTCGGCGATGTCTTTTGGTAAGTCGTCGGTCGGGCTGTAGGGGAGGCGTACAGGTAGAGGTTTGGATGCGTCATTTATGGCGGTGCGTATTTTGAGGGCGAGGTTGTCAACCGCAGAGTCGAGTTCGTCGGTGCTATTAATGTTTGATTTTATGGTAATGTTTTCGTCCACTTTCTGCATAAAGGCCGTCCAATCAGTTTTTTGTTTGGCTTTTGAGGGGGGGGGGTTGGTGAATTTATGTAGGGTTAACAGCACGGGGTTATGGTCGGAGGAGAGTTCGTTTACGGTTTGTATGCTGTACGCCCAGGATGATTTGTGTATGAGGGCGATATCTAGTACGTCTGGGGTGTGGCCATGTGACGGGAAATGTGTGGGACTCACAGGGCCGGCGACTACTAGATCAGGATGGGAAGCGGCGAATTTGTGAAGGATTCTTCCGTTTTTGTTGGTGCGCCTACTATTCCAGGCGGAGTGCTTCGAGTTGAAGTCTCCGGCTAGAATAGTAGGGGTGGGACCATCAAGAAGCAACTCGAGGTCTTTAGGATCTATTTCCTTTTGGGGGGGGTTGTATATTGAGTTGATTCTTAATGGACCGGAAGATTTTGTGAAGATGGTAATGGAGGTTCTCTCTAGTGTAGAGAGGGTAGGTGTAGTATTGTGTTGGTGTGTGATTTTATTGTTCACGTAGATGGCTGTACCACCACCTCCTGGGTGTAACCGGTCGTTCTTGTACAGTGTGAAGTTGGCGATTTTTGGTGCTTGTGCGGCTGTGAAGTGTGTTTCGTTTATGAGTAGTATGTCTAATTTGTGTGTGTTGGTGAATAGGCGAGCTTCGAGCAGGTTTTTGTCGAAACCATTGGCATTCCAGAATGCCAAACGGAGCGCGTGGGGCTGTGTGGTGGTGTTAGCCACAATTTAATTTAAAAAAAGGGCAATAATCTGGGGGGCTGCAGAGAGCAGTATGCTGATGTAATCTGAGGGGTTTTTGGCTGAGAGAAATTTCGGTACGAGATAGGCGAGGAGTTCGCCGATTTTTTTAATGTTTAATTTTTTCAGGAAATCTGTGAATGAGAATGGTGCTGGAATTATTGGGGGGGGTGTTTGAAGAACCTGAGGGGTTTCGGGTGAGGGGGGCGGGTTGGGGGGTAGGGGTGGGGGTATTTGTGGGTGCGGCGGGTTCATGGACCGGGCGTAGGAGATGGAGGGGTTGGTGGGGTTGGATGTAAAGGTGACTTGTGGGTTTACCTCAGGTCGGCGAGCGTGGCGGGTGGAAGGTGCGGGGCGCTTTGGGCAGCCCTGGTAGTTGGCGGGGTGGGGTCCGCCTCAGTTAGTACATGTGGCGTCTCCGTCCTCCCGCTTGTGGGAGCAGGTGGCTGAGAGATGGTTGTCGGGGCACTTTACGCAGCGGGGGGGCAGGTGACAGCTCATCGCGGAGTGCCCGAAAAGGTGGCACTGGGTGGGGGCGGTTTTAGGGTTGAGGTATTCCACTTTTATGCGCAGCTGGAAAAGTGATTCGAGTTCGAAAATTTTTCGTCCGGCTTCGCCGTGGTTCAGCTAGACGAGAACCAGGGGGGCCGCAAATCGGTTTGGTCCTGAACGCATTCGGGTGACGCTGATTACGGGGAGGTTTAGTTCTTCTAGCTCTTCTTTTATTTCTTCGGTGGAGGTAGACGGAGGTATCCCGCGCAGGACTGCTTTTGCTGTCTTGTCCTCGTACAGTTGAAAAGTGTGGAAGGGCACTTGGAAATCGTCGAGGAGACGGGTGGCTGTACGGAAGCTGGCAGAGTCTTCCGTGTTAAGGACGTAGCCTGTCGGGATTGCCTTTGAGTTTGCTACTTTAACCCCGGCTGCCTGTAGTTTCTGGCGCATCGAGTTCCAGTTTGTCGTAGTGCGGATGATTATAGGCGGAATTTTCGCCTTGAAAGTTTTCGGGGCGGCGGTGGGGTCCGAGTCTGTAGTCTTTGATCCTGCTGTCGAGATTGTGTCGCTTGTCGTTGAGGCTGGGGGCGCGAGGACTTCGAAACGGTTTTGTGAAGTGGATGCGATCGGTGAGGTGGGGCGAGGAGAGTTTGCCTTCCTCCTTTTGTTGTTACTTGTTTTCAGGGGGTAGGGCATGATCCAGTGTGGCGGCGGGAAGTTTGGGTCCGGTTCGTAGTCATCCTGGGTGGTGACGGGCGACGCCTGGGACGGGAAGAGGGAAGCTACGTCCCCGATGTTGAAGTCGTCTGCGGTGTTTTGATAAATTGTTGATTTTGCGGTGGAGCGGGGGTCTTGTTGCGAGGCTTGTGTACCTTTTGTGTACGGTAGTGATTTCAGGTATTCGATGAGGGCCCCTCTGGATGGGTTGAGGTTCCTCAGACCGGCCATTGTTTGTTCCATTTTTTCACTGATTGTTTCTTACACTTATAATAATAATAATAGAAGTCTTTTACATGAAGTTAGCACTTTGTCTGTATTGCACTTTTAAATGTTTTAAAACTGTTTTGTGGCACGGCCGCCGCGCGGTGGGCCTCGCGGTCGGTTTTGTTTGTTTGCACTATTTATTGTTTGATGGCACTTTATTGTTTCTGACTAGATCACATGCCCTGCGAAACATGGAGACGGGGCACGAACACTTTATCACTGAGTTGGACGCGGCATAAACCACAAAGAAACTGCGTTGGTGTTTTTCTCTTGTGTTGACTTTTGTGGTTGTTGACCTTCTTGTTTTCTGACCTCTTCTTTGTCTTGTTGTGATGTCTGTTTTTTTTCTTGTGATTTCATCTGCCTTTCTGAGGGGCTTGTGCCCGTTTTATAGGCCGCCGGCGGTGGCCCCACGCTCACACGGCTCTCGCTTTCTCTTTGATTCTTGGAATCGAGAGCCGTGTTGTGATGGCGGCGCCCCGCCGGTCATTTTACCGCCGCTCGGCCGGTAATTTTGGGCCGTGGCCGAACATGACCACGGCTTTCATTTGTTCAGGCACGATCCTCAGAATCGCGCCCGTGGAAAGTAATGACGGCGGATCATTTCTCACGTCATGACGGCGCACGGCCGCTTGCTTCGGGCCGTGGCCGAACGTTCCCTCTCGTATAGGCACGATTCTCATAATCGTGCCCGAATTAAATGCTATTATTATTTTATCTCTCCAGCTCTTACACTCTATACTTCTCTGCCCGTATTCCTCTAGCCATGCTCTGACGTTTCATTTATTATAACAACTTAACATTTACATTTACATACTTTGACATTTTTTAGATTTACATATTTCTACATTTTACATGAACATTTTCGGGCAGTTTATTTAATTTTAACAATAGATTTTAATATGGGCGACCGCGGCCAAGCCCGGAGCAGTACGTCCGTTACAAGTGCTGTAATATATGTTGCCGATGACCCTTGCGAACATACTGGAATCTGACGTACTGCCGTCCAAAGTGTTGAAAATATGACACAGTGGTAATTCGTTGGCATGACATTGCGGTGACCCGTTCTACGTACAAGCCACGATACATGTGACGTCAGAATTCTTTCGACCAATCGTGGAGCGTATTCAGTTTGTAACATTAATGTCAATGGATGGGTGATGAAAAGATTATTGTAATAAATTAATGATGGATCTAAAGATTGTGACATTAATTGGTAATCACCAAATACAATAATCTAGTCATCTCAACCACGCGCACTGACAACAATGTATGTAGGTAGCGATTGAGAACTGAGTAGGAAGTTAAATAATAGAAGGTTATGATTATCAACAGAAGCTAATTTATTAAAATATTAATTATTAAATATTTGATCAATAAAATAAACATGAGACTCTAAAAACATCTTATCTCCGGGCGTGTCAAGAATGCACGTAATAAAACGACATCTTGATAAAAATATGACCGAAGAGCAGGTAACATTATTAATTTAAAACTTTAAGAATCTTGTAAAGAATGTCTGAGTGGGCGCCAGCATAGTATAAATTAACTATGCATGAAGTTAAATCAGTAATCCATATTTGAATGTAAAGTTACATATTTAAAATAAAAGTTAAAATAGAAAAGAAAGACCTTTCGTGACTTGCAAAATAGTCCCTCATGTTCCAGTGTCGCACGGAACACACCGTAGTCTCCTGAGTCCGGCCAGCAACTGACTCCGCCGAAGTCCGCTCCGCAACATGAACTCGAAACAGTAGTGCCAACCGGAGAAAATTAACCAATGATTATTCTAATCGGGTAAGAACTCGCCGCCCAGAGTAAGCACTGCTACAAGTTTATTGCTATTTAATGCTTTTTCAAGAACGTTTAACTTATTCTAAAAATAATAATATAGAAATATATTTGTATATTTAGAATCGATATTTTTTGATCTACATGAACATATTTTTTTTAAGTCAAAATATTTTTTCACTCAACTTCCTTATTATCCCCATAGTGCTTTTTCAACAAGTTATTGACGTCGACAATTTTTTTGGGATTCGGAATCACTCCTGGTATAATTATTTGCGGGTTCGATGAAATTAAACTCTCATTTTTCTTGAAAATGTTTTAAGCGCAGCTTATTTCGGCCCGGTATGCAACTTCTCCTTGTACTGGGTGGCGCAGATGGATCGGGTGGTTTTAAAATACTTGTCAAACTGTCAATTTTAAAGGTATTGGATTTAAATAAAGTGCAAAACGTGTAGTTACAATGGAAGTTTATTAACAAAAAATTAGTAAAGTTAGTTTTTAAAAATTACATCCATCAAATGCCCTCCTTCTCGAGCGACGCATTCTTGGAGTCGGTCCTTAACGTTCCGCATTGCCCGCTCAAGCACATCACCAGGAATTAATGTGATTCCGTTGTGAATTGCTGCCTTCAACTCCTGAATGGTCCGGGGTTTGTTCATGTACACCCTTGGCTTTTAAATAGCCCCATAAGAAGAAGTCACATACCGTGAGGTCCGGTGAGCGAGGGGGCCAATGGAGATCTCCATTACGGGAAATCAAACGGCCAGGGAACAGAGCGCGTACAGCTTGCATTGATATCCTAGCGGTATCTGCAGTTGCCCCGTCTTGTTGGAACCACATATTGTCCATGTCGTAATTGTTCTCTTCAAGTTGTGGGAGAAGAAATTCTTCAATCATGTTCACATAATGCTGCGAATTAACAGTAACCGCCTGCTCCCTTTCATTTTCAAAAAAGTAAGGCCCAATTATCCCTACCTTAGAAACCCCACACCAAACCGTCACTTTGTCACTTTGGAGAGGCCGTTGGTGTAGGTCTCTTGGGTTAGTGTCGGCCCAGTAACGGCAATTTTGCTTGTTGACGTAGCCGTTAATGTGAAAGTGAGCCCCGTCAGACATCATGATAATCAGGTTTTCATCTTCCAATAACTCCAACATCTGTTGGCTAGACTGAAGCCTTTGAAGATGGTCTGTTGGGAGAATTTTCTAAACCACCATGATTTTATAGGGGTGGAATTTCAGTTCTTTGTTAAGAATCCTTTGAAGGCTCCGACGTGACATTCCAAGAGCTTGAGCACGATGTCTCGTTGATCGACGTGGGCTCGTAATGACATCGCGTCTCACACGCTCCACGTTCTCAGGCGTTCTTATTGTTCGAGGTCTAGACGTCCATTTTGGAGCACATGAACCAGTACTGCGGAAATTATGCACCCAACTCAATATCGTATCTCGCTTAGGAACACTACCGCGAGGTGGGATGTTGAAACGCCGGCGAAAGGCACGCGTCACAGCAACAATTGACTCGTTATTGCGTATAAACTCTTCCACTGCAAAAACACGATGCTCAACGGACCACGTAGCCATCGCGACTGACTGCCAGTCTGCAACTGAAACTTCCCGTCCCCCCTACCACAGCACGAAGACCGCCGAACACCTGGCTCCCCCACTCCAGACGTACAGTCCACTTCAAAAGCACCCGATCTTCACCCGTTTTTGTAAATTAAAAACCTTTTAGCCTTATTAAATTGGAAATGCCAAGATCCAGTATTTTTGATGTATGTCTTTGATTCTTGTTTCCAATTGAACACCTTAATTTGGGAACCCAGATTCCAGGCAGTACCATGGTCTTTCAGTATGGCAATGTATTCTTCTGGTTTTACCAGAAGTTCTTTCTTCCGCAGAACCTTCTCAATCCAGGCGAATACTCTGTCCGGAAGGATGAAGGAGTGCCCAACTATTGGGAAAATTACCTCAATATTCTTCAAGTGGCATGGAGCTTTGTGGTGTAGCCAATAAGTTAACATGAAAATCAAACTCGTGTTTTTGTTCTGTCAGCTACAAGACGAACTTTGGTTATGTTGGTTCCAAAAGTAGTGTTGCACAAACGATGGAATACTGAACTCGCTATCTCATTGGAGCTTTTTGGGCGCTCGGTCTCTACCCAATAATAGGAATGCACACTTCCATGGTTTAGGGAAGCCTTGGAACTGCCAACGACCACAGTGAAGTTATAAAAACTCCACTGTCGGCTAAAATAAGCGCTGTGATCGGGGACCTTCGGCAGCGACATGTTTTTTTGACAGTCCAAAGAAAACATGATTAAATCGTCCTGTTCTTCCCGTAAAAATCTCGTAGAACGCATCCGATTTCCTCTTATGGATAGATTTTTTTTTTTTTTTTTTTTTTTTTTCATTAATAATTTTCTTTTGTTACATGCATAAAAATATAATTACAAAAATCAAGTATTACATTATTAAAATTATTATAGTATTACAAAAAGCATTTCATTCACAGGTAAAGAAGGTACTATAAAAAATAAAAAAGGTAGCTTTAAGATAAGAAAAATAAAATGATACAATTACAATACAAGCTCTTGATACTGGCAATAAAGCAATGGCCGTCTTTTTAGACTTGTCTAAGGCATTTGATACCGTATCCCACGGTTTACTCTTAAAAAAACTCAGTTCAATGGGTATTGTTAATAAATCTTTAGATTGGTTCAGATCATATCTTGAAAATAGAACACAGAGAGTAATAATTAATGATCACATTAGCTCAAATAAATCAATTGTATATGGTGTTCCTCAAGGTAGTGTTCTGGGTCCAATTCTATTTTTGTTATATATTAACGACCTCTGTAAACTGAAATTTTCTGGATCTTCAATTGTATTTGCAGATGACACTGTCTTGGTGTTTGCTGCTGACACATGGAACGAAACGTATGCTCAGTGCGAGGCAGGATTAAGGGCAGTCAAAAATTGGCTTGATCAAAACTTGTTAACCTTAAACATGAACAAAACTAAATATATTACTTTTAGCATTTCCTCTGTAAATCAACCATCTTTGGAACGTTCATTAAAATTACATTGTTGTGTGCAGGAGTGTAACTGTCAATCTTTGGAAAGAGTAGTCAACATCAAATACCTGGGTTTAATTATTGATAAAAATTTAAAATGGAACAATCACATTACTATATTAAGAAACAAAATAAGAAGGCTAGCCTACATTTTCAAAAATCTAAGAAACATATTGGACAAAGTTACATTAAAAACTGTATATTATGCTCTTGTTCAATCAATGCTTTCATATAATGTTGTCTGTTGGGGTTCTTGTAACAAGACTACCTTAGAGCCTTTGAATGTTGCACAAAAATTAATTTTAAAAATAATGTATAAGAGAAATTTTATAATAATAAAAATAATAATAATAATAATTGTTTATTCCAGAATGTGGGGAGGTAAGTGCAATCCCACACAATCCATAAAATATAACTACAATGTTATATACAGAGATACAATTAAGTACAAATAAAATAAAGTATAAAATGTAAGTTTGATAAAGCAAATAAAACATAAGAAAAAGTAAAAGGAACTATATAGAATGGAGAGTGATATCATAAAACATTTAAATTTCTTGTAAGCTTATTGGTATATCGGAGCGATAATTATGGGGGCCAATATTTTTCTCCAATGTTTTTCGATGCTCGATCCTGAGGTCTGGCGGGATTCGATGATGAGGATGTTTCTGGAGTTATTGATCCTTCCCCTCGTTCCTGCTACCCTGGATCTCATTAGGGCTGCAAAGCCGGGAACTCTTCCCTCCATGAACATCGAGGAGGCACTGCAGTACCTTGGAAGTCCGAACATTATGCGGTAGGCATTATTATATTGAATACGAAGCCTTTCCATGGTACGCTTTTTGGAATTGGCCCACAGCTCGCAAGTATACAAGGTGTATCCATCAAAGTTATTATATAGTGAAAGCAAAATTATGACAATAAGGCAGTTGTACATAATACAGGCTCTCTGTAAATTTTTCAACAACACTATTACTGCTAAAAGATCTCAACAAGTGCGCAGCACTAGAATGGGTTCTTCTTTAATGTATCAGCCGGTGTATACCAGAACATCCTTCGGACAAAGGAGTTTGATACGTGGGTACTTACATAGTGATTCTCATCCAACCCAGTGGTCGGCTTTGTTTCCGTAGGAAACTTGGGACGCCAAACTTTGAGTGACAAAGTATGCCGAGCGCTGTGGTAGATACATGAAACCCTCCCTCAGGGATGGGCATATGGGCTTATTCGCAAGCAGATCTGATGTGTATTAATGAAAGCCAATTTCTCTAATAGGAACAATAACCTCTATTTCATTTATAAGGTTTTTACAGAAAAGATATTATATAAAACTTACCCCCCATCACAGACCGTATATTGTAACCCTATCTATCTAGCTATACTGTGGATGGATGGAGACGCCTTCTTTCAAGGGTCCGCGACTGCTCCAGCGCGGGCGACCAGCCCGCCGACTCCGTCTCTCGTTCAGTCCCAGCCCAGGGACTATCAGTTCCTCTGCGATGGCCTCCGGTTACTATCCCTCCAAGTATTAGCGAAGACCGCAAAGGGGCCGTTCAAGTATTACGTAAGCAGATTTATTACAATTATTTACCCCCTCTTCCCCCTTGTCATCAAAAGTAAGCAAAGCTCTTACCCCCCCCACCCATGCTTACGTAAAAATTGGTACCTATATGCATTTTTCTGTTAATGTATTCTGTTTTTTTATTGATTCATAAGCGAAAGAGGATTAACGGTAACACAAATATTAACTTGCTTTGATTTGCTTACATCACGTCAAATCGTCAATCGTACTGAAACGAAACAATAGTGAATAGATTGATGGAAGAAATTTTGACAAGTGAGTAGCGCGCGGTGATTCCCCCATTCGCTTCTAAGCGAGTACCTAAACCTATTAATTATTTGTGGGAATCCCCGAATATGTATTCGGTTTTCAAACATAGACAATGTGTGGGTTGCCAATGTGTAAAAAACAAATAACTACTGCTGAGCAGTGCTGACGTAATCACTATCTCGACACCCCCACCCCCCATGTCATAAAAAATAAGCAAAGCAAAGACCCCCCTGCCCCCCTATAGTGCTTACATAATACTTGAACGGCCCCAAAGCGTGTGTGGTGAGGCGGGAAATAGGCGATTCCGCTCTCAAATATGATATCCGACCGATAAATTGTCAATTACAGCCTGCTCCTGTCAGGTATTACGCGCGAAGCGAGTGAGGATTGCCGCCCTTTTTGAGGATTACTCTTGAAACGGAATTTCGCACCCCGGTGTCCATTGACCGCGTTTCGCTCTCCCGAGTTCAGATTTAAATCGCGCATTAATCGTATTTAATCGCGATGTTGCCCATGATCGCAATAATCCGCGTTTCAGGATCGGATGCCGGGATCAAATTATTCGAGCCTTTGCTCCGCTCGACTTTTAAAATTCACAATCGTAATTAACTTGGCACTTCCGACATTCCCCCAGAGTCCGAGCCCAACTGGGCTCTGTGGGTAAGTGTCGGATTCCGCAAGAATAATTCCTATCGTACTATGTTGCGCTCAAATGTGGTTGTCAAAAAAAACCCATAGACAATAATCGAAGTGATAATCACTACCTAATTACCTAATTGTTATGTTTAAATTAAATATTTTCATAACAAGTTTTTCATATAAAGCTCCGTTGCTATATAATATGCTTGGAGAAAATATAAAAACTATAGGTACGTTAAATTCATTCAAGAAAATGGTCAAAATCTCCGTACTAGCTGAGAGTGATGATTTTAGATCACCCATGTTGTCGCTTATATCATAATTGCTTGTGGAAGCTCTGTTTCGATACAATCCTTATTTACTTACTGCGCATGTACTTATTTACTTCTAAAATAACTTTTGGTTATTTATTATTATGTTACTTATTATTATTATTATCTACTTAATTATCGTATTAATATTTATGTTTTATTCTATTTAATGTGGATGACTTTATATTAAAACACTGATTGTATTTTATGAGATAGACTTTTATTCTTGTGACGGTTATACAGAGAGCTTGTTAGCGTGACCACAGACGACAATACAATGTGTTACAATCACCTCTAGCACTAGTGATGTGCGACACCAATAGTGATGTTACATCCCCTTTCTTTATTTATAAAAACAATAAAAATTCAAATACATTGATATTAGACATTATGCTTACATACAATACAATAAAATCTTAAATACACTGACATTAGACATTATACCTATCGGGTTGTTTGACCACTCTACCATATCTGGTAATGTAAGGGTTGTTCAAATTATTATATTCTCCCACCTGTCCCTCATCTCCAGCTTCTGCCTCTTCAAGTGCCGGATCAGATCGCATGGACAGATGGTCATTATTAACATTTGTATTATATCTCATTTTTAAGTGAATTCTATTTCGTCTGTACGTGTTACCATAATAATCTTCAACAATATAAGACCTGTTACATTTTAATTTTTCCTTGACCATAGCTGGTAACCAATTACTTTTAGGGTTTTTCTTAAAATACACATAATCTCCTGTTTTAAATATAGACATAGGTTTTGCATTGACATTATAATATTTAGAATTTTTTGAATTATTTTTTTCAACGCAGTTTTTGTAATCTGAGAATCTTACAACCTTTGGTTTTAATTTAATTTGAGTTAAAGGAATATTCATTCTTAAAGTTCTAGACATTAATAATTGAGCAGGTGACGGTAAATTGGCTTTAGGTGTGTTTCTATAATGTAATAGAGCTATATAAGGATCTGTATTTGTTTCTTTTGACTTTTTTAGAATATTTTTTATAATTTTAACAGAACTTTCTGCCTGACCATTAGATTGAGAATGATATGGACTAGTAACTACATGTTCTATATCCCAATCGTATAAAAATGATTTGAATTCAATAGCTTGAAAAGGCGGACCTCCATCAGAGACTAAAGACATTGGTATACCATGACGTGCAAAAATAGATTTTAAGTGAATTATGACATTTTTTGCAGTAGAATTATTATTTAGGAAAGCAGTTTCAATAAACTTTGAATAGTAATCTGTTACAATGAGGTACGTTTGATTATCAAAATACATTAAATCAATACCTACTTGTTGCCATGGAAACTTATTAATTTCATAATTTATCAGTGGTTCCTTCTGATTAGAAACTTTAAATTTATTACATATTTGACATTGCTCAATTAAATTTTTTATATCTACAGTGATACTAGGCCAATATAAAGTATCTCTAGCTAATCTTAGACATTTGTTTATTCCTTGATGTCCTTCATGTATTTTGTTTAACATTTCTTTTCTCATAGTTTGAGGTACTAGCAATTTATTACCCTTAAATATTAACTCATTAATGACATGAATTTCGTCTTGAATATTATAATAACATTTTAAAGTGTAATGAACTTTATCTTTGCTATTCGGCCAACCTTCATAATAATATTTTTTTAATATTTGCATAGTTTCATCCAAAGCAGTAGCATTACTCAATTTTTTACGATATTCTTCACTAATAGCTAAGTTCATATATATTGAATTTACATGACAATGTAGATCAGACTCATAATCGGGTATATAATGATCTTTTAAAGCTGCTCTAGATAAAGTATCTGATATATACATTTCTTTACCTGGGACATGTATAACATTTAAATCATAAGATTGAAGAGCTAACATCATACGTTGCAATCTAGCTGGTACATCATGTAAAGGTTTTTTAAATAAATAGACTAAAGGTTTGTGATCAGTTTGTACTGTCACTTTGTTACCATAAATATACTGATGAAACTTATTACAACCAAATTGTATGGCAAATAATTCTTTTTCAATTTGAGCATAATTTTCCTGCGACTGTGTCATTGTTTTTGAACTAAATGCAATTGGACGGTTATTTTGCATAATAACTGCTCCTATAGCTGATTTTGATGCATCGACTGATAAAGTTAGTGGTATTTTTGGATCATAATGACTTAAAACTGTTGCATTTGAAATAGCCTCTTTCAAAGTTTTAAAACATTTTTCACAATTTTCATCCCATGACCATATAACATTATTTTTTAATAAATTTCTCAAAATTTGTGACTTATTTGATAAGTTTTCAATGAATGGGCCCAAATAATTTACCATTCCTAAAAATCTTTGTAAATCTTTGACATTTTTAGGAGACGGCAACTCTAAAATAGCTTTGACTTTCTCTTTGTCAACTTTTACTCCTTCCTTACTAAAAATATAACCTAGGAAACATACTTCCTTGACTAAAAATTTACATTTCGACTTATTTAATTTTAAGTTGACTTCTCTAGCCCTTTCCAAGACTTTTCTTAACCTAAAATTATGAATTTCTTCAGTTTCTCCATAAATTAAAAAATCGTCGACAAAAATTAATATACCTTCCAGATCTCCAAACAAATCTACCATAATCCTATAAAAAATTTCCGTTGCTGCGTTTATTCCAAACGGTAGTCTTAAATACCTGTACCTTCCAAATGGAGTTTGAAAAGTACATAAATCACTACTTTCTTCATCTAACTTCAATGACCAAAATCCAGAATAAGCATCTAGATGTGAAAAATATGCAGCACCTATAAGTTTTGATCTAATTTCATCGATGTTTTTTAATGGAAAATATTCTCTCATTATGCAGTTATTTAATTTTCTAGGATCAAGACAAATTCTTAATTTACCTGACTCCTTGACAGTTATGACAACAGAATTTACCCAAGAAGTAGGTTTAGTAACCTTTTCAATGACCTTCATCTTGTCCATGCGATCTAATTCCTCACGAAGTCTGTTTTGTAAGGCAAATGGGACTTTCCTCGGAGGATCAACGCACGGAACGGCATCTTGACGAAGTTTGAGATGAACGACAGGTGGTAAACATCCGAGACCCTGAAATATGTCATTATATTCAGTAAATAAGGTGTTATGATCATATTGAACATTAAATATTCTTTTTATAATTCCAAATTTCTGAATAGTTGGAAGACCTAAGACTGATTGACATTCTATATTTGTGACAAAAAATATTATTTTACTTATGACATTTCCATTGATTTGACATACAATATCACAATGACCAATAATAGGTATTTTATTACCTCCAAATCCTGACACTTTTGTAAAAACTTTTTGTAAAATTGTATTACATAAATTTAACTTTTTAAAGTTTGTCAATGACATTACATTTATATCAGCTCCTGTATCCAAGATACAGTCTAATGTTTTATTATTAATTATTATATCTATGTGCCATGCTTGACTTGAATAATTGTTATTATTAATATTTCTGATTGTTGCAATAAAATGACCCTCAGTGAAATTAGCACTGTCATCATTGGGTTTTGATGACTCTAAGTTTAAATTTCTGACTTTATTGTGACAATTATTTTTAAAACAATATTTAGCAAAATGACCAAAAGAATTACATGACCTGCATTTGACATTGACTGCTGGGCACTTGTAGCGATGATGCTGACCACATCTTCCACATGGATTGATATGACCACTTGACCTTGGCTGTGATGATGATGATGGTGACCCATGACGACTTGAAGATCCAAACTGACTTGATCTTCTTGAAGTTGACCCTCTTAGACTTGACTGACATGATGCTCTCGACTGTCTTGAAGTATTTTTATTATGACTGATTTGAAGAATATTTTCTGTGTGTGTTTGTTGGTTAATTTTCTCTGCATTGCTTTGTGACAATAAGATGGTTTTTGCAATTTCAATCGTTTTTTGTAATGACAATGTAGAATCTTGTAATAAGCGTTGACGGATATGATTTAAATTTGCACACATATTTGCAATAAATATGTCTCTTACCAGAGATTCTCTTAAATTTCCAAATTCACAATCCAAACTTAAATTTTCCAAGTCCAATAGAAAATTATTGATGTCTTCTGAATTATTTTGTTTTCGTGTAAAAAATGAATTTCTTATCATTGTTAAGTTTTTGTGAGGTGCAAAATATTCATCAAACTTTTTCTTGACTTGTCGTAGCGTGCTTGATTCCATGTTCATATTAAATGATTTGAAAATTTCCATACCTTTGGAGCCAATTGAATGAAGCAGAATTGCGATTTTTCTTTGTTCTGTAGCTTCTTCCAAACCTGACGCTACCAGGTATATTTCATAGTCTTGCCACCAATTTTTCCATTTTGAATCATTATTCATATTATTTGACAACACTTGCAGATTTGACAGGGCATGAAAATCATGTTGTATGTGTGACTTTTGCGCGTCCTTCGCCATTTTAAATTATACTTAATATTTTTCAATTTATGTTATTAACATCCAACTTCCAGTATTATTATTATTTATTATCGAGATCGCACTTCTGACACCATGTTTTATTCTATTTAATGTGGATGACTTTATATTAAAACACTGATTGTATTTTATGAGATAGACTTTTATTCTTGTGACGGTTATACAGAGAGCTTGTTAGCGTGACCACAGACGACAATACAATGTGTTACAATCACCTCTAGCACTAGTGATGTGCGACACCAATAGTGATGTTACAATTTACTTTAATTATTGTCTAGCTAAATTATTTACTTACTTACTTTTTATTATAATATTATCTACTTACCTATCGGTTATTATTTACCTTTTTTTATTTAGTTATTTTTATTTTTTCTTATAATCTATTATTCATACTTTCCATGTTGTAATTGTTAGTATGGTTACCCTATGCTTGTGTCTGATAAGCCAGCACAGGTACCTTGTACTTTAGTTAACAGAAGAATATTATTGTTGCCAACTTACTTAATAATGCTTCTTTTGTTGACTTTTTTGTTTTTTATTTTTTTCATACATTTGTTACTAAAATTTTGTTTATTTTTGTCTACCGGTCTCGAAACGTCCGTGTCATAAACTTTTATTTTTTGGTTTAAATTTAATTTAATGTTGTTATTATTTTAAATTTACATATATGTATTTTTTTTAAATGATATTATTGTAAAGCTGCACATCTTGATACAGGAATGCCCTAGTGAGATGTGCAGAGTATGCTTTTTATGTAAAAACTGTATTTTGAATGAAATAAATAAATAAATAAATTAAATAAAAAAATGTAATAGAATAGTATGCATATATACCAAAAAAAATCCCACATAGGCATCGCCAGTTCGTGGGTATACTTATTTTGTTTAGTGCAATTTATAAAACAAATTATTCCGTTTTTACAAAATTATAATTAAGAAAAAAAGGTTAAAAAATAGAAAAATTAAGGATTTGTACATTTACAAAAGGTAGGATGTTATAGCAGGTAAGTATTTGTGTCAATGGTAGTGATCCAAGTCTTTATTACATTTTTGTATATGCTGTAAGACAATATATTTTTAGATCTAATTTCTATAGTTTGATAGAGTGCATTGTAGATTTTTGGGGCAATGATAAAAGCATGTCTCTGCGCAAGCCTAGTTTTGTATAGTGGAACCTCATATGCATTATTTACTCTACTGCTAGAATGATTTTCGTTTTTTGTAAAATGTACATTTCGTGAAAATATATATTTCAGACATTGCATAAAGTAAATTTTTCTTATATCTATGAGTTTAGCTTCTTGAAATAATTGCAAGGAGGGGTAGGTAACATCTTTTTGCAACATTATTATTAGTATTAATTTTTGAGCTATTTCTAGCGGCTTAATGTGGTTATTATAGATACCCCCCATCCAATTATTCCATAAGATATTGATGATTGTACCAATGCATGATAAACCAGTTTCATTCTTTTGATATCAACTATGTTATTTAATCGTTTAAAAATGTAAGTTAAATACCTAAGTTTATTTACAAGCTTTTCTACGTGATTTGTCCATTTTAGTTGGCTGTCTATAGTAATTCCTAGGTATTTAACTGTGTTCTCCGGATTCATTTCTACACAGTTAGAACAAGCAACAGGGTTGCAAGTATTGTTGTGAAACCTTATATTTAGGTGAGTTAAGGGTGCCGTACTTTTGGTATTATAAAATGGAATATAAATAGTTTTTTTCATAGTTCAGAGTTAGAAGGTTTTAGTTTAGCCATTTTTTGACAATTTTCGATCATATGTTTCGACCTTTCAGAGACATCTCGCACAACTTTCAACCTTTCATCTAATTCGAGCCATTTCGAACAGACATCCGTTCTTGGATTCCCGAATCCAATATTAAATTTCTTATTGAAGATACATATTACGGAAAAAGCTTTTTTTTTTACTTACAATTCAGAATTTTGGGCGTTATATAGACGACACAATTTTCGGATATTCAATTCCGACGGCATGTAAATGCGGTTGGCGGTTTTGCTTCTGCAATAGTGTGAATCTCCGCCTTTTAAACTTTTAATGAAGGTTATCACACTGTCTCTCTTTTCTGCATAACGGATGCTTCGATGATCTCCGCCTCTATTTTCTTTGGGCAACTGCCCACCATTTTGGAAATGCCTTGTGACGTCACCTTGTACACAATCTTTTTTTATTCCAATAATAATTTTTGTATGCCCAAAAACGCACTTTGGCGTACGCGTATAAGTTTCCCAGGTGCATCGCGTACGAAATACTTCGTTGATAAATTTTTCTTTTTACTATTGGTAACTCTGCGGGTTTGCACGTTTGTAGTGACAGTATACTTAACGATATGAGAATCTTGTTTTTTTTTTTATCTTTAGCTATGTAAAAACCTTTGTGAAATTTTCTAACATCCTTTCCGCTCAGGTTCATACAGCTGAATGCATTTTTTTTGTTATAGCGGCATGTGGGCATTTTCGGTAACGTTTTCGACGAGTACCTAAAAAAAATTACAAAAATCATTCTCCATAACACGGTTTCTATGAAATACTAACAAATATAAAATACAATGATATTAGTATTGCTAACATATGGACCGGTATCGAACCAGGTTATGAATTGGCTAGCTCAGTAAGCAGATGAGACTCGTGTACTATCAGGGGTGAGCAGCTCCTTTAATCATCAGCTCGTCCATCGGTTAGGAGGTTGAAAAGGTCAACACACAATTATAACACATGGGTAGAAAGGCACAAGGTATATTAATCATCTCGAGAAATACAGGGTTGACATAGATCTCTCTCTCTCTCTCTTGAACGTAACGACAGGATGAAGCGTGGATTTTACATGAATTTATATGATTTGAACACAAGAAGGGGGTATACTGAGAAAGCTTACGATTCGCCTTTAGATGAGGTAGGGTACATCATGCCGAGTTGGTACCGCCCGCGCCCAAAAGGGCCGGTGGTACAGTGCTGGTGTGGTGAGGCACAAGATGATCTGCCGGAAGCGTGGTCCGACGAACAAAGGTTAACTTAGAATGTTGAATCATGTTAGTGACTTGACTACGCGTGATATTAATTACAAACTGGGACAAGATCGCGTCTGTCCCTATCATTACGTAATCTGCGCGCTCGAACATTGCGAGCGTTTGCGGTTCGCTTCCGCAAGAGACACTGTGGATGCCCCGGAGGTCGGTTCTAGGCTGGGGCAGCGCGGCGAGTTGTGACCCGTGTTGAGCTGTGAACACTGTGTGTGGTCCGTGCCGAACACGCGGCTGCCAAATGCGAGAGGAAGGTAGGGTAACCAAGCCCCATTTAATTTAGGGTAACTATCCTTCTAATTTATAGGGAGACTGTATTACGTAACAGTATATTCCTGGGTTTAATTTGGAAGAACTTTCTTATTTTCGATAAACAAATCTAGCACAACAAATCACCACCCGTCACTGTGTCAGTTTCATATGAAGAAAAGGGGTTATTTAACTTTTTTGGCGATTCTTATTAACTTGCCAGGTTTCAGGCATTCGCATTTGTTTCCTGGCTTTGTTATTAAGTGATAAAACAACATTTTCACACAAATCACTCATTATTTCTTGGTAAAATCGTTAAAAAACGGGACAGCGAAACACTCACTTAACGTATGTAAACACAATGCTCGAGCGTGGCGTCAGAGCGGCGGCCATATTGTATTTTAGCAAAATAATTGCTTGTGATTGGTTGAATCCGATATAGCGCGTTTTGATAGTAATTTTCTGTATGATATAGCGGATTTGGTTTCTCACTCGCAGTTTTAACACAATGTTTGCGGGGGTTTTTTTTAATCAGTCTACGCCGTAAAGCGGGCAATTTTTATCATGTTCGCGTGCAAAATTACGTTTCATGTAAAATAGCTATAACTTCTGAACTATTGATCAAATTTAAATAAAATTTTCAGTATTTTACCTTATTCGAAATCTTTCATTATGATCTGGTCACAAATTTTTATATTTTTGGATAAACAATTATGATATTTAAGTTTAAATTAAAAAAAAATTTAAAAAACTGCACTTTTGTCGTATTGTCGATTTAGTCATTTTATGCACATTCAACATAGTAAATATATTTTGTAAAATACACACCACCAAACACTAATATTGTTTAAAAGTATGAAATCGTTGGAAACAATTCCCTTTATGTAAAGGTACATCACAGAATTTACACATGTACCGGGTTTCGCTATGTATTTTGTGTACCGCGCACACACGACATCGCCTTCGTAGATTCTTATTTTTACCAGGGCCTTTAATCTTTTCCAATATATGTTTTCTCATATCCATCAATAGCCTTTTTGTCCATTTAGTGGTTTTTCGTAAAATAGAATAATACCAAAGATATTGGTCTGCTCGGTCAACGTCTTTCATATATTTATTGTAAACGATTATCATTACCGCAGTCCATTTTTATAGGGTATTTTTTATGAAAAAATATCCCTTTATTATGTAACAAATAACTAAAAAATATGTAACAAATAACTTTTCGAGCACAGCACACAAATACTTTGTACGAAATTTTTAAAGCGGAATATAGGCAGAAAAGAAAATAGAGAACGTCTTGAACGAAACAATATCGCTTTAACACTGAAGAAATTTAAAAAAAACGAAACATTTATCTTACAGTTATTTTATTTCAAGTGTATGTTTTATGACCACAGTCGGCCGGCCACCCGACCCTAAGGCCCTGTCCGCACAGCGTTTTAAATTCGCGCGAATTATATTCCGCGATCGGAATTACAACTAGTACGCACTGCGAATAAAATTTCGTGCGATTTTTGACAGTATAATATAGTTCTCGGCTAAGACGCACGTGTAAATGGATAACAGAACTAAAATTTTAATGTATCTAATTCTACGGCGGCGGCGTAACAGAAAAAGATGTCACGAACATTGGATTCACCCATTTATAGCATTGAGACCTATGAAAGGATTTTTCTTTATAAAACATCAAGAGCTGCGAAAATACAATAAAAAGTTTTTTGGGTATTACAGAATGACAAAAAAATCATTTGATAATTTACTACTACTAGTTGGTCCGGCTATTACCCATCAAGATTCGAATTGGAGAAAAGCAATTTCAGCTGAAGAGAGACTCTCGATAACTCTAAGGTAAGATATTCATATTACGTACAGTCAACAGCACATCAGGCTACCAAAAAATGACAATTTTTCTCAATCGACTATGTGCCTTACTACAAACAAGTTAATACAATCGATTGAAGACATTCGGTTGAAGACGTTTTGACAG
The DNA here is from genome assembly GCA_026573805.1 of Hesperophylax magnus. Taxonomy (NCBI): domain Eukaryota; kingdom Metazoa; phylum Arthropoda; class Insecta; order Trichoptera; family Limnephilidae; genus Hesperophylax; species Hesperophylax magnus. Next base: position 449,807 of record JAIUSX010000100.1, read on the forward strand.
TTTTGGGTAGTCTGAAGTGCCGTTGACCGTACCTATATTTCTGTAACATTCCAATGAATATTTAATAACCGACAGAGGTTAATAAAACAATAATTAGTCATATAGCATCATTTTTTTATTTTATTTTTTTTTTTTAACCAATACATTTTAACCAATATGATATTAACCAATATCTATACATAATATATAATATTAGTGGTAACCATACCTCCCTAATTGAGAAATTCTCGTGTTTAGAGAGGGAGCACTATCAGATTGACAGTACTGTACATACTTTTAACAGTTGTTACAATTTGGATGTATGTAGAACTACTTTTTTTATACATAAAAAATAATAAATTGGCATTTTTTTGGTACATAATGAAACATAATGTGAATTTTCATACATAGAGAAATTATAAGTTGGCATTTTTTTGTTCATAATGGAAATATAAGTTGGCACATCGTTACACATACTTAAATCTAGTTAATAGTAAAATGTTTTTTAAGTTTTTGTTTAAAAAAAAAAATTTACATAAATTTAACAAAATTTTACATATATAAAGAAAATTACTTAGGTAACAAAAATTTACATAAAAAAAATATTTAACAAAAATTAACTTTCATTTAAATAAAACATAATTTTTCATATCAAAACCACTCCCCTCTACTACGTATAAAGATCGACTATTTGGAAAATTTGAATCGAGAGAGAGCGCATATTGGGTTGGAGATTGATCAGGCTGAGATTGAGGAATGACAGTTGGATTACGAGATGGCTCGTATTGGGTTTGAGGAAATAGATCAGGTGGAGTTTCAGGAACTTCAATTGGATTACGAGATGGCGTGTATTGGGTTTGAGGAGATGGTTCAGGTGAAGTTTCAGAAACGACAGTTTGATTACGAGACGTGTAATGGGTTTGAGGAGATGGATCACGCTGATATTGAAGAACGACAGTTGGATTACGAGATGGCATGTATTGGGTTTGAGGGGATGGATCACGCTGAGACTGAGAAATAACAATTGGATTACGAGATGAAATTTGGGGAGAAGGAGATTGACGGATAGTATTTGGATAGGGTGACGGCATATTTGGATTGTAAAATGAATAGGATGGTGATGAAGATCGATGCTGAGACAGAGTGGAACTGGCTCTAGGTGGCATAAAATTTTCTTGTGTATGTTTGGTTGCTCTGTTAAGTGCATTGAGAATTTCAATTTTAGCGTAATGTTTTTGCTCTGTTGAAAGATTTTTGAGCATTGGTATGATCATTTCACAAAATGAAACATCCTCGTCGTATGTCTTATTTTGCAATAATTTCAATAATTCATCATCGCTATTATTCTGAATTCTGGTCTTTTTACGCATGCTCGCTTTATTTCTTCTATTTCGTGTAACTTCTGTGTCAGTGTCCTCGTCGGATGGATTAGTATGGTTTTCGGCATTGCTGTTGGTGCTTTCTGTATCTCTAATATTATTTGTCGTATCTCTGATTGATTTTTGACTGGATAAAAATGAAAGTGAACTCATGTGTATGTATGGTCGTTTTTTCTTCTTTGCGGCTTGACCGGAAACTACCGCTTTATCCGCTGCTACCTCTTTGAAGTACGTATCTTTAAGATTTTTCCATTTTTTTTGTACATCAGCTCCTGTCAAAGAAAATAAATGATTTTATTTTAAAGTAATTTAATTGTTACAACATTGTACAAAGGCACTACATATTAGGTACTACAGAAATCTCTTCCTGTAGGCCTGAGAGAGGAAATGTTACGTGTGTGCTGGTTAATATACTAACATAAACCGTAATTACATATACCTAAATACATACTCAATTAAAACGTACATACACATATATACATATATATATATATATATATATATATATATATATATATACACATATATAGATATTTAATTTTGCGTTAATTTTTCATATTATATTTATTATATTATTGGTTTTACATATTTTTTACGACTGTTGCAGGTACTTGGCTTTAGGAAATAGCTACCATTCGCTATATTATGAATATTTAATTGGTATCTCTACAATTGGCGAAATTATAGAAGACACGTGTAAACACCTATGGTCATGCTTACAACCTTCATACATGCCAGAACCTGATGAAAGAACTTGGTCCCATACTACCGAAATTTTCTATAAAAGAACCCATTTTCCACACTGCTTGGGAGCGGTGGATGGAAAGCATATAAGGTGCGAAAAGCCTAACGGCGCGGGTTCTGAATTTTATAATTACAAAAAATATCATTCCTTAGTTTTGATGGCGGTTGCTGATGCAAATTATAGTTTTATCAGTGTTGACATAGGTGCTTACGGCAGCGGTAGTGACTCAATTTGCATCGCGTTCAATTTGCAGCAAACCACAGAATTTTTATCCGCGCGTTTTTTTTACCGCCAGTGCGGATAGCCCTATAAGATCCCATGTGTCACAGAATTTGCGAAAAAAAAACGCGCGGTGAAAAACCGCTGTGCAGACAGGCCCTAATTCCACGAATTGCCAGGTACCTGGTACACGTCTCACGAGAGCTGACGCATAATTTTTACTTCACAGAGTAACCAACATCTTACGTTTCTTGTAATATATTGTTACTCTAAGGGGGTATTTCACCAACTTTAAGTAAGTTTCGAATAGCAATACTCGGCAAGTAAATTACAAAATCCATCCCACCATCCTCGAAGAGCGCTGTTCGTCAAGTAAATAGCTGTATAAACTACTCGGAAGTAATCCTTGCGAATAGCTCTTACTTTAATACCTACTACCAGTGCAAAATGGCGCCAAAGCTTTTTGACAGCTCAGAAGTTAGGTTGTGTTTTTAGTTACGTTGAAGAAGTGTCGATTTTTTAACGAAATATGGAGATCTCAGACATTTTAGACGATATTTATTCAGATGAAATGGCGGAGAGACGAAGAAAAAGAGTTTATAGGCAAAGAGTGAATTATTTAAATGTACTAGACGATGTCGAATTTAGATCGAGATTTCGTTTAACAAAGAAGGCTGTCATTGAAATTCACGACACGATAAAAGATAAAATATGTTCCAGGAGCAATCGGTATGTAGTGTTCTAATTTACATCTATACAATACATATTTTATGGAATATTCACAATGCATATTTTGCCTTTAGATCGTAACTGGTTCACATAATGTTTTCACCATTTCAGGAATAAAGCTGTGCCAACCATCATCAAACTTTTACTGACATTAAGATATTTCGCAACCGGTTCATATCTGATGTCTGCTGGAGACTTCAGTGGTGTCAGTAGATCATCCGCGTGTCGATTTATCAAGGAAGTCTCCGAGGCAATAGCATACCTTCGCCCTGTCTTCATTTGCTTTCCTGAGGATCTAGCTCCCTTGAAACAGGGCTTTTATAATCTGGCTTGTTTTCCAAAGGTCATTGGTGCTATAGACTGCACCCATGTTGCATTGTCTCCAAGTAAGTACATAACGTTATTGTATTTGATTCTGCACTGTAAATCTAAAGAGAGTAGTGATATAAAATTATGAAGATTTTGAAAACATGAATAATGAAAAGTAATTTTACATAATAAAAATATTTAGGTGTGCTATTGTAAAAATATTGTAATATAAAGTGTTAAATACATGCAAAAGTATATGTTTGTATACCTACCTGTATTTATATGAAAAACTATTTCAATACAAGTTTTATAAAATATATATCTTTGCGCTACATAACAACTAGTAAAGCTATATTTTTCTGTTTTAGATGGAGAAGATGCCGAGGTTTACCGTAATCGGAAAGGGATATTCTCCATGAATGTCCAAGCTATTTGCGACGCAGACCTCATCATCAGAGACATCGTTGCCCGCTGGCCTGGATCCAGCCACGACCAAACTATTTTTAACAATTCGCTGATTAAAGCAAAGTTTGAGGCTGGACATTTTAATGGCAGCATTTTGTTAGGGGACAGTGGGTATCAAAGCTAACATTATTTGTTCACACCATTACCACAGACCAACACCCCAGCCGAAAACCTATATAACGAATCACAAATTCGCAGCAGGAATGTTGTTGAAAGGTGTTTTGGTGTTCTGAAGAGCAGATTCCCCGTTCTGCGAAGACGTATTACGTTATCTATGGAGCGCACCACAGCAATTATTGTGGCATGCGCAGTGTTGCATAATATAGCAGTAAAAATGAATGATGCACCCTTTGTGGTAGAGGAAGTACAAGAAGTTGCTGTGGAATATGATGAAGAGCTAAATGATGAAAACCCAGGTACTAATGCAAGAAGAAACCTCATTCTTGGTTATTTCACCCATCTTTTAGACAATCGAGCCCGTCGTTAACAAAGTTTTCATACATTTTTCTTACTTAAACATTTATAATTTTTTAATATCTTCTCCTGTTTCCTTTTAATTGTAATAATACTACTATTGTAAATAAATCCTTACCTTTATGCACATACATTTTTAATTACTACTACTATTACATATTAGCACATAATTCTGTACTTTAATTTATAAATTTGAGTAGTAAACTATAAGGCAGGTTTGTGTAGGTGATGTGATAGTGTGAGTGGATGATCAAATGTTTTGTGAACACCTCACTAGGAAACCTTTATTAATAGTTTCATATTACGATAACTTTCTATTCTACTAGATGCTAAAAACATATCATTTTTATGAGCCTTGCAAGCCGAAGACCAGTAATAATACCTACATTATAGGTATATATGTGGGACATATTAATTTATAAAATATAATACAGTTACAGAAGGAAGCAAATAAATAGCCAAATATTGGTAAAAACCTATAAAATTTATTCAACTCTAAATTTGGTCTTCAATAATTTAATTTTTGTATTGTTTAATCTTTCTTTTGCCTTTCACGTTCCCGAAAAGCCCATTCTTTTTCCTTTTCCTTCCTTTCCCGTTCCCTAAATGCCCATTCCTTTTCAATTTCTTTTCTTTCACGTTCCCTGAACGCCCATTCCTTTTTCTTTTCCTCAAATTCCTCGATTAAATTTTTTTTTTGTATGAACATAATATCCTTCCGGATATCTACCACTTTCTTTGCCCCTTTCCGTAAGGCTGGGTGGCTTGCGGTACGGAGTTGCGGGACACTCCACCTGTCCCACTGCTGCGGCTCTGGAGGAGCAGCCACCTTGTTTGATGAGCAGGAAGGAATGGGCTCATCGGTGTTCAGCTCTTCTATGATGATTTCAGGTTCTGCATGGGCTTCTACGGCTTTGGAGGTGCTCGGCTCACACGGATCGTCCGGGTCTAGGAAGATTATCTGCCGGATTGGCTGTGACACGATTCTGCACGGTGTCGCCGGCACCTCAATTGACACCTCCATTGCAGAAATTTGGTTATCTGAAATAAATGATAAAATGATATGAAACATCATAGGTACTTGGTACTTAAATATGTGTAGATATTCCTACACTATATTCTTCTTACACTACTCTCTCTGTTCATTCGCTCTACATGCCCAAACCACCTGAGGGTCCCTTTCTTAATTTTATTCATTACGCTTACATCAGCCTTGCATTCTTTGCGGATCTCCACATTTCTCACGCGATCATACATGGTTTTACCACAGATATGCCTCCGAGATCTCATTTCAACAATTTTCAGTCTGCTTTCATCCTTCTTCTGCCACACATAATATGATTTGCAAAGATGTAACATTATAATACAGCGACTGCATCTTGTAAGATGATTTATCATTATTAGGTCCTACCTTTATGAAATAAATAATTATTATACATAAAAGTGATAGTGGTTTGAGCCAGAAGTCTGAATTTTATTAAAACAATATCGACTTACCAATGGTTCCAGCATCACTGTCGATGCTATTCATGTTTCCCTGGACGCTTAAGGTGATTAGGTCCTTAACTTTCAGCTCCATCGTGTCCAGGGGAACTGCTTTGCTGGGCCCTCCACCTGTGCTATAGTGCTCAGTCCTGATCAGCGCACTCTTTTTTCGGACAGACCTCTTGAAGCCCTCGTACTTTATTTTTAAAGTCTTTGATGAACGAAAGCACGAGGACGACGAAGAGTTGAACTCCTTTTCAATTCGAAGCCAGGCGGCATCCTTCTCTCTCCACAGCGCAGTGTCACTTTGTTTATTTTCAATAATGTCTTTGTATTTGTGAATCAAGTTCACGAGACTTTCGCATTCTTCCCTGCTAAAATTGATGCTACGCACCCGTTTTTCCATAATTAAACTATACTAAAATACAAAAAAACTAACAAAATAACACAAATACACGAAATATTGTTTTTATGAACAAAACTTATTATAACCTTAAACCTATGTAACCAATTATTATCTATATTAACAGCAAAAAACACTACTAGAATTTAAAAAAGAAACATATTAACTATTTAAAACAGGAGACGAATAAAATAAACTATGTTAATAACGAATTAAAAAGTAAAAACAGTTAAACAATTATATCTCGGGCGCTTGGCGGAAGAATGTGGGTGACAGCGACGTAAACAACATTCCGGTGTTTTGAAAATATGCATAGACAAGCGGCGGGGCGATAGAGCGGCGTGAACGCAATAAATGCAGCGTTGCCACACGAAGTATCGAATATTTGTCGTGTAGGTGCTTGCAAGATGTTTGTAGGTCGTGGGAAGTTTCTTGTTTACTTGTCATTTTAATCATTCGATTATCTTAATCAGACAAGTTGTTACTCGGAGTTTACTTGGACGTTTGTGAAATACCCCCTAAGTGTACAACGCATTTTGGCGTCTCCCCCGCTTTGCCAATAGTGTACAAATACGAAAAACCTTTTGCGCATCTCCCGCTCTCTACCAACAGTACGCAAAAGACGCGTTTAAGCGTCTCCCGCAAACAATGTGTTAACATGGTTTTTGGTCGTGATAAGGAGGGTTTTGTAACTCAATTTTAGGTTCCTCTCGTTGCTCGCAAAAATGTGAACAAGATGTCATACTCAGATCATTTTGTCAAAAAATCGGAAATAGCGGGTACAGAAATTATAGGATTCATATGTTGGTTATTCCGTTTCAGTCTCGGAGAATTTGAACAATTCATCAAATTTCAACGTTCATTTTCAAGTTCTGTTTTTATTTCAGTTTTGTCAAGCAACTAGCCTACAATGATGTAATAACAGAACTTGAAAATTCTTGCATTCCATAAATGAATCCTCTAAGTTCTTTGACATGAGCTCTTAGAATAGCATTAACATCAAAATCATCAGAACAATCGGCTTCTGGGTCTGAAGCCCCAAAATACTTCAAAACAATCTTGACCCTCTGCAGAAATGCACGGTACGTTTGATAGATTCCCCTATCTTAACAAACAGATTGCAATCTTTAGAGGTCAGGCGTCAGGTGGAAATGCTGTTAGTGGAAGATGCTCCGAGGAACTAGCTTCATTATGGATCACTTCGGCATCGGTGCGTAGTTGGGAAACACGCCCAACATTCGTACGCAGTTGACATTTGTCACATGAGAATGTGTCGCTTCTCATTTGACAATAATTTCTGCTGTTGGCTATTAGCTCAAAGTTCAATCCCTTCATCTATGAATTGCTCTCAATGTGATGATCCCGTTTATATTTTGTAGGCGATTTGGTGACATTGGAACATCAAGTCTCGCCCAAGTTCCAAATTCTTTGCGGATCAAATTTGAACTTTCGCAGGACAAACTCTAGATTAGTGAAGAATTGAGAAGTACTTTCTGGCTGTCTGATGACAATCTAGGGTTTCTTTTTAAAAATCCACTAAACCTTCGCTGTTTTTCGCCCACTCTTCTGGAAAATTTATGTTGTCGACCTTAAAATTCAAATGCAAGGTTTCTTCTTTGGAATTGTATTTATTCTGTCGCACATTTTTTCCAGCGGTCTTTAACCCTTTATAGGACAACTTTTGTTTTTAACGATACACCCTTAATGGTTTTATTTATGAATACTATATTCATTTTGATGAACAGAAAAAACTTTTTTTTTTTTTTTTTTGCTTAGTCTTTTTGAAATTTTTTGATTTTCCAGCGGTCTTTTTTCTGACCGGTGTCCATTTAGGTAAAAAAAAAATATATTTTATAAAAATTTTGTTTACATTACAAAAAGACAGTTTGGTAAGAAAAAATGTCGTTTTATTTATTTGCGTTACAAGAGAATAACTGCTTTTATAATTTTATAAAAAATTTTCAAAATAATAAACGGTTCTAGGGCCTCGAAGACTTCTTCTTTTGAACAGATTAATGGTACAACATAAAATCATAAACAAAAAATAATAAACAATTCTAAGGCCTTGTTGGTTTCTTCTTTTGATCAGATACATGGTGCGACATAAAATGTTAACAAATTCTAAGGCTTCGTTAGTTTCTTCTTTTGACCAGATAAATGGTACGGCATAAAACACGGTATGCAAAGAGCTACTTTGCAAATGTTGCTTGCTACTGAGCTTCGTACCACTTTCAGCGACGTGCTGCAATATCCACATCTACGAAGTGTACATTTTTCAGGATAATGATTAGAATTGATATCGTTAGCTAATGAAGTCTGAGGACGACCAATCCTTTTTCTTGAAGTAAAAGATCCTATCAACTGATCAGCCAATTGGTTGCGGAAGTGAAGATGTGTAATAGGTTTTTTTTCTTTATCCAATTTCTTCAATGTTTCCCTATATAAAGTGTACGAATTAACAATGGCACATTCAATAAGGTAATACCAGATTTTTAACCACCACCGCCTTGATTTCCACGTTATGTTATATGATGAAGCAAGTTGGTCAAATCGATCAACTCCTCCCATATACTTATTATAGTCTGCTATGCTTATCGGACAGGGCACATCATCTTTGCCGCCTTGCTTGTTGGTTCGTTTTATTGTTGTTGTTTTCGAAGGATCGTGAAAGTTGGACGCCATGCAAACTGCTTTCGTACCCCTGTCTTTCCATTTTGTTACAGATATAGAATCTGCCATAACACTGTCGTGCTCACCAAGTTTCATGTATTTATCTTGCTTAATTTTTGCACTTGGAAAAAATTTTCTGTTTGTTTGAATCGTGCCACAAGCAAACAACTTATTTGCTAGTAACTTCGATAGTAAAGGAATGGAAGTGAAGAAGCGGTCAAAAAATAAACAATATCCCAAATGTTCAAACATCTGTGACAATTGCATCACAACACGTTCTCTAAACCAATTTCGGGGTGTTGAGATGTAACTTCTTTTCCTTCGTAAACTTGGAAGTTGATCATGTACCCAGTAACTGCACAACATATCACCCAAACTTTGAATCCTCGCTTTATTGGTTTCAAAGGCATGTATTGTTTTAGTGTACATCTCCCTTTGAAACCAATCATACTTTCATCTGCAGAAAGAAATCTGCTTGGTGAAAATGCAGTCCTAAATACGGCACTGAAGTGAGTCAATAGTGGCCTTATTTTATGTAGACGATCAAACAGCGAACTTTCGCGAGGCTGCATTTTTTGATTGTCATTCATATGAAGGAAACGAATAACTTTTAAAAATCTCCTGAGGCTCATAACTTTTGCAATACGGGCAACATAAAAATTAGCATGGGTTGACCAATATAATCGTAAGCTAGGTAACTGGTGAAATCCCATTATAATAATGATGCCAATGAACGCTTTTAATTCCTCTATGGATAAATCAAGGGCAACATTTTTTTGCCTAGCATATTTATTACTTTCGTCAATCATGTGCTGCAGAATAGCGTGAGTAACAAAATTGAAAAAAATATTGATTGGTGAAGACAAATCTACCTCAATATGAATTCCTTCGAATTGTGAAAACTTGTGAGAAGTATACTCGGGAGGCGCGTGATGCCTTCGTTTCCGCCATTTATAGTAGGTCGCACTAGGAGAAGGAGTAACTTCCGGTGATTGATCGGGAATGTTTGGGTCTTCATCTGAAGAACAATCAGCTTCCATAATCCTTTCAATATAAGTAGGGTCCGACACCGCATTGACAGGATTAGAATCGAAATTATTCTTAGCAGCGCTCCTAGGAACTGAATCCCGAGGACTTGAAAGAACCTGGGAAATCTCATCTTCGGGATCGGAGTCTCCTCCAACCTCCGAATCCTCAGCTTGGTCCTCCGTAATTCCCTCAAATAGTGATAGGAATGCACCTTCACCCATGTCTTCAAGGTCTTTCACACTAAAACCTCCGCCACTCTTATTTTCCATCCTAAAACAAAGTAAAAACATAGTTTTGCGCTGCAATAAAGGCTTTTACTTATACATATAACATTCCATAACTATTCTACTTCAATTTGAGATATGTATTTCAAATAATTATTACAGTTTGAATGAAAACAAAAACAATAATTTTGATAGGAAATTTTTACGAAAATCATTTTATCAAGGATGACACATATCATCAAGAAACTCGATGGCGGGAAAATATCCACAAAAAATAATTATTAGTTGTAAAAGAACATAATATTATCATACGAAATTAAATGTATTGTGGTTAAGAAATTATTTGCAGTGTCTCTAATATGATAATCAAAAAGGGCCTACATTTTAGCTTTTGAGGTTAGATTTTAGACATAATGGTAAATAATTTGACTTTACTCGATTATTCCACATACAATTTTTAATTAAAAATACAAAAACTATACAGTATTGTGTATATAACAAATGTACTTACTTTGTTTTCAGAAATAACTCTCAATGTTAGAGAAACAATAACATAAAAATAAGTGTTCTTGTAAAACTGGCAGCTGTCGTGTTGCTAAATGGACGCAGGTCTAGAAACTGACCAGGACGCGGTTTTCGTAAATTTACTCAACATGTACGAACTTCGGGGCGGTTGGTTTGATTCAAGACCTCCGTGCGTTACCTGAGAATGATTACAACCCATAAGGGTGATTATAACTAGTTAACACAAAGAAATATAGACCTTAATATTGCAGGTCTCAAAACTATCCGTTTTTAGCTTATGACCTATAAAGGGTTAACCTATAAGCTGCTCAAATAGCGCTGCCATACCTTTTTCGCCGTGCTGGATTAATTTACAGAACAATATTACTATCAAAAATACGTATTTTTACATACTTTTATCGATGGAACTCCCGTAAGTCGTCTGATTATCTTTTATAGATGTTGCTGAGACATAATTCACTTCACATATTAAGTTTTCATAATGTATTTACACAATAAACTAACAAAAACAACACAGACCGTGTGTTCCTCAAAGACTTGCCAGGGTAACGGTGGAGCAGAGTCGACTGGCCTAGGCCAATGATACGTACCTCTGGTCCACCAGAGGCACCGGACTCGTTTGACCGGGCTGTATCCATGCTGGTGGTGACCCCTCCGGGAGAATTGTTGGTAATTTGGACCAGGAGGGGTAGGAGCTGCTGGAGTTGGAGCTGGTTGTAGGGCTGCTTTGACTGTGAAGCTGTTGTCACAGGAACTCTACCGCATCCGCGATAGATAGATGTGGAGGGCGGTGAGTCTTCATCTGCAGAGCGTGCCATCTCAGGAGTTTGTCATATTTTCTTGAACGAATCTCTCTGCAAAGTAGTTTATGTTTTATTTTATCCAAATATATAATATTTTCGCTTAAATTAATAAGAAATTCTTTTTTGCTCTATTCAAAACTTTCTGGTAGCACATCTGGGTTGCCAGTCATTGACACCATGAATTTATTCATTTTTAGATGAACGCGATTCTTTTTCCTCTTGTACCGTTGACTATATGATGCTCTTTTTTGACATTTGGTTTCGAGATATTTTGTATGTGTACTAGGACGATGAAAAAAAGATTTTTGTAAATTGTGCAATGGGGCTCTTGTGTTAAAAGAAACCACAGCACCACGGCATAAGATTGTCTCATTGAATAAATTATCCTCTTTCCACCCAGTAACTTGGCGATTATTCCATTGAATCTTTCAACTACATTACTGTCCACATTGTGTATGAGACTGTGTGCTTGTGCACCGACGGCAGATGTTATTAAAATGATTCTGAGCCACGGTGGGCTTTCTTTGAGCATCTTTAACAAGTCGGAGTCACCCATCTTTTCCGCAGAACAAAAATAATCTACACTTGCCATGGTTTCCGAAAACGATTTTTATTGCCAAGGGAATTGTTAGAATTTTTATTATATTTGATGGAAGAGTTGACAGCCTCACGGAGAGACAAAATCTTACCAATGCTTACTAATTGTCTCAATTTCTTGGGAATTTTCGTATCAGAGACAAGAGCTGAGTGATTTCTATATTCACTCTTTTCCACTGTATTGTCCAAGTAAGGTCGGGCTTGCAGTATTTTAAAATACGTTCTGGATTCGCCATTGGATACTAAATGAGCATAAATTAAGTTATATTCTTTTGCTGACTCACTAAAACCCTGAGAAAACCGCTATACAATCAGTAGAAGTTTCCTGCCATTGTAGAGATACTTCTGAATGTATTCGTATATAGTTTTGGAGACATTGTTGATACAATAATACAACAATACTGTCACCCACCAATGCCTCAATCCTGGATTCAGAACTCGTATTACATACAAAGATGCACAATCGTCATCAGTCGAACGAATGTTTTGATAATTGCGAAAAATGCGTAACCATAAAATAACCTAATAAGTATTTATAATCTTGTTGAGTAGGGGAACAATAATTAACCCCTCTGGCCTCCCAGCTCCAAGACTTGTATAATTTTAGAAGACAGAAGAACAGTGGCGTAGCATGGATCATTTTTTTCTGTTTTGCTTTGCAAATTAAGCAAAGGCAATAAAAAAAAACATTAGTACTATTTATAACGGGGTAAATTAAAGTCTTGGACACTTTTGCGCCAGAGATTGTGTAGAGAAGAGACCGCAAATCAAGGGTAGAGAACCTAGCTACCCTTCCAGCCGGTCCAGTGTGGCCACCCGCAGCATATTTTGAATCTTCCATTCGCCAATCTATGTAGTGTGTCCGAGGTCCGTTGTTGCGTTTACACTCGACCATCCTGACTCTCCATTGTGACCTCACAAAGTAAAAAGAAAAACATATTAGTTACAAGCATTAGATCAAATAAGCGACTCTCGAAATAACTCTCGGTCGTCTGCACAGTATCATCAAAGTTACTTTTCAATTCATCACACAGACCAATTTAAAACACACAGATAGTCTCTACCGGACATATCTCATACCTCTATGATATATCAACACATGAATAGCTACTACCGAGCATATTCAGTCACCAGGATAGTTTCTACTGAACTATCCCAGATAGGTTCTACTGAGCATACCCAATTATTCCGATCGTTTCTACTGAACGAATCCCGGATAGCTTCTATTGAGCAACCCAATATGCCGCGGGAAGGGTCGCTCCAGCGACGACTTCCATTCGGGTCACGACAAATCATAATTATCTAGGTGGTCGTACCACTTTCGGGCCGATACACGCAGCCGCGTCTGCATATAGCACACCTTCGTGTACTCGTCCCATCCGTGCACCCTTCCCAGAACAGATATTTACCTTCGTAATCTTCCTTGATCCTTTTGGCAGAAGGAACCACACCGCTGGTACCCGGTAAGATATTAAGTTCTGGAATAAACATATTTATCGGTGGACTGGACACCTACGCCAGTGACATTGACTGTAAAATGCCGGATTCCTCTCGGGGGTCCCTTGGGTAAAGATTTGCAATGAAACACAACTTCACGAATGTCGTCGAACAACTGACTGGTTGGTCCAGTTGTTTGCGTATTTATTGGGTTCGAATTCAACAATTTCTACACGTGTTAATGGGGAGCAATTATTCTTATATCTAAACAGAAATATTATAAGGCGTCATAGCGCCGAGAATTAATTACTAAGGTCCCACAGTTTGTCATGCGAGTAATCCATCCTTGAACTGGCGATATGACACGTGTGCAGTGTTTTAAAATCTTATCATCGTGCGAGATAAGCCTCAAAGAAGTCGGCATCGTAAAATGTGTGATACCAGAATATTCATTTTCTTAATTATTTAGGTACATCCATCTGCTGGGTTAACCGAAGTTCGTGTACTAAACATAGCATATTATTTCTTTTCAAGTAACATTTTTTTTTTTTTTTTACTTTATTTATTTTCATTTCTTTACATATATTATACATATTAATAGATAGTATATAATAACATAATATATAATACAAAATAGTATACACAAGAAATGAAAACCCACTAAGGCACTGCCTGAGTGTGGGTAATATAAAATGATTACTATATTTCAAGTACCTAAAGTATAATATACATTAGAAGAAAAAGTTTTTTTTTTATTATAGTTATTAAAAAGTAAAGAGAAAACATTATGTACAATAGTTTATAAAGTTTCAGCAAGTGAGTTGTAGAAAGGATCAATAAATTTATAGTAAAAGCGTTTCAATATCTGCGTCATTCAGCCATAATTTTACCTCTTTTATATATTCTATCTTTTTATTTATCATTTGAGTTTGTAGTGGTAGAAGGTTAAATGTACGAGGACCAATGAAACTGCTATGTGTCTGCATTAATTTAGTATTGGTTTGGGGGGTGTAAAATATATTATTTGTTCTTATACTCATTCTGTTTTCATTTATTTTGAAATTATTTTTGTTTTTAAATAAATATTTCATAGTTTGTAATATAAATAATTTACGAATGTTAAATAATTTAGATTCCTTGTATAATAGGTCGGTCGAGAATGTTTTTTTTTTGTTATATATGATTTTAATTATGTGTTTTTGAATTATTTGTAGAGGCTTAATAAATGTATCAGGTGCACCACCCCATCCTATTATGCCATAAGTGATTGCAGATTGCACCAGGGAGAAGTAGATCATTTTCAATTTTTCAGCGTTTAAAATTTCATTGAGTCTATAAAATATGTAGGTAAGATATCTTAGTTTAGAAGTGGTTTGATTAATATGTGATTTACAATTAAGATTAATATCTATTGATACTCCTAAATATTTTATATTTTTGACATTAGCGAGTTTGTTGCAGAGGAAGCACATTTCTTGATTGCAAGTTGTATTATGGATTCTAATTTTAAGGTTTTCTCTTGGTTTGTTTCTTATGTTTTTATAAAAAGGTAAGTAAAATGTTTTGCTGTAGTTTAAGACAAGTTTGTTGTATTTTAACCATTTTGAAACAAGTGAAATACATACAGTTGCTTTCGAAAAAGTTTCTGTCCAATTATTACCATCCACTATTATTGCCGTGTCGTCGGCTTAAGAAACAATTTTACCAGGGATTACAAAATTACATAAATCATTAATATAAATTAAGAATAAAATCGGGCCAAGAACAGTTCCCTGCGGAACTCCGTTTTTTATCTGTTTCTCTGAACTATAATTATTCCCAATTTTTGTTTTTTGTGTTCTGTCTTTAAGATAGTTTGATAGTAATTTTAGTGTCTTTTTTGAAGCCCAGTCGAGTTATTTTTTTAATGAGTAAATTATGATTAACGGTGTCGAAAGCTTTTCTTAAATCTAGGAATATGGCAAGACATTTCTTTTTTTTATCGATAGATGTATAAATATGTTTTGTCAATTCATATATGGCATCCTCAGTGCTTAGATCTTTACGAAAGCCGTATTGGTTTTTTGATAGAATTTTATATTTTTCTAAGTGTTCAATGACTCTAAATTTGATGCATTTTTCGAATATTTTTGATAGGTTTGAAACAAGGGATATTGGTCTGTAATTGTCTAATTTATGCGTATCCCCAGATTTATAAATAGGTATTATAGTGGAGATTTTAAATTGTACTGGAAAATGACCATCTTTGAGGCAAATATTAAAAATATGTTGTAATGGCGTTAATACATGTTGTTTTATTTTTTTTAATGTATCACATGATAGTCCATCATTTCCCTTAGAGTTGGATGGTTTAAGGCTATCAATATATTTTTCAATTTCATTAAATGTAATGGGAGAAAAATATTCTATAAAGTTAATTGAATCGTTATTAGAATCCAATTGAGAAGATGTCTCCATATAATCATCATTAACATTAATGCCGGAAGATTCAAGTACCTCGTCTACTATATTTGTAAAAAAGTTTGTTACGTATATAATCGTAACAAAGTAAGAACTTCTCCTTCCCCACATAAAAGGAACTGTGTGGGATGCGCCTGGCAACACTTTTCTTCAAGGTGGCAAGATTGGAATCGGAAGGAAGGAAGCAGTCATTCTTTATTTTTTGGTTCAACGGCTTGGAGCACCGTGGAATCATAAAAACGACGGATCACAGCCTGATCGCCATTTTCAACTTACAAAAGGCAGATGGATTAAAATGGCAATCTAAATATCCCGGCGAGGATAACTCTAATAAGACCAATGGATTGGCAATACAAAGCCACACTTCAAATCCTCAAGTAAGATGTAAATTTGCCTACCCTCCGCTAATTCTGGAACCTCAGATAATATTCATAATTGCTACCTGCTTACCGATGAAATGGATTCACAAGGAGAATCCATTTGAAGCCATCGCTCGCCCGAGCGGTATAATTATTTTGACAAGATGACATCGTACCTGGAAGGCGCAGTTCGCAATAATTTCAAGACTTGAAATGCCCGAGTAACGTATTAACTTCTTGCCCAAAGCTAGATTATGATGTATAATACTTCTCTGTACTTTGTGCGACTCATATCTTTAAATTATATCTATCTAATTTACACTCATAAATTTATCTTCTTATTACAATAACCTAACCTATGAATGCCAGCACTCGTTGTCCACTTAAACCCTGAAATTCCATCAATGGTTTCCTGTTTCCCTTACTCAAACAAAAAAACAGGTGGCGCTCAAGATAAATTCACGCCAAATGTTAACTTCGGCGTTAACAATGGCGCCCAACGTGTTCTGGTTCGGATTGGCATTCATGGATTGGGTTTATTTTGTCTTGTTGTGTTTGGTGATCTGCGATCTGTAGCAATCCATCGATCCATCAAATATTTATTAACATGTAATTTTGTTTGCGATAATTGCGGTAATTCTAAAATGTGCGAATAACATTCCTCATATGCTAAGTGTTAATTTTGCGATTATTGTGACATGGTAACAATGTGATATGAAATCTTGAATCATACTGGTCTGTTGAAACGGATTATTAAGTTGACACTTTGGAACTTGCGAATAATATTTTGCAGTTTCTGTTCGATAGAGTGGCAACATTAGGAAGTGAAAGTGCAGTTTTCTATGGTGATTTAGTTTGACAGATGTAAAAGAACTAGTTTTGCTTGCGTAATTTGTTAAAGTAAAAAAAAAAATGGAGTTTAAAACGATTAAAAAGATTAATACGCATACGAAAGTGCAATTAGCTGGAAAATTAACGGACCGAAACATTGTGCCTTTACTGACTTTATCTGGTATGCGTGAACAGGCAATAATGTTCAATAAATCGGTGAGGGAAAAACGTGATGATAAACAATGTTACGATCAATCTTCAGAAGACCCTGCGTTGTCTGATAAATGTAGTGATCCAGGTACTTCTGCGACTAAAGTATTTCGTGTAAATTGTAACGCTTCACGTGAATTCTCAAAATGTAAAGGCCTGATTAATTGGGATCTAAAATTTGACGGGAAAACTGATGTGAAAGTGTTTATTGACAGAGTCGAAGAACTTAGTAGAATACGTTTGATATCAAATGAGGATCTGATACGATGTTTTCCGGATATTCTAGACGGAACAGCTTTGTTATGGTTTCGTACAATTTACACGGAAACTCTTTCGTGGCCAAAATTGAAGTGTGCATTAATTAGTAGATATCAACCTCGCGATGCACAGTTACAAACGCGTAAATTTATTTACTCCGTGAAGCAAAAAAATAATCAATTGGTCTCCGACTTCTTTTTAGATCTCAAAATAGCAAATTTGAAGTTATATAATCCTATACCGCAGGATGAATTGTTAGAGATTGCAAAGGAAGCTATTTTAACGGAATATGCTAAACTTTTAGTGACAGTTCATGTGGGTGATATTGATGAACTGGAACGTTTTTGTACTGACTTTGAGAGACTGTCAGTCAAGGATGAAAGTAACATACATAAATCGATCAAATCACGGGATATCAATGATTCAAGTTCAATATGTAAATCGACATTTGTACCGAAATGTAATAATTGTAACAAACCTGGTCATTATTATAAATTTTGTCCGGAAAGAGTTGTGCGTAGTAATGAGAAAAACTTATGTAACAAGAATTTTAATTCAAATAATAATAATAATCAAAACACCACAACCACAGTATCTTGTTCTGTTTGTAACAAACCAGGGCACAGTTCTGAGAGATGCTGGAAACGTAAATTTAATGAAAGAAATTCTTCTGCTTCATCGAATGAAGGTAATAAAAATAATTCCAATAATAAAAATAAATTTTTTATAAACTCGAACAAGTCAAAAAACTAAGAAGCAGTCGATCTGCGCAGCGTCTTCCGTCTGATCAGCGGAATGATGTCTGTTCTGGTTGGCTGCCCTTGGTGAATTCTCCTGAAGTTGTTCCTGACTTCGAAGGTAATGGCCTGCCTCGAAAGTTGGAACAACCAAAGGATAATCGTCCTTATGCCAGTTTTACTGTATTAAATAAGGAGTTTTGCGGTTTGTTAGACTCGGGTGCTTCCTTAAGTTGTATAGGTGATACTATGTATAAAAACTTTGTTAAGTTAGGTATTAAATTTAAAGAATCCAAAACATTCGTTACGACGGCTGACGGTAAGCGTCAGACGGTCCTGGGTACCATGTTGCTTCCCGTTGTGTATCAGGGAACATCAAAATTAGTTTTATTTTATATAATTCCAGCGTTTACGCAAAAGTTTATACTGGGAATTAATTTCTGGAAACAATTCAAAATTGCTCCAGAATTGTTTACATCAATTAATTCCGATACTTTGTCTAATACAGTAGTTTATAGTGAAATAGGTGATGTACGTTCTATAACGCCTGCTTCTAAGTTATCGTCAAAAGAAAATTCTAGATTAATTCATATTATTGATAAATTTCGTAGTATTTCGTTTGAAGAAAAAGGTTTAGGCCTAACGCATCTGGTCCAACATAAGATTGAGACCAATTGTAATCCAATTAAACAAAGATATTATCCTCTTTCACCGGCATGGCAAAGACAGCTTGAAGCTGAGTTGGATGAAATGTTAAAATTAGGAGTTGTCAGACCGTCCCGGTCGCCGTGGTCAAACCCTGTTGTAATTGTTACTAAAAAGGATGGTTCGGGGAGATTATGTTTAGACAGTCGCGCTTTAAATAAGAATACATTACCTTTCGCTTATCCCTTACCTTATATATCACGCATTCTGGATAAATTAAGGGGAGCAAGGTTCATCTCTTCAATTGACCTCTCACGCGCGTTTTGGCAGATACCTTTAGATAAGGATTCTTGTGAAAAGACGGCCTTCGTAGTCCCGGGTCGTGGTCTATTTGAGTTTGTACGTATGCCTTTTGGTATAAAAAACGCAGCTAGTGAAATGCAGCGCCTGGCAGATATTTTATTCGGTCCGGAATTTGACGAGAATGTGTTCTGTTACCTAGACGATCTAATCTTAATTTCTGAAGATTTAAACTCTCACTTTAACCTGTTAGAAAAGGTATTTCTTAGATTAAAAGAAGCTGGTTTAACAGTAAATCTAAAGAAATGCGAGTTTTGTAAGCATGAACTTAAGTACTTAGGTTATATTGTGGACTCGAAAGGCTTGAGAACTGATCCTTCAAAAATCGAGTGTATTAAGAATTATCCGGTGCCAAAAAATTCTAAACAACTCAAATCTTTTCTGGGTCTGAGTGGATACTACAGAAGATTTATAAAAGATTTTTCTACTATAGCAGCTCCGCTTACAAAACTTTCTGGATCAAAGAACGGTATAAGTAAATTTATTTGGTCGCCGGAAGCAGAGAATGCGTTTAACTTGCTAAAAAATGCTCCTGTTTTATCTTGTCCAGATTTTAAATTGCCATTTGCAATACATTGTGATGCCTCTGGGGTGGCAATTGGAAGTGTTTTAACGCAGGTGTTCGGCGAAGAGGAACATCCTATAGCATATTTTTCACGTAGTCTTAATGTACATGAACGTAATTATGGAATCACAGAAAGAGAACTGTTAGCGGTTTTAGATTCAGTTACGCATTTTCGTTCATATATTGAAGGTTCACATTTTAAAATAGTCACAGATCATTCAAGTCTACAATGGTTAACTACTCTGAGTAATCCGAGTGGGAGACTTGCGAGATGGTCGACACGGTTATCCCAATATTCATTTGACGTTGTCCATAAGAAGGGATCTTTAAATACGGTTCCCGATGTTCTATCACGTGTAGAGGTGGCTTTAGTTAATGATACGTTAGTACCCATTAGTAAAGATAAATGGTACATAGACTTATGGTCCGGTTGTAAAAAATTCCCTCAGCGCTATTTAAATTTTCAAATACGTGACAATGAGTTGTACAGACATAGTAAAACACGTTATAGCTTATGTGAGGACACGGCGTGGAAACTTGTTGTTCCAGAGGAGAAACGTAAGGAAATTTTAGTAAATCAACATGAATCTGATTTAGCCTGTCATCCTGGTGTATTTAGAACGTACAAAAAAGTACAACTGCGTTATTATTGGCCAAATTTATATCAAAACGTTAAGTCCTTCGTAAATAACTGCTCCGTTTGCAAGGCACATAAAATTAGTACGTCTCCCCCATTAGGTTTATCAACTAATCATAAAGTGGTTACAAAACCAATGCAGATGCTATCGGTTGACTTGGTAGGTCCGTTACCTCGTTCATATTCTGGTCATAATTATATTTTGAGTTGCGTTGATGTGTTTTCTAAATACTGTTGGCTGTTTCCACTGAGGAACGGTACCGCTCCTAGTATTGTTAAAAATATTGAAGAAAACATTTTCTTGGTGCACGGAGTTCCGCATTCTTTAGTGTGCGATAATGGAAAAGTATTTGTTAGCAAAAACTTTAAAAACTTACTTGCTGAATACAATGTACCAGCTCCTTTTTATAACACTTTGTATACGCCACAAAATAATGTCGTGGAGCGTTACAACCAGACAATAGGTACCGCTCTCTCAATTCTGGTAGAAGATGATCATCGTAAATGGGCGAAAGTTTTACCACGTGTACAAACAGCTTTAAATAATTGCGTAAATTTTTCTACAAACTTTACGCCATATTTTCTCATGCATGGTAGAGAACAAATCATAGATGGTAACTTACACAAACTTATAGAGTCTTCTAATACTGCGGCGCAGGATACAAGACAAACGTATGGGAAAAAATTAGAAGAACTAATCCCAATATATGAACAAGTTACTGATTCTCTATTTAAAGCATATAAAAAAGGTGCCAATCACTACAATCTGCGTAGGAAGTCTGTAGTTTATGCAGAGGGCGATATAGTTTGGAGACGAAATTTCGTACAGTCTAGCGCGATTAATTATTTTGCGCAGAAGCTCGCGCCTCGATTCGTATGTAACGTTGTTGTAAAGAAAATTTCTGATTTAGTATATAAACTAGCAGATTTGAACGGGAAAATCGTTGGTGATTTCCATGTAAAAGACATAGTTAAGTCAAATTAAATGGAAGACATCTAACCTAGCACGTAGAGAAGTAGCTATCCTCTATATGTGGGGTATAGATGACTCTCGGTTTATTTATTGTTTTGGTCGTGGGTTCTTTTATATCAATAAATAAAACATGGATGATTGGATTGATGGATTGCTAAAACTAATAAATTTTAGGATATTTCTATGTGTTAGGTTAACAAAGACATTTGCTTCAGTGCATCGCAAAATTGATGTAAAGAGAATTGTCTTTTCTTTAATTTTATGTAAAAAGTAAATTCCTGCTTCTATGTATTTATCGAGACAAGTTACAAATTAGTATAAGAAATAATATAAAGTAAACTTAAATACAAGGTAAATATAAGGTAAATATATAATAAAATAAAAAAAAAATAAAATAAACAATTCTCCGTGATTGCATCGAGAAAAAGTGTCTTTAAAAAAAAAAAATACATAAATAAATTGTGTCTACGCGATTGTTTTTTTTTATGTTTATATAGCGTATTCACATGTGTAGCATAATTTTATATGATAATTTTACTAAATTAAAATAGAGTTGTATAATTTTAATGATAATTGCTTAGCTTTAGTGCTATATTGATTCAACACTCTGATTTCCGAGTGATGGGCAGATTACTGCTTAAATAAATATAGGTTAATTTATATCATTATCGTTTACTATTAAACTCCTAAACGAGTTTTCTGTTCCTTATAGTTGTTAAATATCATGAAGTATTATTGAATTAAGACTGTATAATATTAAACTCATTATTACTTTAACATCAGAAGCATTAATGTATAACATTTCTAGCTGCAGCATTAGATTTACTTCAATGGGCATTAGGGAGGAATTCTTTATGTGGGCAATATTCTCCGAACATTTACAATTTGAGTATAAGTGAAGTGACTGGTGCAGTGATTTATATCATGAACTGATTAGGTCTTAAAGTGTACCTATGTCCACGAAAAATGTTGAACTTTTCTATTTCCATTAAAAAAGGAAACAATTTTTTAAACTATTAAAGCCATGATATATATGTTGTGTACTTGGTAATTCTGATGTAATATAAGTATGTTAATTTGTTTATAAAAAAAAAAAAAAAAAATTTTTTTCCAAGGTGGTTTGCTGCAATACCATTTCGGGTATGTTTTGGGACTTCCGGAATCCTAGAGGATATCGAGATGGTGTTGGACAAATCTATCTTTCGCTGTGCGAGAAAATTTGTAAATATTATGGTTTGTTATATAAATTCTTTTCTAAATTTTCCTTAATCAAATAATTGCATGAATATTTTTTTTGTCAATTAAGATGCAATACCAATTGTTAGCATAGTAATTATGATGTAAAAAAAAAAAAAATAAATAAAAAATAAAAAACAGAGTTTTGGTTAAAAATTTGGTTTGAGTCTTGGCTAATTTTGAGTAAATATTAGCATAAGTAGTTGCCTTTGAGACTATAAAAAGTTAATTAACAGTAGGATTTGTATGGTTAATAAAAATAAAATAAAATGGTAATAATTTATACTGTTACTACAAGATTTATTGATATTTAAGAAATATTTGTTAGAAATAAAACAAGAAAATACATTGTAATAATTTATGTTTCTATATCAGCTTAGATTAGTTTTTTTCTCTGGGCAGAGTTTTTAAGTTGTCAAGAAAATTTGTGGGCAAATTTTCTTCAGCGGCGAGCGGGGAAATGTTACGTATATAATCGTAACAAAGTAAGAACTTCTCCTTCCCCACATAAAAGGAACTGTGTGGGATGCGCCTGGCAACACTTTTCTTCAAGGTGGCAAGATTGGAATCGGAAGGAAGGAAGCAGTCATTCTTTATTTTTTGGTTCAACGGCTTGGAGCACCGTGGAATCATAAAAACGACGGATCACAGCCTGATCGCCATTTTCAACTTACAAAAGGCAGATGGATTAAAATGGCAATCTAAATATCCCGGCGAGGATAACTCTAATAAGACCAATGGATTGGCAATACAAAGCCACACTTCAAATCCTCAAGTAAGATGTAAATTTGCCTACCCTCCGCTAATTCTGGAACCTCAGATAATATTCATAATTGCTACCTGCTTACCGATGAAATGGATTCACAAGGAGAATCCATTTGAAGCCATCGCTCGCCCGAGCGGTATAATTATTTTGACAAGATGACATCGTACCTGGAAGGCGCAGTTCGCAATAATTTCAAGACTTGAAATGCCCGAGTAACGTATTAACTTCTTGCCCAAAGCTAGATTATGATGTATAATACTTCTCTGTACTTTGTGCGACTCATATCTTTAAATTATATCTATCTAATTTACACTCATAAATTTATCTTCTTATTACAATAACCTAACCTATGAATGCCAGCACTCGTTGTCCACTTAAACCCTGAAATTCCATCAATGGTTTCCTGTTTCCCTTACTCAAACAAAAAAACAGGTGGCGCTCAAGATAAATTCACGCCAAATGTTAACTTCGGCGTTAACAAGTTATTAAAACATTCTGCAATGGTCGATTTGTTAGTTATTATTTCATTATTTATTTTAACCTCATTTACAATATTTGAAGACATAATTTTAACATAGAACAGATGTTTACCTTCGTAATCTTCCTTGATTCTTTTGGCAGAAGGAACCACACCGCTGGTACCCGGTAAGATATTAAGCTCTGGAATAAACACATTTATCGGGTTAACCAAAGTTCGTGAACTAAACATAGCATATTATTGCTTTTCAAGTAACATAGAACAGATATTGTCACGTCTGTGGTCACGTCTGATGAGCATGGTTGGTAATCCAGTGTAGTCTCCCAGGAATTACACTTCAAAAACACTCGCAAATAAAACCATTTTTTAATCCAAATAACTGATTGTATATTTCAATCTCTTCGAACAATACCACTCGAACAAAGAACCGGCTGATCTCGCGCAGGAGTCAAAACGTCTGTTTTATGTTTGGTTAATTTACACGGAAAGTCTCCGAAGGATCGGTTCATGGTATTCGCGTGCTCTTTTCCATTTTTGTACAATATTAATTTGTCCCGCAAAACGCAACGCACACCGCGGCTCGTCCTCTCCCGTATTGTTCCCGATCTTCCTACCCATGTTATTTAGCCCGCCCGTCCAACCGATCGCAGGGCAGCCACCCGAAAAAACTCTCAACAAAACAATAATCGGGCACTACCCTGGCAATCCAAACTTGCATAATTCTTTTACGTTACAATATTTACCTTCGTAATCTTCCTTGATTCTTTTGGCAGAAGGAACCACACCGCTGGTACCCGGTAAGATATTAAGCTCTGGAATAAACATATTTATCGGGTTAACCAAAGTTCGTGAACAAAACATAGCATATTATTCCTTTTCAAGTAACGATTTATATCTTGCATGATGTATAAATTCAATTCTGAGGTGTAATTAAGTTACACATTACATGGAACACTGAAGACAAACAAAGGGATTTGGCACCTGTATTTTCGTGACAACGGGTCTGATATTGTCGTAAATCTGGATAACTACCAATGTCGAGAAGATTTAATGTCGGCAGTGTGCAACTTCGAAGCGATCCATTGGGGTTGTAACATTAAATCGTGGATGGGTGATGTTAGGATAATTGTATTAATTAATGATGGATCTTTCAATTGTGACATTAATAGGTAAATTACCGAATACAATTATCTAGACATCTACGCACACGCACTAACTCAATGTAGGTAGGTAGTGATGAGAACTGATAAGGAAGATTAAATAAAGAATATTTTAAATATCAAAAGACGCTAATTTATTAAAACAATTATTAAAATAATTAATCAAATAAAATAAACATGAGACTCTATCAAACAACTATCTCCGGGCGTGTCAAGAATAAACGTGTGTTTAACGCCATCTTGATAAGATTTTGACTAACGAACATGTAACATTAATAAATTTAAAACATTTAAATCTTGTAAGGAATGTCTGAGCGGGCGCCAGCGAGTTATAAAATAACTACGCAAGAAGTTAAAATGAGTAATCCCTATTTGAATTATAAGTACATTGTTAAAAAGTTATAAGTGAAAAAGACCTTCCGTAGTTTGCACAGTAGACCCTCATTGTTCTAGCGTCGCACGAACACACCGTATGAAACCGAGTCCAGCAAGCAACTGAGCTCGACCAAGTGCTCTCCGCACTCATAGCTCGAAACAATAGTGCCAATTGTAGAATGTTGACCAATGATTATCTTAATCGGGTAGGAACTGCCCGTCCAGAAGTACGCACTGCTACATTACCCCCCTTCCAAAGGAAAAAAAATTTCGGCACGATAATTTTTTTGATATTTTCCATATGCCTCCAAATCCAAGTCCAATAAGTGGTAAAGAGTCACAAAATGCAGATAATGCCTTAGAAGAAGAGTCCAGCACGTTCTGTAGAAGTCCGTGATGTGCTCGCTGAGCAAGGATTGAAGCGCCAACACCCAGGAAGTAGAAGGAAGAATTCTCGCTGATGGAATATCTGAATGACCCTCTTCTGACATCAGTGAAGAAGATTGAACTTGCTTGGCGAAGATAATGAGCCCCGATAATTGTATCACCATTCTCCAATGTTGACAACAAATGCAATCTTGAGAAGCTGCACCCTCTTTCTGATAGCAGTGAACGGCCAGGTAGTATCCTATTAAACTATTCCCGTAGAAGAATGTAGCTTCCCTGAAGACTCGATCTTGAACAAAATTGCTTCCTCGAAGAATTGATAAAAGTTTGTAAATCATGAAATTTTGTATTATCTTGAGTTATCTTGACGTGAAGAACCGAAGAGTGATGAAGGCGACTGAATTCCTTGAGGCAAGTGAAAAGAAAGGTATGCTATGCTTGACAAAATGGATTACTGAGCAAGGAAATTAACAACTACTAAAGTGTAAACAAAAACTTGAATAGAATAACATTAGCGCATTGGAATAACCAAGCGCATTGGATGCCCTCTCCAGCCGGACTCTCCCAGCCTATCGCCTAGCACCGCAGTGAGTGGGCTGGAACCAAACGCTCATCACTCCTGGACAGCCTGAACCCCAGATTCCTACCCACCCCTCATACCTTTCCATTCCAGACCTTCCTTTCACTTCATACCCTTAAAAACAAAAAAATAAATTAATTAAAATCATGAATATACATAAAAACAAACTTAACATCATTACAGCGGCGAGTAGCAGGCGTCCCCGGTGCGGGCCAAAACTGTTGGTAAATTTTGCCAACATTCGCGGTCTGCACACTAACTTAAATTCTGTTCATCACCATCTTTTGTCCCAACGTCCCAACCTTCTTTTCCTATCCGAAACTCAGATAGCCGAGCCGCCAGACTCCTCCTATCTGGACTGCCCGGGCTTTACCCTTGCAAGCAAGTTCAGACCCAAAGGAGGAGTCTGCCTCTATAGTCGAGCTGACGTCAACTGTGTGCGACTATTGAGTCTGGAAAACTCCAGATTCGACGTAATGTGGGTGCGCGTCAATCTTGCCAGTACGGCAAGATTCTACGCATGTCTATACCGCTCACCGAACCATAGCGAATCAGACACTGACGAGCTCTTCAAACATTTGAGAGACACTATTGATGATCTCTTGCCCCGCTACCCTTCGGCCGAGTTTATTGTTCTGGGGGACTTCAATGTTCATAACGAACCATGGTTGAAGTTCTCAGGGCCAACGGACTCGGCTGGCCGACAGGCGGAATCCTTTGCCATTTGCTACGGATTAGAGCAACTGGTTCAGGAGCCTACAAGGGTTCCTGATGTCCAGACTCACCGTTCCAATCTGTTAGACCTATTCTTAACTACTGTGCCACAGGGTTATAAGATTAACGTCACAGCGCCTCTGGGATCATCTGACCACTGCCTAGTGACAACATCAATCCCCGTTAGCCTCAGACCAACCAATGAGAGGCTGAGGAGAAAAGTGTGGCACTATAGGTCAGCAGATTGGTTCGGTATGCGGGCCCATTTCAACGCTTTTCCGTGGTCAGCTGTTTGTTTTCGGACTTCGGACCCTTCAAGATGTGCCCAGGAGATTGGTGAAGTCATCAAATCGGCGATGGATGGCTTCATCAATCGACTACTAAAGAAACTGGTGTGGGCTCAAAGCCGTGGTTCAGTCGACAATGCTCCGAAGCAGTTCGACGAAAAAACGCGGCTTACCGAGCCTACAACACATCTCGAACGCCCGAAAGCAGATCAGCATACAACAAATCGGCAAAGGAATGCAAGAGAATCATTAATAGGTCAAAATTCGAACACGACCTGCAGATCAGCAAAAAGCTGGCTGCCTGCCCGCATGGCAGCAGAGCATTCTGGTCCCTTGCGGGCTCAATAGGTCGGAATTTTTGCAAACCCAGTTTGCCACCTCTTACCAGACCTGACGGCTCACTAGCAAACACCGCCACCGAAAAGGCTAACTTATTAGGGAAAATGTTTGCGAAAAACTCGACCCTCGATGACGGAGGTGCTGTTCCGCCGTCGGTTCCTCACTGCGGCTCCTATATGAAAAAGCTGAGGATCCGGCATCGGGATGTACTCCACGTTATACGGGGGCTCGATGTTAACAAAGCTAGTGGACCTGATGGAATACCTGCCCTGGTATTGCAGAGGTGTGCTGCGGAAATAGTTCCAGTTTTGACAAAGCTCTTCAAAATGTCCCTGAAGTGTGGCACTGTGCCCTCTGGTTGGAAAAAAGCGGTCATTCACCCTATTCCCAAGAAAGGTGACCGCTCCAACCCGGCCAACTACCGCCCCATAGCGATCACATCAGTTCTGTCCAAAGTGATGGAACGTGTGATCAACGACAAACTGCTCACATACCTCGAGAAGAACAAAATTATCAACGACCGTCAATACGGATTCCGGCGGAACCGCTCGTGCGGTGATCTTCTCGCGTATGTAACGCATGTTTGGGGGCGGTGCCTGGAACGTCACGGTGAGACCCAAACGGTCGCACTAGACATATCCAAGGCCTTTGACCGGGTCTGGCACCGAGGACTTGTCAACAAATTGCCTTCTTACGGACTTCCCGCATCCCTGTGTACATGGATTGCTGACTTTTTAAGGGATAGGTCGATTCAGGCAGTTGCTGACGGTTTCACCTCATCCTCACACTCTATAAATGCTGGCGTCCCACAGGGATCGGTTCTGTCTCCGACTTTGTTTTTGTTGCACATCAATGACCTTTTGACATGTGCACCGATTCATTGTTACGCGGATGACAGTACAGTTCATGATAGCTTTTTGTTTGACAAGCCCCCAAAGGGCACACAAACTCCAACGGCTCGGAGGGCTTTGAAGCAGAGAATGGACGGTTATCTCGAGAGTATTTCCTCCTGGGGTAAAAATAATCTCGTCGAATTTAATGTTTCAAAGACCCAATCCTGTCTGATTACGTCTAAAAGGGATCTAAATGATAACCTAGTCTCCTTCAACGGAAGCAATCTTCCGAACAGGCCTTCCATTGATATGCTTGGTGTAACTATAAGTGACCAGCTCAGGTATGGGGGCTCCATCGAAGCCAGAGTAAAGCTGGCCTCTCAGAAGCTGGGCGTACTGTACAGGGCCCGCAGATACTTTAATAGTACACAACTGCTGACCCTGTACAAATCGCAAGTGCGCCCTACTGTCGAATTTGGCAGCCATCTCTGGTCCGGAGCCCCTAAATACCTGATTAAAACCCTTGACTCTGTGCAGAAACGGGCGGTCCGTTTGATAGATTCCCCAATCTTAACGGACGGACTGCAATCTTTAGAGCACAGGCGTCAAGTAGGTATGCTGTCCTTGTTCTATCGGTATTACAATGGAAGATGCTCTGAGGAACTAGCGTCATTGATCCCTTCGGCACCGGTGCGTAGTCGGGATACACGCCAAACGCGCGCCCAACATTTGTACACGGTTGACATTTGTCACATGAGAACGGGTCGCTTCTACGATTCGTTCTTAAGTTCAACAGCTCGGCTTTGGAACGAACTGCCGGCCTCTGTGTTTCCTCCCTCCTACAACATGGGACTCTTCAAGACCCATGTTCACTCCTTCCTCTCCACAAAAAGACCCTCCACACAGCATCCCCAAAGATGACATAGGCCCTGAGGAAAATTATTTTCTTAAGGGCCTCCTGTGTGGAGTTAATATAAAAAAAAAAAAAAAAAAAAAACAAATGAAAGGATAGACTGTAGTAAAGACTAACAAAATTTATTAAAAAAAAAAATTTATAAAACGAGTCTAGCTAAAAGTGAAAGCTGAGCGCCCAACAAAAGTTAAATTTGAAGCTAAAAGAAAACACTATAAAATGAAACTAATAACGTCTATATCCACATTGAAGTTACTGCCCTCTGCGAGCAGAGATGAAAAATTATAAAGTTATCCCAGAAACAAACCCAAATTCATAAAAAGATAGATGTAACCGGCTCAAACAGAACCATATATTGATGACCCAATATTGACAAAAATACAGCTAAGTCCAAATGAAATTGATGCGACTTGTCTTGAGCTCAGAGAGAAGCCACAGCAATTGCATGTGAAAACGCATAGTATTTGTTAAAAGAAAATGTAAAAAAAAATTACTCATTTACATTCTTAATAATATGAACAAACATCATTTTAATAATAATTCAAGCCAAGGACATTAAGAGCAAATAAAAGTAAAAAAAAAAAAAACTTCATGAAAGGATGCAATTTTTTTTTAAAAGTTAAAAATATGATTATGTAAATCTCAAATAACCTGAGCGAGTGAAAACTCACTAAATTACAAAATAAATATTAAAAAAAAATAATTAATTATTAGATTAATTATTATGACGTAACATTTTTTTTTTTTTTTTTTTTTTTTTTTTTTTTATTTGAAAAGTGTATTAAACAAAGAAAATACCATGCCAATGGTTTCCTAAAACCAGAGAAAAATAGAATGTTATGAGCATCTGAGGCTGTCGCGGAAAACTGCATGAAGTATTTTCTAAATTATTGAATTAAAATAGTCAACCAACACCAAGGCAAACTAAGGTACTAAAGAACAACATATAAAGAACAACCATGCACACAATTAAAATGACACGAGGACAACCTCGGTACAGAGCTGTTAAACCGAAATTCAGCTTCGTATATGCCATAATTGAAATACAGTATGTCCCTCTAGAAAGGACAAACCGTACCTCAAAACAAGTCGCCATCGCGTACTTAGTTCATTAAAGAACAAATAGTATCATCTCACAAAGTAAAATTAGCTAATAAAAAAATCCCTCGAACAGAAAAATAGCACAAAACAGTGGCCAACTTATAACCGGATTACCAAGTTGGGCGGTATTATAACCGGATTTCAAGGTTAAGGGCACGTTGCGCGCCTTTATTGACGGGATTTAATCCCACATTAGGTAACATGATGATAAAAAGTGTAGTAATAAAAGAGTCATGAATTACAACATATTATTTATTTCTACAGCGTACAAAACCAGAGCAATCTAGAGATCTCTATAATTTTCATAATTGAATTTAATCTTAGGGCGTGTGCGTCGGACCGAAGGTCTTCCGCATCGGACTTTTTAATAATAGGTAGCAATGTTAAAAGGTGTGACTGGAAAAGTGAAATTAAGAATAAGTAACATGAGAAACGTGTGTGTGACAAAGTATTCTAACCTGTTATGAATAGTAGAGGGCGCCAAACATCATTTTACATGACGTTAAATTTAGATGAGAATGCAATGACCAGCAAGACGAATTATAATATGTTGCGTCATTCTTCCCCAAAAGATCGATGTCTCGAAATATTTGTCCAATGTCGTTTGTAGCGTTCGCTGCGTCTTCCGGGATTGCGTCTACCGCCGGCGGGAGCCGTATTGGTACTGGCCGTTCGGGTCCGCTCGAGTTGCCGTCTCACCTCTTCTTGCCAGAATTCAGTGTTTCCATACTCCGAATAATCTTGAAATGTAGCGGGTAGTAAAGAACTGCTACAAACTGAGATTGTGAACTTCACTGCCCTAGGATAACGCATAAAATGATACAATGGATTCAAATCGTGAGATTACAAAATGTTCAATACAAAATGATTGCACTTAAATCCAAAAAAAATGTGGATTCAATGCGTGAGATTAAAAAACGTCAATCCCCCGCGTTGAATCGGAATGGACAAATTACTCCCCAAAACACATACTACACATGTACACAAAGACAAAACAAAACTTATACTAAAATACACTCAATGTGAAGACACAAAAATACCAGTCATGTCCTCACAATGAGAGTACACAAAGAAAAATTGCAAACCTGAGGGCAAGGTAAGCAATAACCTAATTTATAACAAGAGAAAAGGGATTAATTCTCAAATAAAATATAACGATTTCAACATAAGAAAAAATAGTTCATCAATTAACCCACCCCAAGATCAGTTAGCTTCTTCTAACTTGATTATATCCTTAACATGAAAAGTTCCCACAGGTTTCCCTGTCATATCCGCTAATTGATAAGCAACCGGCGATATTTTGCAAATAATTTTACTACGTATAAATTTGGGGGCTAATTTTGCTGAAAAGGATCTACCAGCGTCTGACAAAGCAAAGGACCTTCTCCAGACAATGTCCCCAACCTCATATTGAACGTCCCTACGACGCAGATTATATTGTACCTTATTACGTTCGTATGATTGTCTTAAGGACGTGCGAACTTGGGAGAAAATGTCATTTAATTCATGTAAATCAGATGCCCATGAATCGCGTTTTGAGAATCTAATGTCTTCCGCGTTAAAGTCTACACCTTTGTAGTCATTTCCCGAAATTACAATCTCTCTACCAAAATTAAGGAAGAACGGAGTATAGCCTGTGACTTCATGAACAGCCGTGTTTATAGCCAGTTCAATTTCAGGTAGATGGCACGCCCAGGATCTGTGATCAGATCCCACAAAAGAACCCAGGGCTGCTACCAACACCTTGTTTACACGCTCAACAGGGTTATTCTGCGGGTGATATCTGCAATTATAAAACAAGTGACGGATATGAAATTTATTGGCCAGCGCTTTCATGTCACGCGATATATATTGTGGGCCATTATCCAAAACAATCGTATCTGGAACACCGAATTTATAAAAGATATCATTTTCCAAAATTTCCGCAATAACACTACCCGTTGCTTTCCTAAGTGGAAAAAGTCTAGTATACTTGGTAAAGAAATCAGAAACCACTAAAAGGTAAGTATAACCCTTTTTGTAAGAATTAGGGTAAGGACCTAATAGATCTGTCGCAATCATTTGCCACGGCCTTTGCACCAGTTTCGGGTCACCCATCAAACCAGGAGGCAGTAAGTTAGAACTTTTATAACCTAAACAAGTATGACATTTACTTACAAAAGACTTCACATCAGCTGCCATTTTTGGCCAGTAGTATTTAAGTTTAATCCTATTTAACGTTTTTAAGATGCCAAAATGTGCACAAGAAGGCGGAACGTGATTTTGAACGATGACGTTTTTCCTACACTCTTTTGGGAGAACTTCCTTCCAGTCATAAGACCTGTGTAGAGCCTCCATGCTCTGAATGTGTTTGAAGATGACACCATTGCAAACTTTAAACGCTGGAAATTTTCCCGGATTAGCCAAAATTTTTTCTTTCAAACTTAAGTACCAACGGTCGGAAGTGGAAAAGGACTGATTAATCAAGTCAACATGTAAAGGGTCACGAGACAGTGCGTCCGGAACAATGTTGTCTTTTCCGCTCCTATGAATTATTTCAAAATTGAACTGCTGAAGTCTAACCGCCCACCGCGCTAATCTACCCGACGGAGACTTTAAGTTTGTAAGCCATTTTAGACTATAGTGATCAGTGATCACCTTGACAGGAATAGGCGAACCTTCAATATAACCCCTAAATTTCTCTAGTGCAAAGATCATAGCATTTAACTCCTTCTCGGTTGTGGAGTGATTTTTCTCCTGTGCAGATAGTGATCTGGAAATAAAGGAAATAGGGTGTTCTATACCATTAACGTCAGATTGAGAAAGGACCGCCCCCAAACCGGTGTTCGATGCATCGCAACTAATTGTAAAGGGTTTACTAAAGTCGGGACAAGCAAGAACAGGAGCCTTGACCAGAATATTCTTTAATTTAGTAAAGGCAGCATCAGCCTGTTCATTCCATACAAATTTTTTACCAGCAAACTCCTTTTTGGTTAAATTATGCAAAGGTGCTGCAATTAAAGAAAAATTTAAAATGAACCTTTTGTACCAAGAAAGTATACCGATAAACCTACGCAAGCTCTTTTGCGACGTTGGAATGGGGAAGTCAACGATTGCTTTCACTTTTCCCGGGTCAGTTCTCAACCCATCCTTATCAATCACGAAACCTAGGTATTTAAGGGAGTCACGACAAAAGACTGACTTCTCTACGTTAATAGTCAAACCCGCAGCTTGTAACTTTTGTTTAACACGTCTTAAAAGATCAATGTGTTCTTCAAAGGTGGAACTAATGATAATTATGTCATCTAGGTAACAAAAAACTTTCCCATCGAACTCCGGACCCAAAACCTTGTCCATTAGCCTCATCATCCGAGAACTCGCACCATGAAGACCAAAAGGCATTGTTACAAAGTGGAATAGGCCTCGTTTAGGGATAGTAAATGCGGTTTTCTCTTTAGAATCTTCCTCTAACGGGATTTGAAAAAAAGCATCATTAAGGTCTAAAGTTGATAGATAACGTGCTCCTCCGAGACTATTTAAGATATCAGATATCAACGGTAGGCTATAAGCGTCCCGCCGCGAGACCGCGTTGAGTTTTCTACTATCCAAGCAAAGTCTAAAAGAACCATTTTTCTTGGGCACTAAAACAATAGGATTATTCCACGAGCTATTGCTGGGTTCTACTACTCCCAGATTTAATAGTCTGTCAAGTTCTCTGTGAGCTTCCGGCAATAAATGAGGAGATATCGGATAAACACGTTGCTTAATAGGTTGACAATCACCCGTGTCAATGACATGTTTTTCAAGAGACGTTCTACCCAAACGATTACCAGAAAAGGCTTTAAATTCCAGTATAACGTTATTTAAGATTGATTGTTGAGATGAATCTAAGTTCTCAAAGCTATCCAGTCCTCTTACCTCAGACACGCAACTATTGTCAGAGTCATTAGTCATTAATTTAGTTAACTTGGGACAAATGTTAAAAACTTTCCAAAAGTCGCAACCGAGGATGATGTTAGATTTTATGTCTGGCATAACTACAAAATTAAAAATTTTCTTAACATTACCAAGAACTACCGGAACCGCAATTTTGTGAACGCACTCCACAGTATGACCCGTAGCAGAAGTGAGTGAAAATTTTTTCTTAAGAACAGAAAGATTTAACCCTAGATTTAAAAATTTACGATGAAAATTATTACCAATAATTGAGATATGCGAACCAGAGTCAAGAAGGCCAGAAAAGTTGGAACCCAGAACCTGGAAAATGATGTGTGGACGGCCATCCCTTTTAGCCGCACCCACCACCTTCGAGGTCCAAAGGTTCTTGAAGAAAGTTCTGGTTTCCGACAGCACAGCAAGCCGATGCCTGGCGGTGATGTCAGCGAACGGTGTCGACTTGCCGCCCGCAGACAGGACCCCCAGGACATCTAGTTTTTTGCCTGCCGGCAGTTGCATGAAGGCGCCTTCACACCAGGACGGCCACAGCGGAAACATTTCACCTCCCTAGAACTCATATTTGACGGGCTACGTTTACTGAATTCAAAAGATTGACGATGATTCCTGAAATTGGGATTATTCTGAGACATTCTGTTATTCCCTCTGCTAAATGCATTATTTGAGGAGGAATGAGAAACATTATTAAAATTAACAGTATTTGCATTTGACGGGGAAGGTCTGGAATCAGACCGACTGTCTGCAAGTTCAATCATTTTTCCCAATCTTTTCAAACAATTAATGTCCGAGATGACAGAGAGCGATAATTTTTGAATGTATCTCGGTAACATATTACATTGCAAAATTTCCAGAATTTCGTCATCAGGTAATTTTGACGACAATTGATTGTTTAAAGTCAAGACCCGCATTATGAATGAACCCAGGTTCTCTTTTTGTTGCTGGTACGTGGCTCTGATCTGAGCAACTAAACGTCTTTCATGGTCCAGAAGCTCAAATTCTTCCTTTAGAGCAATTACAATATCCGTCCATGACTTGAAAGAAGAACGGTTGACTCTAAACCAGTCTAAAGCATGACCTGAAAAAAGTTCCACCGCAGATGAAAAAAAGAGAAGCTGTACTTACGTTCCGAGATATAGACAAATCGTTGACCCGTTCAATGAAATTATGCACGTTCCCAGTACCGTCGAAGGTTAAGTTCCATTTGTGAACCGGAACTGTGTTAGACGCGACCGCCGAATTTGCCGAAGTAGTGCCATCCTCTGGTTTAGACATGATTAACGCACGACTTCTTGTTAAAATGGTCGAATCCGTCATACCTAACTAACAGGGTAGGTAGAAAAAAAATTATTAGAACATGCAAGCAACAATACAACAACCACAATCGCCGCAAAACACAAAAAAATATAAAATAAGTGTGACGTCAGCGTACTAACGAACACGATAATAAGACGAAAAACGTCATGAGTTGTGCCAGATGAAAAGCTGCGTAAAATGAAGAATTAATAAAATCTCAGTGACACGATGTATTTCGAACAACACCCGAACATCTACCATGCAAAACGAAAGGTCTTTTTCAGGGATTATACAAGAAATTCATAAAAAAAAATCAGACATCGCAATACAAGATTAAAACAAGGAAAGAAAAAATACTGCATTATTATTTAGTCAAAAATTAGGTTCACCCACAAGGGCTGCCATTTGTAACATTAAATCGTGGATGGGTGATGAAAGGATAATTGTATTAATTAATGATGGATCTTTCAATTGTGACATTAATAGGTAAATTACCGAATACAATTATCTAGACATCTACGCACACGCACTAACTCAATGTAGGTAGGTAGTGATGAGAACTGATAAGGAAGATTAAATAAAGAATAATTTAAATATCAACAGACGCTAATTTATTAAAACAATTATTAAAATAATTAATCAAATAAAATAAACATGAGACTCTATCAAACAACTATCTCCGGGCGTGTCAAGAATAAACGTGTGTTTAACGCCATCTTGATAAGTTTTTGACTAACGAACATGTAACATTAATAAATTTAAAACATTAAAATCTTGTAAGGAATGTCTGAGCGGGCGCCAGCGAGTTATAAAATAACTACGCAAGAAGTTAAAATGAGTAATCCCTATTTGAATTATAAGTACATTGTTAAAAAGTTATAAGTGAAAAAGACCTTCCGTAGTTTGCACAGTAGACCCTCATTGTTCTAGCGTCGCACGAACACACCGTATGAAACCGAGTCCAGCAAGCAACTCAGCTCGACCAAGTGCTCTCCGCACTCATAGCTCGAAACAGTAGTGCCAATTGTAGAATGTTGACCAATGATTATCTTAATCGGGTAGGAACTGCCCGTCCAGAAGTACGCACTGCTACAGGGTTTTTGTTTTCGATGGAGAAATGGCAGCCACAAACGAACGCATATCTCGCTAATATAGAGTAGGATACGTATTCCATTCTGTCAATTCTCCAGTCCCAACCTGCTCTTCTCAAAGCTTCTGTGTTTTGGGTATTTATGACGAGTGGACTGTCTGTCATACAGCCTTTCACACAACACAGCTTGATAACTTTATCTTCAGACATTTTCACACAACGACAATCTGAACTGTCAAACGACGTTTCAATGGCGTCACATGGTTTCCGGGGGAAGTGGAGCGTAGCCTCTCTTTCTGTTACACGGGTCTTATGCTAGAGAGAGTGAGAGAGAGAGATCAAACTATGACGGCTTTTCATTGGTTAGGGCTGTGACGACATCATCAAAAAACCAAAAAAGTATCGGAGTTATACCCCCCTGCTGCTGAATTTGCACACCCTTGTATGTTGAAAACACTGGATCTAGCCAACTGTTACATAAGGTATAAGTGAACAATATAATTTGGTTTAAAACACAACATTCTTTTGACATTCTGATGTGCAGTAGTTATAAAACTGGATAGTTTCCTCTGCAATCATCTTCAAGAGCCAAAAAAATACAACATTTTCCTGATTGAATTATTTTCCATGAACTTGGCAAGGAACTTGTATGCTCATTTAAAAAGTTGGCCACAACAATAATAAAATGACCACTTTCCAATATTTTATGCACAATTCTTGGACAAACTTGGAAAACTACACACTGCCCACCTTTGGTCATAGGCAGTACACGCCACTGGTTATGTATTGTATGTGTGTGTGTGGGTCCAATCATACTGGCAATATGTGGGAGATATAAAAGTAAATTCATATGATAACAAAATAAAATTCAACCAACCAGTAGAAGTAACATTTGATGCCAAAATATACTTACAAGCCAACACTGCAATTGCAGTGCTTCACAGCGCGGGCAATTCTTCGCCACTGCAAATGCAGGGGTGTATCCCCTACAGGTTAATGCTCGGGATCTTGTATCGTGTAAACATGCTTGTAGGCACTATGGGTTGAGTAATGCTGGTCAACCCAATATAGACTATAAACATGTTGCAGGATGCGTATGTATGTATTCTTCACATTGGCTGGTATTAATATTGTAGTTGAATGTGTGGCACTCATCAAAATTTCCATAAATAAGTATACTTCTTACAATTATAAAAAAGGACATTCATTTATTGTGAGCTGAATAAGGGGGTTTTTCACTATCTCTGATTATGTTCTGACTAAGCACTAATCCGCGGATTAGTCATTTTTTCGTTTTCACTATATCTAAATAACGCTAACGCTCGGGTTAAAGTTAGATTTGACTAATCAGTGCTCGAACTTCACGTTAGGCGCTATTCCTCGAATCAAAGATGGCGTCAAAACATTCCGAGTTTAACAGCTGAGAAGTGAGTCGAATTTTGTAGAATAATTTGAATGCTTGTATGATCCATCCTGAATTATTTGATTGTGTTCAAAATAAGAAACAATGTATTAATTCGACACGAATCTATCTAAAATGACCTGATAATCAACATAACATAACCAAAAAAATGCACACTTCGCGGTGTGCGGACTGTGACGCATGACAGCCGTGGCAGTAGATGGAGAAACTGCAAACATTTTGCGATGTTGCCAGACTATTTCGAGTGTTATCTATCCGGCAGCTCGAAACAATGGTGAAACGGTCGCCGTTGAATAACGAAGTTATTATGAACTTTAAAGCCAGCCAACGGATAGCTATTCAGATATTTAGCCCGACATAGTGAAATACCCCCTAAATATTAAACGGTCCATAAAGGTGTATTCTGACATGTCATTAGTAACTGTTCTGTTGTTGCTTTTATTATAATTGGGTTATGAATTTGATATGTTTGACATCTTCCTATTGCATTATTATATTATGCTTTTTGTTTTATGTAATTCTGTTCATTTCTTTTCATAAGAAGAATATCTATAAAATTGGTTGCATGTTTTTTGTATATTTAAAAAAATTGTATTTTGAAATTCTATCACAAAGTCACCCAATGAATGGTGGTAAAGTTTCCATGACAAAACACAACATTGAAGAAAAAGAGCAAAGAAATAACTTAACTATTCTTTTATCATATTCTGTTTCGTCACTTTTTAATTTAACTGGATACTGAAACTAATTATTCTAGGTATAATATTGTAGTTACGTTTTGTATTTTAAATCTGTAAATAATAAAAAACAAAGACGCTATCCGTATCTGTCTGTTTTTGAACATAGTTCTTCTAAACTATGCAATGGATTTTCACTATCATTTGGAGAATTTCTTCTGGAAGGTTAAAGATATAAAGCATATATAGAAAGTACAAATAGTCGATGTGGTAAAAAAAATATTTTTGAGCGCTTACATTGCTAACGCTGGCTAACCTTATGATATACATCGAAATAATGAACTACTGAATTTGTATCTTAAAAAGGCCACAAAAAAAAGTATCATTAAATCACTGACAGCCCTGAATTGTTAATGCCAAGTTGCGATGCTTACTCAGCTATTCCAATTACAATTAATTTTGTGGGTAACAATAAACTCACTACTGACTATTATCACAGACACCTCATACTTCGACTTTTGACAGGTCTTAATTTCAACTATTGTTACACTGGTATATATTTCTTTTGATTTATGCATTGTCTTAATGCACTTATAATAACTGCATCACTTGCAATAGTGTTTTTGTGTACACATTAATTGTTCTTTAATTTATTGCTATTATTATTCTGTTTACCACTGTATGCTTGTAACTCGATTATCACTGTATTGTAAAAGCCATTTTATGGCGTTGGAATAAATAAATAAATAAAACTTTACCCCAACCATTTATAATTGCCCGATCAACGCCGGGTACACGTCAGCTAGTCTTGAATAAAAAGAACTGCATAATTCTATTTTCTTTTGTAAACCACATTTTTGTAACAAAGAAGAACAATAAATTCTAGTTGTAGCAACGTAACATAACACCATAATTTTTACCTCTTCCATGTCAATTTGATATTGTCGTCTTATTTTTAAATCTTCGATACATATATGTACATAAGTTATTTTCTTTCTTCTACTAATTGTTATTGCTACTACTTTTAAATTATTATTTTCTCATTTACTGTACCTTTATGTGTTCTAAAATTGTAATCTTCTCTGCATAAATAAACCACTCACTAGATGATCGATTTATGAACTTTTACAGATCATTTTCTCAAGAGGAAACTTTGTCAGTGGAAACTTGTTAATCTTAGACTAAAAAACCCAAAATGACTTGCAATTTTAATTTCTTTATAAAAGGAACAAGAAATTTAAATAAAATAAAATTTGCAAAACATGATTATGCTTAATATCTACACAGTCGAATTCTGACATTTTTCTGCTTATCTTGAAAAGAAAAATAAAAAAGCTCATCAAAAATGGTTACATATGTTTAAAAAAATTTAATTTTACCAAAACAATAAGATAAAACAGGATAATCATCAATCAATAACATGAATAAGTTGGTTGATATAATTGATAACATTTATACGTTGTGGAGGTAGACATAAATGTCAAGAAAGCGTTGGTAAGAAGCACTTTTAGCGAGCCATTTAACGTCTTTTGTGATTGCAAAATTACACAAACTGATTCGTAATTTATGTTGGAAAAACCTAAAATCTGTCAATTCACTTTAAACTTGAACTTACGTAGGTAGTACATTTGGTCAAGTTGAATATATGTTTGTAACTCGCTAACACTACACTGGCTTTATATTTTTATCACAAAGCATTTTAACAGGCAATATTGATGATAATATTTCACGACGTTCGACAACTGTGTCAGTTCGCACGTGGCCTCGAGCCAGATGTCATACTCTAAGCCAATAAGATCTGAGCTTTCAGCCACAATATTTTTTTTTCTATCATAAAATGGCATGACATTTTCAAATGGGTTTTAAGGCCAGACCGAAGTTATATGTCCCTGCTTCTCTGTAATATATTGGTGTATAACTGTTTTATGGAGACCGTAAAAATAAATAAATTATTGAAAACCCAAAATAGTATAAATTATTTTATTCAATTATGTAAAAGAAAATTAGGCAGAAAATTTTCCTAGGTAGGTATACTATTTATTACAACACCATAATAATAAATATACATGAACCTTCTGCATCATATATTTTATTAGAAGTGTAAAAAGATCATAGTTTAATTAATTAAAAGGTCCTATGGTAAAAACTACATCAGTCGGGAAAGTCAAAGAAAATTCGTATGTACACTGAGACATAAGCTTCAGAATTAATCCCAACTTTTTTTTAAAACCCTTTTAGCACGGCTAGACACCATTGTGCGTTCAGGACAAAACATATGCAAAGATATAACGCAGTTTTGGAGCACACGATCGTGTTGTTATGTGTTCTAAAGAGTGACACAGCATCAGTAACGCGGCGTCACTGAGGTAGTGACAGTCGCATTTGCGCTCGCTGCAGTGGTTGATTTTATAGGTTTTACTATAATTATTTTTTTAAATAGAGGTTTTTGAAATTTTCACCCAGGAAGATGATGAGATTCTTATAACTTTGGTGTCATTGTATCCATTATTGTGATTTAAGCGCAAAAGAATAGAAAGTTAAAGTTAAACAAAAAAAAATCAACACAGTTTTATTATAAATCTATTTTGAAATATCTTTTAAAACACCAAAAGTTGACAAAAGTGCATTGTCATCAAATCTATCTGCCGAGTTTTAGCTTGACTGGATGTTGTGGGTTAAATTTTATTACAATATTTTTTATACAGTTTTCAATATTTTATGTAACTATCCACGTATGTATAAAAAAAAATTCAATAATAAATAATAAAAAAAAATTTTCCACTTCCAAGATTTGCATTCATTCATTCCCAAAATCAAAAGTGAAATTCAAATAGAAGTTTTGAGTGAAATTGCAATTCTTTCACAAGAGATTATGATTCATAATACAGGTTTTCCAATAAGAGGTGTTATTTTGATATTCAATCGTAAAAGATCAATGGTTTCGTTGCTTTTGTGGCACGTAGCGCCGTCTTGTTGATAGTAAACGTTGTCCAGATCAATACCATCCAATTCCGGCCATAAAAAATCATTAATCATCTCTCGATAGCGCAATCCATTCACCGTAACTGTTTCTCCAGTCTCATTTTCGAAAAAGTAAGGTCCAATGACTCCGCCGGACCATAAACCGCACCAAACAGTCACACGTTGAGGATAGAGAGGCTTTTCAACAACAACTCTTGGGTTTTTCGAGCCCCAGATGCGACAATTTTGCTTGTTGACGAAGCCACCGAGGTGGAAATGGGCCTTATCACTCAAGATGATTTGCCTTTGATTCACTCAAGTGAATTTTAATAATTTAAATGCGTTGTTGAAGCGTGTATCGTTCCATTTTTATTAATGGCGTAGTTTCTACTTGTCAAATGTCAAAAAAATGACAGCTTCAAAAGTAACATCTACCGAAATAGCGGGCTATTCAAAATAACACCTCTTATTGGAAAACCCTGTATATTTGTTTAACTAGATAAAATGTATAGGAGCAAGACAAGACAACTAGGTTGTTGATCACTGATTGATTAATGACTGCAGTTCACCGGCGATAGTGTCGCAGCCATCGGAAGTGACTAGCGCGTAAGTGACGCCGTGCTCGGAACCCTACCTTTAAAGAAGGGGCGGGGTTTCCAGTCCCGTAGGAAACAAAAGGTAAGTCATGAAAAAAAGATTTTTAAAAACATTTCGGGGCTGAGTTGCAGTTTGGATTTCTACTGATACACTTTTACCCCACCACAAAGGTTTATTTCTGGAAATCTTTTAGTTATTAACATTAAAAACTAGTAACCGCTGTAAGGTATTTTAATCATCGAAGACAATATTAAAGAGTCCAAACGAAAGATGTGAAACAGAAAAAGCTTCAGTCGCATCAAGGAATTGAATCCAGAAACTCTTCCTTGCCGGGGAAATGTTCTGACCACTGAACTAATTCGACCATATCAACTTGCATAATTTTTATCTTACAAATTTTTTGGTGTCTTTTATATTGTACAAAACTTTTACGTGATTTTACCACTAGTATATTTTTTTTTACCACTAGTTACAAGTTAATTTCAGGGATTTTCTCGTTGGGAGTTTTAATTTTTAAACTAAATGTGTCAATGGTAAAATGGTGTTTTCATTAAAACAAAAGCTGTAATTTTGGCATTAATTTAATTGTGTGTAAATACAATGAGAAATTATAACAGAAGGAAATAGAGATGAAGAAAAAAAAACTTGTGGACCTTATTTACAGTCGATAGTACTTCTCGTCACTATTCACGGTGTCAGGAAACTCGTAGTACAAGTGGAAAACTGATGAATCTACACGCACAATCACATTTGGAGTCGCTTTTGTATTATAATTTATTTTGATTTGATCTTTCGTTCCGTGTAAATTGAGTCCGATGTTAGTTAGCAAAAAAATGGAAAAGCTTTTATCGAAAAAAAAATAAAAAAGTTCCCGCTTGTTCTACGAGTTTCCGGACACCTAGTACAATACACCAGTTTCCCGCTTTTTCTACGAGTTTCTGGACACCGTATATAATTATGTAGTGTAGATTCACCAGTTTCCCGCTTGTTCTACGAGTTTCTGGACACCGTATATAATTATGTAGTGTAGATTCACCAGTTTCCCGCTTGTTCTACGAGTTTCTGGACACTGTATATAATTATGTATTGTAGATTCACCAGTTTCCCGCTTGTTCTACGAGTTTCTGGACCCCGTATATAATTATGTTGTGTAGATTCACCAGTTTCCCGCTTGTTCTACGAGTTTCTGGACAGTGTATATAATTATGTATTGTAGATTCACCAGTTTCCCGCTTGTTCTACGAGTTTCTGGACACTGCATATAATTATGTAGTGTAGATTCACCAGTTTCCCGCTTGTTCTACGAGTTTCTGGACACCGTATATAATTACATATTGTAGATTCACCAGTTTCCCGCTTGTTCTATGAGTTTGCAGACACCGCGTATACTACTAGTTGTTTAAATTTACAAGATCTAAAATATAATATCTTGGCTTCA
Organism: Hesperophylax magnus; assembly: GCA_026573805.1. Lineage (NCBI taxonomy): Eukaryota > Metazoa > Arthropoda > Insecta > Trichoptera > Limnephilidae > Hesperophylax > Hesperophylax magnus. The sequence goes on from JAIUSX010000100.1 coordinate 493,895, forward strand.
ATTTATAAGGTTAAAATAAAACTGAAATTTCACCAATAGATCTCTAAAATAGTAACAATAGGTTAATTTTAAATTCTAAACTAATAATTGCCTTAAATTAAAATCTGAATAATAATTATTTAACTTCTAAATATGTATAACAACTAGAATGAAGAAAATACATATAAGTAATATTTACAAAAACAATATTTTACTTTAAAAGCAAAAGGATAATTTAAATAAATGATTTGTACAAATTGCCTGGGCATAGTATATATTCATTAAACAAGGATTCTTTGTACAATGTACAAATTTAAATATTAAAAACGTATAAACTCTTTTCATTTTCATGTTACATTCGCATTCAAACACCAAAACTTCAAATTTATGAAAATCTAAGGAACAAATATCAATAATATTGTATTTAAAAAATATATTATACAGTGGAACACGTCGTCCCTCTTTCTGCGTCAACTGGGGGAAGAGGTGCATAAACGAGGAGGTTAACATTTTTTGAAAATTAAAACAGTAATAGAATTGCTTGAAAAACTTGGGTGTTTCAAAATCCATCACATTAAATCAATGATCACCGATTGTTGACAACTTTTAGCTTTTGATCAAATTTTTGCACAAGCTGACAAGCTAGTTTTGCTTGACAGTGACCACATTTGATTAATATATCGAGTTATAAACACCCCAAGCTTAGATTTTCATGAAATTTTGCCGTTTGAGGGTGAAATGGTATGGGAAATAGGCCAATTTGGGTCAGTGAAACCCAAAAAATTCATTGAAAATAGGTTGGATTATCAGTAATTAATTATGTAAAGTGATGAGTGAAGTTATTAACATGTGGCACAGCTAATGGATGCAGGTGTAATTCAAACTCTTGAGAGAAATACAAATGAGTTGGGTGGAAGTGCAGCTGCATTCAAGTGGATTTTTGTTTTAATGTTCAAAGTTAGACGCCAACAGGCTGGTGAAGCCAAAGAATAACGATTTATTATTGCCGGCTTATATGTGGTGAAACACATAGTAAGCGATGCTTTTACAAATTATTTGTTTCCTAAACTTTTTTGTTCAGAAAAATATGAAAATTCATAGATGATTTATTTGCAATCCATCATGACGAAATAAAGAATAACCTCCCTTAACCGTTTATAGATTCAGAATAACTCCTATCGATTGGGCAATAAAATCAGATAAATTTCCATCAATCACCAATAAACTGAAATAAATTTCAATCAATTATCAATAGATTCATGTAAGTTTTCATCAATCACCAATAAACTGAAATGAATTTGAATCAATCATCAGTAGATTTTATTAAAATTCCATCTATCATCAATAAACTGGGATGAATTTCGATCATTGATCGCTAATAAACTGAGGTAAATTAAACCAAATAATTAAGATAAATTTCCACCAATCATCAATAAATTCAAAGTTATCATTGATAAACTGAGATAAATTTTGCCAATTCTTTATCAATGGCTGCAACAATGAAGAATTAATCCCATGTGCACACAACAATCACAATATAAAATACAACTGCCGAATATTCTCAAGCGGCAATTTGTTTTTCTTTGGATATTTCAACTCTGAATTTCATCAATAGTTTCCTTTATATAGCGTTTGGAGCATCAGGCAAGAGCGAAGTCAAGAACGAGGTAATAACCGTCCAGGTAATAGCAAGATACGAGGGTTGGTGGTTTTCCTGAATGATTTCGTTCGCCTGGTTATTGGTGTTGGTGAGGTTTTCCGCCGCCACTACATCCGGGTTTTCCTCGGCGTTGGCTTCGTTTGGCGGTTGTTCGCCATTGTTGTTATTGGCGGGAACTGCATTGTTATTGTTGGCATTCTCCGCATTGTTGTTCTGAACTAGCGCCTGGAAGTATCTTATTTGATATCTGGAATGACATTAAACAATCTCAGTAAAGTTTTCACAAAGAGGAAACCATATAATATATATCTTAGTCAACTCTTTTCAACATCAAAAAATGGCAAGACACTATGTATATTGTTTGTTCTGTATTATTGTGTCTCTTTTGATCTGATCTGATTTCGAAAAATTCTGACAAAGCCCGGGCAACACAGGCTAAGGGGACTCCAGCTAATCTCTGTCAAGACAAACATCTTAACAATCCGTTTAAATTGAACTAAGGAAGTGGAAGACTTAATATAATCTGGAAGAACTTTAAAGTTAAGTGGAGCATGATATAAATGGTTTCTTTGATGAAGAGAGGTTTTAGTATTAACATGTAACGCCACATAATTCAATGTAGAGCCGCAAATTTAATGTTAATAAAAATCTAAATAGTATTAAAGTGATTGATATACAGCTGTTTTATACACATGACATTACATTCCTCATAGAGTAGGTTGGACGAATAATGGATTTTTTTTGTATGTAAATTTAAGAATATGGGTGATATATGATTCAATAGACTCACAGGTAAATAAGGAAGGCGGTGAGCAGAACGATGATGAAGCGCAATGGCGAAGAGTAGAAGTAGATGATGGCGAACATGACACAGATGCGGCTGGCCATGTAGAACCAGTCCAGCCAGTCCCAGTCCAATTCGTGGAACAGCTGGTTCGCCGGGCGAATCTGTCAACATATTTACACAAACATGTCAAAAACACTCAATTTTTTTTTTTGTTTATAATGTTATGTCATCTGACAAAATAATAGTAGAAACAAATAGAGGGTTTTGCAATCATTTAACGCCTAGAGCAATTTTGGGAGATATTTTTCCCAAACATCAAACAACCTTTAGTCTTTTTAGGAGATATTTCTCCCAGTGGACTATTATTAAGGCGAGATGTATAATTTAAACATTGTTAGAAAGAGAAAACAAATAAGCTTTCAGTTTGCATACATAAGTTAAGACACTCCTGAATTTTTTTTATTAAATATAAAACTAAAAAATTAAGTGACAATAACTGTTATGATATTTTTTTTTTTAGTTTCGAGTGCGGTGGTAATTACAGTTTACATGTTAAAAACCATTGGTAAGCTACTTTGAAAACTTTATCTATGTTTGCATTCAAAATTTTAATATTTTTCTATTGTATATGCCGATTTGTTTGGTTTCAAAAAGTATGATAAAACAACAACAAATTTATCTGGAATCCAACATTATGCGAAAATATTTTTTGCGCTTTCCGTATTTTGACAGTTGGCTTAAGGCGATGCAATATGTAGTAATGCAAAATCATGTGTTTTTGGTTTGAAAATTTTGTCGCCTAGAAATGTTTCAGATGCTTTAATTAAATACTGCGAGTAGAATACATCCTGGCCTTTGAAATCATCGAGTATTTTTTAGATAAGTCTTTTTATAAGCCCAGAAAAAAATAATGTATAAGGCCTATGAAAACTGCTTTAAAGTTCAAAATCTCCTACTTACAAACCCATTTTCGGTTATGATTTTATTCTATAATGTGGCAAATTAAGTTATTTATAAAATGATCGAAAAATAATTAAATATTTGTGCCTGAACATCCACAAAATAAAATAAAAGGCACCTTTTGGCCATGTTTTTTTCTTGCATAAATCAAAACAGGCGGATGGTGTTAAGCGGGAATTTAAACCTTATCGCCATCTACGTAAGGGGTGTTATTGATAACGGTTCTATTTAAAATATTACATGACGAAGTGCATCGCCTTAAGGATTATATTCCTTTAACGCATTTTTTCATTCAATCCCATCAGACAGTTGATTTTGACACAGTGTATTTGTTTTAGTGAAACTTCATAAACCAAATATGCGACAGCCCTTTGCCAGTTCCATGTTGCACTGTCACACATCAGCGTAGATACCAACCAGCACTCCATTGTGGACTGCTAGCTTCGCTTCTTTGAACAATGGCATTGAGTTCTCTATTAATGGAGTTTCCTGCTTTACCCTTCTTTCAATATCTCTATCAGCCTTCTCTCATACTTCCTAAACTAAACTCTTTTTTCTAAAGAAAGACATACATTCCCGGTTACGAATAACCTAACACTATTTGAAAATGTCCTACTACCGCCACAGTAAGCGGAAAATGTTGCTTGTGTTGTGATGGAGGAATTTTATTTTATTTTATTTGGAAAACCAACAGTTATAATTATTACAAGGTATGGTGTAGTAAGTGTTAATTATTTAACCAATAATAGGTTTTCACTTAAGTATTTTAATTATTTAGTGAATATATATAATATTTATGTAAGAAAAAAAGTTACATTAGCCTATAGGAATGGAATGGCGGAAGGGAGGGGTATGGGATGGATCTAGTCTGTGTAATGTGTAGCATGTACGTATGTGTATTAATAAAAAATAATAATGATAATATAATTATTTATTGATTTTAGGTTTGAAATTGTGGGGTGCTGAGTTAAATAAGTCTAATTCACTGTATGAAGTATTAAAATTGTATGAAGCACGGTGAATAAAAGCATTTTGTTTTGAGTTCGTGTTACATTGAGGGATGTTTAATGTGTGATTTTGTCTGGTTTGTCTGATGGGTACTCTTAATTGAATTATTTCTAGTAATTCCGGGCAATCTATCACAGAGGTGGCAATTTTTTGTAAAAATAGTACGTCTGCGGAGTTTCTACGACTTTCCAGTGACGAAATACTGAAAAACGCTGCTGACTCCTCGTGACTCAGATAGGCCCGAAAATCAAGGTATCGTAGAAAACGATATTGCACTTTCTCAATCCTTTCTATGTGTGACTTATACGTGGGATTCCAGACTTGAGAGGCGAAACATTGAACATTGAACACACTACGCCTGGGTGGGATCCAAACGCGATGCCAACTCAGCCACTGACCGGTCAACATACTTTATAATATTCATATTATAAATATAATTAATATTCAAACGCAAGTATTTGTAAAATATACCTACATTTATTAATGTAGCCATTTATTAGATGTTAAATCAAAGTAAAAACTAAGTGGAAGAAACATGCACTTTGAGCTAAATAATTTATTTTTTTTTAATGAAAAAAAAATTGATTCGGTGGTTTAGGCAAAATTTTGGCATAACACTTGGTGCGTATGATTGGGAACAACGGGCGTTATTGTCTGCTAAGGTTTCATTGGCAACAGCGGGCTCTTACCTCTCGATTTGGTGGTTCCTCGGGGGCTGCAGGGGCTTCATCAGCTTGGGGTTCTTGGTTCGGGACCTGTTGCTGGGGCTGTAAATATTATAAAACTATTATAACGATTGGTAGATACTCTCAGTATAACCCTGGCGAAAGACCACCATTCCAGGACCAGGTCTGAATAGTCAGGTACTTCCTAACCTTCCTCTTTCCCATCTCCTTCTATCTCAACTCCCTTCAGCCTCGCAACATATCCCGATTGGGGATGCCATTGACCTACTAACTCCGAGAGAGGAGTTACAAAATGGGCTTGAACAGAACACTCGACAATCCAAGATGGGCTTAACATCCACCGCTATTTTTCATATATAAAAGTTGCGATTGAGTTGACTTGTTTTACATACTAAGAAATAAGAATGCCAGAAGACCGACTTCCATTGAAAATACTGATTGTGATTCCTGAGGAAAGACTTCTTGTGGGCAATCCCAGACGAGTTGGGTGAAGCGACTCGGGTGCGAGGAAAGGCGGGGTCTACCATGGACAGAGGCTGCCGAAGTAGCGCACAACAGCCTCAGACGGCTGGAGGAGTCTTGGCGAGGCGATAGGTCCCCGAAAAGGGAAAGAAGACGAGTTATATCTATGTACTGACTAGTAATAATATGTGTAAGATTGTCTGCCTGTCTGTTAGAACGAGACACTTCACACCAACCACATTTGACTGCGAGAGGTACCGGCTTCCTCTTTCAGGAACCTTTGTTGAGAGTGTTGAGGTATTGCGAAAAATATTTCGCATGTTTCAAGTTGATGAATATCTGATTTGGTAAAAATAATTTAAAGACTTTCATAATAATAATATTTAATTGTAAAATCATTTCTATATATGTATGTACTACAGTTCTGTGAAGTCGCTTTCCGAGTCTGTCTATTTGTGCGCTCAGTTCTTCTAAACTACGCAACGGATTTTGATTCACTACTTAGAGAATGTCTTCTGGAAGGTTTACACATATAATACATGTATTTATAGAAAGTAGAGAAAAGGCGATTTTTTGTAATCATGTCGTAAAAAAAATATTTTCAGGCGCTTACATTGCTAACGCTGGCTAAATCTTAAGAGATACATCAAAATAATGTACTACGAAATTGTATATCTCGAACAGGCCTACAGAAAAGTTCCTTATGGTACATGTCTATCTCTTAAGGATTTACGTCAGCTAGTATTTAATGAATCAAAACCAAATGATATGTAAGTTTCTACCAATAAATAATAAGGAATTATACAATTCGTTCAAAGAAATTTCTTCATCTCAATGATAATTCCAGAATACTGTACATTATTTTGATCTATCTCGTAAGTTTTAGCCAGCGTTGACAATGTAAGCGCCCGAAAATATTTTTGCGACTTGATTACAAAGCATTGGCTTTTCTCTAGTTCCCTTGAACATAATATGCATGTATTATATATAATAACTTTCCAGAAGAAATTCTCTAATTTATAATGAAAACCCTATCAAAATCCGTTGCGTAGTTTAGAAGAACTAAGCGCAGAGACAGACGCGGATACTGACTTTATTTTATACTATTTAGATATTTGAAACACGATCGGTGTTAACAAATGTATTCAAACGCGTTCTATAGCGATATGCCTTAACCTGTTAACCGGGCGGGACGTATAAATACGTCAAACGTAAACAGTATCGGGTATGGGTAGGACGTATGAATACGTCCTTGAAATATATGTTGCGCCCTGGAACGAGCAGGACGAATATTTCCGAGCATATCACACGGAAATTGAGTTTTTAATTTTTACATATTTAAATTTTTTAAACTCAATGTTTCTCTTTTATCTGTGTGCTTTTATTTATCGTTCTATAATTATAACCTTTTTTATATTTTTTGTAATCTTTATAATTGTTTGTAAATATTCTATTTTTTTAATTCGATGTTTTCATTTTTATAATGGATAAATGAAAAAAAATAATAATATGAAATTACGTCCTCCGGGATTGACGTATTGATAGGTCCTAGTGAAGGAGTTTGCGCCCGTTATATGCTGCGTAATTTAAAACGGAATTCCCCGGTTAACAGGTTAATATGTATAATTCTGAAATAATAAAAATGAAATGTTAGACATTCCGAAACATTATTATCATGAAAAAGGAGTCTACAACTTGACACTGATAACTTTGCCGGCGGCCAGGAGAATATTTTCAATTTGATTACATCAACCTTTATCGTTTTTTTATTATATAAAGCTAAACGAATGTGAAGATGCATTATTTTCAGTGTTTTGGCTTTCATATACACATATAAAACGAAAACCTATAAAACATTCAGAAAATACCAGTGGGTATTAGGACGAGTCTCATCCATTTTAGATTGCTTCGTCAGCGTCGAGGAAAATAAAACCATAAGAAAAGTTAAATATTACTGATTTAATATTTTCATAGCTTACTGATGGTATGCAAAGGTTAAATTTGTGAAATTCAATCTTTTAAATTGATTTTTCAAATTTGACAGCTCGTCGTAAAAACCACGCTAACGCAAACTCTGACGGGATAAAAAGGTAGAATCCAATACCAACTTGAACCGGAACCAAAACGTAACAAACAAATTTACACATGAAATTCCAAATGGTCAAGTAAATACAGGACTTCGCTACGAAATAATTGTACAATTAAATAATAAGAATAATGCATTACCTGAACATTGTCTAAGGATGGATTCATGGATGTAGCTGTCTGCATCCTGAAATGACAATGAAAAAATATATTTAATAATGCAGTAATTGTGAATGGAGCTGAGATGCTGTGCATTTATTCAGAGTTCAGTATAGTGCATCAAAAACACAGATTTTAGCTATAATGTACACATTTAGTACCAGTGGTTCTCACTATTCATAGTTTGGGGGAATAAGCAATAGTTTTGATTTTAGCTGAATGGACTATAATAAGAGAGCTAAAATATCGAGAGAACAATTATTAAATGGATGTCCCTTCATTAGCGCGGTTGATATATTGAAAAACCAAAATTGTAACCTTGAAATCATCAATAGAGGAATCAACTGGTACCAGATATACTTTTTGCATAAACATACAGTGACACTGTATTATTAAAATTACTTTTTTTATTGCTTTACGAGTATGTATGTAAAATGAATGTAAACTTTTTCAAGTTTGTTGTTTGTGGTTTCCCATCTTCGACTCGCCCAAACATGTCAGGGCAGGTCAACTGCGCATTGGGATACAGAAAGGAGCAGGACCTCCGTCCACCACTAAGCGGTCCCAACTTCATCCCTCCACAGCCAAGGGTTAAATATACCTACTATACTTTATAATATTATTAGGGAGACTATTATACACTAGTAGATAAAAGTACAGCTTGGAAATCAACAAAATTGACATCTCTATGTGTTTCGTCACGAAGTTTGCCATTCTTGTGGTAACGTCACACTCCGTCAACCTCCATCTTCTCAATATCTAAGAAGATATCTACCGTAGTAAAAGACGCCGAAAAACGCTGTGAAATTCAGTAATCGTGGCGAGTGATGTTCACCGTTTTAGGCAATGATTCATTTTAACGTTACCAGTGTTTTAAATAAATCATCGATTGATTCCGTTCTTTTCAACACGTGAAAAGAGATACCGGCGTTAAAGATAATTATTTGTAACAAGGGAACGCCGTGTGTGTGCATTGATTCATGTTTAAAGTGACATGTGATTGATTGATTTATCGAACATTATATAGTGGTGGCCCCACTTGACTTTCAACATACCAGCACGTAGAAGAATCATCAAACCTGGTAAGCGCAGAAATCTTGCGTTATTACTCTGTTTGTTGGTCAGGGCATCGTGATCTTACCGAAATTACAAGTCTCTCTGGAACATAGAGAGGATCGAACTCCTTTTTCTGACCCAGAATGGAACGCGAACTAAAGCGTCATCGTACACTATGATTCAAAAAGATAATGGTAAGGAACCACAAATAAAATTCTAAATTCCAGTTTATCAGGAAAGTGCTAAAAAATGGAGGGCGCTGTGATCGTTCAAATGGTTTTAAATGGCAACACTAAGATGGTTCAAAGGAATAATATTGTAAAAAAATCACTATGGTCGCAGTGAATTTTTTTCACATCAATATGAAACGGTGTTCAGAAATTAGTAGAATTTCCTGAAAGAAGATGATTCTACATCATATTCTTAGGTAATTTAATATTTAAACTTGTTATTTTATAACACACATTTGAATCTACTATAATTTGTTCTAAAATTGGTGTTGCCGTAGGGATGAATTTTGTTGTTACATTTTATTAAATATTTACACTTTCTTGATGAATTTTAAGTAGGAGTGCAAAGAAGAAAGAGTTTCAACTTACGCCTGCATATAAAACTGCATATACTGCGCTTGCATATGCTGCACCCACGCCATCTGCGCCGCGGCAAATGCAACGGGATCGTTCATTGTGGGCACCGGTGCAAAGTTATTCACGGCGGCGTTGTTTATATATGGACCCGCTTGGTACCCGGTGTTTCTCCACACGTTCCGACCCTCGCCATTGTCTGCCTGGACCCTCTGAACGAACTGCATGTCCTGCGGGAAGTACAAGCGAGGTTCGTTCCTCTCGTTCTCCTGTCTCCAATAGTCGTCATCGTTTTGGTAAGGAGGTGTGTTGTTTCCGGCGGTTCTTCGCCGAACTCCACTTGAAATCTCTCCGCTCATTCTGCGCTCCCGGTTGTTAACATTCGGCAAGTTGGTGATGTTTGGTTCGGCGGTAGTTTGTGACGAGCTTGCGGCGGATGTGGAGGTTCCCGACTGCGAAGAACTCGCTTGGCTCATGTTGGCTGGCGGCGATGGCTTGTTGGATTTATAGCTCATCTGAGGCATGGCACACACCAGGTGGACAGTGTGTATGTCCTGGCCCTCATAGCGCCTCAGAACATCTTTCAGCACAACAGAATCGGTGAGAAGCTGCCCGGAGTAGATCAGTTTTTGATCTCCTGTTTTCTGCAACAAATATAATATAGATATTTATTTAAGGATAATTAAAATTCATCTTTGTGTTCCGTGCGCAATTATAAAAATAAGTACAATTATAATGCTGGTGGACTGGTGGACTCGTATGCAGATTCGTCATTAAGTTAAAATCAGTCTTGTGTTCAGAAAGCACAAAAAAGCACAGAAAAAAATTCCATTTGCGGAATCATCTGTTAAAATTGGAATGAAAACCGTTTTCATGTTCTGGCTGTATTAATAATAAAAGCTGGGGACTCGCATAAAGTTTCACTCAAGTTAAAACCAATTTTGTGGTGCGAATGCAGTTAAAATTCCAGTTACGGTTTCATTTCAAAGGAAACCGTTCGTATGTTCCGAGTGGAGTATAAAATTCTAGTTGTACATCATTACTGATTTGCTTTGGTTAAAAACAATTTTTTTGTTCAGAACATTACATAAAATTTCAGTTACGAATTCATCTGCTGACACATTTCGAAGGAAACCAGTCGCATACCGTATGCTGCAAAATTCGGAGGAAAACTGTATATTATTAGTGTAATACTAATTAAACTGGGGACTTGCACACTTAAATGAAATCCAGTTTTGTGTTCAGAATGTATATATAATAAATAAGCAGTTGTGATTCAACGAAGGTAACCATTATTATTTTCCGAATTAAGATTTAAATTCGCATTGCACGCAAAATTCGTAGGAAAACCATTTGCTTGTTCCATATGTATCTATTATTTTTTGCTTGTGGACTGTTACGCAGAATTATTACGCAGAGATGCAAACTCCTCTACTGACGCAATTCAAGGGAAACTACTCTCACTTACAGAGTGCAGTTATAAATTTATAGTTGCAGAGGTTATGAACATGACTGATCACGCATTTATCATTATTTTATTCGAAGAATTCTTGTCAGATGTTATGTACAATGATGTCATAATAATATATTGAGGATTCCGACCCCTCCCCCCGCGCCTGAACATTTAATTGCAGCCTGCGGGTGATATTACAAACGTCCAAATGACCCCCGACAACAAAGAGTTCCCCACACCTGTTCCTATAACTTCTTACAAAGTGTCCAAAAATATGAAACCGTAAAATAAAATATACCTTCATAAAATATCATGTAACCTAAGAGTAAAAAAGATGTAAAACTGTTAAATAAAATAAACATCACGCAAACATTATTTATTTTGTACTCCCATCCCAGTATAAAAAGGAATCAGAGTAATCATAATAATCCATGTACATGTAACTCTGATAACATTGTAACAATGAAAATTGAAACTGCAATAACAATTCATTTAAGTTTCAAATTAACCATCTCTATTTCTGTGTTGCGAGAATGAACATTGAGTCACTCGAGACGCCTGGTCTACACAATTTCAGAGCTATGACATGGTCTAACAGGTACAGGACCTACTACCTACCAACCTACCTACGTCAAACGAAAGTGAAAGTAGCCGGGTGACGGGTAATCGGGTCGTATATGACCTGGTACGCCAGTGGGTTGTGAGTGACCCGGCTCGTGTAAACCAATCGATTGACCCAGCTCTAATAGATATTAATATGTAGAACTCACACAAACATTAGCATTAAATAATAATATATTATGCTATAACTAATAATATAATAATTCTTGAATATGCTTAGGTGACAACTATTCATTTCTGTTGACAACAAGATAATTGAAGTAAGTATGCAAGACTATAAAAAAAACTATTAAATTGGTAACAGTAGATAATAATATTTAGATAGATCGATTATTAATAAAAAATAATAATTCATAAATGTACTAAAAAAAAATAATAAAAAATCAATATGATGAGTTAGGTTCCAAACACTCTTTTCCCCATCTTCACCGTCCTCGTATGCACGTTCCAGATTGGAAGATACTCTCAGTAACGCCCTGGTGAAAGACCACCATTCATAATTAAAACGTTGCTTGAAATGGCTTTAGCCGTGTTTGAGGATCATATCTGAATAGTCAGGTACTGCCCCACCTTACAAGTCTCTCAACTCTTTGTGTGCTGGAAGTGCCTATCGGCCGATAGCCACAATCAAAATATACTTTCTTTTCATGGGATTTGGCATCGTAAAAAATGGTCATAGTCTACTAAAATCAATCTTACTTGAATGGCAACAAAATAAACAATGAGATAAGAGTTATTGCTTTTGAGAAAAAGGAGATGAAACTATCTCGCTATTCAGATCTGGTCACTAAACACGGCTAATGCTATTTCAAGCAACGTTTCGATTCAGATTGCTAGTGTGATATAATAGAAACTGCCACTCACGTGGCACACATGCACTATATATAATATTGTTTAAACCATGTGAATAATATAAGTATAACATAAAAGTTTGTACAAGACGACGAATGAATGTGAATTTTACGGTCCGTCCTCTCTGCCAATCCCTGCGGAGAAACGGCCGGGCGATTGGTTAATTAGTTCATAATATATTATATTGTGAAATAACACCAATTATATTATATTTAATAATTTACTTAATATTAATATGTTGTCCAAGTATGGAGTGAATACGAATCTGACTCAGGCAATTGTGTCTCTGTATGGGGGAAGCGTTGCATGTGTTAGGGTGAACAGTGGTTTTACGGGGTGGTTTGATATCACAAAAGGTGTTAAACAAGGCTGCGTAATGTCACCTTGGTTATTCAATCTATACATGGATAATTGTATGCAAGAATTGAAAGAGGTGGGATTGGGAGCGAATTTGAGTAATCTGAAAGTATGTTGCCTGTTGTATGCTGATGATGCGGTGCTGATTGCTAACAGTATGGATGATCTGCAGTCTCTCGTGTCTAGGATGAACGAAGTATGCAAGAAGAATGAGTTAATGATGAATGTAAGTAAGTCTAAAGTAATGGTGTTTGAAAGAGAGAGTACGAAAACAGTGTGCAATATAGCTGTGAATGAGGAATACTTGGAGCATGTGGATGAGTTTGTGTATTTAGAAAGTATGTTTACGAGAGATGGGAAGGCTGACAGAGATATTGAAATAAGGGTAAATGCAGGTAATTCCATTAATGGAGGACTGAACGCAGTTGGCACTAACAAAAAATTGTCCAAAGAGGCGAAGTTAGAAGTCCACAATGGAGTGCTGGTACCTACCCTGATGTATGGAAGTGAGGCATGGAACTGGCAAAGAAAGGATGAAAGTAGATTGAATGCTGTTGAAATGAGATCCATGAGGCGTATGTGTGGTAAAACCATGTATGATCGTGTGAGGAATGTGGAGATCCTCAAAAAGTGCAAGGCTGATGTAAGCGTAATGAGCAAGATCAAGAAAGGGACCCTTAGATGGTTTGGGCATGTAGAGCGAATGAGCGAAGAAAGGAGTATAAGGAGAATATTCAATGCAAATGTGAATGGTAGCAGAAGTCGGGGACGCCCGAGGAAGACATGGCACGACAAAGTGAATCAGATACTTGAGTCGGGCCATGTCAAGAGTCAGAATAATAGAAGAGTATGTATGAGACGATGTATGAATGTGAATGAGGCAAGGAGTGTGTGCCAAGACCGAGTTGTTTGGCGGTCCGTCCTCTCTGCCTACCCCTGTGGAGAAACGGCGTGATAATTAGTTAGTTAGTTACTTAATATTTAAAAATACTGAAAAATAATAAATAAATAAAGACATACCAGGGTTACTCCCTGTCGATGAGACTTGTACAAAGAAAATGGATAAATAACTAAAATATCTGGTGTACGTGTACATATCTTATAAATGAATACAATAAATTATTCAATACCAACTGCACGAACACCAGATAGAAAATGGCATACGGTAGAAAAATAAAATCATTTATTATAGTACACATACAAGTACCTGTGATTATTATTTCTAATGCAATACACACACACATTCAAATACATATGTGTAATGGCAAATTTTGTTTTGTATCACCGCTGATAGTGACACTGATAACAATACAATATTCATGAAAACATTTCTGAACATTTGACCGGGAGTCCATATTTTATAAAAGTATTTTTTATTTTTTTCTTAAAAAAAACTTTTCTTCTCTCTTTTTTTTCTTTAAAGTATTTTTGTATCATATTTCGCATCGCTATTGTAACAATCTGTTTAACTTTAAAAATTATTCTTATTTTTTTACTATATGAACTAGATAAGAGTGAAGTTAAATTTTTCTTACAAATTTCACAAATAAAATGAATGTGTTTTTTTGAAATATCGAGTTCTCTCAATTTTTCTACAAATGGAGTAAAAAATTAAGTAAAAATGTGGTTGACGTTTTAAAAATAATGTCTATAATATAATATAATTTAATCTAATCGAGTTTCTAAAACAAGTAAAGTTTACTTATTTTAGAGTTTCTAAAATAAGTAAAAATGTGGTTGACGTTTTAAAAATAATGTCTATAATATAATATAATTTAATCTAATCGAGTTTCTAAAACAGTATTTGTTTTTACAGAAAATTAAAAAATAAGATGTATATAGTGCATTTGAAATACACAGAAAACATTGCAAACTGAACAAAAGTGTTGAAAGTAACTGAGTCATTTGCCAAAAATCTACCGATATCATATTGAATTATTAGAAAGCGTAGGAAGTGTGGCGAACCCATCGCTCAGGGAGTGGAAACAAGACCTGCAATAGCCATCCCAAGCTAAGGTGAGCTACCGTGCTCAGGCTGAATGACCTGGGGAACAGTGTCACTAACGGTGCCTCCGAGAAACAGGGTCACATCTCGGAGTATTTAGACCTTACTCCAGTTCTCGGGGCTCTGCTGGAGTAGACCTTCCATTTCCCTAGATACCCATGGGACGAATTTTGGACCATTCATTATTGGGCCTTCAAGGAACCGAGGGGGAGTGGACTCTTCTGCCATGAGGCCTTCAGGGAACCAAGGAGGAGTAGACTCCTCTGTTGCGGGGCCTTCGGGGAACCAAGGAGGAGTGGAGAGGAGAGACGAAACCCTCTTCCATCCCGGGGCCTTGAGGGAACCAAGGAGGAGTGGAGAGGAGAGATGAAGTCCTCTTCCATCGTGGGGCCTTTAGGGAACCAAGGGGGATTGTAGAGGAGAAATGAGACCTGGGAATACACATTGTGGAACCAGAAGACAAAGCCACATATCCAACGACAACCCTGGTGAACTCTATAAAAGGGACCGGGAGACTGTTAAAGGAATGAGGTAAAATCATAGACTAAATTAGACTAGACACGGCATGTAAGTTTTTAGATTCTCACGGCCAAAAGCATTTTTGTTGTTTGTTTTTGGGGTGTTATGCCGTGTTGCGCTAACTCCTTCTTTAGCCAAAAGAAGGAGAAGGAGTTAGCGCAACACGGCATAACACCCCAAAAACAAACAACAAAAATAGACACGGCATATTCATTTAAAAATAACCCCAACACAATTTTGGTTTGGTTCACGTGCACATTTATAAAAAGGCCCACGCATTGTGTCGCAATGCGAAATGGGCACTGTGCATTGCGTTGTACCTTTTGTTGGTCTAGAGTAAGCTATTTTGCTTCTCAGCTATGATGGGCAAGTTCATTTTTTCATCACAAAAATAACCCAGTTCCAAATATTTAAATTTGAATTATGTCCATATTACAACACCTCTGACAACAAATTCTTCGTGGTTTCGCTTACGAGTTTGAACGCTTGTACAAGGAGTTTAAACAGAGTTGGGTTGTTAAGTTTATCTCCATATTT
The DNA here is from genome assembly GCA_026573805.1 of Hesperophylax magnus. Taxonomy (NCBI): domain Eukaryota; kingdom Metazoa; phylum Arthropoda; class Insecta; order Trichoptera; family Limnephilidae; genus Hesperophylax; species Hesperophylax magnus. Next base: position 509,665 of record JAIUSX010000100.1, read on the forward strand.
GTGACGTACGCTACGTGGCGTTATTTTTAAAATGAATTTACATAACTAGACAGGGCTAATCTAGTATAATACATCAATGGGTAAAATGGGAGATAGCACAATGGGCCTATGGCCTAAGTTTTCACAGGAACTATATGTAAACCGTCTCCGCTCTATAAACAAAACAAAAAAATATTATTATAGAAAGAAAGATAATAATATTCCCAGGTTACAAATAACCTGACAACATTTTGAAAACTCTTACTACGATCATTATAATGGAAAAATTTCGATTGTGCAATGATGGAGGCTAGCAGCAGAATTGAACCCATAATGTCAGTGTGAGAATCTAACGCATATGTCCATTGAAAAAAAAAAAAAAATTTAAAGGCAAATGGAACATATGTTATATTCTACGCTTTCAAAGATTGGGTTAATTTAATTATTTTGGGGTAAAAACACTTTTCGCAAGTTGTGCTTCGAAATATCAAGATGAATTGTTTGTTAGTGCATATATGTAAAGAATATCAATATGAATAAATGGTTTTCCATATTAAAAAAAGTCTAAAAAAAAAATAAAAACATAAATACATATTGTATCGGTGATTTAATAAATAATTTTAATCTTAATATTTTAAACATAAAAGAGTTCATAGATGGCGCTAATTTAATTATTTCACTTAAATATACACCCGTAAACGTAATATGAATATGATCAAATAGTTTTGTCTGTCAACAAACTCAATTCTTTCAAGAAAGGCATATAAATACAATATTGGATTGAATCACGTGTACAATGTTATCACATCAAAATATAAAACAAATGCAGCATCTAATTCGCCAATTAACCGAGCCCTTCATACTCTAAATAATATTTGTCTTAAATCTAACATTGACATTTTTTCGGATTCACTGCCCAAATTCAAACGTGGCATCATGTCAATAATTTAAACTATTTCAATGCGCATATATACAGACACACACACACACAAACACTCGCATACATTACACACGTCACACACACATCTATAAACTACACAAGTCACCTGGTAATTAAGGAATAAACATACCACTTAGCAGACATTACAAGGAAACATATCATAGGTACCCAACATGAAGTATATTATTCCTGTATATTGTTTCATCTCTGTAAATCATGTACTGTTTGTTTCGATAATATAAAATAAAATAAAATAAAAATTATATTTGTATGCCTTTCTTGAAAGAATTGAGTTTGAACACTGACAAAACTATGATTTAAGATTTTCACGGCCAAAAGTATTTTTGTTATTTATTACACAACCTCAAATAACACATCTGCCCTGATGATGGACACTGCAATGTTATCCGAAACGTTGGCTAAAGAAGGAGTTAGCGCAACACGGCATAACACCCCAAAAACAAATAACAAAAAAACTGACAAAACTGTTTATTCATATTACGTGTGTACACACACAAATAATTTGTCTTTCTGTAGTATTTTAACCACTCGAGTGCTCACGTCAATAACTGGAGTATATTGGCGTTGGAAATTTCACGCCCTCGTTTAAAAACATTTTAATACGGAGACATATAAATTGATAATAGTGCTTTATAGTAAATTAATTCACCTATATTTTACCTTTTATTTTTGGGACTTAGAAAATTAGTCAAAAATTAAAAATGGCATATTATGACGGGCGATCACTCAACACGTTTTGTAAATACGGCATAATACGCCGAAAATCACTCGAGTGGATTTATAGCATGACTTGCAAAAAGTGTATTTTCATAAAATAATTAAATTAGCACCGTCTATGAATGCGTAAATTATAACATCATTGCAATTTGGGGTATATTGTGAGACTGAAGGAATTTGGGAGAGAAATGAGATTGGGAAGAGGATGGTTGGGAAGTACCTGGCTATTCAGATTTGGTCACCAGACACATCTAAAGGTATTCAAGCAACATTTACAATCTGTTAAATGAATAAATTAATAAAAAAATAAAAATCAATAATACTAATAAACTTAAATGAATACCTTACATGAATTACACCTAACACCTCTGTTTTTTTTTTTTTTTTTTTTAATTTTTTATTTACTGTTATTTATTTGTTAACATGTAATTGTTGGGTTATGTAATATAATGTGTATTTTTTGGGTTAGCTGGAAGAAATAGGATGTAACCTATAAGCTATACCCTTTGTACTCTTTTTGTGCAATAAATATTTTTTTGAATTTGAATGATGGTCTTTCACCAGGGTGAGAGTATCTACCACTCTGGGCGACAGTCAGCACGCTTCCATGCCTTTTCCGTTTGTTTTTATTTTCTAATGTATACAACTGAGAAGCAACTTGCAAAATGTATTACCTCATACCCTTTTGTAAGCAGAAATAACCAACTAATTATTTGTAAAATTCAATTGTAGAATAATTGATTTTATTATAGCCAAACTAAATAAGTAAAATAATTCCAAATAATTGCATATCGCAACACGGTTTCATGTTTACAAACCTTACTATTTTTAATAAACAAATGCTGATTATAAATTTTCAAATGACATATTTCAAAACATACAAGGATAACATAGTATTGAAATATTTGCTCAACAGAACATGTGTTTCAAAATGAAATCATTTGAATATTATTAATTTTAGAACAGTAGAATAAACAATAATAATGGCTTGTAAAATAGGCAGTATTTTTGTTTGAATCAAGTTCCTACCCAAGTTAAAATTAAAACAATACAGCTTGACACATTTATCTATACAGGCGGACATATTTTAATAAATTATACTTGCTACCCAATGTCCATACACAATAATGCACATCTTAACATATAAAAATTCAGCCTGTGTAAATTTGTGCTCGCAAAACTAGAAAAGTAATCGACCGATCTATTTTATAGCTATTCACATCTCTAGTTTCAGGCAAGAACTGCAATTTTATTTTTGTAAAGCAGCAAACCTATATTCCACAATCACTGGTAGCTGAGATAGTGCATAATAAAGATCAGAGCCTTTTTATCACCCCACCGAGCCATTTTGATTGTGAAAATATCAACTTTGTAAAAAGGCAACAAAACAGCGCATGCATGTATCCTCTCCGCTAGCTAATGGCAGAGCGCGTTCAGACATGCTATGCATTCTCCACTACTTGCCCCACCTCAAACTGACACACAATAAATCAAATGATGTGCGATTGAATGTCATACTAGCTACTACCATGTAAGTTACAAGCACCGACACAATACACATGCCACTGGCACTACTACTACTATGCTTTTGATCCCTTGCTAGCATGCGTATCTAGCAAGCAAAACATATTTATTATTATTCAGACACAATGTGATACAGATAACACCGTGTGATATTAACAATGTATTTCAAATGTAGAGATCCGGAAAGAATGCATCGTTGATGACCAAGATTAAGAAAGGAACACTTAGATAGTTTTAAGCGTTAATTGGATGAACGAAGAAAGGAGTGTAGGTAAAATAACATATTATGTGGCATGATCGAGTGAATCAAATACTGAGTGATATTATTTTTATAACACTTGACATGCCATAAAAACAGAATAATATGAGTATACTAATGTTGGTAAGAGAATATTCCCAATCAAAAATAACCAATAGTTTGTTTTTTTTTCCCGCAAAACATAAGCTAAGAGATTGGAACGCCACACACAGAGGTATAGCCGAATACTACTTGCTTCATCCACATTCATGCATCCTAAAAACCCCCAATTAAGTTCACATGAACATGTCATGTCTGCCTAAACGTCCTGACTCGTTGCTTACATGTACTTCCGTCATAATAATAATAAAATCTGCTGTCAATTGTACAAGAGATAACACAAAATAATACATGAATAAATTATTAAAGATGATGAAACGTTTGACTCACAGGTTTAAGCGGATAAACTTCGGATAAATGTCCCTTTAGTTGTTGGATGGTCCATGTCAGTTCACATTTAATGGTTTGATCTTCAATTTGCTGGTTTGGAGCCTTGACAATCAGAGTCACGGGTAACCCGTCCATTCTGAACAACTGTCGCGTATAATATTATGCACACGCGTTATTTATAAAATAGTTTTTGATTAGATTCGAGAATTAATGTTAGCCACACGAATCTATTATGATTTCACTTGACACTTCGACCGTCGAATACACCCAACAACTGACAGATAATTTGAACTGTTTAAAAACGCAGAAAACCTTGATTATATTTTTGTTTTGATTGCTGGCTATGAATATTTCTGATGCAAAGTGCAAATTATCTCGCTCCGGAAGATCATGTAATTTTTAATACATATTTATTTATCTAAAAACCATTTGTCGAAACATGATTGGTGTTTTTCCAAAGCAGAACGAGGAGAAGTAATAATATAATCCTGCTCTTTCTTTCTCCCACAATAACACATGTATATTGTTAGAAAGAGACAAAACGTAGTCGTCCTGGTCGGATTCTAACTTGAAACTAGGCAATCTAAATTGAGCAAATTTGACATTCCATATTTATGGCTACTGCGCATTTTCTTTTACGGTTTTATAAAGGTATCAACTTATTTATGTACCTAACTTTGAATAGTGTTACGACTCTCAACAATTTTCAAGAATCAATTTAGTACTAAATGTCAACGATTTTTTATTATATACGGTTAATTCGTAGTTCTTGTAAAGATCCTCGTTATTATTGTTTCGGAGTCTACGTATTACCTATTAAAGAACTAAAAATAATTAACCATAAGTGAGAACAAATTTAAGGTTGTAGGTAAAAATGAAATACGGTAATTTGAATGAACTAATTTTGTCGCGTTAGGTATTTTAAGCGAATCTACAGTAATAATTATAAATACTTCCCTAATAAGCGAATTATAAAAATACACGCTGCAGGTAGAATTGCGAAACGGTGCGGTCACATTAATATTATTTTTTATTAATATCATTTTTCTCGGTTTGATTAATGTCATATATGAAGAGACAATCCGACTTTTAAACAGTCAAAACTATTCTGACTATTTATGATAGTTTACCAGGGATATAAACAAATTTGTACAAATCTTGGATCGACTGATATCTCAAGGCTGTTAAACTTCCTCAATAATGAGAATGAGATTGCTCACCGGTGGCGTTGGTTGCTCTTTGGACTGATTCTTAGATGTTGGTAGTCGGTGCTCCCCTTTTTGCGTTAATATATTTTCACTTCGATTTTAGGCCATAATAAAATGATACAACGCAGTGAAGCGGGCAACAGCGACGTAAGGTAAGTGGGAGCGGTTAGCGGGGTGACTAACACGGCTTTTATATTGAGACTGATCTGAAATTGCCCAAAGATAATTATTAAAAATAAATAGCATCAATAAAAACATGATGTACCTACGCAAGTATGTAACTAATTGAAAATTTATTAATTCGATGTAGTTATTACTATTGGTGTCTCGAGCACTTTTTCGATGATGGGGACCGGATTTTTGTTATGGGTACTGAAATCTACTAACCCTAAAATTTCTCAAAAAAACTATTCACGGACAAGTCTTGCACCTAATTAGCTGTCTAAACACAAAATAAAAATAAAGAATCTCTCTAGATACGAGATATGTATCTCGAATAATAAAAATTTATACTATAGAATTATCATCGAACTAAATTTAAACATGCGCGATTCCCAGCAGAAACTAGCAAACCGTCCATTTCTTGCGAGAGGGTTTTAAAGTCTATCCCCAAGCTCTATGAGATCGCATACAAGAGCTAATGCACGGTAGGCCGGAATTCCTAGGGAACCAATCCAAATGCATTATATGAATTTCAAGCGAAAAAGCTCGGTGAAGTCCTCTGACTGCGATGCACTGCGAATGGCCAATGCCCAGCGGCTTCAGCGCCTTGATCTCAAGTAATGTGTTTTGTCATTGTCTACGTATACATCACTGAAGTATATAATTACGTTAACTACACGGAAGGCACGGAGCGAAGGAAGTACTGAAGTATATATATTATTAAGTTAACTACACGGAAGGCACAGAGAGGACGACAGTTCTTCTATAATGACCGGTTGGTGGCTGACTTGACATCGCGTTTGGGTCCCACCCAGGCGTAGTGTGTTCAATTCCTCGGCTGGCTAAGTCCTCCATCACAACACAAGCAATATTTTCCGCTTAGTGTGATGGTAGTTGGAGATTTTCAAATATTGTCAGGTTATCGGTAACCAGGGAATGTTTGTCTTTCTTAAAAAAAACTATTCTAGTTTCGAGCTTGAACAAATTAGAAAGAAATTTTTGAATTATATTTCTTCAAATAATGTTTATTGTTTTATGTTTAATTTTGCTGTAGACTAAGTTTAAACTATTTTATTTTTAAGTAGGTTTCGAGAATATCTGAGGGGACAAAAACCATCGTCCCCCTATGAAGAACCGCCACTGGTTAGAACTATCATCTATTTTGTCTCGTTTGCGAACCGAACTTAACAGTTCTCCCCACTCACAGGTGTGGTTAAAAACCCAAAGATCAACATCAAACATTAATTCAGTATTTTTGAATACAGATCGTTGTAAACAAACATCAAAGTCAAAGTCCAGCGGAAAAATAACAATTCGAATTCAATTAGATAATGTTAATTTTCTGATTGAATTTATTTTTAATGTGACTTACCAGGTAAGTATTGTACTGTATATTTTCTCCATAAATAGTTAAGTAATAACATAGATCACTGTAGAAATGTATTATAAGTTTGTACAGCGCCCTTGAGGTGATTTTGCACAAAAACGGCGCTATACAAGTCATCCAATTATTATTATTATTAAATTGCTTAAAGTTTTCGTTATATTTAATTTTGATCTTAGAATTTGGTTTTATATTTTTTTGATTTAACATTTAATAAATGGCTGTTTTAATATAAAAAAACCTTCTGTGCAAACAATAAATAATAAAAATAACAACAAAAAGTGTCTTCGAATATGATGCAAGTAGAATAATCTCATTTGAAACGATCACTAATTTCATATGCATTTTCAAATTATGAGCCACATTATGCCATTAACATTTTAAACAACCGAAGCACTGTCTAATTTTTTCTACATTATTTTGTCGACACCGTCAGCTATGATAATTTTTTATTTTGAGGTGAGTCGAAGCTACAGATATAGATACGAAGCTTTAGAATTATCGTGCTTTTAGTCTATGATTGGAAATCACCATATTATCTATGTTTCAAAAATGTCCGAAACGTCAAAGCAGTGATAACCTAAAGACTTTGTTTGGTTTGTGATATTTATAATATAGAACTCGGACTGAACACCAAAGTCAGAGTTTAATCATTTAACAATGGGTGTCACCATGTAAGTCTCATATTTATCAGAATTTCTGCATTAAATGTATGGTTTTATCGAGTTGTCATGGATGTCTTTTTGGTTTCAGTTTGCAGCAGTATCCCGTAGCGGAGAACAAAACGGGCCCTCAGGTCATAGAGTTCTTGTCTAAAAGAATTCTTGCCTTGGGCGCTACTCAAAACGGACAATTCCTAGTGGATTGTGAGACATTCATGTCTTTACCACAGATGGGTCCTCATAAAACGGTTCACATACTCCACAATTCTGAACAGCCGGCTTCTGTTTTCTCAATCTTAGAGAGTGGGAACAAAACAATACATCTTGTAGCCGATGGACTCTTTGACCTCCTGATGATTAAATTGGCTAACCATTACACCTCGAAGAAACAAACCAAAATTGAATCCAAGGGCCCTAGGTTTGAGTTGGGAGATTTTTGCATCAAATTGGGATCCGTGACAATGAATCAAACCTTCAAAGGTGTTCTGATTGAAGTGAGTGTATATTTTTTAAAAATTGTCAAAACAGAAATTAAATTAATGCCACTGAATTAAGTTAAATTTAACAATATGTTTCCACATTATGTCAACTAATTTCGTTTATCTCCTAATCTTCTTCAAGGCAGTATTATTATAAACTAATAATGTGTAGTTTATAATAAAGTGGTTAAAAACAAAGTAACTTAATTAACAGTAATTGGGTTAGCTGTAAGAAATGGGATGTACCTGTAAGCTGGTTCCAGGTAACAATGTTCCCGGTGACAGGGTTCCCTGCAAAATGTTCCCAGTAAAAATTTCCCCAGTGAAAATGTCCCTAGTCCAAACTTTCCCATTAATAATATTTATTGCCAAATTGTTCCTAACATAACCTAACCTTTTAATAAATTTATTTATTGTTATTGTGATATATATTTGAGTTCTTTCCACTGCGCGACATTAATTAGAAACATTTTTGCAAGGAGCATTTTGACCAGGACATTTTGGTAGGGAATATTTTAACTGGGGACATTTTTAATGGGAACATTATTACCAACCGCGCTGTAAGCCATACCCTTTATGCTTTGTTATTTTACAAACTAAAGGTTTTTTGATTTTGTAATTTAATTATAATTTGAAGTGATTGCTTTCTTCAATAATATAATTTCCTGTGCATAACTGTGTGATATTTTCCAAATTGGAACTGATGAAGGTGTGTTATAAGTAAGGTCTCTTGACTTGCCGTGTCCTATATAATGCCTGTCTTAGTATAACACCATTTTTGTGAAATACCGCCTCAAGGGCGCTTAGCCCTTGGAATGCCAACGAATCCATAACGGATTTGCTAGGAACCACAGACATAGGAATTAATAGACGAGAAGATAATGGCGAGGGGTAAAATCAACTGTTGAAGAACGAAGGGGGTAAAGCTAACTGTGATTCGTCAATAAATCAATCTGACAGTAAATAGGCATCTCGCATTATAATATCACCATTTAGTTCTTAAAAGTAAAATCTGCTTTTGAATTAATAGACATTTTTACATGGGAGCGCAAATTACTCGCCACGTTATGAACAAATTTGCGAAGTCCAAATTCGGTTGTATTTTCAGAGTCGAATATTTCGTTTAAGTATTTAGTTAAGACACTTTTATAAATGTTCATAATTTACTTCCCAGCAACCAACCAGCTTTGTGTTTCGCGTCCAGACGTTTCTCGATGTGATAGTATATGTTTCTACAACTGATCCATATTATACGATGTGAATATGCTTAAAATAAAGTAAAATAATGCTTATATATGGAATGTAATACGACAATTGGGTTTATTCTCTTTTTCACATCTATTTTTACAAGTTTTCATAGCACAAGTCAACATTTTGCCGTGTTATTTCGTAAAATGAACCGATGATGCCTCGACCGTAGTTCGCACAAGAATGATGACGTCACGTTTTCAAATTTCACTTGAGGCCATACGCGAGCACAGCCGGCTCCAATGGAACCGGTATGGGGAGTGGGGAATAATACGCTTTTAATCACTTAGGGCAGGTCTACTAATATTCATATGTCTATGCTAGGAACTCATTGCACATGCCTCGATTTTCTTGTATTTGAACCTTATAAAATACACCTAGCATACTAAAATAATTTTATTTGCTTGGCAAGGAAATTATATATCTTAATATTTATTTATTTATTTATTCACGCCTTGAAGATTTTTTACTTGTATTCATTGTTATAGGTTAGTTGTTCAGGAGTACAATAGTAAGAGTATATAACATAATCACCTGAGTATGAACAATATAAGCAGGTACTATACAAGTTATCATAGGGAGTTCTGTTGTACAAAGGAGTTCAATATTATTCTAGCTTGTCATTTCGCCGGTCAGCCGATGTATGGCCGGCCACTCAGCATTTTAAGTGGTACGCTAAGGGTTAATCACCCCGTTAATGCAATGTATTTAAAATGGTTCCAGGTGGAGTACCGTCCGTGCGTTGTACCCAGCGCAGTGTGGGAGCTGCTACGTGAGTTCACGCAGGGTTTCCTGGGCACCCTGGCACCCCCGCAGCCCCCGCCCTATGTGCTAAGCCGCATCAACGAGGTCTACCAACCCATGGACACCATCCACCAATACCTGGAGAACTTCAGCGCCTACCGCAAGTCCATGAGCCTGAGGCCCAGCTGAACAACTTAATAGACTGAATGTGCCTGTTTTGGTCAAGTGTTATGAACTATTGGTTCATTTCTTTTCTTACATTAATATGAGGATGAAGAGTTGCAAAAGTGGGTGACATTGAGTGGCCTCTGTCTTTTTCTTCTTTTTAAACCCTTCAGACCCGAATTTGAGGTGGCAGTGGCAAAAAATATTTATTATAGATAGACCTTGCAGAGTTTTTTTTTTTTTTTCGATACCTCAGACATTATCAATTAAAAAAATATTATAAGCAATAATTAGTCGCTTGAAATATCCATACAAATTGAAAATATCTCCCGAGTAAAAATAAATGCCGCCGACGGGAATTTAACCCGCACCTTCTGATGTCCGGTCAGGTGCTCTGGACCACCGAGCTACGTCGGCTTATTTCCAACACGCCAAATAATTCAATATGTACTATTACTTCAATCAACAATTACTGCTTCTTATATTTTTTCATCTGTAAACAACCAACTTTATTTTTGTAGGAAAGGCTTGGTTAGTGCTAAATTTCCCACTAGATGGCGTCGAGACATATTATATCTACATTTGTTGGTGAAATATTTTGACTTGTCAAATATTATTATTTTTTTAATGACAAACTAATGTTTATAAGACAAGCTTTCTTATCTTTATTTATTAAAAAAAATAATATTATCAATTAAGTTGAATCGAAGTGTTATTTAAAAAAAAAAAAATCGTATTATGTTAGTTAAGCAGCTACTTTGAAAAAATTACCCATATTTCTAAACAGCATTAATTAAAAAAAAAACAATAAATACATTCCTTTAATTCCCCTTAATAAAACTGTGCAGAAATTAGAGTTAAACACAAACATCACCAATCTAATTATAAGTATGGTTATAACCTGTATGAGAAGCTAGGAACCAATGAAAAAATAGTACCCAAAGCCAGTATTGCCAGCAATTCGAAAATGAAAACCGCCACGGAAAAAAATCTGAAAATCTATGTATTTTCAAGTATATGTACGGGTCTGAAAGGGTTGACTGCATTTTTGTCACATTTCATCTCAGGAATGGAAACAAAATAAATGTACATACATGAAATTGTATTTATTTGATTTAATGAAGTGCTAACAAGAACTGTTTTAAGTGTGTTAGGCAAATTTTTTAATTAGGTAAATCTTTATCTTTTCGAGACATTATTTGAGAACCACTGTTTCAATCAGATCCTGGATTTGTTGATGTGTATAATATATAAGGAATTTTTACTATCAAAAAGTCTTTTTTTTAAACTTCTTGTGTTGTGTAATAATAAAATAATCTATCTGTAACTAATATTATATTATATAAATTGTACACAACAATAGTGAGTATTTTTTGTTCCTTCATAAGCCTCATGAGGTCCATGTATGTATGTCTCCTACAAATGTCTGTTCCACCATCCAAAATATTTAGGCCAGAATAATATTAAAAGAATCGAAAGAAATTAATGAAAATTTCATAAATAATAACCCCAGTAAGGATACATGTTTTTGACCTGTTAAAAAACCTTTTAAGAAATAAATGACTATTCGAAACGAAACTTTAAATAAAATTTTAACACAACAAATTTTCAATACTCAAGTTTTGTTTTTATTTCGATTTCATAATTTTTTTAATAAAAAAAAAATCATTTTAATGGACAAAACATACTGATGGTAAAAGAACTTTGTTTCCGAGAGATATGTTTCCATTTCAATTTAGTACCTACATCTTATTTTTATGCACCTATTTTTACCTATGTTACTCCATCCAGAACATAATGTGTAAACGATTATGAAAAACATAAAAAAAAATATTTACCCTATTTCAGAGGTTCAGGATTTTTTTTTCAGTATTTTAACCTCAATTCCAAAAACCTTTGTTTCTTAGTACTACAATAATCTCAAACGTTGAAATGACAAAAAACCTGTAAAACAAATAAAATGAACATTTCACCTATAAATTACTAAAATAAATAACACAATTTCCATGTTAGAGAAATCATTTTTGTTTTTCTTAATGCTACATTTATCTAGAAGGAATGTGAAAATTTTCATGAAAAAATACCCAACAGTTTTCTCATAAATAGATCATGTCCGCAACAACACCTATTTGCGACACCGTGCGCCGCCACATTGCTGGAGAGCGTAACAGAAAGTTGCAGCCTTATTTATTTATTTATTATTTTATTTACGCCCTAATGGGCTTTTACATGAAAATATACATTTACATTGATTACAATAATTGAACATAAGAAGATAAATGGAGTTAATTGTAAGAAAGCAACACATATAATAAAATTTTGTGCAAATTAGCAAAACACTAATAAGATGGATTCAATATAAAATATACCCAAGCATGAAATAGTAAGTAAAAGAAAGTTCAACATAAAAAGTAAGTAAGTGGGTGTGTTTAAACCCAGTATTAATTGTGTGTTTAACAAATCGATAAACCAATATAAATTAGAGTGTAACTTACTCGTGAGGTAAAGAACATTATAACAGAGATTTAAAAAAAAATCTCTGAGCTTTAAACGCGGAGCTAGAAGATTATACACTCCCCAGAATGCTTGTCTGTGAAGATCGGGATCTGAAGTTTTTAATCTGTTATAACATTAAATTAATGGTTTTTATTTAATTCGAAAACTGGAGTTACACCACCATTATTCTAAGGACGGGTTTTTTCACAGAATTTGAATGATTTATAAAATTTCAGCGTTAATTTTAAAGTTGTTTGAGAGTCCTTTTCAAGTTCTTTTTCTACATATATCATTTTGGACCAGTTACTTCACAGAAATGAAATAATAGAAGAACTTGAGAATAAGGAAGTTGAGTCCATTTTTTTAATTTTTTTTTATCAATGTTCGCATTCAAACTTAAATACTGGTATTATTTTTTTTTTTTTTAAAGTCTGTTTTCATAATTAAATTAATTCTCAAAGCTTAAATTTTATTAAGCCCGCCAAAACGAGCGGTAAGAGGCAGGGTGTGGGTGTGACGTCATTCAAACTGTGAGAACCACGTCGCTAAAACATTTTGTATGGAAAAAAATTTAATTCTTCCATAAGGAATTACAGTAATTTTTTTACCAATGTTAACCGTCTATTAGAAAGATGTTATTAAAAAAAAAAGAAAATTGATTAAGATTTCATAGTTAAATTAATATTTTAAGTTAGAATATTTGCTTCTCCCGCCCGCACGGTATTGAAGACGCTATTTGTTGACCGCCGCGCAGAAAAGTAAGACCAAAAGTAAAATAACGGTTTACAGCCCAGTTCACTGTGAGACTTTTCTGCGCGGAGGCCTGAAGTGTAATCACATGTAATGTGACATGTATAATAATAAAAACTTCTAAGCGATGCAATAAACAACATATTATTATAAAGCACTATATGAATATGTATCTTTGGAAATCCATTTTATATAATAATAACAACAATAACCTACATAAATATTTGACAATAGATGGGAGCTATTTTTTTCACATAGATCCTATTGACAAAGGGATTTCTCCGGGAATGCAGCTGGTTTTCAGCAGTGCCTTATTATATGGTAAACAAAAGATGAAATATTTAAAAGCCATCACCACATTATAATATATATTATAATGAGTAGAGAATAATTATCATGTCATGCGAAATCAATAAATATACCTGCACAAAACTAGTGGTTATGGCGAAATGTCAGATGGGTAGATACGCAATGATTATTATACTGTAAAAATGTATTATATTTATCGTAACGTACAAATGAACACAATTAATAATTTGATATACTTACTTGGAAGCTTTAACTCCACGACCGGCTGTGATTTGGCCCAAATAAACGTTTGGCCTATACACCTCTCTCATCTAAACCGACCATCTCTCATGTAATAGAAAGAGATGCACCATAGACATTGCGGTGATATACAAGCCACGACACATGTGACGTCAGAATTCTTTCGACCAATCGTGGAGCGTATTCAGTTTATTGCTATTTAATGCTTTTTCAAGAAAGTTTAACTAATTCTTAGAATAATAAGATAGAATTATATTTATATATTTAGAATCTATATTTTTTGATCTACATGAACATATTTTTTATAAGTCAAAATATGTTTCACTCAACTTCCTTATTATCTTTGAAATTTGGTTAATTATTTTAATTCCGTGAATTAATCCGTTCTAAGTGGCACATATTGAGATTGACAGATTCAATAATGGTACATAATAAGCAAACACCCAAAAAGTAATTTTTCAGTGTTGTTTTCCATGAAATGGTGTTTCAATATTTAAATAAAACTATTTTATTTATTTTTCTTTGTTTTATTGTCATCACTTTTAAATTTTACATACAAGCAGAACAATAATCCATAGTACAAATGGAGTTTGTTCAAGAATACCCTCTTTTTAAATGAGGAAAAAAGTCCCATTGTATGTTTTATGAGTTTTAAAAGGTTTCCGGAAATTCTACAAAAGCAACATATATTTAATTATAAGACGTAGAACTAATATCTTTCTAGGTTCTTAATTTAAATATCTAAACTATCACAATCAAAATATTATTAATACTAGCGCAGACCTGTGAAAAATCACGGAACATTATAATTGTAGGATTTGTGAAACTGAAAGTATTTATAAATAAAATATTTGCCTCCAGATCGTTGCCTTTCAAAAGAAGAAATTTACCTTTCGAATGTTAATAAACTCGAAAAATTACCACCTCTGTCAAACATTTAAACGAAAGAAATTCACATTTCAAATAAAGAATTGACATGATTTATACTTGTCAGTACCAATTTTTAAAATTGATAGTTCATTGAAATTTAATGATTTTACGCACTACGCAAGAATACGTAATTACTTGCACGCACCCATGTACCGACAACCGAAGTCAGCAATGTTTGCAAGTCTTTATTTGGCGGTTGTCCTTTGGGTTTTAAGTGTACAATATTTGCACCTCGTTTCAGTGGGGAAGAGTTAGTCCCTCCATCAGTACTGCCCCCCTTTTTTATAACATTAACTCCACACAGGAGTCCCCGAGAGAAATAAATTTTCTCAGAACCTGTCATCTTTGGGAATGCTGTATGGAGCGTATTTTTAAGGCGAACTTGGGTTTTGAAGAGACCAATGGATCAATGACTTAATGGAGTATCTTCCATTGAAATACTGGTAGGCCCTGGTGAGAAACCACCATTCAAAATTAAGTTATTTCTAAATGGCTTTAGCTATGTTTAGTGACCATTTCTAAACAATCAGGTGTTCCACAATGAGAGTCTTTTAGTTTTTTAAATCATACTTTTGTATTGCGGCAACAAACCTGTTTATCAATATTATTTATCAAAAAAATTGTTGTCCAGTTAATAAAATGTTACTTTTTCTAGGAACTAGAGCAAATAGAGTAGGTATAAGGAACTGGGCAAGCGGGCAACAACTGTACCATCTGAGCTATCCCGACCCCCAAACTTCTATTGAAGACTATTATTAATAATAATGAATCTATGACTAACCTTGCAAAGCTATAAAATGTCATTAATTTAGCTATGACTAAGTAGGTACAAAAAGATCATAAGGTTTGTTTTCAACTTAACACTAAATTACAGAAGCTTCATACATTTTTTTTTCAGTTGCAATTGTATGTTTATAAATATTTACAGCAAAATACCATTATTCCAAGCACACAAAGGTTCTCCAACTATCATTTATTAATTCAAATGTAACACAGTCATCAATTTGCCAATCGGTGCCGTTTAGTGATTTTTTTACCGTTTGAAGGGTCCCTTACACTGATTATAGGTCCATTTCAACTCTTGAACAAATTGATTGTGAAAAGCAAGACTGTCACGTTGTTATGCTTGTCAGCTGATTGCAATTTGATAAAAAGTTAAGGACTGACCTTGAAAAAACGTTTAACTGGACCTTTAAAATGTCAAAAAGCGTAATGTCGCTGATTTGCCATTTGTTACAATTTAATTTCTGTTAGGTATACACCTCAAACTAATTTATTTGAATTAAAATATTTTTTTCTGAATAATTTATACCAATCCTCAGAACTACGATAATTTAGTTAAAATTCATTTAATTAAAAAGTGTTTAAATTTGTTTTATAATTTTTTTTTTATTTCTAGTTTATTTTATTCACTGATAATATAACAAGATTGGTGAAAGTGACCTTAAAAAATAGTGGCCCTAGGTCATAGAATAAATAAGAACTCTGGGAATGCCTTTCGTGTAGATTTGAATGAAAACCTCAGCAATGTCTGTTAACCACTAAATTAGTACCTTTTGGTTCTAGCCCATTTAGCTTGCGCTCTATCTCTCTTTCAGTGTCCTACCATCCTAATCGTCATCCCATTTGAATATCATAATGATGATGAATCCCAATGGGGTATTTTCATAAACCATAAATACTGTTTAAAATGTGTTTAAAGTGTATTTTTAAAGTTATCGATTATCATTCCAAAAATATGAAGTTTTAATATTTTCATTTTTGATTTCCGAAGCGTTTCCAACTGGCTACAACGTCATTATGAATGAAATAGAAAACGCCAGTGTCTGGTAAGACGACTGTCACCAACGTCGCCTGGCGTGACGTCAACCCCGCCTAATTCGTGAATAAAAATTAACATGTCGTTTTGGCGGCAAATCGTAAATGGCACATTTTAAATCGGGTGACTTTGATTTTACATTATTATTAGTAAAAAGCAATGAACTCTGAGATAAGATCGAATTTTCAATATGTACTGTTCATGTCACCCATCTAGGATTGATATATCATTATATTTTCTAATTATAAGTAATGGGCTGAGATTACCACAATAGAATAATGTCTCAACTGATATTTCTCTATGGAAAAGTGTTAAAATATAGTTTTGAGTGAAGTAAATATGCACGCAATGTCAAAATATGTAATAAGATAGCATTTTGATTGAAGAAATGGACAAACTATTTTGAAACCACTAACATGGCTGGGACAATTAATTTATTTAGCGCTTATTTTGACTTATTCCTTTTTCCGATGGCATAATTTTTTAAAATTTATTTGAAAATTATTTAATTACCATCTTACAGATTTGATCGAATATATTAATTTGATGATATTTTTTGTGAAGCAATGCAAAACCTATTCGATTATCTATTTGAATAGTACTGCTGGGACAAATGAGTTAATTTTACTCATTTCTTTAGTGCTTATTTTGACTCATTCCCTTTTTCCTATGCCATATATTTTTTTTGAAAATTATTACTAAACATCTAACCGATTTGTTGATATTTTGTTTGAAGCAATGCACAAACTATTTTGACACCATACTCTATTTGACAAAACACAGCTGGTACAAAAGAGTTGATTTTAATCATTTCTTTAGTGCTTATTTTGACTAATCCCCCCTTTCCTTTAGTTTAAAATTTTACACTATTTGCATTAAATAATTATTTTGAAAATGAATTAATTACTGTAAAACAAATTTGAACCAAAAATATAAATATTATTTGTCGACAGTAATTTAGCAATAGCTGTGCTTTAGAAATAATTTTTTTCTTACCAAACATGTTGCACAAGGACATGACTAGTAACTTGACTTGTAATTCAATATTTTAACTTTTTTTAAAGTTCTTGGGTTTAAATTCGGCTCAAGGGTTAAATGTTAATGTCACAGAAATCGTCAAAAAATAATAGTAAGCAATACAAATCTAGTAATTTTTAAAAAAATACAATGTTACATAGGCATACATACTTGGTTTCAACTGTAGATAATAATAGAAACAAGAGAGAGTGGCCATGGACCATTATTAGTATGAAAATGCAGGCACAAAAGTGTCTCCAACATCGTTAACCCATGCTACAACAAATTACATCTACACACTTTGGCGCCCCGCCATTATTTCTAAGTACACACCACACTCATGATTTTCATTAACTGCGCCGCTCAGATAGTCCATGCCGGTTTGGTTCATGTGGTTCCCGTGGCATATCTCCATTTGTTTCTATTATCTATGTTTGCAACATATAACAAGTATATTTTAATTGTATGTAGCCAATTTTGTGACAAAATTTTAATTATTTTATAGGAAGCTTTAAATTGTAGGGCACCAAGAGGACATTAAACACAATATTTAAAATTGGCTAGTAAACACAAGGCTTTAAATAGAACCATAGACATTAAAATTGATGACGAACCAATCAGGCAAAGGGGAGCATTCCACTTTTGGTGATTTGACAGTATACAAGCAACTCATATTGTAATATCACCATTCCGTCTTCAAAAATAAAATCTGCTTACGAATTACTAATCCTTTTTACAATGGCGCGCAAATTGCTGGGATGCGTAACAAAGTTAACTACATATCCCAAATCGGATTAACAAAAGTCTAAATTTAATATTTTGACATTTATACAAATGTGTCATAATTTACCCACCTCGTTCAATTTTAGCGTCTAGAGTAAGGAACATTCAGATCCTGCGCAGAAAATTCACACAATGGACTGTGGAAAGTGGACGTTGGAAACATTTGCATTATTTTAGCAAACTGCACATGATCTGGTTATTTTATTGTGCGCTCTTCGGTGGTCAATGTACGACTGATGTCCTAGTTTATTCAAAGCATTCTCGAACCCTCCTGGTATCAAAAATATGGTCACTTAATTTGCTCGTCGAATTGATACCCAGATTTTATGTTAGGGCAAGTCTATTAATTTGGATGTCTATGGATAGAACAAACATAGTAAAATATTAAATTACATAGAACACATATAACATTGTTGTTGAAAATTCTTTCTTAATATGTACACAAATTTTCTCTTAACTACTAACAAACGTTACATACAAGAATGCACACACAATCACACCCTTTGCAACTAGAATATTTTACAAGTAAATGATTTTAAAGCGTTGAGGTGTATCATTAAAAAGTTGTCTAAAGCCATGTTATATTATTTTATATTCTTATCACATTAAATACGTTACATTAAAACGAGAAAAGCAACATCTAAAATTTTGCACAATTCATTTCCAAGATTACATATTGTTATAAGTTTTTACATATTAGCTGAAATCTACACTAGATACAATGGAAAATATCTAGTAATGTCTTATAAATAACACATCTATGAAGCACAGAATATGTCATTGTCGTTTCATCAATAATGATGTCTTTACATAAAATCTTATTTTGTAAACAAAGTTAATAAGAAGCATTAAGTTCTGTTAATTATTTTGGAAAATGTTGGAATGTTTTAAGGCGATACGCTCAACTTAAATACACAAGTTTCATAACATGATACAAAATTTATTTGATATCACAAAATATTCTATCAATTTTAAATAATGTTAAAGACAGTTTTCGGTGTAATAGGACTGTTGTATGGAAAAAAATACATTCGAAAATAAAAGAGCAAGTTTTCTGTGACAGTATTGACAAGCTCGCAATCACATTGTGCATGCGGTATTCCCCAACCTAACCTAACATAACATAACTTAACCTAACCTGAAACAACAGCATTCACTTTTTATTTCTTCATTTGGTTGATCTCAAAGTGGTAGGTTAAATACCACTATTCAGAATAGAAGAGTTTTTTAAATGGCTTTTTTTATCTATGCTTTGTGACCATATCTGAAAAAAAAAACAGGTACCTAATTACCCACCATCTCCTCCCCTTACCCTTCCCCTCACTCACTACCTTAAAATTAAAATTAAAATAAAATAAAAATTTTATCAATAATAATAATAATGCAATTATTTTATTTTTAATCAATAATTGTTAGGCTGAAAAACCTACTTAAATTGAAAAAAAAAATCCGAAAAAAATACAAGCCTCAGACGGGAATTGAACTATAAAATAAAAAAAAACCAATGTCCAGTATTTAAAATGTACCTCAGTGAAATTAAAACATTCCACTCCAGGATTAACCTTCTGAATTAAATGCAAATTCAAGTAAATTTACCAACAAAATGACTACTTTTTTTGTTATTATTAAAATTCTAGGAAAGGAATAAAACTCGTTTTTCGAAATCAGATATAGATGGTGACCTTTCTCTTGTTTTAAAGGTCAGGAGTGAAAAATTTTATCAATCATTTGAATAAATTTGTATAGATTTTTATAAAAATCAAATCCACGTAACCCGCCCACCAGACACCGTTCTTTACATATAAATAGATCGTTGGTACGCAGATTTATTTAGTTGATAGTAATAGCTTGTTAAACAATTGATACTGTTGTTAAAAAAGCAGAAAAAAACATAATCAAAGTTTAGTCTACAGAAAAAAAAACTAATTTTATAAGTTTTAAAAAATGTTCCTAGTTAGTTTTTAAGATGGGGGAGATCAAATTTATTTTCTGTGGCCTACATATATTTATAAATATATTTTAGTTTATATAAATTAATACAATTATTATTCCTATAGTAATTGACTAATGAATTGCGGATATATGATTTTAATCTAGCATAAGACATTTTGATGCATTCTCAACAAGGAAAATACTGAAAGCCATGTATGACAACCTAGTGACAAAATATTTGCCTAACCTAACCTCACATTAAGTTTATTGTTTTGCTAATAATATGTACAAGTCTCATATCTGAAGCAGTTGAGAATTCATATTTTCCAGTTTTACATGGGCACGTTTAAGTAATCTGGCACTATCAGGTTTTATATAGTGCTGAATTACTGAGATTCTACTGCACTGATGTAATAATGTCCTTCTTTCTACACAATTTCCAGTTATTCGCGTATTCCAGTAATTTAATAAAATATATTTTTTTATTGGTTTTATGCCCAGTTCGGCTTATACATCCGGCTCACGGCATCTGATTTTATATGTCGTGTTACTGAAATTCTTCTCCACAGATTCCAGTTTTCCATACATTCCAGTAACCCGAAACTATCAGGTTTTATATAGCGCTGGATTACTAAGATTCGACCGCACTGAGGTAATAGTTTTTGTTCTGCACAATTTCCAGTTTTAAATTCATTGCAGTAATCCGGTTAGGTTTAATTTAGTAACAGATTAATTACATTTTTGTGTAGGTAAAAGCGTCTTTTTCTTATATATTTCAAGTAATCCAGTTCCATCAATTTTTATACAGTGGTAGATTACTGAGATTTTACCGAAGTGGGGTAACTAGCTTGTCTTCAATAGGATATCCATAATAGTTTTCTTAAATTTATGAGATTCTACCAAGCTATTGAATATTTTTACCTAAAAGTCCCAACGACGCGACGGTGAAATTTCGGAATATTTCCGAGGTATTTTAAATGTGATATATATATATTTCTTATTTTTAAAGTCATTATAAAAAAGAACACCATTTTAGAAACTAAATAAAATTATTGTTCAGATGTTTGTATTGAAAATAGACTTTGATATTTTATTATCAAACATGGAAATGTTAACAAAAAACATACAGAAACATTTGACTCGAAACGTCCATAGTATTGACAGAATTCGGATTAAGAAAATACATTCCTTTTGTGTTGGAAATTAGTAAGAAAACTCTGACTTCTCTTTTTATGATGTTCATACAATAAAAATATTAATTATTTTTTAACTATCAACTGTCAACGAAATAATCCCGCCAATTAGTAATAGTTAATTAGTATTTGTAACTTTATCGTTATTATTATATAGAAAAAAAGTATGAAATATTTTTATAAACTTAAAAATAATTACAGGTCAGGACGCCTCGGTCAAATCTATCCATCAAAGTCTGTGATAGAATTATGTTTTGTTTATCACTAATAGCGTTTTACAGTTTTCCAAATGTTTCAATAACTCAGCACTTCCAGTAATCTAACACTTCCATTAATCCGGCACTATCAAGTTTTACAAAGCGGTGGATAACTGATATATTACTATTTTCTTTTTCGCATTGAGATATGATTCTTGTACCGCATTTCTATTTATTCTAAAGTTAAAATGTGTATACAATATAATTATTAGAGAATGGATGATACGTTCACAACCATTAATGGATTCATTACATTTACATAAAATATATTTTGTATGCTTAATATTATTTACAAAACTCAGCTAGTAATCATATATATTATGTTATTTAGTCACACACAACATTTCTAGAACTATCTCTCAGACAAGGTATTTCATAACTATCACAGCTAAGTTTTGTGGATATAAAATCTATATACAACAATTAAGTAACTATTACCTAAGGGGTGCCACAGAATAATTCATAATTATTGTAGGTTCATATTGTAAATTCTTTGGAATTGGATTTTATTCCTAGTTTATTTTAAAGCATTGATATCTTATTGTCATTTTTTTACATTGGTATAAATAGAGACAAATATTATTATTATTATTTTCACTAAAAAAACGATCTTTTTTCTAGTTATAAATCAAGATGTTTTATAAAACAATTTAAATGTCTTTTTGATATGAGGATGTTTTAAAATAATAGAATGTCAACAATTGTTGCGGCAATAATAAAAACATGCAAATAACAAAACCCACGTCTAGATTTATAATGTACCTAAGTGCAATTACAATATTCCACTCCAGGATTCACATTAATGAGGCGCCGTACTTGTTAACCCTTTACGCCTAACTATAAAAGGCGCCTGAAATGGCGCCCGGCACTTTTTAAAAATATGTTTTTTTTGTGCTTTGCGATAATCGAACGAGTAACCATCCGACTAAATGTCGAAACGTAATCTATAAAAGGCAGCGGGGCCAGTAAACACCCCAATGTCGCTCATTTGATTAGTTTGTAAGACTTTACTAATAGTAAAGCTGTGGGTCCACATGGAACACGGAGAAGTTATCTATCATTACTAACTTATTTTTTTTTTAAATACAATACATTTTAGATAAGCGCCTTTTCCAGGCGCCATTTGACACTGGGCCGAGATAGGAAATAAAATTAGTTTGATAAAAAAAGCGGTTTATTATACAAATCATGTAAAAAATGAACTTAAATTTAATTTATTTAGATTTCATTCAATGATATTTACGTGGTTTACTTTTCATTAGTGACAAATAAATAAAATGTTTGTTTTATATATTAATTTTTATTAATTATAATATCTTTGTCAAATAAACAAGGAATTTTTTTTCTTCCAAAATTTTGGTCATTAATACGATTGCTTTTAAAAAGATTTTATATAATGTTTTAAAAACTTTTGTATATTTAATATTTAAAGCCAGTTTTTGGTGTGTTGTATCGTCTGACTGTAAGCCTAATATAAGCAGTTAAACATTTTTAATGAATTTTATAATTTGAACTTCTAGTTTGTATTCTTTAAAAATTCTTCTACAGAGCAAAGTTTTTCAATTAGCAATTTAATGGTAACCTTAATATTATGCTTCAAATAACGCAATTCCTCGCATTTGTTCATTATGGTAGTGATTTCATTAATATGTTACGCAGTATTACTAGTTTCCAAGAAAAAAAAAACAAAAATGTCTAAAATGTATAAAAATCGAATTTCAATATTTATCGAAGCTATTCAAAAACAGATTTTTGGTAACTTTTTATTGTGAAGATTTTTTTCTAGAAACCCTCACAACATCTAGGATGATAGTATTGCTACTGCGTCACATTTAAAAAAAACGAGAAGACATTTCATGTAAATATTTGAAATATCTTAATTATCTAGAAAAGTATTGTTTGTATCTTGATTGATTTGTTGTTTCAAAACGCATCGTTACGAGTTTTATTGCCAGAAAAATGTGCTGATCTTGTATTTAAGATTATGTTGATGATTAAGATAGCAAAATTAATAATCGATATTAACTGGATTAACACTTCGGTATGATATTTATTTTATTTATGCATCGTGCATTTATACATTTCAAAACAGATTTCCTGCTTTCTACAGAGGTAAACTTGAGATCTCATTGAAATGATTCCGTCTTGATTATTATTTCGTCTAGGTTATCATCATGCAAATTTAATATTTACATGTGTGATGATTGCCCATTTGAAATATTTCAAAATGGCCTCGTGAAACCATCCTCCTTGTGTGACAAACACGAATAGATCATCTCTCAAATACCCGAGTCCTTTGTTGTCAGGTTTAATAATAGCAGATGGTGCAATTTGCTGACAATCAATGCAAACATTAGTCAAACTTTGTGTCGAATACATTACACAGTAGTCAATTTCAGATCAGCAACGGTTGACCTACGTCATAAAATCATAAAATGACTACATATATTATTTTACTAGTTGATACTGTTGATGTAATTTGACTTGCAAAGTTTTACTTTTAAAAATGGCCTGCAAAATTAAGCTACAAGTACCTATTCACATTTCAAATATAGAATTTTAATTTTCTTCTACTAAAATATATTATAGGTAGGTACTTAATCACTTGTCTGTATTTGAAATGATTCTTTTTTGAAATTTTTTTCAACACATAAGTCCATATGTTCCAATTTTGAAAAGTTTTATGTTAGGAAATTATTTATATTTTAACAGAGTAAAGCCAGGATAGTACGTTCCGTACAGACTGAGAAACTTATGTCCTCTTAGTAAAAAAAGCTGAATTTGTTGTTCTTTCAAAGCAATTCTCAAAGATTTTTTTGGTTTATGGTTAATTTAATTAAAGTTCCGTAAAAACGGCACGTTTTGAAGTGTTAATGGCACCTGGAAACTGTTGTGTAAAGCAATTCAATGTGAGAAAACCAATGGAAAACTACGCAGATAGACACAAAGCTGGGTTGAGAAGAGTTTTTTTTTTCAAAAGGCGCCTAAACTCAAGTTATTTCCGTTGCCATTTTCAGGCGCCCTTCTCTGTTCTCTGCTAATTGTCCAGGTTTGCCAAATTAGGTAAGAGTTTTTTTATATGAGTTTTAGGTTTTTTCAAAAATGACAATAACTTATTAACCGTTGTTATTGAATAATTGGCAGATAGTTACTAGTTATTACCGGAGTTCTTGGGATTACTTGCAAGTAATAGATAGTGGTGTCTTAAATTTTGATATTTTAAAGTTCCATAGCTCACGATGGAAAAAATGTATTTATCATAATGAAAGTAGTTTCATTAACCTAGAAATTTTAGACAGAAACAATATAATAACATGATTTTTCGCCATAGCAGTTTATAATATTTAGCACAAATTCATTTAAAGTTGTTTTCTTTTGATTTCTCATGTTAACTGTATGAATGATTGATTTATTATTTTTCTGAGTGATTTATTTTCGGGGTATTGTGCCGTGTTGCTCTACCTCCTTCGTTAACCAACGTTGGCACTACAAACACATCTGCCCTGATTATGGACACTGTAATGCTGTCCGAAACGTTGACTAAATAAGAAGGTAGCGGAACACGGCATAATACCCCGAAAACAAATCACTATAATATTTTTGACCGCGAAAATCTCAAATCATATCTAAGCAAGGAGTGTTTGCTAAGACAGAATTGATTGGCGGTCCATCCTCTCTGCTTGCCTCTGCGGTTAGAAGTTAAATACCTATAATAAAAATATATTGTTTTTTTAAATAAATAATAGTTGATGATATTATTTCGAAATTAAAAATCTTTAACAACACTTAAAAATCTTTATAATATTTTGTAAATGTGCATAATTAATTATTGAGCAGAATTTATTTTTGATTCAATAAAATATTTTAAGAATTATTTATCTGAGTAATTGTTTATTGTCATAAGAAGAATGAACTACTTATTATAAAAATATTGTCCTACCGCCATATAATTATCGTAAAATGATAAAATTATTTGATTCTTTTAATATTAATCTAAATTAGAATAAATTTTTATTATTGTCTTTTAAATGAAAATTATTTAAAATATGTTTTGTTCTTATAATATTATGTAGATATTTTTTTCTGATATGCTAATGAAATTTAAATTTCCCCTAAGTATTAAATAAACTCACGGTGATATGAAGTAGATATTATATTCATAGGAATTATCAGATTTTTGCTGATAAACCACTCCAGATATTTTTGCTGACTGTATTGTAAGACGTATCAAAATGACATTTGAACATCTTTAAATTCGCTTTCTCTGAGACGTTCACAATCCTCGTTCCAATATTTTCCGAGAAATGTAGCTTAACGTATTTCTGCTTCTTTCGCTTACAATTTCTACGTACAGATGTCACTCTGTGTCTTGATGCTTAATCATTAGACGAGCTGTCATTTCGAACCCCAAATGACATTTAAATGTACACAAATGATGCCATCTGCTGGAAATGCGCAATTATACGAATATGAATATTAGATACACAAAAAGCCTTTTAAATTCTCGACCGTTTATATAATAGTAGCACAAAATAATCTTTTCGACTTTACGGGTTCCTACACAAGCCAAAACTGCTAGCATTTACACAACATTTAAATATATTAAATGGTTTAATCAAGAAGATTCTGAACTGTATTATTATTATCGCCGAAGTTCCAGATTTTGCACTGATTTCGGATCCATCTCGTCCAAATCTCTCCCTTTAGTTTCTGGTACACAGCACACAACAAAGCATAAACCACCCACGGATATAAAAGCGTACAACCAAAACGCGCCGTGCAAACCAAACATCTGCTGAAAGTCCACAAAGGTTTTAACTCCAACAAAAGCGCAAAGGTAACTGAAGGCAGTAGCCAAAGCACTACCAGAACCACGAAATTCTAAAGGAAAAAGCTCTCCAATCAACAACCAAGATATTGGACTCATTCCTAAAGAAAATGCTATAGTAAATACTAAAACACACAATAGAGGAATCCAGTCGTTCTGCCCCGCGGAACCAATCGAATGATTAAGAACTAAATTCTGCAATCTTTGATTTCTGTGAACTTCCTCGTAATACGCGTAGCTCCCGAACCCGGCGAGAGCCATGGACATAAATACAGAACTGGCTATCAACAATGGAAGTCTTCCTACGGTATCGATCAACAAACCCGACAAGCAAGAAGCTAAAAGCTGGACGAAACAAACAGCAATGGCTCCTCCGTGAGGATTCATACCACCAAATGTCTTCCTGAATATTGGAACTGCGTAAAAATTGAAAGCATGCGCTCCAGAAAACCTTTGAAACAGCATTAAACCGCACGTGATCAATACAGGAAACGCTATTCTAGGAGTAAGTAAAGCATTAAAAGCAGTACTTCCAGCTGTTTGCAAATTCTGATTGTTGAAATTTTTAGTTGCTAAAACGTTGGCTCGAATAGTGGCTAGTTCTTGTATTATATCCGAGCCAGGTCCTCTTAACCAAACCAGTGACTTATAGGCTTCTTCTTCCTTCCCGCAAAGCACGAGATAGCTGGGAGTTTCTGGTATGTAGATCATGGTGATGAAGAGGATGATTGGCGCTACGGAGATGAACATGGCCAGCTGTTGCCAGTCCAGATAGGCTCCGACGGTGAATGACATCAGCACCCCCAAGTGCCCAACTATTTTTAAAACTGCGTTCAGGCATCCTCTAATATCTGGTACAGAGATTTCGCTGACGTATACCTGAAAAGAAAAAAAAATGTATCAATGAATTATATTTTAATAGTGTCCAAGATGGCTGCACCATGCACCGTATAGATGGCGCCCAGCTAGATACTCTTGCATTAGTCTTCATCATATAATATCATTATGATAACAAATCATGAATATTTTCAATTTGTATGGATATTTCAGTCGAGTAGTTAACGCTTGTAATAATTTGTTATCCTTTGTGCTATGCATAAAAACCTTGTCTTATAAACATTAGTTTATCATTAAAAAATTATCATTATGAAAAAATTAAGTTAATTTACAGCGTTTGTAAAACTTACGGAAAACCTTAAGTAATCTAATGTAACAGTTTAAGTCAACATTTTGTCGTGTTTAGTGATAACTTCTTAGAATAGGCAAAAATAATCAGAATGGATGATAAATTAACAATGTGCTACTTTTAAAATACGATATCGCACGCCACTAACATTAAGCTGGATATACACGACGAAGCCAACGAACCAAATGGCCCCGCGCCGAGCCAAAACTCACTGTGCGTGGGAAAATTGAGATGGCTTGGCGTGTTTCGGCTAGTTCAGCTTGATATTCAACGACTCCGAAATCCGCCGATCCCAGCCAATGAGCCGTGGTTCGGCTCGACCTGAAGCCAAAATCCATTTACAGACATGGAGTTGGAAAGTATGATCTCTTCAAGTAGTCATGAATTTGTTGTGATGTTATAAAAAAAAATTATCAACCTTTATTATTTCTTACCTCTAAATTTTAAATAAACTTTTGTTAAATATTTGTAAAAAACCCCTTTTTATTTAAGTAATTTTTTTCAGCTTTATTTAAAATAAACATTTTTTTGAAGATTTGTAAAAAAAACCCTTTATTATTTTGAAGATTTGTAAAAAAAACCCTTTATTATTTTGAAAAATTAATTTTCAATAAATCTTTTTTGAATATGCATTGGCAATTTATAAAAATATATAATTATAATATTTTTACAGCTTAATTTTAAATAAACCTTACGTTTAAATAAATATCTGTAAAACACTAACCGAAATAGATCAAACTGGCCTGGTTCGGCTCGGTCCTATGTGTATTGTGTACCACTAATTTGGACGATTTTCAAATGGCTCCGTCGTGTGCGTCCAGCTTTATACTACGAAAAGAGCTACCGCGCTGTTTGCTCAAATGGAACCTCTCTCTCTTTCTCAATAACAAAAAGAGACGCCACAATGGAGCTTCTAGCGGCAGTACCATCACTTCATTTTAACACAAGCCGATAAATCAACAAGACAACTTTTGCAAAGTCATACAGAATCTATTGCGTTTACCCATAAAGGCAAACAATTTCCGTCCACAATAAGAAATTCGTTTAAAAGTTGCGTGACTAATGTCTGAAACATTTTTAATATAAACATATTTCTCATATTATATTATAATAAAGACGACGAAAAAGGCCCCGAGATTTATTGTGAAAGTTCCTATTGAAATGGTCCAACTTATTCGCATTCAGTATTCAGTGAAACAGTGTGCAAAATTCTTACTTTATGAAATTCCCTGAAAATTGAAAGTGGTACACTTTCCTCAGGTAGGGTTGCCACTGCCAGCTGTTGTCAGATTTTTAGTTAGTATTTAAAAATGGTTTACATCGTTTAGTTTTGTTTTTATGTCCAAAAATTTCCACAAAATAATATGTTTATTGAATTCTAAATTGTTTTTAGTCGGTCAAATTTATATCTCTTACTGGCGGCAACTTTTAGTCCATGAAATTTTAACCGTGTAAATGACCTTATTTTGTTTTTCTCAATAATAATTTATTAAAAATAGTTTCATGGCCAGCAGTTTAAAAATAGACATTGCCAAAATTTTCAACCATTCTTAAATATCAATTATTCGTTGGTGTTTCAAATGTCTTCCACTACGTATTGTCCTTCAAAGAAAAAAAATCCTTTAAAATTTACAAATCGTGAAACCATTGATAACTTTATTGGTCGTTGCGGGAAGTCTACGTTCTACTTCATTGGTAGGCAGAGAAGATGGAACACCACATAACTTTGTTTTGGCACACACTTTCGTTAATTCTCATTCATACATCTTCTCACAGCCATTATTTTTTATGCTGATCCTTGATTTGGCCCTGTTCAAGTACCTGTATTCCTCGGAGATCTCTAACAACTTCTTGCATTCACTTGCACTTCATATCGTCACCTGAATTATTAGTAAAATCCTTTAGTCCGTTATTTCATAAATTGAGAATTGAATCTATTAGCATTTTTTTAAATACACAATGCAACGAAAACCTGTATAAATATTATCCGTAGAATAATATTTATTTATAAGTTACCAAAAATCGTATCAAATAAATAGTAAAAATAAAAAAGATATGGAAACATCATTATATTGAAATATTGAAATGTTAAAAATTCATACTGAACAATTTTTTTTATTTATCCTGAATGTTGCTAAAATGGATTTTATTGAATTTACTAATTAATGTGGGGATATATTTTCCTGGCATACAGTTCTTCGTTCATCTGCTATACATATAAAAACCAAATGTGCGTCCCTTTCTTAGTCTTAACATTATTAGTTACACTTAAATCTTCTTCCAATTCTGGTACCTATCGTAATCGAGGTTGACTATATACAGGGGAATTTTGACTCTGCAGGCTCTGGAAATGTCTATATCGTTTCATTGGCCTTGCATTATTTTCGGATTTCCACATAGGTACTACAATCATGTAGATATCTAACTTCCCCCATTACAATTTTTAGTGAAAAGTCAAAGTCCTCTTTCATAAATAAATTCTCCATCAATCATATTTGTAATGTGTAGTGACAACCCTGCAAAACATACTCGGACCGCTAACCGACATTACTCAGAATTCTTTGCAAACAATTTTAAAAGTAATTAGTGTAGGGCTTCTTCATTGCTGAATTTTATTTTATTATTTACACAGTACACACTGCTCAATGGCCACGAAGCAAAGTTATTGTGTGAACCGCGAGCTTTGAGCTTTGGGGTGAGATGATTAAAAATGTTTACGCAACACGAGGAAACATTATTTTGTTAATTTCGAATTCCAAACAAAGGTTGTTTACGGTCAGCAGGGCAGACTTTACACAACGCGGTATAGTGGGCTGGCATGATCAAAAGCAACCAAATTTTTGGTTTAATTAAGATGGAAAACAGAGAAAATTTTGCGCTTACAGCGATTTTGGGAAAATTGTTTTTATTGCTTGTTTTTATCTGTGTCGTATCACATGTAATAGAGTTTAATCAGTTCGCTGTGTGAATATATTACAACAAAAGTCAAACGTAGCATATTTTTATGGGTAGTTTTTTATGATACTTATTTAAAATTGTTTTCAGAAACCCATACGTTGAAAACATCTTGAAATATCAATTATATAATATTGATTCTGAACTAGGGTAAGTCCAGGGTAATCCATCGTTAAAGATCAGATTAGTAAATTTATTGAAAAAAATAACATTCTAGTAAAACAACAATCTGGCTTAAGAAACGAATATTCCTGTGAAACAGCAATTAATTAAGTGATTAATTAATGGAAAACAGGTATGGAACAGAAGAAAAGCATAATAGCAGTATTCTTCGAATTTTGACGTGCTTTTGAAACGATAGATAGAGAAAGACTAAACATGAAATTGAAGGGTATACGAATTCATGGAAATGAACTGCAGTGGTTTAATGATTACTTAAGAAAATAGAAAACAATGAACCGAAACTGGACACGCTATCTGTGAAAAGCAATAATTAAACCTTGGTGTTCCTCAAGAATCTGTTTTGGGTCCACTCCTTTTTTTTAAGTGAAGTGCCTAAAGTAGACATGAAACAGTGCAAATCTTGGAAGTGGTTAGGATGAAACAGTGCAACGCCACTCAATATCCCAAATGTGTGGCAACGTTTATTCTATTATATCCTAATATTTATTTGTAAGTTAAAAAATAAAATGTTACCACACTAATGGTGCAGTCGGTGCAATGGCCATCCTACGAGAAGCTGCAACGACTAGGCTTCCTAAGACAATTTTATCGGAAACGCAAAACAATATGTATTATAAAGCTTTTAAAATGTTCAATGAACTCCCTTTAAATGTTAAGGAAGCTAAAAGTCTTGCAGTTTTTCGTAGGTTTCTGTCTCAATATTGTGAAGACCAAATGTTAGTACGTATGTAATAGAATATCATTACAGTAGTTTTAGAATAGATATAAGCATGATAGAAAATGTTAAAATTTTAAAGTTCAATAAAATACACTTTAAAACTCAGACGCCATAAACCAAGCTCTAAACTACATAAAAAAATATCAAAAAGTTACCTGTGACACCATGACTACGATGGAACAGCAGAACCCTCCCATAAAGGACGTGAAGAACATCATCTCCACGGAGGTGGCGAAAACCGTAAGGATCCAGGAGAGGCTGAATGGCAAGGACATCACCAGGATTACTCTGCGTCTCCCATGTCTCATGGCCACTCCACCCATGGCACCACCGAATAGAGCACCTGAATGAAACATTGAACATTGATGAAAACAAACGACAAAACAAATGATTTATCAGAAAAATGCGATACTACGCCACTGGATGGAGGATGTTCACAGGCGCAGTGGCAGGAAACAAATATGACGAGTTAGGGTCCGCAATCAACGAGCAGGTGGCATCCTCGCTGGTTTGGTGATATCAGCGCAGTAATTATATGCAATTAGGAACGGCCATAAGACTATTATAAGGTTCTGTAGGTCTCAAAGACTGTCACACAAAGTTATGACTAAGTGGATGCCCCAGGGAGAGGTGAATAGACTGCATGGAGGAAAATTGGACGGGAGAGACGTAATACTGGAGGCGAATACCGAGGGATCGCAGCCAGTGGAGAAGGATCTCCGATCCCACCAAATTCCACCCTGTGATGTAGCACCGTGATTATTTAAACAAACTTTTTGACAAGCAAAAATAGGCCTAGTAGTTTGAACTTCCGTGACATCAAGGCCCATCCTTTCCTAAAAATTCTGGAATAATTGCCAATTATAAAAACATTGCTGATGTTTAAAATAAAAAGTATTAGGTTATGTTTGATTTGGATTTATTAAGTGTTGGACATGCATGATTTAATCCAGACCGCAACATTTTCTTGGGTTGTTTAAGTGAGCATTACAGATACTAAATAACCTTACCTAGCAAGGAGAGACTGGCCACCCAGGAGGCCTGCTGGTCTGTGACGGATATCTCCTGAGTGGAGCTGGTATTGTACTGCCTCCGAAGCTTGAGCTGCTGCAGGGACGCTATGGCGGGGGAGCTATAGCCCTTACCGAGACCGGCTGCGAAGGGTGCCAGTGAGACTGCTAAAGCGGCCACCACCTGTTAGAAAATAAAAATTATGACATATTCAACCAGTTTCATAACAAAACAGAACACTGAAGAAAAGTAAGAAAAAACACACAACAAACCTAAATTGGCCAAACTAACCTAACCTATTATTTTCTTCACTTTGTCGCTGTTCTGATTTATCCAGTTACATAAATGAACTTATACAACCATAAGTCATAGGTCTGTGTTTTCGTTATATTTTTGTCTAGATATTTGATGCCCGAAAATTCTCAATTGCTTCCTACAAAAAAATAAAATAAAACTCCCAAGATAAAATCAATACGAAATATTTATCTTTCTGAACTTATAATATAAATGAGAATCGGTAATTTGAGAAAATTCCCAGCCTTCCTTTGCAAGCAGCGTAATTTAGCTGAGGAAAATAAAATTGCTTACGCCTTTTGTAAAGTTGTTCAATTTCCTCGACGGAATTGCTCGTTTGCGATCACATTTTTCACGAAGGCTGCTTATTCTATTTGGAAAAGATAGCTGACAATTTTTAAGTTTTTTTTTAAAACGTGACACGGAGAAATATTTAACAAATAATTCTATTGGAAATTTAAAGTTTTTTTTACCATTAATTTTTGTTACATGAAAATAATGTACTTAATTACATAATTGCACCCTGTTACAGAGTTGAAAGTACTATTGGAATCGCCCTTCCAATTAGAAACGAAACGTTGCTTGAATGTCAAAAATGTGTAAAACATTTGTATCGATCAGATTTAAATTGCCAGGCAATTCTCAACCTTCCTCTTCCTCATCTCCAATCATTTTGAAATGCGATACACAGTTCAACTGGCTCCGGGCAGTTAAGAATAAGGACAGGTTGATTCAGTGAATTTGAACAATTCTTCAAAGTTATTTTCAAGTTCTGTGAAAGTTCTGTTATTATTTCAGTTCTGACCAGTATCTGGCCTATGGTGATATGATAACAGAACTTGAATAGGACTTTCACGGAACCCGAAAATGACCGTAGAAATTTGATGAATTGTTCAAATTCTATGAAAAAATTAAATTACTCTCGTACGAAAGTCACTTCAAAAAAGGTTATTTCCTAATTTTGTTTTTGTCTTCGTTTACTTTATAAGTTAAACTTTAAAATATTTTCTGCAATCAGTGAATGCTTTAAATTTAAGTTTATAATTATTTACACCACAGTATTTGATTAAAAGTTCTGCCTATTCAAATTTAATTTTTTTTTATTTCTTTAATAATACCTAATAAGTATTCCAACAATGTTCAGTACCTACGTATACCATTACACTGTTTTCCTCTATGAGGTCTTAAACCATTTCATACCGTACCCAGAGACGTAGAAAAATGCCACACCACGTATTATAACAATACCTTCTTTGTCCCCATGTGAAATAATGAATGTATATAAGTGTATTTATAGGTAAACTAACAGTTACATTATCGACAGCTCGAGCGAGGGAAAACACTTCGTTTCCATTCTAAGAAAATACAGAGCGTTACGAAAATACATTTAAATATTATAATAAACTAACGGAGACATAGACTAAATTAGACTAGACACGGCATATTCATTTAAAAATAACCCCAACACAATTTTGGTTTGGTTCACATGCACATTTATGAAAAGGCCCACGCATTATGACGCAATGCGAAATGGGCACTGTGCATTGCGTTTTACCTTTTGTTGGTCTATTTTGCTTCTCAGCTATGCTGGGCAAGTTATTTTTTTCAATCACAAAAATAACCGAGTTCCAAATATTTAAATTTGAATTATGTCCATATTACAACACCTCTGACAACAAATTCTCCGTGGTTTCGCTTACGATTTTGAACGCTTATACAAGGAGTTTAAACAGAGTTGGGTTGTTAAGTTCATCTCCATATTTGTGACGTACGCTATATTTTTAAAATGAATTTAACTAGACAGGGCTAATCTAGTATAATACACCAATGAACGGAGACCATTGAAAAATCACCGAGTATTATAATTCTAATTTTGAAAAAAGACTATTAAAATGATTTTCCGTTTAAAAATTATAGGTTAATTTTTCCTAACAAACAAATCCAGTTTAGAAAATTACACTTATGTTCAATGAATTATTTTGACTTATGGCCGTTTATTGCTTTGCATCCCACTTTGGAGACAATTAGTTATGTTCAGGGCCGGCCTTACGAGGGAGCAATTGGAGCAGTCCGCTCCGGGCGCCGATTTGCAAGGGCGCTGATAATACCTAATATTAACAGTCCTAACACATCGCCCTTGAGATTATTTTTCATAAAAACGGCCCTACACAAAAATACAAATAATCGAATATTATTGATTGCAGTTATCACCACATAGGCGTCCATTGGTTAAGACAAGGGGCGCCAAAATTATACTCGCGCCAGGCGCTGCTTAGTTCAGTGCCGGTGGGGTTTAGTAGAGTTAGTAGATAGAGCGTATTTCCCTAAATCAACAATTTAAATAAACTTGTCGTATTCTGTTATTCTGTCGTATATCCTCACTGTTTACTCCTTCGGGGTAACGATATTATTGTTATCTATAAAATTTGTGTAGCGGATTTCCTCTTAAGACGCCAGCAGATATAACTAAAGGGTTTTTCAATAGGAGGTGTTATTTTAAATAGCCCGCTATTTCGGTAGATGTTACTTTTGAAGCTGTCATTTTTTAATATTTGACAAGTAGAAACTACGCCATTAAAAATGGAACGACACACGCTTCAACAACGCATTGAAATTATTAAAATTCACTTGAGTGAATCGAATGTAAATCATCTTGAGTGATGAGGCCCATTTCCACCTCGGTGGCTTCGTCAACAAGCAAAATTGTCGCATCTGGGGCTCGGAAATCCCAAGAGTTATTGTTGAAAAGCCTCTTTATCCTCAACGTGTGACTGTTTGGTGCGGTTTATGGTCCGGCGGAGTCATTGGATCATACTTTTTCAAAAATGAGACAACAATTTTTTCAAAAAATGGAGCAACAGTTACGGTGAATGGATCGCTATCGAGAGATGATTAATGATTTTTATGACCGAAATTGGATAGTATTGATCTCGAAAACGTTTGATTTCAATAAGACGGCGCTACGTGCCACACAAGCAACGAAACCATTGATCTTTGGGGATCAATGGTGAGGCACGAAATGAAAGAAGGTGTTGAAGGTCACATGTGTTTATTGGTGAGTCAGTTGCCGTGACGAGGAGATGATGTAGGACAGAAGAATACACCGGATGCTGACTGATGATGTGCTGGTCAAGCGCGGGTCAGTGAGTCGACGCCGGGCGCTTGTGACCGGGACTCGATGGAGGTCAGGCACTGGTGAAGAACGTAGGTCTTCAGGCACTCCAGTGCTGAAGAGACGGCCGAAGGTGCGACGGACCTTGTGGGCAGTTGAACGGGAACGATGTAGACCAGTGAGGATGCTGCGTGTCCTCGTGGTGGTCATGGTAGCGTGGAAGAAGCGCTGGTCAGAGACGCTGGAACCAGGGCGCTTGTAATCCGAGTAGCGCTGGCCGCGGACGTGGCCGAGGCGCTATGATGATGTCCCGATAGAGTCCATGATGATAGGTGCGAAGCCGGGTACGTGTCCCTCGCGCTAGTAAGAAGAACGCGGGTGATCACTCGTTGAACCTTGTAGACTGGTGGCAAAATTATGACTGACTGGCTCGCTGCGTCGGGCTTATTTATACTACTCGGCCGACGGCGGCAGTAGGTAGGTGGATGGCAACTAAATCGAAGACACTCGCTCGATCTGGATCATTCGCGAACTTTCGACGGCTTGGCAATTATGCCTAGGCCGTAGGCTCGAACCTTCTGGCGAGTTCTCGTAGTATTCGAGACGGACTGCAGTGTTATTGTCATCAATATGCAGGTAGGTACTTGAAGTACGTAGATTACTTTGTTTACGATTTAACGATGCAAGTACATAATTCGGGAGTAGATACTAAGTAGGTCGAACGTTTTATTATTAATTATTCAATGGATTAATATCGACGCTACAGATCTTTTACGATTGAATATCAAAATAACACCTCTTATTGGAAAACCCTGTATGTCGACTTTTGTTACTTACGGCCCAATATCTTCTCTGTACACTTACTTACGCGAACGAGGTGGTACAGCAGAAAAAATCTTTTAGTATCAAGTGTTCTAGGGATCAACTGTCGGCGGGCCAACTGTCGGCGGGCCGACTGTCGAAGGATCAACTATCATGGAATCAGATATTGATTGTCAAATATATACCGTAAGGCCATGTTTTTCTAGAGAGTCTTGATGGAGAAGTCAAAATGTCTCCATCAACCAGCACCCCTGATAAATCAGAATAAATCAGATTGAAGAGGTGTAATAATACATCCCTAGTAATAGTGGTTTTTCATTGGGAAACGTGTTATTTTTAAACTATCTTTTAAAAGATATACACATAAAGTTCTGTAAATTCAATATCAATATAATTTATGTTACAGCTGACCGAGCGCTGATAAATAATAACTATTATAAAGGGGCGTTTATACGAACGTTTGCACAAAAACAAGAAATCTATCATAGCTTTTATTTTATTTATTTGGGCACTAATGAAATAATATTTAAATATTTTGGACAGCGTTATGATGTCCATAATATAATTGATCTTATGTTCAATTATTACACATCTGCTCTGATGATGGACGCTGACCAAAACGTTGGCTAAAGCAGGAGAATATACCCCAAAAATAATATCGATATTAATACAATTGTTTACGGAGCTTTGAATTATATAATGGAGTCAATAAATATATCAATAGTACCCCCAAACTTGTTGTCCAGATCATGCATCCTATTGGTCAGCTAGTGTGTCTGATAGTTGGTTGTGTATGTATTGCAGAAAAATGTGATATTTTGTCTTGCATTCCTAGTCGGCAAAACAAATTTAATAGTGGCAACAATGGCAGGACTGTCAATTAAATTGTTAATGACTCTGTGTAACACAGTCAGGTCTAACATAATTCACTTAAAGTCAATTGTCAGTTCAATTTAGATTTCTAATATATTACATTTTGTATTAAACCTACCTATTATGTTTTTCAGTCTTGGGCAGTGAAGCTAAATTTTGCTGTGAGTAAAATTTAACGGTAAAATAGAACCATTAAAAAGTAAGCGTCTTTTCATGAATACCCTGTACTTTATCGGAATTTGAATTTATACAATGCTGTCAGATGTGGTTTTCTGAAAGAACCATTTGTGCCCGGAATAAAGAATATGGCTTTATCAACGGTATAATACAGACTTTACGTCCGTTTACGTAACTTATTGAATTACCCTCGCCTACAACTATAAACTTACAAAAATAATTGCTTAGGTTGGGGTGATTTACAGAAATGAATGTAACATTGTCATTAAATGGTATTTTTTTTAAATTTGAAAGGTCTCTGTTAAATTCCGATTCTAGGTCTGTTTCATCTTTTGAACAAATTGTCATCAGCAGAAAAGAACAAATGTCATTGAAAAGAAGAACAAATGTTGTTGAGATTGGTATTTTTGCAAAACTGACTGATTGCACCGGAACGTTTTGTTGGGAAATCGCAAAAACTGATATAGGTGTCAAATATGTGATTTCATATCAGTGTTTTTTTAAAGCTTTGAATCATTAAATTAATATAAAGAAATACTGAAAATCAACATAATAATACAGTACACGATAAGTCTGTTTTGCAAGAAAATCTTGGAATAATCCTGTTTTGCAACCAATTATCTCGGATTAAGCTAATTTTGTAATGCCGTATAGCAACATTTCATACAAATCAACTAGGCGGCCATTTTTTCACGTGACCAAATGCTCGGTTTCTATTGGTTGAAATAGAATATGCCTACTTTGATAGCAATATTGGATCGATTCAGGAAACAGCAATTTTAAAAGATATTTTTCTGTGTGAATACGTAGCATTTGCAACATTGTATGGTAAAAATATTGCATTCAAAGGAAAACATTGATAAAAATCACAGTTTTCAAACCTAAGCTGATCATAATCTGATAGAAAGCAGAAACGGGCCTAGAATGTGGACCTTTCTAGGGATTGGCCGTTAAAAGAACTATTTTTACACGGAGACAAGTAATAAAATGCTGGTTTTGAGCAATTAATGATATCTTTATGAATTGTGTTCTGTTCCCGTTTCAATAGAGAAACATCTCAAATATTGTCTAGTTTGGTAGACAAAGCATATAAACGTACACAAAAATTGTCCCAAAATATAGGTAATAACTTTCTTGAAACACTTAAATAAACAAAAATTTCAAAGCAATGCAACATTTTTGGATTGATTTTTATTTTATCCCAGAAACATTCTGAATTTGAATAAAGCAGTTTTCTCTCTAACAACTATTTTGTCCAAGATAATTCATGACATTTCGTTTCATATAGTGAAATATTGGGTTTCCACTGCTCTATAACCAGTTTTCATTGAAAATTATGATATTTAAAATTTAGGTGCAAAGTAACTTGCAGATGGGAATTATTTTGCTACAAACTTATTTTTTGGCTAACCGAACATTTAAATGTAAAATCACACTTATTAAATAATATAGCAATGCCTTAGAAGCAAAACAAGATAAACAAATATTAAAAAAAACTGCTCATTAAAAATAATATGTAGTATATTTGCGGCAGGTTCCAGAGTTCATGATACTCTCAGTATCACCCTGGTGTAAAACCCCCATTGAGAATCGAAAAGTTGCTTGAAATGTCTTTGGCCGTGTTAGGTGACCAGATCTGATAGAAATATATAGAAATTACTAATATTGAATATTGGTAATTTATTTAGAATGTCAATAAATAATATTTTTCTCAATAATATTCTAATATTCTTCTTGCAGATACTTCGCACCTTCCTTTTCCTCATATCCAACCTCGTGTTGGCACTGTTGGTGGACTCTCTCGCTGATCAGCAGCTGGTCAAGTTTCTTCACCACCTAGGATTCTTGCTGCAGAGTATCCATCTTATATCTTCATGTCACCTGTTCCTGTTCTTCATTCTATTTTACTTAACTTCACTATATTTTGGTAATATTTATATTTTTTGTAATACCTGCATCAACTGTAAGGCGCCCCTGAGGTGATAACTCACAAAAGCGGCGCTATAAAAATTGTCCAATTATTATTATTATCCCCTCCCCTTCCCTGTACACTCAGAATCACAACATACCCCAATTGGGGATCCCATAGTCTCTCTGGCTCCAGACTACTGGGATCAGTTGGGACTCTTGTGAAGTTTCACATTAAAAAAAGCAACAAAAAACCATGATTAATTTAATTATGAAAATTGTAGTAAATGTCAGTTTGTCTATTCATTAGAGCTGTTTGTATAACGATAAAGTTTAGTTTTAAAAACCTTCAAACGCTATTATTAGGAATCAGAAATTGTTGAAATGAATCACTATATAAATGGGCCACAATGTAATGACAATGACACATTTAAATTTCTGTGAACCACCCTAACCTATCAGAGTAATTTATTTTTCGCGTTTAGTTTTGGTGTAGCCGTCAATTACCGGATACCAAGAACTATTGAGCTTAATTAATAAATTTCAATCATTATTTTTTTTATTATTTAGTAAAAGATTATACATTTATATACATTATTTAAGAAATGTTTTGACTGCCCAACTAGGAGGATTCCCGTTTTAGGACAGTCAAATTAGGATGAGTATTAACATTTTGATAAGTTGTTTGATAAGTATAGTATTAAAATAATAATGAAATAATAGGTATTTGTACTTTTAACTGGTCACTAAGCCTACTAACATGTTTGTATAAATATGAATAACAAAGAGAAGAAATACAATAAAATAAAATATCCAATTAAACATAAGATTAACTGCTGCTTGGGTAGCATTCTAATTTAAAAGTACTAGGTAGGTACATATATACACATAATGATAAAGATTAGAACATAAAGGTATCTTTTACATGGTTTATTTTTTGTTGGAGTTTTTGTTGTTGTTTTTGGTTTGTGTTTGATTTAATTTTTTTGTGTAGTAAAAGTTCACTCTCCTTTCTACCTAATTGATGAAACCAATTAGTGGTCTGAAGAATAGCTGTGTTTTCCCTTTTCCAAGCATCAGGCATGAAGTTGTATAGTTTTGGACTTAAGAATGAGAAGTGTCTTTGAGCGAGAGATGTTTTAGTTGTGGGTGGTACAATTGGATTTTTCCGTGAGTGGCGGGTGTCGTGTGCTCTGTATGTTTTGAGTCTTTGAGGAACAAATCCAAAGTAATGGACAGTTTCAATCAAATGCTCGGCAATTGCCGATTTATCAAAGTGGCCGAGTTT
The DNA here is from genome assembly GCA_026573805.1 of Hesperophylax magnus. NCBI lineage: Eukaryota > Metazoa > Arthropoda > Insecta > Trichoptera > Limnephilidae > Hesperophylax > Hesperophylax magnus. Next base: position 550,667 of record JAIUSX010000100.1, read on the forward strand.
ACATGCTGGAAAATTTTCTGATTTTTTTTTAGATCTTTTGTTCTGTCTGGCCTACATAAACCTAAATAATATATGGGCATGATACCCCAAAAATAAATTACTATAATGCCTCTTGCCGTGAAAATCTCAAATCGCATCCGCCCCATTGATGTATTATATTTAGATGAGATATGAAGCAAAAAAAAAGGTTCCATTTTTCGACCTCCAAATGACCTCCAACTCTCCCAACGCTCTAACTAAAACACCGCACCGCGTATCGCGTTTAATAGTGGAACAAGTTTCGAGGAGATATTAGTACGCAGTAGCACCTCTAAGTGTAGCTCTATGATCCACCCTAACCTATTTAAATATTCAGTATATTTCATTCTAGACCACAAATTATTTCAGTGTTACCAGTATTTGACAGTTGGTGCAGATTAATTAATTATTTACGCAGGTGGGTATTAATTATACTACTAATTAGAATTACAACATTGTTTAAGAGCTGACAATAGATTTATAGATTACTAATATTCTGTTTAACGTTGGTATATTGATGGCAAAAGTGGAGTATAGGAGTAGTAAGTAGGAACTCTCAGTATCGCCCTGGTGATGGACAATCATTCAGAATAGAAACGTTGAAATGGCTTTAGTCGTGTTTGGTGACTAATTCTGAATAATCAAGTAGGTACTTCTCCACTATCTCTTACCCCTTCTTCTTCCCTTTCCCACTACTTTAAGCCTCTCAACATACCCCAATTGAGAATGCCATACAAAGAAACCTTAGTGATATGAAATATTGCAAATTTATAATAAATCTGATCGAATTATTCGTATTCCTGTTGAAAACGGGACTGAAGGCCTTTAGAGAATGAATTAACAGATTTCTTAACAATGTATCGGTAAAACGTGAATGTGTTATGAGGATGGCGGAACACGTGTTCGTAAAAGTTCTAATATTGTGGCATTTCGTCATTATATTTATCACGAAAAGCACACCTGAATGAACACGTGTTCCCATATATTCTGAATGGACTGATATTTTATAAGATTCAAACCAAAAGATTATTTTCAGTGAATATACATGTATTTTACAAACTTTGTCTATTTTATTATCTCTAGAATATATTATTTTTAATATATCTGACATGAAAATTTATTGTTTCTTTCAACGATACCACAAAAAACCACACCAACATCAACAAAGTATTAACATTTATATCGTACCTGTGACAGGTACTTCTTCCTCTTGAGTCCGGAGAAGAAACCTGTCGGCTGCGCCAGTTTCATCGGCAGACTCCCAGGATATGGACCATTTCTAGTTTGGTCCACCACCCCACCAGTCAAACAGTTTCCGTTGGGGAAGGCCTTGATCTTCTCATTGTTGTGCCAACCTGCCGGAGGCTGTTTGCTGAAATTCAGCCACTGATGCTGATTCTGCTTAAGCTCATTAACTGTCTCTCTACCAATGTTGGTCTTGTCAATAATCTGGCTAAAAGATACTTCCAACTCCCTAACGAATACTCCTTTACCTCCATTTACAACTCCTACAACGTTATTTATTTCTTCACAACCGCTTACTTCTGAAAAAGTTACATTTTTCTTTGTTTCATAATCGCTCTTTCTATATACGTGGTTTTGGTAGTTAGGTCTTTCTTGCTGTTGGATTCGTGGCTTTTCTCTGTAGAAGCCGTCCTCTTGTCCAGGCAGCTTTTGTCCTGAAACTCTGATTTTTCTGGGACGCGGGGTCAGTTTATCACTCTCATTGTGCGCATTGTAGCGGGGTGTGGCCTCAACCCTCTCATATTGTCTCTGTTGGGAAGACAATGGGCTGCCCGGTTCGTTGGGGTACTCTCCTCGTTTCTCCGAGTACCTTTCGTTAACAACCGGCCTCTTTAAAGGTCTGACTTTATAATTGTAGTAATTATCCTTGGGCGCTCTCGGATATCTGTAATCGTAAGATTTTACGTCTGTGGTTGTAGACGTAGCTGAGCGAATTGGAGGAAAATAGTTTTTGTAAGAGTTACTCGAGGTTACGCTCCAGCTTTTTGGTAGCGTTGAATATTTGTTTGTTGAGAATTCCGATGGCAGCGTTAAAAATTCTGGCTTGATAGGTTTGTACGGTGAAGCGTAATCGGTTTTGATTTTATGTTGAATGTTAGCTGCGTGTCTTGCATATATATCTTCGGTAACAAATCCATTTCTTCTCGGTGGAGGCTTAGGTGGATTATCGTAAGAATTTCTCTTCTGAGTGTCAGGTCTACTCGAATAATTGATGTTTTTCGACGTATAATTAATTGGCCTGTCATCCCTGATTCTAAAACTGGGAGGGCTGCTACAGGAGAACTGTTCGTGTAATGCCCTGTCCAAGATTGAAGGAACATTTTCAGACAAATGTCCTTTTGATGCCCTACCCAGGACTACAGGAGCATTGCTGGAGTAATGTACATTGGCTGCCCTATCCAAAACAGGTAAGGCATTACTGGATAAATATCCATTTGATGGTCTTTCTACGTTTATTGGGACAATGCTAGAGTAAGGTCCGCTAGATGCCCTATCCAAAAGAGGAGGTGCATTTTTAGAAAGATGTCCAATTGATGATCTATCCAAGTGTAAAGGTGCATTACTTGGGAAATGCTCATTAGTTACCCTGTCTAGTAAAGGATTATTTGAAAAATGTTTAGTTTTCGCTCTATCCAAGATAGGAGGAGTAACGCTAGAGAAGTGTCCAGTGGAGGCCCTATCCAGGGACCCTGTGGACATCCTCTGACCTAGAGGCTGGTCAGGCCTATAGCGCTCCCGTTCTGACCCCCGCAGCAAGGAGGTCTTGTACTGCGACATCTCACTCTCTTCCACTCTTCGGTGCTGGGATTGTCTGTCTTCACTTGTATCATGCCTGGTGATGAGATATTGTCGATTCAGTCCTGGAACAAAGACAAATATTTGGTTTTATTAATTAGACAATTATTTGGAAAACTTACAAATTACTTGTATATTACCAGGGTTAGTAAAGCATTGTAAAGAAATCAATTGTAATCAGTTTATAATATAATTAGCAACACTAATCAGAAAAACAATAATAAGATTTATGAAATATCCGTTTCGTATTTGCCAGAGGCTAGCTATACTTATCGAACGAGTAATCTGTGTAGAAAATCACAAAAAGCGCTAATGCATATGATCCATATTTTTAATTGCCATTCACAAATGCAAACAATAAAATATCAAATGAATCAGTGCCACATAGCGATCAATAGCAGGAACACTGAAATACACCACAATGATCAATTTGAACCATGATTCAACTCCGTAAAGACAATAACGGGAAAACTCAGATTACATTATTAAATCGCCAAATAATGAAACATTTGCGTTTTTTAAAGAATTATCCCGTCGTGTGCCGCCGCACCAGTCCAGTAAACATACTTCAGCGGGTCGTTTACACACCTATTGCATTCATTATTTAAATGACTATCCTTTTCATAAGCGATGGTAAATTTTTTGTTCGATTAGTGTGAATATAACGTGTCTTGTATTTTTATATCTTCATTGGAAAGGTGTGTTATTTTTAAGGATTACTAAAAACTAAAGGCAAATTTCTTATTTTGAAAGGTGAGGTATCCTGAGGAAAATATATATTTTTATAAACACTTTCAGCTTTACTCATCCTATAATTACAATATATCGCGATTTTTTACGGGTCTGCGTTAGTGGAACATTTAAAAAAAAAGTCGAGCGTTTTCAGTCACATTTTGACCAATTTGCCAAAACCCGCGATCTTCCGCTGGCCAAAATGTGGCCAATTTGAAAGATATTTTAAAAGATTGCTTGTAAAACACTGCTTGCATCACCTGAACATAGTTATATTTTTCACGCGTGATATCATGATCGCGTTGTAAAATATGTTTGTATTATATATCAATGTATTTATCCGCTCCTTTAAAGGAGCTCCGCCCATTTAAAGTTGTTTTAAAGTGCTGGAATAAAAAAATAACAGAGAATTGCCGTTTTCGGAGTGGCAAGCGATTAATCATTAAAATACTGGTGCAATAATGGTATAATATAACAATATTTGTTATTTTTAATGTAAATTCGGTTAGAGTGATTCCTGACAAAGAAACAGATATAACTTTTATTATTCTAAGATAATTTTTTAGATATATATATGCCACTTCAAACATTAATGATTATTTATTTTATTTAATTTAAATTTTTATATATCAATTATATGTAAATTCATGAGCTTCATTCACGGTAAGATTATCTGTTAGCACTGCTGATTCTAAATCCAAACGTTCGGTAATCTCAGCGCTCAAAGTATTTTTCACGTAAATGTCGTGTCGTTCCAGTTATTACATATCCAAGCCGTTTAAAAATTCAATTTTTGTCCATTTGAATTGTTGAGATCTTTTGATTTTTTCTTTACAAGTAATCAATTGATTATCTTCAGCGTGGGTCTCACACTACCTACATTTCAACCAAACAACACATGGGTATTATTTATTTTTAAATTTGTGACATATTATAATATTCGTGTAAGCATCACAATGTTTTTCCAAGCAGGGTGATTTCGTAATAATGTGTAGCCACATTCATTTGCAAGTCCCTTTTCAGATGGAAAAAGCACAAAAGACGTGGTATTATTATGAGTCGGGTTCGTATGAATAAGGAACAATGGCGTATTTTTGTTTTCTTTTTCCTAATCCTTGCTCGGGGATGGTGAATATATTATATTAACGGTGATCCCTTCCACCTGCGATGTTCATATCTCTACCTCTTACCTTTCCTTTTCCTACCACTCTCTTCTTGAGTCTTATTCTGAATTCAGCTTTAGTAAAACTGTGTAAAATACTGGGATGAGAAAATAATTTTCTTTTCTTGTGCTAAGTACACGGAGAAAACTTACTTATATAAAAAATTGCTTATTTATTAAAAATCTGGAACAATCTATTTTTAGTATTGTAAATTCCTACCTTCGTCTTTGTGCTTATGTATATATCCCTGTCTGTTTCCTTTTTAGTTTCTTCTTGTTTGTTCTATTTAACCTCCCTTTTTTATATTTTTACTGTTTTGTATGTGAAACTTATAATATTGATAATTTTTCTATATTTGTACTGTTTCGCATGTGAAACTTATAATTTTGATGATTTTTCTATATTTGTACTGTTTCGTATGTGAAACTTATAATTTTGATGTATTGGAAGTTCCTCTCGTCTTATAATTAATTTTGTAACTCATCGGGATTGCTCTAGCAAGAAATAAAAATAATAAAAAATATACGTTTTCCTGTTAAAAATGGGACTACAGGCGTTTGACGAATGAATTGACAGATTTCAAAGTGTAAGTAAAACGCGAATGTGTTATGAGGACAGCGGAACACGTGTTCGCAAAATTACTAATATTGTCGCATTTCTTCATTATATTTATCAGGAAAAGTACACCTGCATCCTGTTATTATCGTGTTGCGATAATCCTGAATAATTCTGAATAGACTAATATTTTATCAGGAAATGTTTTGCCATTACGTTTTTAATGGTACTCGACTACGAATCAAATCCCGGCACGCGTAAGTAAAATTGATTTAATTGAATTGTATTATTTTTATTAATTCATTTAAAATAGTATACACGGTGTCCGGAAACACGTGGTACAAGCGGGAAACTGGTGAATCTACATCACAATTGGAGTCGATTTTGTGGTGTAATTTTTATGATTTGAGCATTCTTTTCGATTAAATCGAATCCAAAGATTGTTTTTTTCTTATGTCAACTTAGCTGTTAAAATGTATTGTAGACATGGCTCCAAGATATTTTTAACCCTTCTAATGATGTATACGCGGAAAATTTTGCTTGTGCATTGATGGATAAATAAGCTAGCACAGTAATTGAACCTTAGACACTTGGGTGGGAAGCAGACACATTTGTCCTCTCAGCCACTAACCTTTTCAATGCATTATACATAATGTTATGTTTGAATTGTTTGTACATTTATAAATAGTGGATATTGTTAAATACATCTATTTGACTTTCACTGAATGAATGAATGCAAATTGAAGCGGAAATTAACATACTTCCAGACATCCGATCGAGCTGAAACTCGGCAGATAGACTAGTCAATGACAATGCATTTTGTTAACTTTTGGTGTCAATCACGTACGCACACGCGGGCATATATGCATCTCTCTGAAACTGGATGACATTACAGCTGTTAATACACGATATAAATGTTGGTCCCACCCAATCGGGATTTGGCGCAGTTGTTAGCGCGGTTGACTCCAGCCCGGTCCAGAATCAATCCTCAGTCAAACCAATTTAATTATTTTAGTTTTAAAAGATTTTTTTTAAGTTCACAGCAGTTAAGAGCCAAACCCTGGGGAGAAAGGTTCAATCCTCAGTTAAACAAAATGTACATAATTTTTTTAATGTATCTATTACCGGAATGCACCTGGCCTGACGGATTTAGGGGAGAGAAGACAGAAGAAGAAGAGGAAGTTGAAAAATACCTGAATCACTCAACTCACAGTTAACCCCACTTAAAGTAGGATTCTCGTCGATTTTGTCTGTTGTATTTTACATGAGACTATCTGTAACGGACGTTGTTGGCCACATTTTTTCATTTTTTCAAAAATATGTTTTCATTTATAGAATGTGCAAACTTCACGCTACTGGCAAATTCCTCACTCCTCGCCACTGCTCATTTGTATCCCGTTTCGGCCAAAATTTTTTATTTTTTTTTTGATTTTATTGATTTTTTCGTAATCCTCTAACTAGCTAGGGCTTATAACAATACCCTTAATGTTTCTAGCTGACTAGTACTGCGGCTCATTTGGCCTTATTACTATTACCATCTGATGGTTGTATTTACTTGACTGATTTTTTTATTTTTATTTTTTTTTTTATTTAGTAAAAGATTATACATTTATATACATTATTTAAGAAATGTTTTGACTGCCCAACTAGGAGGATTCCCGTTTTAGGACAGTCAAATTAGGATGAGTATTAACATTTTGATAAGTTGTTTGATAAGTATAGGATTAAAATAATAATGAAATAATAGGTATTTGTACTTTTAACTGGTGCCTAAGCCTACTAACATATTTTGTATAAATATGAATAACAAAGAGAAGAAATACCATAAAATAAAATATTACATTAAACATAAGATTAACTGCTGCTTGGGTAGCATTCTAATTTAAAAGTATTAGGTAGGTACATATATACATATAATGATAAAGATTATAACATAAAGGTATCTTTTACTGTTTTGTTGGAGTTTTTGTTGTTGTTTTAGGATTGTGTTTGATTTCATTTTTTGTGTAGTAAAAGTTCACTCTCCTTTCTACCTAATTGATGAAACCAATTAGTGGTCAATTTATGAAGAATAGCTGTGTTTTCCTTTTCCAAGCATCAGGCATGAAATTGTATAGTTTTGGACCTAAGAATGAGAAGTGTCTTTGAGCGAGAGATGTTTTAGTTGTGAGTGGTACAATTGGATTTCTCCGTGAGTGGCGGGTGTCGTGAGAGTGGTTAATAGATGGGTAGAGGTGGCGTTTTTGATGGGTGTTTAAAATTAATTTTCTCATGTATAGTTGTCTAACATCCAGAACTCGGAATTCTTCAAATAGTGCATCGCTATGATATCTAAATGGTTTTTTGAGGATTACCCTTAGTAGTGATTTTTGAGCTTTTGCTAATTTGTCCAAAACAGTTTTTGCACACCCACCCCAACCTAAGGATGCATAGTCTAGAAGTGACCCACACATAGCATCATAGATGAGTTTCAATTATTTTTTACGTAAGATATTTCTGATTGTCATAAACATGTACGTAAGCTTTCTAACCTTTGTGGCAACTAGATCTATGTGTCCGTCCCATCTAAGATATTTGTCTAATATTACACCAAGGTATTTTATACTGTCTACGCATTCCAATTTATAGCAATTACAGTTAGTGGAGTCAATGCATTTATGTATAAAAATATTATGTGCTTCCTCGGGTTGGCCCGCTTCTGTCGCACTAAATCGTATAAATTTAGTTTTTTCCGAATTGAGTGTCAGCAGATTATAATCTAACCAAAGTTTTAGCTGTTTTATTCCACTTTCTGCTTTGCAGTGTACATCATTCCATGTTTTTCCTTCAAATATTAGGACAGTATCATCTGCACATGTTATAATATGATTGGAAAAATTGCTGTTACACAGATCATTGATATATATACTGAACAAAATAGGTCCTAAGGTACTCCCTTGGGGTACACCAAATTCTACAAGGGCTGGATCGCTAACAGTATCATTAATTTTAACTTTTTGGTATCTGTTAGTTAAGTAACTATCCATCCATTTGTATAGCAGTCCCTGAATACCTATAGCCTTTATTTTTTTAGAAGTATTTTATGCGAGATGGTATCAAAAGCTTTGGCAAGATCTAAAAAGAGAGCGATGGATTTATTACCCCGGTCAATGTTATTGGAAATAATATCCGCCAGCTTAGCAATAGCATTTTCCGTTCCTAGACCTGGTCGAAAGCCGAGCTGGTTATTAGATAAGATTTTATGTCTTTCAAGATAGAGGGTGAGACGTTTTTTTACGATTTTCTCGATAATTTTTGAGAATGAGTTGAGCAGAGATATTGGCCGATAATTATGTATATCCGATTTGTTTCCATTTTTATGAATCAATACAACAACTGATTATTTTAAGTGATTTGGGAATGTGCCTGTCTTGAAACTAAGATTACAAATGTATGCAATGGGACTCGCTATAAGTGGTTTCAATACTTTCAGCAGATTTGAGGAAATTTTGTAAGGCCCACAAGCATTAGATGACTTCAGCTCATCTATCATTTTCATGACTTCATTAATCGTTGTTTGAATCTCGTCTGTTTTAAGATTTAGATCAGTTGAAGGTATGTTGGCTAGTTCAGATTCAGTTTTCTTATATTTTTCAAGGATTTTATTTGCGAGAGAGGCTCCTACTGAAGTGAAATATTGATTAGCAAAATTAGCCATCAATTTGGGGTTAGTAGTATTTGTGTTTTTCATATCAAATGATTGTATGGAAGACGATTTGCTGTTTTTTGTTTTGGTAATTTGACGAAATATTTCCCAGAAACGTTTTGGAGTTATGGTGTTTTCGTATATATGTTTTTTGTAGAAATTTTCTTTATTGGAAATAATTAGTTTTTTACATATGTTTCTATATTTCTTATATTGTTCTTGAACTAGAATATTATCTGGTTGTCTTTTAGCATTTTTATGTATTTGATTACGTCTGTGGATGGATTTGACTAGGCCAGGGGTGATCCATGGCATGAGTTTAAATTGTTTGTTCGGTATAACTTTGTTAGTAGTGTGATTAGATATGTAGTATTGTAATTTAGTGATAAATTGTTGCATTGCTTGCTCAGTGTCAGTCTGGTTTATTACGTTTTGCCACTTTTCTGTAGTCAGCTCCTCAATTAGTGCGTGATAATTTATTTTATAAATATATTTGTTTTTAGGAGGAGAGGAAGGTTTATTTCTTAGGCCGAGCGCTGTGGTATAATGATCTGAAATTGTTGTGTGTATAACAAATGAGTCTGCGAAATCAATGTTTTTAACGTTGATGTGATCCAAGCATGATTTACTTGCGCCTTGTACTCGAGTGGGGGTATCAATTATCGGAGTAAAAGCGTTTGCAGTGAGAAAACATAAATAATCATCGGATTGGCGATGATTGTCAAGAATAGTATTAATATTCAAGTCTCCAATGATTATTTGGTGTTCTGGGTTTTCTGTGTTGTTAATGATAGAGTGGAGTGAATTTAAAAATGAATCGATGTTGTGAAATGATGGTGATCTATAGATTGTAAAAATGCATAGGTTTTTGTTAAGCACAATTTTTAGACAATTAGCTTGTGTTAAAATGAGTTCATCAACTTGCGTCTGTATACCGTCTCTGACATAGATTACTATACCACTAGCTTTATTTATTAAACTGGTTGTGTGGTACTCAGTATAATTTTGAATGTTTTTGGCAGTGAAGTATTTATTAATCCAGCACTCAGTTAGAACTAGCAAATCGAATGTGAAATTAAAATGGTCAAGAAATACGAGAAAGTCATCAATGTTGGTAATACTTCTAATGTTTTGGTGAATAATTTTCAGACCGTACGATTCCCAACAATATTTATGCATGTCTTCGGGATTATCAATCACATTTTTGTTACATGTGAGTATGGTTTCTTCGGGGATATCAAAAGATACTTTAATCATTTATATTTTCATTTTTAAAGTTATTTAAGTATACCCACAATGATAAAATTTGGGAACGTACAGATGTGTGTGTGGTGTTTGAGTAAAATAATGTGTGTATGCTTGTATTAGTGAGTCATAGTGTGAGAAGAATATTTTCCGAGGTAATGTGGATAGCTCTTGATTCTGTTGTTTGGCGTACGTATTATATTATTTTATATTACATTAATGAGTTTTATGAGGAAAAATGCCCGAAAACTCTGACTCTGAAAAGCATCGATACCGTATCGCGCACAGACCCTGGCCGAGCGATACGATGTTCAGTTTTTTTTGTATACAAATTTTACCAACTAAATTATAATTTACAAAATGTAACTAATACCTATTTGAACTTGTACATCTCCTCAGCGGTAGTCAAATAAAAACCGCCTTGCCTCATTCGTATTCATACATACTCTTCTATTATTCTGACTCTTGACATGGCCGGACAAGTATTTGATTCACTTGGTCGTGCCATGTCTTCCTCGGGCGTCCCCGACTTCTGTTACCATTCACATTTGCGTCATATATTCTCCTTACACTCATTTCTTCGCTCTACGTGCCCAAACCAAAGTGATTTAGTATTCAAAGCGATTTAATTAACCAATAAATAAAAAAAAGTTATTTAAGGCGATGCACTACGTTGTGTAATATTTAAAATTGAGCCGCTATCAATAACAACCCTAACGTAGATGGCGATAAGGTTTAAATTCACATCACATCACCATCTGCCTGTTTTGATTTATGGAGGAAAAAAAAATGGCCAAAAAGTGCCTTTTATTTTATTTTGTGTATTGTATGTATTTTATTTTGTGCATAAATATTTATTTTTTTTTCGATCATTTTATAGATAACTTAATTTGCCACATTATACAATAAAATCATAACCGAAAATGGGTTCGTAAGTAGGAGATTTTGAACTTTAAAGCAGTTTTCATAGGCCTTATACATTATTTTTTTCTGGGCTTATAAAAAGACTTATCTAAAAAATACTCGATTATTTCAAAGGTCAAGATGTATTCTACTCGCAGTATTTAATTAAAGTATCTGAAACATTTCTAGGCGACCAAATTTTCAAACCAAAAACACATGATTTTGCATTACCACGTATGGCATCGCCTTAATATATAATTATAATAAATAATAGTGCAAAAAAAACAAATAAATTGTCATTTAATTTTCTCCTACAAAGTTCCTAGCATGGCGGAATATTGAAATTAACTAAAATTAATTTCAAAATTAAAATTATATGCGTTCAGAATAAGTTCTCGTAGCACATTCACACACACAAACCCTCTCTCATACACATAAAACCGCCCCATCTCTACAAATAATACACTACGCGGCGCGGTCGCCGTAGCAGGCAGTTCCGAACAGAAAATCCATACATTATCCTTCTTATGCCATAGAAACACTGAAAAACAATAAAGCCGTAAAACATTGTGAAAAAGAAACACTTCTCTATATTTTACCTATTTTAATATCAGATTTAATGAAAAAAGTTTTTTTTTTTAAATGTGCTCAAGTATATTTATTATCGGATAAGTAATGTTCAAAGCTTTTAAATAAATTAGGGAGACGCGTATTGGTACTAGTGGTTCGATACTCTCTGTGAATTATCAGGAGTGCCCGGGTTCATGGGGTGAGGTTAATCTGGGTCTTGGATGCTTATGCGTGGCGGGCCGGATCGGAAAAGGCCAGTTGATTGAGATCTTTTCAACTTTCCAGCTAGACTTTCTCGACTCATGGCCTTGCACTGAAATGAAGGGATGAATTCATACTTCCTGGACACAAAACTCTCATACTTTTTTTCTTCGAAGAACTTGTACTGATTTGTTTTCTTAAAAACGACCCTCCACACAGCATCCCCCAAAGATGATATTATTGATATTTTCTTCAGGGTCATTTAAACAACAACAACTGTTAAAAAATTGACAGCGTGCGAACTGATAAAACATTCAGAATATATCGAGAACATGTGTGCTTGTCCTGATCCTGATCCTAATCATGACGGAATGCTACAATATATTGATGTCAATATCAATATCAGTAGTTGTTTGAACACGTGTTCCGTGGCCTTCACAAAATCTTTGTGTTTGACTGATAATTTTTACGAACTTTTTCAATTCATTCGTTATAGGCTCGCACTCCCAGTCTTAACAGGAAAACTAATAATTTGAACAGATTGCTAATTAGTTAATTGAAATATTGCTTGAAAGGTCTTTGGTTAAGGGGTGAGTTTACTACATAACTTTGGAGCCAAACATTCTTCAGACAAACACAAACTTTTACAAATTGAATACAATAACGAAAATAGTTTTCTGTAACAACCAGCCAACGTCAAAAAAAGTTCCCGGCGTTGGCATAGAGATTTTCAAAATCAGTTTATACTTTAAACGTCAAATGTGTAAAATTCAAACAAAAATAATCAAAATAGTTTTACCATATTATTTAATTAAAACCATTCCTCAAAATATTAATATGGAAACATATAAAACTGTCTACTTGAGTTTAAAGCCAATGAATCAATCTAAATTTCACCGCTTATTTCATATTTTTAGGTTCAATAAATTTGGCACATTATGGCAAATCGCATTATCGCTTAAAATGTTTTTGAAAACTTTTAATATGCCAAAATCGGTCGAGAAAAAATATGGTTTCTTTGAAATCTCATATAGACCGTCACCTACCTCTTGTTTCATCAAACTCAGTGTAATACTGTAGATTTGTGTCAACAAATTGTAAACCAAAATCGCTACGAACTAAACAGCTAACCGAGGAAAAAAGAATTGTTTATTCTACGCAGTCAACTATTAATACAGTTTAATAACTCTAAATAAGTATTCGCTAATAAATATGTTAGTTCCAAGTAAGTAATAACTTTAATCAAATGACCTAATAACATCACGAATTTACTGCAGAAATTTTCATTGGTAACGCCATAATATCCTAAGTTGATGTTGAATTTCCCCGAAGTGTTTATTCACGAAATATTTTCTGAAAGCACTTGTACCAGGCGGGTGAATTTATTTATCTTTCGACATTTCTTGAATTATATTATTATTATCTGCCAGCTGCGACAGTTCTGAAACTTGCGCTGAAACTTTTCATGTTAGGTATATAATCTTACATTAATTAGGAGCTAAAGTTGGTACAGAGTGATACAATTCTTGCCACATTTACCTACGTACTTATTTTTGTTCAATGTTAGGTATAACAACTTTTTGGTTGCTGCTATGTATTTTTCCCTTTTTCTATTATTTTTTTTAATTAAACTTTTTTGTTTATACTTAATTTCTCATTTTTTATTTTAATTTTTCTGAAAATCTATGAAATAGAAGTGTGGTCTGTATTCCTTACCGATTTAAAAGAAAACTGAATTCACCGATTTTCTGTTAACTTTTCGACTTTTTGGCCAATTAATTTGATTATAACTTCAAAAAAGAATTTTCGCATTTAAAAAGTTTGGTCAATTTTCCATAAATAAGAAAAAATGTACTCACTTCTTTCGGTTATTTCTTCAGTGTTTGAAAGAACATCGTTTGCCGATAAAATACCCCCAAATACTCGTACATAAACATAAAAAACCGAATTATCGTAAGTTCTACTTTTGGTGTAAGATTAATGTCCCACCCGATAGGACGGTGTCAGAATAGAACATTTCTATTCTGAAGGACGTTTTTTGTGGTCCACGCTGTACCTAGACTCGGCACAATCGAATGAAAATGAAAGCAGATAGAATTGAATTCATCTGTCATGGATATTCATGATCGAAAAGGTATCCCCTTTTACTGTACCAGATCTTGTATCCATTTGAAATGGCTGGTTTATTTTGTTCGTTTTTTAAACACACATAATATAGTGTGTTTCAGGGTGTTATCGCGAAATTTAAAGGGGTTATTCAAGATTTTGTTAGAAAATATTTTATTATTTTATCAAATAAAAAGTTATTTTATATTTTCGGTAAAATCAATAATTGACAGGCCAGAATAATACTTGATTTCTTTTCATGTACCTCGCGAACTAACATCGTGGCATCGATATCTACCGTAGGTATTATTGCGAAAACTCTAATTTGGGGACTGACGATCTCGGGTTTTACTTATTGCGGGATACTTTAAGTGATAAGAGTGCACAATATCGTAATAATATTTAAATACCCACCAAACATTATAATATTTTAATCGTTTACAGTACACATCACTCTTACCTTAATGTAACATTATTCATTGAAATATTGTAACTGTAAAAAAGAAATGAAAATTTTATATTGCCGTTAAAAAACGTAGGATGAAGGCCAAAGGTAAGGAATGAAGAATCAATTCCGTTTGTAATTGAGAATCAGATCTTGTGTGTTACAAGATTGAATTTATTAATTTAATTCATTAAAAAATAAAATTATACTACAGGATATGCGCTATGCGCATTGCACATAGCGAAACTACTGTGACCCAACGAATGGTTGGCTATTCACAATGCGCATTACACACAGCGAAACTACCGTGACCCAAAGACTGATTGGCTATACGCAATGCGCAATGCGCATTGCACACAACGAAACTGCCGTGAACCAACGACTGATTGGCTATGCGCAATGCGCATTGCACACAACAAAACCTTCGAATTTTGAACTCACCAATACTAACCATTCTTGTTTTACTCTCATTAATATACGGGCTCATATTATATTATTTTATGATAATATATAATAATCCTACTATATGTATATAAATTGATCCTACTTAAGTATCATTATAAATCATATGACCAATAAATTTAACCAAAGAAAAAAAGTGTAATAAATAAAAAAAATGGGTTCGATATTTAGGTATATATTTAACGCCCAGAGGGATTTCACATGTAGGTACAACTGTAACAAAAAAAAAAAATACAAAGAAAAATGTAAAAAAATACAAGAAAAAAAAAATACAGCGATCAGATGGGTTTACAAAAATACAAAAGGAGGTTTAAGAGTGGTGTTGGAATACATATTTTATAATGCGATCCACAAAATCCACTAAGTTAAAAGTAAACATGTCAATATTCCCGAAGTATTGGTTTCCCATAGTGTGAAACCGTTGTTTAGGGGAATGAACAACGTACTATATTCACGATGAAAATCCATCAAGCATTAAAAATTGAAAAATTAGACATTAAAAAAATCTTTGATAGTTGATTCACCGCCAATAATATACGCCTGGTGGAAATATAACCAGGCAGCAAATTGTATGAATTGTTGTGTTAGAATTGTATTTTATGCTTCTTGAATAACAATTCTCTGGTTTATTGTGACGGTTAGAGCTTGCTAGTCCCGCGTGGTTCCGAAGCCATATCTGGTAATATTTGCATCACAAAGAGGATAATTTACGTCCGCGCAGTCAAATGTCGAGTTGACACACTGAAAGCCGAGAGCGTGGCAGCTTTTCATTTGGCTACAGTCAACCCGGGGTGGAGTCGTATAATATCCCTATTCTATAATATTTTGCAGCATTCAACCCAGGGCTGGATCTTATTTAATATTATATATAAATAATTATAACTGGAAATATCATGGGCAGGGTTGGATCAACAATTTTTGAGCCTGACAGATTTTGACTTGGCAGTACCGGGCGGAATCGTATAATATTCCTATACTAACGTTATTTTTGGATGTGGTAAGGAGACGAATGAGAGATGTTTGAAATCCTAGCAGCGGATTTATTGAGGTAGTCGAGTTACACAGTCCAAATAGAGTAGCCAGAGTAGTCACAGTTATTGCTCAAGATGTCGTTATGGTAGTTGGTACACATAGTAGGCACTGTGGCTAGATGCGTGAGCGGGGAAGCAAGGCATTTGTAGCTGGGCTCTTGAATGGACCACTCTCACTTGCACGATTGGCCAGGTACCTTGTCACAACTGCTTTATATAGGGTACACTTACGCCTGGTAGAATCGAGAAACTACCCTGCCTTGTAGGTCAGCGCACATTTCGCCGCTTGTCTCGTAGATTCCAATGTGATGCGCGTTGCATGTATTCATCTTCTAGAACCTAGTAGTATTTAAACCTGTATTTATATTTCATATACCTATAATTGGCAACATTAAGCCCCGGGCTGAATAGTCTAATATACCTCATTTCTTAATTATGAATATGAACTTTATACCTCGCAGATTTTTACTTGGATGCAGTCAGCGCGGGAGAATTCGTAATTATTTATCTGTATAAATAAAAATGTAAATGTTCGTTTGTTCAAAATCTTAGATCTCAGAAAAATCTTCGCCGATTGATTTGAAAGTTAGACACAACGTTGCATTCGAATACGCGTGTGTTTTTATATAATATATGGTTCAATGATAACTCAACACAGTGATTATTTAACACACATTTAAAAAGTTATATAAAGTCATTAAAAACGATGAAATTATTTTTTTAACCTAACCTAACCTACTTAACCCAGTTATAAAGTTTTTGTTTCATCACTTTTCATGACTTTATATAACTTTTTAAAGATCTGATGAATTATCATTTGGATGATTTATCCGGTCACCATATTATATAGTTGTCATCAGGTAAAAATATGCTTTTTTGAAAAACACCGCCATCTGTGGGACATAAATTATTGTTTCTCTATCTGCACAGACAGAGTGAGCCACAGCAACGCATGGCGGGATAGAGCTAATATTATGTTTATATATATATAATATTATTCTCACCTCACATTTATGTCAGGTTATAACAAGATTTGTAAGTTATAATTAATTAAGTTATATTTAAATTTTCTTTAGTAACAAAATTTATTAAAAAAAAAACGATGAATATCTTTTTTTATACGCGATTTTTAATTTTATTATAATTTTTTTAATTCTGCAACATAAACAACAGCTTAACTGTTTGTCAGCAAGTCAATTTCGCATTAATAATTATAATACTAAAGCACAAATATAACGAGAAATGAATATAGAAGAATAACATCATAAGTGACTACAATATAATAATATAATTATACAGACAGATAGATATCAATCTATAGAACACCCTGTATCCAGAGTTTTATAAATTTAAAATATCTATACTTATTACGTTTCCTTTCCCTCCCGTCAGGGAAATATAATATAAAAATTGTAGACTCTGCGAGAGTAAGTAATAAAATAAATACGTTCCATCGCTAGCTTTTTATATTTCTGCCATTGCCCACAAATGTATACAAATTGCCTTCGTTGCCTATTTTTCGCAAACACTTACATCTTGGTAATTTTTCCTCACCTGCCATTTCATAATATAACCATTAACCCTAGAAAAATCACTCCATAGTCTGATTTCTTGACAAATCAGTAACATTAATTTAAAAAATAAATAAAATATAGGTAGTTACTGTATCCCTTGTCCGAATTCTTCACAGAATAAGTTCAAATTTTTAAAATGACACTTAAATTTAAATCAAATTCAAGTTTATTAAACCAGAGTTACATGGACAGACAAAACCGAAATAAGTATTTTTTATGTTAGCAGGTACAACACACAGATTCGATAAAGAAGCAATAATATGTAATAATGAAGCCGGAAGGTTTTAAAAAAAGGCATTTTTAATTTACCCATATTTCATGTATACTTCGATATCCTTTGTAGTAGTTTAAGATGTCACTCATAGATGGTACTGGTAACAATAAAAATGTCGATAATGCAGAAATTGAGATAAATACGATTGAAACCCGATAGTCGACGGCCAGAATCATTCCTAACATCTGCTGATAAAGCCATCCGACCTCGTTATAATCTATCACTAATAAAAGTCGAAAGTATTCTGTTGACCCCGGAGTTTTTATTTGAAGAGTTTCTAAAACAACCTGGAGTTACAACATATACATACCTAATCTCATTATTTACTGATCGTGACCATCTTATTCTTGGCCTTTTTTTGTATTAGGCAATTCACCCTAAAGAGAGTGCTATGTGCCGTTAAAGTTAAGGGAGATGGTTATAATTTTATGGGAAATCTATACGGGAATATGAAATCTCAAATATTGAAGTCATTCAAGTCTATGAACTTGTATAGAACTGAGAAAATGCGAGAATTGTTGAGAGAAAGTAAATAAGGAATACTAAGGGGAGATTGGTGGGTGATTTTTATAAGTAAACGATAAATGCCTTTGAAAGGAGGAGCAACAAACTCGGCTATCAATTACATAGAAACCGCACAGAAAACGATCTTAAAGGTAATACTAAAAAAACATAGACTGACCGATACAGACCAAATATTCAACAGCTGTGACGTACTAGATATACGCCAATTATACGTTAAAACACTACTAAACTACATTTTTAACAAAAAAATAAATTTCAACATACACAAAATAACACTAACAGACCAGTTAGACAAGCGTACAAAGAAAACATTAAAACTCCAACAGTAAATTCAACCTTTGGACAAAGACACTACCAATACCATGCTATAAAAGCTTTCAACAGTCTAAAAATTGAAATTAAAATTGAGGAAAATAAAAATAAATTCACACACAAAATTACAAAATGGATTAAACAACAAAAAAGACAATATTACCAAAATGTCATAGCATAAAATAAAAATAAAACCTACACGTAACACACAAAACCAACATAAACACACATCACTCACAAACACACAAGATTATTTTCATTGTATTATTTTTTAATTTTAAATGTATTATTATGTATTTTTATTTTTAATTTTAAATTTATTATTTTCTTTTCAAATTTACTATCTTCTCTTTAAATGTAATATGTAGATTAGATTTTCATATTATAAAATGAAGGCCTCAGCACGGACAAGCCACCCAGTGAGGCCTACATTACTGGAAAACATAAATTGTAACAAAATAATGTACCAAATAAAAATAAAAAATAAAAATAAAAAAGATGAATGATGAAAACATGATCAAGAGTCTCATTTTCCATGCCGCACTGGCAGAGTGGACTATCTAGGACCCGGATTTTAAACAAATGGGATGCAATGGAGCAATGACCAATTCTCATTCTCGAGATACAGGATATAAATCATTTGGATTTTTTCTTGCCGTGGAACCAAGGTTTACTTGGAATATGATTTTGTATTCCAGCATAAAACGCACCAGTTCGGGTTTTCGTATTAGTCCAATTTTCTTCCCAGGAGCGAATCATGTTGGATTTAAGAATTGGGATGACGTCAGAGATAGGAATTCTAAAATCTAAAGGATTAGAGCCAGAAATTGTTCCAAGTTTAGCTAGAGAATCGGCTTTCTCGCTACCCTCAATTCCTAAATGGCCAGGGACCCAAACCAATATTGTCTCGAAATTTAATTCATTTAAAGATTTAAGGGTGTTTCTGATATTATAAATAATATAGTCTTCTGGTTTATGGATATTTGAGGAAATTTTCAACACTGCGCTTAGTGAGTCAGTGCACAGTAAGGCTCGTCGAATATTGAAAAGCTGGATTTGACTCAAAGCTTGTTCAATTGCGAAGCATTCTGCAGTAAATATAGAAATTTCTTTAGGCAATTTATAAGACAAATCTAAATCGAATTCGGGAATGTGTACCGCAGCTCCACAATCTTTGTTATCAGAACCATCTGTGTAAATGAGTGAAAATTCTGGAAACTTAGAAGATGTAATGTTTTTAAATTTTTCCTCAACATTTTGATTAGATGAGGTTAAAATATCAGTTCTGAAGTCTGAAGTTATACCTTGGGGACATAATTGATAGAATTAAATGGGATGGTGAAAATAGGAAGGATAGGATATTTTTGTAGGTTTTGGAGGGAAGAAGACAGAGATTTGAATGATAGAAAACTTTTTAGAAGGAGAGGAAGTCGATTTTTATCTGTAGATCTTTTTTCGTTGTTTAAGTTATTGAAAAAATAATCAAGGCTTTGTTCTAAAGGGTGACGCGATATAGAAAAAGATTTAAAAATATATTTATCAGCCTGGAATTGTCTCCTCAAAATTAAGGGGGGATCAACACATTCTACCTGGAGAGAATTCTTGGTCTTATTACACTCTTTTTTTTGGAAGATGGACACCATTGTGTCTTTAACTCTAATGTGAATAAATGATGTAATTCTAAAATATGGAAATTTATAGTTGCGACATTAAAAAAAAACCGACCAAAGGCTTAGATTTTCCCTAAATTCGGAAAAGTGCGAATATCTCTCTCTATTTTTCCCATCATATCCATAAAAAATATCAAAATAAAAAACCAATTTTCTTTTTTGGATCTAATGTGTCCAACGTTTACGCTGTGAAAAATTATTAAGGCTGGAACAAGGCAATCTCTGAACCTTTATCAGCTAAAAAAACATTAAATCTCTCCCGTAAGACCAATATTATCTACAGCCAAACCACAAAATCTGGACCTAAGTAAACATCGATTTCCTTGCAATATTTTGCTCGTATGTCGCACGAACTAAAAACACATGTAGTTCACTGAATCGTGACTTTTGAACGGAGTTATCAGTTTGGATTAAAAAAACAATGTGATGCAATGTTTCCAATACAGTATAATTGTAGGACCTTTATATAAGTGTAGGGAAGTGAGTTAGCTAAGAGCTTCACATATGCACTCATAGAGGGCAGTGCAAAGAGCTTACATGGAAGTCCGCAAGATGGCAGCTAGTTGTCAGTAGTCGCTATGGCCAGTTAGGCTGCTTCCAGACAAACATGGTGTGTGCAGATCTCATTTAGCCAGATCCTAGTTAGGTCGACCATAAATCCCTGATTTAATATAAAGAACTTATTCTCTCTAAAATCTCCTTCCACGACGAGTTGGAGAACTTTTTGTGGCAACACAACAATAAGGTGATCACATCGTCGATTACCATTACAATTATCTACACGATTTGGACGATCACCGAAAAATAACTATTTGAAATTTTTGTTTAAAAATATCGTTTTCTATAGTCCTGAGATCTTTAAATCATGTCTTATATAAGATAAATTCAAAATCTTGAAAATTATATCCATTAATTCCATTTAAAAACAAAATGGTAGAACTGTGCGCGTTTGTAACGTAGAAAAATGTCATATTTAATCCTGTTTGTAAAGTACGCCCAGTATCTAGGCTAACTTAACTCTGGCATCGATGGATCCCCCGTGTCTGAGCTGGTTATCGATTCTCCAATACAGGCCGTTCGCAATCATCGTCGAAACTACATTCGTTGGTCGAAATTTTTATTCTTGAGTCTCGTCAAAGGTATACACTTACATTACAAAGGAATGAATTCGTCGAGAATCGAGGTCCAGGTCAATTAGAGCTACGGCATGTCGGAAAGATTGCTTCCGTTGAATGAGACAAGATTGTCATTTCGATCCCTTTTAGACGTAATTAGACATTATTTATTGTTATCAAGTATAATTTGTAGAACTCCATATTAATTTTTTCTTTATATTCAATAATAAATAATATTATTTTTCAATTTACAAATAAAGAAAATAATTATTTATAAACAAGTTTTGCTGTGTAGTTATTTTTATTACCAGTGACAGATGTTTCGCCTTATAAAAAAATATCAAACTGTGGTGAGGCCACTAACAGACGATATTGATTTCTGTAAATCTAAACATAAGCTTTGGGGTGCACTGTTTACACCCGCTCATTTATGTTACTTCCATATATGTACTTAAAACGAAATTTTAATTTTAATTTTGGTTACCTGTACCACGGCCTGATAGGTAAGGCTCACAACTAGAAAGCAAAATTTTATTTGATTATGTTGATACTCTCAGTATATTTCTAGTGTAAGACCACCATTCAGAATTTAAAAGTTACTTGAAATGGCTTTAGCCGTGTTTGGTGACCAGGTCTGAATAGCCAGTTACTTCCCTACCCTCCTCTTACTCATCTCTTTCCCCTCTCCACTACCTTCAGCCTTACAACATAACTCAATTGGAGATGCCATAGTGTCACTGGCTTTAGACTATTAGGAGCAGTTGAAACTCTTAACTTAACTTAACTCTAAACACATCTAGGAGTGGAGCATTGAGCAGGAGTGAGTACTCAACCGATTTGGTTTAGAATTATTGTAGGGAGGATAGGTGGGAGATGAACTCAAATCCAGTATCAAATTGCTAACTTTCGTAGCCATCTTAAAATTTTAAAGCTTTTAATAATTTATTATACTTTTATATACTTTTTATAATTATAACAATTTGGCTCAAAACAGCTATGGGGAGGTTAGGGAGGTGATGACTTATTTTTAAAATCAAAATACACAATTTCTCGAGTTCTGATTGGCAGTAAATTGAGTTTGTTACTTAGTAGAAATAAGTTTTCATACGTCGAGTGAATTTCAAATGAATGAAGTTATACGACATACATATTAATCGTTTTTATTTCCATAGAAAAATGAATAGGTAACTATTGCCGCTGTATATACAAAGGGACAAAATTCTACTACTAACGAACTTTAATCAATTGGGCGTACCGTTAAAAAAACCCCGGTATTAACTATCTAATCTAGACATTTTTGTTTTATTGAGTTTTATTTTCCAATGTACATTTGTTACTTAAATTTTGTTTACTTTGTTACCGGTTTCGACACAACCATAAAGTTTTAAGATTGGTAGTTAATGTAGTAGTTAAACTAGTACTTTTAAGATTGCCAGTTAATGTAGTAGTTAAACTAGTAGTTATAATATTGATAGTTAATGTAGTAGTTAAACTAGTAGTTTTAAGATTGCCAGTTAATGTAGTAGTTAAACTAGTAGTTATAATATTGCTAGTTAATGTAGTAGTTAAACTAGTACTTTTAAGATTGCCAGTTAATGTAGTAGGTAAACTAGTAGTTATAATATTGATAGTTAATGTAGTAGTTAAACTAGTAGTTTTAAGATTGCTAGTTAATGTAGTAGTTAAACAACTGGTTTTAAGATTGCTAGTTAACGACACGGTTGTATAGTTAGTATTTATTATTATCATCGTAATCGGTGCACCACTATTACAAAGCAACGGCTGTTTTAGGATAGGCTTTTTCGTAATTTGGCTTGCTTCCAAGACGCCCTCTTATCTGCAAAGTATGAAGGTGAAAATGCATATTTATATACATAGTATACCTATGTTACTATCTGGTTACATAATCATCACTCCGGGTCCGCTGTTATAGGTGGAATGGTTGAATGATGATATATTATAGGTCACGACAACGGAATCACAAAATAATTATCTTCTTGACTTTTCCAGCTTCTTAGGTAGTCACCTACGGAATTATTTTCTTTCTATGGAATTTTGGCAAGGTTACAAAATATAGGGTTTTCCAATAAGAGGTGTTATTTTATTATGTATATAAATATTTTTTTTACTTATTTTATACACATAAACACACACTTGCCACAAACTACACATCACTTCTTATCACTTATCACTTTCTTATCACTTCTTTTATTTTATTATGTATATAAATTAAAAATGACAGCTTCAAAAGTAACATCTACCGAAATAGCGGGCAATTCAAAATAATTATTAATTATTCTCTTATTGGAAAACTCTATAGTTATGTTCCTACAGGGTTCTGTCTATTATATATTTGCCACTTATATTTTTTCCGTTTCCCATCCATAAATTAGAGATTACGTAACTCTTTCGAAGTACGAACACTATATTTATGAAAATTGGACTCAAATGTGGTTTTACAAACTGTCAAAAACAGGTAGTTTGTGTAATTAGAAATTGTTTTAAAATTTGGGAGGCGGGTATGGGTACCGCCGCCCCGGGAACCATTTATTGGATATCCAACACCCCTGCCTTGAGTCACCCCAAGTGATGTTTGTCTAAGTCTTGGTGGCAGATGCGTTTGCCTACCTAATGTGTGGGGGGTCAGATTGGGAGAGACTGGTTGAGGGAGACCCTTTGACCTCTCCAGCCGGACTCTCTCTCGAACCATCGCCATGCACCGCTGTAGGGAGGGATAGATTCATACGTCTTTCACTCCTAGACACATATACCCTCAGATTTCTACCCACCCCTCATATATTTTTCTTCCCAGAACTTTCTTTCCTTCCTTTCCCTAAAAAGAGCCTCCACACAGCTTTCTCAAATATGACATAGGCCTTTGGGGATTATTTTTCCACGGAGTCAAGTCATAGCACTTTCAAGAAACGTTTCGATTATGAATGCATGTAACATACGGTGTCGGCAACCTCTCATTTCCGAATGATTACAAATGCAACATCAAAGCTTCTACTTAAACATTTCAACACATGGTTACTACACAAAAAATGGCATGCATCAGCAAGTTTCTAGCAATCCCTTCTTAGTCTAATTCTCATTCCTTATTTACACACATGTGTTATTTACATTTATAGAGATTTACTCTTTCTTATTAAAACTGCTTATGTTTTACGCATGCCTAGTTTATCAATACTTAATACTGTTGTTTAAACTATTTTTTGATATGTTATTATTATGAGATTTAGACGCTACCATTTATGTAAATTTAAAGTTCCTGCGAAATTCCTGTTTTTATGTAACTATATATGGAATGCTCCATGTATATTTTGATATATATATTTGTATAAATGTATGTGTATGTGTAAGCATATATATGTACCCGCCTCAGAACAGAATCTTCTAGTGAGGAGGGTTACTTTCATGTTTGTAATTTTGATTATGTTATCGCAAGAAGCGCCCGGGTTGCCGGCAATTAATTAAAAATAAACAAAAGTTTTTCAAAATCATTCCAAAATGGGAGGTTTGTTCTTTTTGAACGATTAAAAAGAAGAAGAAGATTACTGAATATGTTTCAAATTGAGATATGTAATTACAAATGTTAGAATGAACAGTCATGATTTACTAAATATTTTCGCTTGCGCTTATTAATTATATATAATCGATTTTATTTAAAAATATATTAGCGCGCACCCTCTTCCCTTTCAAACAGTATTTTTATTATTTTTGAACGCATACTAAATACTAAGTAGTCTTAGTCCGTCGTCTCAAAGGTCGGTAAGTAATCGACAATATCGACATACATCGAATGCTGTAAGACCCTGCGCAGAAAAGTTCCACACTGGACTGCATGCAGACCGTTACCTTATCATAGCGAAATTACTTTTCTGCGCAGGCTCTCATAGCATTCGGTTTATGTCGATTGCTTACCGACCCGTGGGACGACGGGCTTAATGATACGGATTTTAATAGCCATGTAGGTTCTTTTTGAAAAATAGTTATGTTTTGTTGTGGTATTAATAAATTTTCTGTAAATGATGTCGCCTGTTTATTGATTGAGTGTTTTAGAGGAAACTTGTATAATTGACTTCTTTAACTTTTAAACCCAACCTTAAATGTGGATGGACAGTAAACCGTATTCGGACGTATATATTATCTTTTTTTTTTTTTTTAATTATTTATTAACCAATAAATTAACATACATTTTTTTTGGTATAATCCACCTCACTAGGCTGAGCCTGTTCTGAGGTGGCGGGAGTTTGATTTAATTTTAGATAATGCGAATTTACATAGAATCAAAGATGTAAATAAAAAGATATACATAAAAGATAAATAAAAAAAGATATATAATAATTAGAAAGATAAGAATTTTAAAAAGAAAAAGAAAAACATAAGAAATAATGAAAATACATATAAATGAGTGAGAACAGAAGAGAAAAATTCAGGCGTGGAGTGTGCTATAATTTATGGTATTGTAGATGTTATCTGTCCGCAGTATACAATGCCTTTGTTGACTATCCATGTGTGGATTTTGTGTCTTATATTTACACTTGTTGCCAGGTCTTTAATATCTTTTTCCATTAAATTGAAAATTTTTGGGGCCAGATTATGAAAATGTCTTTGTCCATAGGTGGTATTTATCTTCGGGGTCATGTGTTGATGTCTGTTAATCTACTGCTAATTGTTAAAATCAGTGGTTGTTTCGTATTGAAATGAGAATATGGTTTGTTCCTACCGTCGAATGTTAGTTATCCAGTTCCTACCTTATCCTAACCATAATCACTAGCTGAAAAGTACTTAAATAATTTAACATAATATATTATTGTAAGAAAATTGTGCAAGTTCGAGTATTTTTATTTTGGACCAAGAAAAAGGATTCGGACTATCATGGAAGCAAGTTGTTGGTGTTTTTCTTGTATATAATATAATTTCGTATTTTCTAGTTCTCTTCCGTTCATTTTGGCGATAATTACCTCGAGGTATAGCGAGAGAGCTAAATACGTTGAAGTGATCTTGTTATTTTTATAAAGTACTAGCTGATATACGAGATAGACATATACCGTTGAGAACTTTTCTGTAGACCTTTTTAAGATCTACAATAACGTAGTACATTATTTTGATGTATCTCATAGGAGTTAGCGATGTAAGCGCCAGAAAGTATTTTTTTACGACTGTTACAAAACATCGACTTGTATATACTTTTTATATATATTTTTTTATATAATATGCATGTATTATATACATAAACCTTCCGAAAGAAATTTTCTAAACAATAGTAAAGACCCCATCAAAATCCGTTGCTTAGTTTAGTAGAACTATTTTATACTATGTAGAGATTGGCTGAATTATTTCTTTAATTATTTTTTAACAATAATTTGCTGTCTTTACAGGATGTCTGTATTATTTTACGCCAATTTATACTTTGCGAAATTTTTTCTGATAATTATTTTTTAACAATAATTTAATTATCAATGAAGAAGAAGATAATACAAATAAATCTAAACGAAACATGAAACAGAACAAGACAAAGAAAAATAATAAAGATAACTGTCACATCAAGAAATCCAACCTATGATCTTTTTTTTTTGTCCGGGTTAAATCTTCCCCATAGGAAAAACTAAACCCTTCCACTCACTTTTCCACAAATGATCAGCTAGTCAATCAACACTATGCAAGTGCATTATATAAGTAAAATAAATACAAAACAAAACAAGAACAACAACACGTCAACTCACCAGAGATCAAATGGGAAAAAAATTCACCGACTCCAGATATTTTCATATCAGAGGGTTCGGCTCGGTAGAACTCCTAACAGGGCCTATAAATCCTACTGATCCCTCAACATAAATATTTAAAAAATCTTTCGTTATCCTACATGTATTCAAAATGACCGACTTTTGCATCTTTATATATAATTTTTTGATAGATCTAATACGCCTAAATTTTTAATGAGAGAGCTAGGTATAATGCCAGAAGCCGAAATAACGAATGGTAATATTTTTATAGTCTGAGAATGCCAAATTCTCTTTATTTCGTTTCCTAAATCTGTAATTGTAATGTACTTTATTATTATTATCTATTATTTAGATTTATTAGTATTATGTTCATCTTCAATGATTATAATCTTCAAAATAAGTTTAAAATAACAAGTTGTTCCTGAATAATTTATTGTGTTTAGTCCTTTAGTAATTTTTAGTAGTTTGTTGCAATTTTTTTTCTTATAATTATTTTTGTAAAGTAATTTATTGTATTTACAGAATGTCTGTATTATTTTTGCGGAGATGTTACATTGGTAAAGTGATTGGTTATCCCTTTTCCTTCCATTTTTTGTTTTGTCCTACAATTTCGTTTCGTTTTAATTGGTTATAGTCCACTTTCAAGTTCATCTGAAACTATATAATCCTTATGTAACCGTGGACATTTAAGGATAGATCCTTAGAGCCCACTAAAGCAACCAACGCCAACGGTGAGTAATCTGACATTCATATTATTGGGGAGGTTTAAGTGATATGTGCGATTTTATATAATAATAATTTATAATAACGAGGTAATCACATTGAAATAAAAAATTCAGGCTTTACGCCAAAGCTCCATGGTTGGCGTAAGAAGTTATGTGGCGAAGTGAAAGTAACTAAAAATCACAAAAATGCGTTAAAACTTGAGATTCCAGATTCTAGATAGAAATATTTATATACATTCAACCATGTTAGTTACCATCGTTCGAGATTTTTTAGTCATTTGACGAACAAATACATTTTATTTGTCATGGAAAAAATAATATATATATACGAGTATATATTATAACGTAGTACGTCCTTCATAACACAGGTGAACTGCTAGTGTAGAGGAAATTCGTGATATTTGATCAAAGAATATGTAAGGTTTTTTAAAAAAGGGGAAAGTATGCTAGGTTATAGTCGTAGGTGTCTTGTTTCAAATTTAGTTCATGAAAAAGGCTCTGTAAGGCCACCTTAATGGTTCCGCCGTGAACAGTGAACAGGCTGGCTGCATTAATATTCATGGCAGGAAGAGGTGGAGGGGCACGTACACAGGGGAGTCTAACCAGGCCGTGGGGCCCGGGGTTGGTGAGCCCTGAACTATTTTGTGGAGTCTTATATTCAAGCGCAGTAGTTATAATTCAGTTGAATAAAAATCTTGAATATCCAGAAATAAAAAATTGAATATTGATTTAGAACCTGGCTCCTTCAATACAATACTATTAGCCTTACTGAAGAACGTGGTGTAAATACCTGCATTACCACACCAACTTTGAACGGGCGTATAAGAATGCAATTAGTAATACGATATGACTAGAATATTTCCCACTTTCCTATTAAAGTTTCTTTACAATCTCCTAATCCTGCCATGGTTTACACATTTTGCAGCGGGTAGAATATTTCTTACATTCTATAAACTGATTTACATATTTTACTGCGAGTATAATATTTCTCACATTCTATAATCTGATTTACATATTTTACTGCGAGTATAATATTTCTCACATTCTATAATTTGATTTGAATATTTTACTGCTAGTAGAATATTTCTCACATTCTATAATCTGATTTACATATTTTACTGCGAGTATAATATTTCTCACATTCTATAATCTGATTTGCATATTTTACTGCGAGTAGAATATTTCTCACATTCTATAATCTGATTAACATATTTTACTGCGAGTATAATATTTCTCACATTCTATAATCTGATTTGCATATTTTACTGCAATTAGATTAAAATGTTTAACGAAACTGGATGATCTGGATGACTGGATATATAATAAAAATACGTAGCTATGCTCTTGGTTGATATTATTTATTTTGTTTCTAATAGTTTGAATGATAACTTTGGAGGTTACTAGAAATAGTCTTTCTTCAGCGTCTCTGGAAACTATATTGAAAAAAAAAACATTGCTGAAAACGCAATTCGTTGAATTTTTAAATTGAATTATCAAATAATGTTGATAAAGTAAATGGTTTCTTATATAAGATATATGAGTGAGGGCAAGCTCTTTAAAGAATCACTTCCATAGGCTAAAAATTTGAATTTTCCTTTATTTCAAGATAATCTAATAAGAGTTTCAATATTGACATCAAAGAAAAGCGTTGAAGGGCCGATGGCGTGAACCAGGTTGCCTAACCCTGGCCTACGGAATACAGAAGAGATGAGCTTATTACAGCAAGTAAACTAGAAGCGTAGATAGAAAGTACAGGGGTCACCAAAGTACGACTTGCGAGCCCATTTCATTCAGCCTTTTTTTTCAACCATTTTTTTGTTGTGTTAAAATTTACAACCATGTGAAATTTTCAACCTATATTTAACTAAGAATTTTTTTTTATATAAATTTTTTGGGAAAAATTTTCTAAACTTGGAGAAACAGCAAAACCAAGAGAAAAGCAAATGTTAAGCAAATTCGTTTCGCTAAAAATCTAAATTTCGAAATAACTTATTTTTAAGGCGTCTTAACCAGCGGCCGAGAATTCAAATTTCGTGAAAAGACGGTCTCGCGATCGGAAGTTTTTTTAGAACGAGACAGAAATACCGAATTCATTCCACTGCGAACCGTACTCCCGCACGGCGACAGCATGGTTCCGATGAAATAACGATTATTGTTGTTGAATTCGCGGTTGTAGCATTTTTAATAATAAGTAGTTACATACATATTTGTAAATTATACGTCGGAGTGCGTAAACATAAATTAATACAATTGCAGTAAGTTGACATGGTAGATAAAAAATGTGTAGGTATATGAATATACATTAAATAAAAATTTCAAATATTTGTTTTTTTTAATTAATTTTACATAGGTTTTCGATTTGAGAAAAGTTCTTAATTTAAACTAATGAATGTAGGTGTGAGTACCTAATAATAATAATAAATATATATAATAAAAAATGTGATAAATTAGTTTTGTGTATTAGCAAAGTATCATTAAAGTCGAAGTAATTTTTCGTAGTGGGTATATGTTGTTATTGCGTGATTAATTGGAAAATTATTTGTTGAAGCTCTTGATCCCGTTGTCCACGATTTCGTCAATTTGAAACAAGAAGCGAGTGAAAATTGCACACATCGGGAGTGTCCACGTAATATAAACTTATCGTGAACAAGGAAACTGGTTTCGCACTGGCCCGATATCTGGTAAAAAACGCCCATAAACAAGAGCCCTTTGTGTTGTTGTGTGTTTGTGTATCCATTCTCCAATCTAGGCCGCTCGCAATCGCCGTCAAAAGTACATACATTGGTCGACATTTTTATTCTTGAGTTTCGTCGACGGTTCATACTTATATACGCCAAACATCAAAAGTCATTCCACTAGAACAAACGAGTGGGTCGAACCAATCGTTGTTCGAGTGGATTGACTTCGTCGACAATCGTGGTCCTGGTACCCCTAAATGGAACATTTGACGGATAACATTTAGGCACTATGCTTTTTATATTATTTAATTAAACAGACACCGTGTTACCATTAAGATCTTTGAAAAAATCCATATCTGTGTCATAGAAACGCTTTAAACGAAACTCTTGGTAAATATAATTTCAAACGTGTTTAAAATATTTTTTAAATATAAAACGTCTCATTTTTTTTGGTTTTATTTTGAATTCGTTTAAAAAAAAAAACCATTAGAATTTTTATAAAATGCAACATTGTTCTCTTCTAAATCTTTAGAAAATAGGTCATGCAGCCGTCGGCTTTAAGAGTTTGGCTACCCCTGGTACAGTAGACCGATTGGGGAAACTAAATTGCTTGTAGGGGGGCAAGATGCCGCACCAACCCTACTCCTGCTTAATGAAAGATGTTGCGAGAGTACCAGAGGCGGAATGGAGAGGCAAAAAGTTAGTTTTATGTCTTTCTTAAAAGTAATTATTAGTATTATCGCTTGGTAAATGCTAATAAATTCTATTTAAACTACACAACAGTTTGTCGTAAGCAGCAATAACTATCGCGTTTTTTTGTATTTTTTTAAATTTTTTATTCTAGATAAAAGAAATTTAAATTTTCACTTATTTAACTAGAAATAACGAATACATTACATAACGATATTATTTACTTTCATTGTTTTGTTGATCATTAGGTACATTTACATTTAGGTGAATATCATTAGGTATATTTAATTTTTTTTTATGGTTAATATTGTTAATCCCTTTTCACGATCTTATTAATTTTAGAATAATTCAAATAATTAAAACGTAAAAACCTACTATTTTTAATCAATATTAATGATTTGTGTAATAGGCATTCCAGGCTTTAATATTTGAGGGCAAAACCTGAAGAGATGCTTTTGACAAATGTGATATGGGATTAAGAATATTAAAGAGTTGGCTGAATAATAACATATTGACTTTGAATACAACAAAAAATAAATTTGTGACATTTTGGGTTGTTTCGGAGAATTTGAACAATTCATCAAATTTCAACGTTAATTTTCAAGTTCTGTGAAAGATTTTTTCAAGTTCTGTTTTTATGTCAGTTCTGTCAAGCAACTAGACCAAATGATATAATAACAGGACTTGAGTAGGACTTTCACATAACTCGAAAATTCTTCGAAACAACCCGTCCTTAGTGTAGATTAAAAAAATCAGCCTTCCGACACTCATAATCTACATAATTATCTCATAATGTCACATAATTATTGTCTGCAGAATTGAACGACCATATCGACATGCCAACAAAAAATATTAGGAGACTTAATTATATTTTAAAAAACTTGGACATATTTTGGACAAAGGGAAAACAAAAAAAACCCGTATATTTTGCCTTAGTCCAATCTCGACTTTCTTATAACATAGTATGCTGAGGATCATGTCTAAAGTCCAATGGAGAGCAACCAAATATTGCTCACAAATTGATTAAAGTTATATAAAAAAAAATCCACTAAACATCCAACCTTCTTTTTAAGGAATGTAATGTTATGTGAACAGAACAGTTGCATATCACTCAAATACTTTGTAGATTTTTTGTGAACATCAAAATTGCAGAAAAAATACTATAAATTCGTGGCATTAGGATTGGCTCTACATTGAACTTTGTGGTGGTACATACTAATATATTTTTGGTCAAAGAATTAATATTCTTCCAGATTTTATTAAGTCTTCCAATTCCTTCGCTAAATTAAATAAGATTGTCAAGATGTTTGTGTTGACAGAGGTTTGTGTTGCCAGAGGTTTGTTTTGACAGAGATTTGTGTTGACAGAGGTCTTTGTTGACAGAGGTTTGTGTTGCCAGAGGTTTGTTTTGACAGAGATTTGTGTTGACAGAGGTTTGTGTTGACAGAGGTCTTTGTTGACAGAGGTTTGTGTTGACAGAGGTTTGTGTTGACAGAGATCTGTGTTGACAGAGGTTTGTGTTGACAGAGGTTTGTGTTGACAGAGGTTTGTGTTGCCAGAGGTTTGTTTTGACAGAGATTTGTGTTGACAGAGGTTTGTGTTGACAGAGGTCTTTGTTGACAGAGGTTTGTGTTGCCAGAGGTTTGTTTTGACAGAGATTTGTGTTGACAGAGGTTTGTGTTGACAGAGGTCTTTGTTGACAGAGGTTTGTGTTGACAGAGGTTTGTGTTGACAGAGATCTGTGTTGACAGTGGTTTGTGTTGACAGAGGTTTGTGTTGAAAGAGGTTTGTGTTGACAGAGGTCTGTGTTGACAGATGATTGTGTTGACATAGGTTTGTGTTGACAGAGGTTTGTGTTGACAGAGGTTTGTGTTGACAGAGGTCTGTGTTGACAGAGGTTTGTGTTGACAGAGGTTTGTGTTGACAGAGGTTTGTGTTGACAGAGGTCTTTGTTGACAGAGGTCTGTGTTGACAGAGGTTTGTGTTGACAGAGGTTTGTGTTGACAGAGGTTTGTGTTGACAGAGGTCTGTGTTGACAGATGATTGTGTTGACCTAGGTTTGTTTTGACAGAGATTTGTGTTGACAGAGGTTTGTGTTGACAGAGGTCTGTGTTGACAGATGATTGTGTTGACAGAGGTTTGTGTTGACAGAGGTTTGTGTTGACAGAGGTTTGTGTTGACAGAGGTCTGTGTTGACAGATGATTGTGTTGACATAGGTTTGTGTTGACAGAGGTTTGTGTTGACAGAGGTTTGTGTTGACAGAGGTTTGTGTTGACAGAGGTCTGTGTTGACAGAGGTTTGTGTTGACAGAGGTTTGTGTTGACAGAGGTTTGTGTTGACAGAGGTCTTTGTTGACAGAGGTCTGTGTTGACAGAGGTTTGTGTTGACAGAGGTTTGTGTTGACAGAGGTTTGTGTTGACAGAGGTCTGTGTTGACAGATGATTGTGTTGACATAGGTTTGTTTTGACAGAGATTTGTGTTGACAGAGGTTTGTGTTGACAGAGGTCTGTGTTGACAAAGGTTTGTGTTGACAGAGGTTTGTGTTGATAGAGGTTTCTGTTGACAGAGGTCTGTGTTGACAGATGTTTGTGTTGACAGAGGTTTGTGTTGACAGAGGTTTGTGTTGACAGAGGTCTGTGTTGACAGATGATTGTGTTGACATAGGTTTGTTTTGACAGAGATTTGTGTTGACAAAGGTTTGTGTTGACAGAGGTTTGTGTTGATAGAGGTTTCTGTTGACAGAGGTCTGTGTTGACAGATGTTTGTGTTGACATAGGTTTGTGTTGACAGAGGTTTGCCATAATATTTTTTCATCCTTACCCTTCCTAAAATAATACGATTTTATGTAAGTTCCATTTGCTAAAAACACAGTGTCACCCTTGTTGTTTTTATATTTACTTTTTTTTTCTTAAGAAAAATGATAAATGATTTATTTATGGTTCAAATATTGTTATAATGCACTCTTAAAGTACCCAACTGGCCACTCATCTAACATGATTTTTTCTTTCTTCTTGTAATATTTTGAGTTTATGTATTTAGTGTTTACCTTATGTTGCTTACCTCGAATGTGTAAATTGTTAACCTCGATACAGGCTATTAGTGCTAGTACAGGTAATAAAAGTATTAATCCAATTTTATTGAAATAACCTTTGATTTATTGATCGATTTTATACCCATCAATGCAATGCACTATCCAGGATACAAATAAATTCGCTACAACTTTGTAATCATTCAAAAAAGAAAGTAGCTAAAAATTCGGAATTTTATTTTTAGAAAATAACGTTTATTCTGAATTTGAAAATGAGATAAAAAAATATGTAAAAAAAATTAGGTCACAGTGGCCGAGTGGATTGAGGCGTTGTCCAGGTAAGACAGTTACTTGTTGAGACAGTTACCTTTTTATTTTCTGTGTCTTGTTCTGATTCAGGATTCATTTGGATTTATTAGTATAATCTTCTTTTTCAATGATTAGTTTTGGAATTAAATCTCTACTAGAATTTTATTTCCACGAAATAATTTATTGAAAAATGTCAATAGAAGAGTTTGTGTACAGTCTTATTAATCATCTGAACTAAAGCAGAACATAAGGCTCACAGAAAACTTACTAATACCAAAAGCAAACAAAACAATGTTCCAAAAAGGACCATACTACATGGCCATTAAAGTATATAACAACCTTCCACATAACATTAAACAAATACAAGATACACACAAATTCAAATCGTTACTAAACACTTTCCTTGTTAATAAATGTCACTACACGTTGAGTGAATACCTCACGTAAATGAAACGCCTATTTTTATTGGTATATTTATTTGTATTTTTTCATTGGTATATTGTTATTTTATCTGTATAAACATTGTAATTATTATAATAAAACAAATAATATTATATATTGTATTTAAATAAATGTGGTTAGCTGGAAGAAATGGGGTCTACCCATAAGCTACACCTTTTGTAATTTTTATTTTACAATAAATAATTTTTGATTTGATTTGATTTGATTTGATAAATAAAAAGTTCTGAAATTAATAATAACAAATTAAAACACCATTGAAATACGTAACAAATGTCATGACATGTTGTTTGTTACAATTACGGACATGTGAAAAATAACGAGATAATTTGTAATTTGTCAAAAAATTTCCAATTTTTAAAATGACAAAATAATTTTCTGTTACTAGTAGCTTCTATATAATAAAGGTAGCTACTCCATCGCTTGTCTGATCCAATTTTGGATCATTGAACCAGAGTTACACTGGACGCACAGACATCCGAAATTATAATTTTCGATTGTTTCATAAGAAAAATAAATATGACGATAGAATGGTAAGTTTTTAGATTCTCACGGCCAAATGATGGACACTGCAACGCTGTCCGAAACGTCGGCTAAAGAAGGAGTTAGCGCAACACGGCATAACACCCCAAAAACAAACAACAAAAATGACGATAGAATGTTGAATCTTTATGGGCAGTAAAAATATAAATAATAATAATTGAATCTAAGACTTATCAGGACATCTAAGGATATCTAAGGACCTGTTGGGCTAGTCCACTCCTGTCTCTCGTTTGAATTTAAGACGCCCTTAGGCAAACTACACATTAATAAGTTGTAAGGCCTCGTTCTTGCTCCTCTTACTGTAGAATAAAGCCTTCTTTATTCCATTCCTCCCACAAATAAAAGAAAAGTATTAATCTACAAATGTTTGTTTTCAATCCCCATTATTCTGAGACACTTATTCATTTTGATTGCATACTAAAAATGCAGCTTTGCCACACTCTCCTTTCATTGTTATCTTTCCCCAGAAGATGTCTTCCCGGTTTAATCATCACAATTAACTCCTGTCTATGGCAGCCCTGAGATAAATGGCGCCCAGAGCAGCTTTTGAATTTTGGCGCCTTTTGAAAACTAAATAATGTTTCAAACCTTTGACTCGGAGTCGTAAAGACCCACAAATATCATTTTCACTAAAGCCTCTTAGGCACAGAACTGACCCCGGGCGTTGATAATTCATTCAATGTATTTTTTTCTTCAACGTGACATAGATTTGTATAGTGGAAGATAAGTGATTTATTCGCAATTGTGAGGAAAAATAATTATTCTTTGTTCTTAGACAGAAATATTTGTAATTGACTCCATGGATAAAATTATTAAAACTGTCAAAGTATATACGAGTAATTACAAATTGGCGGAATTTTTCCGTTCACAGTCGAAAGATTATTATGTTTCTAGCTGACCCGGCTTTACCCGGCGTTGCTAGGGGTTATTCTTAGGAGATACACATAATATATACCATCGCGGACGTTTTTGTAATCTTTTTTTAAGATATACAATTCAGTAGTACATTATTATTACTTTATATAAATATCTAACTGCATGTTTAAACCGTTGTTTTATCACTTCACATTTCTATATAAATTAAATTCGGTTTTATTATTATTATATACGTTATATTTTACGGATTTGGTTAAAATTTAATTTATCTGATTTAAATCCGTCTCTGTTATTTCAGGAAAAATAAAATAACAAGAAAATAAACTGGCAGCCGAAACGTTCGGAAAATAACCAAATTGCAGAAAATCTAGAAATAGAGTTTCTCTTGAAATCCAATTAGACAGGTTAGTAGACAATGTTATTGTGTTCCTCATTTGAAAATTGTTAAAATGTAATAAACTTTAATATAGAATTACTTAGCATTACATACAAGATGTATTATTATATTTTTAAAATGATGGCGAAGTAAAAACCCATCTCCCAAAAGAACCTTAAGGTAAATTCAAAGATAATTTCAGCTTCTAAAACCAACTGCAAGTTGTAACAAACAATAAAAAGCAAAAAGACACAACAATTTTTTTTTTTTACATATTATTTAATTATTTCAATAACAAACAGTATGTACGTATATCGACGATATGTTATTAATTTGGTTAATACGTACTACTGAGCATGCGTTCTTAAGTTAATCGATTATTTTTTTAACGACGAACTTTATTTAACACACAATTTACATAGCCATTTTTTCAAAAGGTTTCGGAGAACGCAAATAATGCAAGTAATGTAGAATTACACGTGGAATACTACATTACTACGGAACTAGCCAAACTCACTGGTTGGTTCGCTAGTACGCGCGATTGTCCCGGTGTTGCATTCCTAGAACAAGCCAGTATTTAAAATTTATAGTTCACGTAGAATGTTTTCGAATTTTTTTTAATAGAATCGGTATCAATGACATGTCTATGAAATATCTGGAGTGATTAAATACATTTTACCGTACGTTAGTACTTATGTAGTTAGATTAATTAATTAAAGTGTTAATTAGTGAAGCATCGTGAGTGCGCATTGATAAAAGCACCAGTAAGCACGGCAGGGAGCAACAATCAACATCAACATATATCAACATATATATATAAATATATATATATAAATTGAATATTTACAAGATTTTAAATAATAAACTACAAATCTGGCAAATGGTATTTAATTTTCAGAATTTTCCGTGCATTGATATTATTATTATATGGCAACACTTTTTATTTTTTGGTTGGTACTGATGAAATGTCAAAGTATTAAATAGTTGTTAATTTGATTGTTTTTAATTCATAATTCATAGTTGAAATAATATATAAAATATGTTTTCAAAGTGTCGCGTACGAAACTTCAATATATATATATATATATATATATATATATATAACCTAAACTATCTGTGATTTTCTATAACAAAAAAATTACCCTTTAATAACGCCCACTCGCGTCCCCTTTAGAGTTTTATCCCAGTTTTCAAATAGTATGTGGGCTACGCTAGGTTTGTACAGACTGGTTTGTGATTTAATTCTAATACCTTTTTTCCTTGTTATTTCCTGTTAAAAAAAATTGCCCCTTTAATAAAGCCTGCTCGCGTCCCCTTTAGAGTTATATCCCAGTTTTCAAGTAGTTTGTGGGCTACGCTAGGTTTGTATAGACTGGTTTGTGATTTAATTATAATACCTTTTTCCCATGTTCTTCTGCCTACTCTAACCCAAACTAAAAACCTAACCTATTTTGTAAAAAAATATTATTATTATATGGCAACACTTTTCTTTTTTTGGTTGGCACTACTGAAATTCCAAAAGTATTAAACAGTTATTAATTTGATTTTCTTAAGTCATAGTTGATAAATAAAACATGGTTTCTATGTATCACTTACGAAATTTCAAGACCCTATAACTCAGTTAATAGTGCCGACCCCCACCTAATTCTTACAGATTCGGATTCCCCAGCCCTAAATTAGTCTAAATCAAGTTCAATTTCGGTTATTCGAGTGACTCCCCTAAACCGAATTTTACCCTTACCTTCTCACTATCGCCCATGAGAAACCAGCATTTAGAATCGAAATCTTACTTGACATCGCTTTAGATGAGCTTAGTGACAAGATTAGATTAACTAGGTAAAATTCTAACCTGCCTCGTTTATAATTCCTCCCTTACACTGAAAAATTCCCTAAACTAGTGATGTCATCGCAATAGGCGAACCAAGAGTGGACTGTAAAATATTAATTGTGAACTTTAAAGTTGACACAACTATGGTTGGAGATGGTGAACATGGAGTAAGGAAGAAATACGACTTATCCCTTTGATGTTCTTCAAAGATGTTGATGGTTGGTTTCACTCACAGGAGATATGAGTTATTTTATGCATAAGCTTCCATAACATCCAGGTTGGATGAGAAAGACACTGAGGGAACCGAATATATTCACTGCACAGGCTTCTACCCTGAGTTGAGATCAATAACAGCACTGATAACAAAGAGAAGTTCATCAAACAGGCTTCATCGATAAACTGGTTTGACAGTTACGTTTATTATTGTAAAATGTCACACAAACGTGGGTATAGTCGGATAATGACAGGTACTTGTAGGTAAAATATAATGGGAAAGACTGCAAGAACAATGTTAATGGAAGATTAATAGTTGCGTCAACAAGTGATGAGATAGTCCTTTTGACCTTTGGCAGTTTTTATTTTATTTTAAATTAAATCAAATGAGTTTCTATGTCATGTTGTATTGTTATTATTCTGGAAAATACTTCGGATAAAAACAAGTTAATGACTTTTCCTTGTAAACATCCCCACACAATACGTCCCACGATTTTCGATGCGATGTTTTGATACGTTACGCATTTGATTTTATGGTATACCTCATCAAATAATATTTTTTCTCACTTTGCCAGCACATCGCTGTTTTTGAATTTAATAACCTTCTCATCTTGCCTACGATTTTAATGAGAGATATCATCAAATGCCTGCTTAGTATACTATTTAACACTTTTATTACGAATCTAATTGGGTACTTACGTACCTGTCGTTTAATTTCAAGATAAAAAAATACATTTGGTAACGCTGAAATTAAAACAATTTTTTGTGAACTCTGTAGGTGCAGAAAGCCCTGTTTTCTCCGGTTTCTTTATTATCTTCGGGTATTCTGTGCGGAGGGTATATTAAATTTAAGGAACGTGTGAACCTGGTATTTGATGAGAATTATGTTATAGGAGGGATATAAAATCAAATCTGAGTCTTAAAAGCGAACCGTTCTCGTATAACGAATTAATAAGTATTACTAATGTTGAGCTTGGGTTTGGCGCGTCTCGTCATATGGAAGCTAGTTCTTTTAAGCACTATCCATCCGTACTGAATAATAAATAAAAAAAATAAACTTATCTTATTAGCAAAAAATCAATCTACACTTTATAAAATACGCGTAAATGATTGTATTTAACGACGAAAGTTTTTTTCCATGTACGAAAGGGATGAAACTGTAATAGCCTATAATAATGTGGTATCAATGTTGCAAAATAAGTTGGCTGTAATACGTTTTATGACTTCAAATAGAACTGATTCATTTGGTGATATTTCATTTGGTGAACAGAGTTAAAACTCTGGATGTCTAAAATGAACTTGATCGATGTCTGATAAATTCAAATTATTTCTTTATGTTTTTCTCCTTCATGAGAATATATTGTATTAAATTTACAAATGAACATTTATTTTTATATCACTTTTTAAATGTGTGTTGAATAGTCACTGTGTTGAGTTATCATGGAACCGTTTTTAAGTATTAAATTTCTGCATTATTTTGCCTCAATTCTGTATTATGTCTGCAAAAGCCCTACGGGCGTTCTATAGTTAAATTAAATAATTGCGTTGGAGAGTTTGTTAATTCTTCTCCATTAAAGACAAAAAAATATTTTTTTAACTTTAAACCAAGACAAAAGTGTAATTTATGAAAAATAAATGTGTTTAGTTTTATTTGAACAATGCACGTACCTTGAAAATTATTTAATGTATTTTTTTTTAATTTCATTTAATTGCAAGCACAACCTGATTCTTTCACTTAAGGCGACGCACTACGTAGTAATGCAAAATTCTGTGTTTTTGTTTGAAAATTTGGTCGCCTAGTAATGTTTCAGATGATTTAAATAAATACCGCGAGTATAATACATCTTGGCCTTTGAAATAATCGAGTATTTTTTACATAAGTCTTTTTATAAGCCCAGAAAAAAATAATTTATAAGGCCTATGAAAACTGCTATAAATTTCGAAATTTCCTACTTACTAACCCATTTCCGGTTATGGTTTTATTGTATAATGTGACAAATTAAGTTATATGTAAAAGGATCGAAAAACATTTAACTATTTGTGCCTGAACATCCACAAAATAAAATAA
Organism: Hesperophylax magnus; assembly: GCA_026573805.1. Lineage (NCBI taxonomy): Eukaryota > Metazoa > Arthropoda > Insecta > Trichoptera > Limnephilidae > Hesperophylax > Hesperophylax magnus. The sequence goes on from JAIUSX010000100.1 coordinate 591,596, forward strand.
AAGGCACTTTTTGGCCATGTTTTTTTCTTGCATAAATCAAACAGCTTGATGGTTTTAAGCGGGAATTTAATCCTTATCGCCATCTACGTAAGGAGTGTTATTGATGGCGGCTCGAATGAAAATATTACACGACGTAGTGCATCGCCTTAAAACACACCTAAATACCGCAGCGGAAATGTGCGCCCCTTATATCTCTGCTATGTGACTGATTACAGTTTTTTTTAAACTAGCTCAACACAGGAGGCACTGAGATTTTTTTTTCACAGCTTTTGTCTTCTTTGAGGATGTCGTTTGGAGGGTTTTTTTAGGGATATGATGGGTGGGTAGTAATCTGGGGGTCAATGTATCCAGAAGTGACGGACACATGAATCCATCCCTCCCAAAGGCGATCGGTTGAGAGTACGGCTGGAGAGGTTTAAAGGTCTCCTCAACCAGTCTCTCCCGATCTAACCCACCATACAGTAGGTGGGAAGACGCACCCGCCGACAAGACCTAGACAAAATTCACCACTTCAACGGTCACTCCTGCTAAGTCACTAAACGTAGCCAACCACTAGGGGTGACGTATGACAGGGGTGTTGGTTATTCAAAAAATGATTCCCGGTGCGGCGGTACCCATACCCGCTTCTCAAATTGTATATTATGTTCCTGATGTTGTTTTTCGTAAAGAATTTTATGTCAGTAGGTAATGGAGATTTTTTAGCAGGAAAAAAACATTATGGGAACATCATTGACAACGTCGCATCAGCGCTCAGACTTCTGCTGGGAAATACCCACACTACTTACAATCATGTGCTGTTACTGTACTGATTCGAAAAAAACAAATGAAAGCAGAAATAAGTTAACATCATTGTATTGTAATTGTACAACCCAACAGTAAATTGGATCATTATTTGGGTCTGCGAAAAAAATTCCAGCAGAGTATCTGAATTAGTAATCTTAAAGGAATCAATTTTCAAAGGAGGCTGCTCCTTCATCTTAATGAATGGAGCTGTTTGCTGTTTTTGAGGCCAAACTTCTTCGCAGATCGGGGGGGACGTGGGGGGAGATCACGTTGGATTGCGTTTCCCCCTCAGCATCCGTTGCCAACCGTAGATAACTGAGTTATGAAGATTCTTGTAAGCAATCATTCATATCTTGAAAGATGGCTCGACTTACATATTGTTTTGTTGAATAATTGAGAACGTTTCACAACGAAACAGGACGATGTCAAAGCAGATCATTAACGAAAAGTAAAGAAAAATTACAAACAAACAACAAGGCTAACATCTTAATCTAACCTAACCTAACCTCACCCATTATTCTATTATGTTCTGTTTTATCCGGTGAACTTTAAAAACTTACTTTTAAATCACAACAGACATCGATTCTACCTAAATTTTCTTCTAAATATTAAAAGTTCATTTTATTTTTTTATTTTTTTTTTATTTAGTAAAAGATTATACATTTATATACATTATTTAAGAAATGTTTTGACTGCCCAACTAGGAGGATTCCCGTTTTAGGACAGTCATTGCTATTCTCACTTCACATATGGACAAATGGGGTCTAATCCTTGGAATTGTGTAATTTTGGACAAATATAAACTACAGAAAACATCGTAGAGGAATATCCTATCGATCTGTTTCCTGTGACTGTGAAGTGACTTCCGATGCCATCGTCTGGCTGAATAACCTTGGCATTCCATAACGGCCTCCACCATACAAAGAAGAATAATTTGAATGAAGCAAGAAGTGTTTCACCATGGTAACCAGATGAAACAGAACAATGACAAAACAGAAAATGATAGAATATTAGGTTAGACTCGGTTAAGTTAAGTTAGGTTCTACGACTCGTTCTTGAGTTCAACAACTCGGCTGTGAAACGATTTTCCGGCTTTTTCGGCAACACGAAAGATACAACAAGAGATTTCTTGAAGAGACAACAAGACCCATGTTCACTCCTTCATCTCCTCAAAAAGACTCACTCCACTGCATCCCCAAATATGACTTAGGCCCCTGTTTCAGGGCCTCCTGTGTGTAGTTATATTTTCCTTGTCAAGCTCGCGATCCCTAGAAAACCAGACCTTTCCGTTCTTAAGGTGGTGTATGGAGAAGAAAAAGGAGTAGGTGGTGGAAAAGGGCCTTTGAACATTTGGATGAAATGTCAGGAGTGCGCTTGAGGGGAAGTGATTGGAGAGTATTCCGGAAATAAACGCCCGATTCACAGTATTAAGTATTACGCATTAGAATTAGAAATAGAATTGAGGAGGAGTGAGATTCCAAGGGAGATTTTCAAATGTCACTAGCCATTAGCTGTATCTATCCTTAACATAAAGCGTAACTTTGCGAAACATCTTTGAACCTAAACTAAAATCATGGACACGAAAATTTTATAGAACTTAAATTAGACCATTATAATTATATAACTATCAGTCACACTCACTAACCAATATGATGCATTATCTAGGTAACAAGTTTGGGGGTACTTTTGACATATTTAATGACTCCACTTATAGAATTAAGCGTAATCTATATCAGCACTTTGTGGAATCCTACAATTTATAGTAGCATTGGTAATGTAGTTTAGTGATTTTTCTTATATGTGGTATTGTTTCTATATTATTTTCTGTTACATTTATTATATTAGTATGTACTATAATCATTTTATAATGACTTTGTATTGGATCATTTTTAAAATAATGAGTAATCAATTACCTTCCTCCATCGCTTATTATTATATTTTTGCTTATCGGTACTTATTTGTCTTCTTCTATCTTAATTTCTTATGTGTTAGTTTTCAGTATACTTATTTGTCTATTAATTTTGAGTATACTTATTTGAACATTCTTATGTGTTAATTTTCAGTATACCCTTTTGTTTATTATTGAGTGTATATTTCAGTACATTTATTTGTCTATTCTTAAGGCGAAGCTTAATGCTAAATCACTATTTTGATTAATTTTTATAACGAATTGGTGTATATTATGAACACCAAAAATATGCTTTGGATAAATTAAAGGTTTTTCTATCGTTTCGCTTGAATAGAATACAAATAAAATAATAAATTACTTAATAAAAAATATAAATGTAAGGAACTAAAAAAACATTTTTTTCAATAGATAGGTAAGAACGCGTAAAGGAAAAAAACATTGAAAAAATACAGTATTATAGATAAGATTATCTGTAACAGTTTCACATGATTAACTTTTTTGCTTTATTATAAAATTATTTAAAAAATAAATAAAAACCAGTTTTGTGCTTAAAATCTAACATTTATAGATTCCATTTGTCAAGCGATTTTAATGCCTATAATCTACAATATAAGGTATACCAAGAATATACACATTTTTGGCTTGTGGCTTCCTTTTAAGTGTCAATTTCCACTATTCTTTTTTCAAAATTATTTAATCCAATAAATTAACATACAATAAATTTTTTTGGTATAATCCACCTCACTAGGCTGAGCCTGTTCCGAGGTGGCGGGAGTATAATCTAATTTTAGATAATGCGAATTTACATAGAATCAGAGATATAAATAAAAGGATATATATAGAAATGATAAATAAAAAAGATAAATAATTAGGTAGATAAATCAAAAACATAAGAAATAATGTAAATACAAATAAATGAATGAGAACAAAAGAGAAAAATTCAGGCGTGGAGTGTGCTATAATTTATGGTATTGTAGATGTTATCTGTCCGCAGTATACAATGCCTTTGTTGACTATCCATGTGTGGATTTCGTGTCTTATATTTACACTTGTTGCCAGGTCTTTAATATCTTTTTCCATTAAATTGAAAATTTTTGGATCCAGATTATGAAAATGTCTTTGTCCATAGGTGGTATTTATCTTATTTGTCCATTATTAAGTGTTGATATATTTGAATATATACCAGATATTGTCATAAACACTAATTAATTCTGTAAATAAATCAAATAAAATCATAGTACAAGCGGGAACTAGGGAATCTACATCACTTTTTTTTCGATCTGAGAATTTCTATAAAAAAATAAACCCTTTTTCCACTTTCGGCAATTTAAGTGTTTTAAGCACCGGTACGCATTTTAAGACATTTAACAGCTAAAATTAAATCAACCCCCTAGCGATCAATTAGAAAATAATCACCATGAAATTTTTTCTTTGGAATCAATTTTCTCGAAAACAAAAAAGTTTTACAACAACATCGACTCCAAATTAGTGTTCCGTAGATTCACCAGTTTCCCGTTTGTACTGCGAGTTTCTGGACACCGTTTACAGCAATAGTAACATGATAGAATATAACGGAAAAGCACGATTTACAAACTCTTTTTTATATACATTTCTAATGTTACTACCACACAAAAGTCCCAACCGCCTGGAGCCAGTGAGACTATGGCATCCCCAAAGAGGGAAAGGAGATGGGGAAGAGGAAGGCGGGGAAGTGTCTGGCTCTTTTCAAGCAATTTGAAAATTCATTTCAAGTAAATTTTCATTTCTGAATGTGGTCTTACATCAGGGCGTTTAGAGAATATACCATTCTGGACGTATTCATTCCACTCGAACAACGAGTGGTTCGACCCACTTTAATAATAAGAATGTCGACCAATGTATGTACTTTAGACGGCGATCGCAAGCAGCCTGTATTAGAGAATCGATACCCTGGAATGTGACGCAAATATACCATTCATTATTTCGAAATTAAGAATTTTTTTTTGATACTTTTTTTTTACCATTGTAAACGTTAAGTTAGAACCAAAGTACTAAATTCAGGGTTTTCCAATAAGATGTGTTATTTTGATATTCAATCGTAAAAGATCAATGCTTTCGTTGCTTGTGTGGCACGTAGCGCCGTTTTGTTGAAAGTGAACGTTGTCCAGATCAATACCATCCAATTTCGGCCATAAAAAATCATTAATCATCTCTCGATAGCGCAATCCATTCACCGTAACTGTTGCTCCAGCCTCATTTTCGAAAAAGTAAGTTCCAATGACTCCGCCGGACCATAAACTGCACCAAACATTCACACGTTGAAAATAGAGAGGCTTTTTAACAATAAATCTTGGGTTTTTCGAGCTCCAGATGCGACAATTTCGCTTGTTGACGAAGCCACCGAGGTGGAAATGGGCCTCATCACTCAAAATGATTTGCATTTGATTCACTCAAGTGAATTTTAATAATTTCAATGCGTTGTTGACGCCTGTAACGTTCCATTTTTATTAATGGCTTAGTTTACACTTGTCAAATGTCAAAAAATGACAGCTTCAAAAGTAACATCTACCGAAATAGCGGGCTATTCAAAATAACACCTCTTATTGGAAAACCCCATATACAAGCATATAATGGTTTTCTTACAATGAAATGCAAGAATTACAACTGCCAGGTGCAAGGGGAATTATTATGATAACTGTAAATTACGCTGTGAACTATTTTATAATCAACGTGACACGACTAAGGTCTCGTAGTTAGGGAAAGCAATAATAATGTTGTCTCTGTTTTATACATAACTTAGTCAGCTTAACGAAGTCTTGTTTTAACTCGAAAATTTCACATTTCGTCTGTCTGTAAATTTGTTAGTGCGTTGCGTTTCCGTTTTCAAAAATCTGTTGCATCCAAGAGAGCCTTACTTTGACCAGTCGGCTTTGACTAAAGTTCACTTAAGATTCGTTTTTGAAATGTGAATCGTCGTGTTTATTTGTAATTTCTTATTCGCTTTTTTTCAATATTATAGTACTTAACTGACTCAAGAAAATTTGAAAAAATAATTGTAATTGAGATAGTGACGTTTCTTTGGATAAATTGTATAATTATTTTTGCATGGAATTTTGCACCAGAGTATCAACAGTTCCAACCGTCTGGAGCCGGTGAGACTATGGCATATACAATTCGGGGATGTTGTGAGGCTGAAGGCTGTGGGGAGGGGAAGGAGATGAGGTAGAGGAAGGTGGGGAAGTACCATGTAATCCACGTGTCGAAAATATATTACATATTAATGAATGAATAGTGAAATAACACAAAATACTCAAATTTTACTTGCGGACGCCGGGATTTGAACCCGTGACTTCCGAATTGCAATTCTGCTGTCATCCCGACTTACTTTATGACATATGGAAAATATATGTAATCAAGACACAAGTTTTAAGTCGGTAGTTATAAATCTTACCCGTGAGTTACTAGATATTAGGGTCAGATGTAAGTCACTAGTTTTAAGTTATTAGTTATGAACCTTAGTCGTAAGTTACTAGATATAAGTCTTAGATGGAAGTCACTACTCATTATTTGTCTTAGTTGTAAGCAAGTTATATTTATTTTGCAATACATATACTTGTACAGGGCTTTTGAGATGATTTTTTTTTACGAAAACGGCGCTATATAAAACAGCGAAATATTATTAGTATTATTGTTACCCCTCGAACACGGAGAGCATCAGAAAAAAAGGAACATAAAATGTTATTTGGTTTATAATTAGATAGGTTAAAAATCCTATGATTTCAGAGAAAATTATGGTGTTGATCTATAAAAAAAGGAAAATTGGAAATCACGCACAAAGATAAAATTATTGTTAAAGTTCTTTTTCCAGAGGGCTTATCTTGTTTGTTCTATCTCAAGGTGATAAACGCCCATTTTCTCGAATAGTATATACATTTTCCAGTGTATATTAAAAGTATGGGAAGGCTATCACATTATCAAGATATGTCACGTAGTGGTAGACATTTTTAAACTACTTTCCGAAAACGTGCCAAAACGTCTCACGAGAAAAGTCTTTTATAACAAAGCTATAGAGGATACAGCATGGCGATGAAATAATATTTAATTGAAATTTTTTTCACGTATTTCAAACACAGTTAAATCGTTAGATGTTTTTAACAGATTACAGACTAAAGCCAAATGGGTCGAAAACAGTTGCGACAGCTTTTCATCTTAGCAATTCACAAGCGGATGCCAAACTCTGTGTTCAGTTTGATGGAAAAAATATTTACCATGACCCCCACCCCCGCTATCTCGGAGTTACTTTTGACAGGAGCTTGAACTACCGGCAACACATGGAAACAGTGGGTAAAAAAACCAGGACAAGGCTTAACTTAGTTAATAAGCTAGCTGGAACTAGCTGGGGATGCGACGCCAACACGCTCAGAACAGCATCCATTGCCCTGGTTTTCTCAACGGCTGAATACTGTGCTCCAGTATGGGCTAGAAGCGCCCACACTTCCATGGTAGACGTTCAGCTTAATGCCACAATGCGAACCATCAGCGGGACTTTAAAATCTACTCCTCTCCCTTGGCTCCCCGTACTTGCAAACACAACCCCGCCAAACATCAGGCGAGAAATTGCAACACTGAGGGATACAAGAAGGCGCTGCAAAAAAGCGCAATACCTCTACACGAAGATGTCGTCTCCCACCCGGCATGCCGCTTGAAGTCCCGAAAGCCCTTCTGGGCCGAAGGAGAGAGGCTCCTCCGACTACCTCTCACCCCAGAAGATAGGTGGAAACTTGAGTGGCAAACGGCCAACGTGGGAAATGCCCATCTCATACAGGACCCCACCGAGAGACAGCCTGGGTTCTCACTGCCTCGCAAAACCTGGTCCGCCATCAATAGGTTAAGGTGCTCCCATAGCCGCTGTGCCCACATGATGCACAGATGGGGCCTTAAAGAGTCGGCGATGTGTGAATGTGGTGCGGTGCAGACTACCGAACATGTGGTCAACGAATGCCCGCTCTATTCATTCCCCGGCGGGATTGATAAGGTTCACATGGCGACGCCTGAGGCCCTAAAATGGCTCGCAGATCTAGATGTCCCCCTCTGACCCCCCACCATACGAAAGAAGAAGAAGAACAGATTTAACCTAAACTTTATAGACTAATTCAGTTTCCGAACAAACGGTCATTACCCGAGGATTTAATTTGTCATATAGTCTCTTGTCTCCCTTACTGCCATGGTGAGGAATATTATCTCAATGGTATTAGAAAGAGAAAACACCATGTTTTATATTCAAATTTTAAATTTGTAACAGAATATTTACAACGTACAACTCCGCAACGACCGCATTTCTGACAAAGCACTATTCAAGTGTCGTTTGTCGTCTGAAAATTACTAACCTTTTTGAGTGAAAAGTGAGGAGACAAAAATTTTATAATACATTTATGTATTTTGTGTTTCTATTTGTGTCTCTTTTGTTGCCTGCCTTTTTTGTACAATTTCTCATTTGAGTGAGCTTTTATATAATTATATATATATATATTTGTTAGGTTTTTGAATCTTTATTTAGATGTATGTAATTAAAGTATAGTATATCTGAGCAGATTTTTGTAATTATATCTACCTATTTGTGTATTAACTTAATTTTTATAACTGGATTGTTCACACGTAAGTTAGATCATCTATAAAAACTCAGTATAAATAAATATTGTCTAATGAAATGTTTTGTTTCAGAATCAGTAGTTTTCAAAAAATACATGTTAATTTCTAATAATACATTTTGAAAGCGTATTTAATGAAGTTCTTAGTTTTCCGATACGTTCAGAAATATTACATTTATTTGGATTTTATTGCATACCGCGAATACACACAAATTCTCCGACCTTTTGACAGTGGCTTTAGAAATATAATTTTCAATATGCCAGAGGACTAAGAGCTAAAACTTATCTAATTTTCTTCTGGTACACGATTCTTCTTGCGTCTAGCCTTGAACATAATTTTTATTTTTTTTGCTTAGCCAATTCTTGATAACTCTTAGCCATTCGAATTAGGCCAACCTCAATAATGTGTTCATTCTGTTTCTTTCCGCAAGGAAGACAAGATATGTGGTTCGGCCTTTGCTTCCCAGAAATTCATCTCCATTCTCTGAAGACATGACCCGAAATAAGGATGATATAGCCTCATGGAAATTATTTTCCTCAGAGTCTCCTGTGTAGATTTAATACGAAAAAAGATAAAAAGTTTTTAAGACCTTCAAATATCGGATATCGGATTAAAAATGAATTGATTCCCACTTCCATGATTCCACTTCATTGATTCATTGATTCAATCAAGAAAACCAAACTGAAATTCAGATAGATGTACTTTAAAATGTAACGTTTTCTCCATTACTTTGCTGGTGGATAAGTTGAAAGAAGCGGAGTGTTATTTTGTAAGCACAGTAATTTCGGTTTCATGACTTCAGAGTTAAGATAGTGCTTTGGCTTCTATTCTGGGCGAAGGAAATGGGCCGATAAAGGGAGTGTTATTTTAACTTCTGCCGATACGTAGCATAAGAGAAATTGAGCAAAACGATTTTAAAATTTATTTATAGGTTTAGATAATTTTTTTTCAATCGATGTGTCTAAAAATTACTGATGATATCATTTTTTCCATGACAGCAGTGAATTCCTTGATTCGTCATGAACATAATATTATGTGTATTGAGTTCGGTTAGGTTAATAAAGAATAATATGTTAGCACATTAATTCCAAGAGGAAAATATGTAATCTTGTATCGCACTCGTGAGAGGTCGGAACGTTGATTTAAATGGTTTTAGCTATGCTTAGTTACCAGATCTGAATAGACTGGTACTTCTCAACACCATTTTACCCCATCTATTTTTGTCTATCCCCACTTATTTCAGAATCACAATCATCTTCACTTTTGGCTCTACAACCCCTGGTGGGTCTTGGCCTCCTCAAGAGTCTTCCTCCACTCATCTCGGTCCCGCGCCAGCTCTCTCCAGTTTCGAAGCTCCAAGGCGGACAAATCTTTGAGGACGTTGTCGCTCCATCTTAACCTTGGCCTTCCCAGGCTCCTTCTCCCAATCGGTCTTGAGCTCAGCAGGGACTTGATGCTCGGTCATTCTCTCCACATGACCTAGCCACCGAAGTCTTCCCAGTTTTATGAACTTTGTGACGTTTAGCTCCTTAAACAGAGTATAGAGCTCATTGTTATAACGTCTGCGCCAAAATCCATTTTCTAGAACCGGTCCGAAGATGCGCCTCAAAATTTTCCTTTCAAAAACGTCCAGTGCTCGCTCATTCTTCTTAGTTAGAACCCACGTCTCGGCTGCGTACGTAAGCACTGGTCTAATACCTTGGTGGTTTTGGAAAGCAGTCTGAATTTTATTTGTTTTTGTAGGCGGAAATAGCAGCGGTTTGAATTCACGATGCGCTTCTGGATCTCCTCTGTAGTGTTGTTATTGTTTGTTATCAGGGAGCCCAGGTATGTGAATCTTGGTACCGTTTCAAAATTTTGGCTTCCACATACGAGAGATGGGGTTTGTTGGGTACATCCTACGGCCATGTATTTGGTCTTCTGCTGGTTTACTACAAGACCCATATTTTTGGCAGAACTTTCAAGATTTATGAAGGCGTCTTGTAAATCATCGGGATTTTTCGCAATTTTTTTGATTTCAGAATCACAATATTACCCAAAATTAAAACTTCGTTTGTCCCAATTGCTCCAGGCAGTGTAGAATCGCATTTAAAACATTCGAGTATAGTGATTAATTTTAGTCTGGGAGATACTCTCAGTATTACCCCTGTGAAAAATTACTACTCAGAATAGAAACTTTGCAGGACATAAATCTTATCTACGTTTTATAGTGATTTGTTTTTGGGTTATTATGATCAGATTACACATCTGCCCTGATGATGAACACTGCAATTCTATCCGAAACGTTTGCTTAAGAAGGAGGTAGCGAAACACGGCATAATATCCCAAAAATAAATCACTATAATACTTTTGGCCGTGAAAATTTCAAATCTTACCTTATCCTAAAAAAAATCATAACCTTCCCCTTTCACTTCTCCTTTCCCTTCCCACAAGTACGTAGATTCACAGCATTCCTGGCCTATATCACAGTACTATTGGCTTTAAGCAATGGGAAAATAAAACATTTTGGCTAATTTTCAAAATGATGATTTTCCATAAATTTTACATAGTTTTAAAAAGCATTTTTTCTTTTTAATATTCTGTTTGTCTTTTACTTACCTATCTCAAGGCCAAAAAAGGATTTTATAAACAAGAAAAATATTTATTCAAATTAATTACAAACAACTGAAAATCCTTGAATTATAAAAAATAAAATTATTTCTCAACTCATTTTTTTCAGACATTCTTAAAATATTTTTTTACACCTCGGAGGCGTTTAAAATTGAAAATAAAATAAATGTTAGCGATAAACATGTTTTTATTTTCACGGAGAAATTTCTGGAATGTTCCTCATGCAATGGAATAGAACACACTAGAGAAGTAAATACTCATATAAGTATGTAAATATATATAAGTAAATAATCAAAATAAATTCTCATTTTTCTCCGTGCGAGAACTTGTGATTATTTTACACTATTAAGCGATTTAAAAAAGTATATTATTTGTTATTGATACAATAATATGATGTATTTGCAAACGTTATATAATAAGTACTTTGCCGTGCTGAGTCCCCCGTTTTACAGTTAATTAAAATTTAATAAAAAACTAATGTAAAATAAAAAAAAACAATAATAAAAATAAAATATATTAATAAAGGTGGTAATTAATATAAATAAAATATAATAATAAAGGTAGTAATGAATAAAAATAAAATATAATAATAAAGGTGGTAATGAATAAAAATAAAATATAATAATAAAGGTGGTAATGAATAAAAATAAAATATAATAATAAAGGTGGTAATGAATAAAAATAAAATATAATAATAAAGGTGGTAATGAATAAAAATAAAATATAATAATAAAGGTGGTAATGAATAAAAATAAAATATAATAATAAAGGAGGTAATGAATAAAAATCGGCAAATCCGGTGAAGTACGGTTGTAAATAATAAAGGGTGTATTGTAATGGTATTATGCATTACTTGTACACTGTACAGGGTGTCCGGGGGTAAAGTGCACTAACTTGGGGAGGTGATTCTATATGATGATAGTAGTAAAAAAGAAAAGTAACTTTTTTCGAAATTCCAATTATTTTTTCCTGTGTTTCAGGTGCAATTTGTCCAAAGCTTGTGTTTACCGTCGTATTTTTTGTACTCTAAACTAACTGGACTATTAATGACAGTTGTGTGTGTTGAAAAATGTTTTTAAATAGCAAATCATGCATTATTGTAAACTTTATTATTATTGCAATGGAATGCTTAATTTATTTTCTAAACTAATATAAATAAAAACAATTATTTTTAACAGATAAATTATGCAATTATTATAAGTAAAATTTATAATATCTTATTAAAATAATTATTTTATTACATAATGTGTTAAGCAATGTCAAGTAAGAATGATTTACATAAATATTGCTGGTTTCGAGTAAATACTAACAAAGAGGACCTGATCAACGTGTTGTTAGTAATATTGGTTGTATTGTTGTGAATTGATTGTATTATGTATCATGTTAAATAATATTTTGAGAAAGAAAAAAAAACACACGCATTGAAATTATATATTGATTTGGTGTTTTAAGTAATTAAAAAATTCTGTACCTGTATAATTTTAAAGTTTTGTACAAATTAATGATTGTTGTAAAAAAGATTTGAATCTATGAGATCAAGATTTAATTTTTTTTTAATTTAAAGGTTATTCAATAGTATTATGCTCTACATATTCAATTTTTCATAAATAAACGTCAATTAATTTTTTTTCTCAGTTTTCAAATGCAAATAGAACCACGTTGCAAAATGTCTACGGCATATAGAACCAAGCTACCCGTAAAATTTGCAAAGAGAACCTAGTTTTTCTAAAATTTAAAAATAAACTTTTTTTAAATAGAACTATGTTGATCTTAAATTGCAAATGGAACTTTGTTGTTCTAAAATTTAAAAAATTGATTTTTTTTAACTAGAACTATGTTGCTCTTAAATTTCAAATGGAACCTTGTTGTTCTAAAATTTTAAAATATTTATTTTTTAAATACAGGTTTTCCAATAAGAGGTGTTATTTTGATATTCAATCGTAAAAGATTAATGGTTTCGTTGCTTGTGTGGCACGTAGCGCCGTCTTGTTGAAAGTAAACGTTATCCAGATCAATACCATTCAATTCCGGCTATAAAAAATCATTAATCATCTCTCGATAGCGTAATCCATTCACCGTAACTGTTGCTCCAGCCTCATTTTCGAAAAAATAAGGTTCAATGACTCCGCCGGACCATAAATCGCACCAAACAGTCACACGTTGAAGATAGAAAAGCTTTTCAACAATAACTCTTGGGTTTTCCGAGCCCAGATGCGACATTTTTGCTTGTTGACGAAGCCACCGAGGTGGAAATGGGCCTCATCACTCATTTGATTCACTCAAGTGAATTTTAATAATTTCAATGCATTGTTGAAGCGTGTATCGTTCCATTTTTATTAATGGTGTAGTTTCTACTTGTCAAATGTCAAAAAATGACAGCTTCGAAAGTAACATCTACCGAAATAGCGGGCTGTTCAAAATAACACCTCTTATTGGAAAACCCTGTAGAATTACGTTACTCTTAAATTACGATTGAATCTTGTTGTTCTAAAAATAAAGTACTAAAGTATTTTAAATATAACCATTACCCGTAATTATCTGCGAAATTAGGCAGAAGTTGGACATGTTTTATAAATGAATCATTCTAAGAAACTTTGTGTAAAAAAAGACGATTTTGCTCAAAATATCAAATAGTTGTCTGAAGAGCACGATAGGGTTCATTATAAAATGTGTGAACCATTTCTTTCAAAATCGTTAGCAATTGAACCAATGCGAGCTTTCTTGTCTTGTTTGTTAAATTTTACAAGCACGAACCTTGTTTATCCAATTTCAATGGAATTTATTTTCCCATGGTACATAGAGAATCTTGAGTTGATTATTTGGGAACAGCAGAAGTTAGTAACTTCAATTTTTCCTGAGTATTTTGCTCACATTTGAATTATTAATCGAACAGATCTATTTTCCAAATTTATTCTGGCTGAAAGGATTTATAAAAAAAAAATGGTTTCATTAACCTTTCCCTTACTGTGCTAAAAAAATCCACGCGTTCCGGTGCTGTGTAGTCAATACATATCTCAAAGTAAGAGATTTAATATCTGAAAAATATGAATATTCATAGCTAATCGATTGTGTTTATTATATTTTATATCAAACGTGATAAAAATTGTAATTTAATTGCTGAAAACATGAAAAAACCATCGGCAGATGCTAAAGAAACGTGCGAGGGGTCCACATCTAACGACGGTTCGCGACCAACTGGCTAGCGGCTGGCGGCTGGCACAAACACAGCTGTGCGGTCGTAGGTATCGATGGTCTAAATCAAAATACAACTGAGAACGTGTGGATTTCTCATGTTCCCGCGTAGCGTATTAGTATCACAAGGTTGATTGTATTGGTGTATTTGTTCCCGATTTTTGACAAAAATCTCTGATTTTCAATTGAATTTGAAAACTATGTAAAATATTATTTTTTAATTCAGTGCATAAATGTATAACGGAGGAATACCTTAAATCTGAACCCAAAATTTATTATATTTATAGAGTTATTAAAGTTATTAGAAGCAATGTGTAGTAAATACACACCACTGATAAGGAAAGGTTAACCTTTCTTTCTCTTGCTTCCAACATTTGCTTCACCTTCCATAATGTTAGATATTTTCAGGATCCCCCTGGTGAAAGACCACCATTCAGAATCGAAACGTTGCTAGAAATGGCTTTAGTCAAGTTTAGTCACCAGATATGAGTAGCTTAATAACTTCCCAATCTTTCTCTTAGTATCTTCTTCCCTTTCCCATTTGCTTCAGCCCCATAAGTTATATACAAGGTTTTCCAATAAGAGGTGTTATTTTGAATAGCCCGCAATTTCGGTAGATGTTACTTTTAAAGCTGTCATTTTTTGACATTTAAAAAGTAAAAACTACGCCATTAATAAAAATGGAACGATACACGCTTCAACAACGCATTGAAATTACTAAAATTCACTTGAGTGAATCAAATGCAAATCATCTTGAGTGATGAGGCAATTATTGGAAAACCCTGTACATACACCGATACATTAGGGATGACATATTCCCACTGCAGTCTGGAGCAGTTGGGACTACGTAGCATTCAGATTGCAAATATATATGTAAAGATGTAAATATACAGTGTGTATCAGCGCGAACTCGAAAGACTTTAACTAGCGATTTCTGAGAAAAGTTGAAGTGAAATTGTGCATGTGATTTTGGTAGGCGTTAACTTCTTTTTCAATTAAAAAAATCATCACACGTCATCGCACAGCATAACGCATCACTTTTTAGCAGCACCATACAGACGAGACAGAGTGCGTTTCACGTGATTGCGACGTGTAGCAGTGGCGACGTGTGGTAGAATTTTGTTTAACCCTTCAAGCCTCTGGCATATTGACAGGTATAATTAAAGATGCTGTCAGAAATATTTCCGCTTCCAAATAAATGGAATATTTATGAACGTAACCGAAAACTAAGAACCGTCTTTGACAGGTAACGAAATATTTAATTATAATTTTATCATTGGAAATAAACGTATAATTTTAAAATATTAAACATAAAAAAATCGAAATCATAAAGTTAAGAAAAATGGAAAGCCTTAGGTTTTTTTTCGATTAAACACTGAATTAGTATTACTGATAACAACAAAAAATACAAATATTATTAGAAAATGTAGTATAAACATATAGCCACATAAATTTTAAAAATTTCAGAAAGTTTTATAATTTTTTCTCAAATTTCTTTAATTCTTCTGTTGTTAACTTCTATTTTTGAATGTAAGGTTTAGTATTTTCTCTATCTTACACTGTTCAGTTCATATTTCTAGATACGATGGTAAGGGACACACAACGATTTCCATGAGACCTTATGAGTTGTTCCGAAAAACGAACAATTTGACTATACGGAAAATAGCTGTTTGTTTCCAAAACCGAACAAACTAACCTGAAGAAGCAATTGAGAAGAAAAATCACCAGACAGCCAATTGACATCCACATTTTTACCTACTCCAAATATGCTAAGGAATCGATGGGTAAAGTTTTTCCGATACGTTGCTGATCCTGGAATTATTTCTATAGATATTAATAATTTTATATTAAAGTGGACGAATAAAAATGTTATTAATAATTTTTTCAGTTGATTAAAAAGACAGGTTTTCCTATTTTTATAAAATGTTTTAATTTTTTTATTAAATTAAATATAGAAAAACATTCCCTGGTTACGAATAACTTGAAAATATTTGAAAATCTCTCATTACCACCACAGTAAGCAGAAAATGTTGCTTGTGTTACGATGGAGGACTTAGCCAGCCGAGGAATTGAACATACCTGGGTGGGACCCAAACGCAGATGACAACGCAGCCACCGATCGATTGCTTTTAAATCTAAGGTAGATTTAAAATTCTCCTTCTTGATGAGCCTTCTGGCGTCCAGCCTACCTTAAAAATCTCCAGTTTGGTCAATTCTTACTGTTTCTCTTAGTTCTTTCAAGGTTTCGTTATAGGCTATCAAAAAGAATAAGATTGTTTGAAAGGCATTCGTATATATATATATACGAATGATAGAGAGAGTGCGTTAATATATACAAAGAAAGATTATAATTAATGGGTGTAAGCGAGAGTTGTGAAAATTTTAATAAAAAAAAGTTTTCAGGCCTATAACATATTAAATAACAGAAAAAAACGAGTTTTAAAAAAAATTCGGAACTTTGCGATATTTTTCTATAAAGACAATTTCATATAATTAACGTTATACCATAAAAAATGTATAAATATTATCTTCAAAAATATATATTTTTTAACTTACTTAAAGAGTTAACGAGAAACTTGTTATAAATCTGTATAAATTGGGTATTCGGGGGCTTAACGACGCAAGTGAAGAAGTCATACACAAATAAGGCGACGCGCGGCCCTGCTGTGTTGAACGGACCTGCCTGCGGTTGAATTTGCTCAAGTAAATTTCTAAAATAAAGTGGGAATCTTAAAATAAAATAAATAAACAAAAAATAAAATGAAGTCGTGTAAAAACAATATTCGGAGTCGTGTAAAAACAATAATTTTCCCCTAGCAAGCTTAAAAAATCGATCTTTCCGTGAGGATTATTTTTAATTATTTATTGATGAACATATTACTAAAATCTCAAATGTTTCTAGAGGAATCCCTAGGGAAGTTATTGAATCATCATATAAAAAAAAAAAAATTGTGCTTACCGTATAGTTGAAAAAAGTTTTGTAATATTATAAATAACGTATGTTTTTTAAGTGTTCAGGGAGAGTATGTTATATCTGGGTAGAAATTCAGAACGTTGGGTTTCATCTGTTTAAGGGCGACCAAAATCAAAAGGCCCATCTGGTGTGATGAATTTCAATGTGGGCCAATCAATTCATCTTCGCTCCCAATTATAGATTCAATATTCAATATGACATCACTCCACGCATACATCACATGAATTTACATATTAACAAGGATTTGCATCAAGGACGTGAGAAGAGGCGTGGATACCAGACTAACACACGCCCATTCCATGAAACTTGATGGTGTGAATTTCACGAAAATCAAAGAAAAAATGTAATTGTAATTCACCTAGTTTCGTCCAGTTAATAAATAATTTCTATAAATGTATACAGTAGATGTTTTGCAAGTACGAGCTAATGTAGGTAACGTTATTACTACTCCTTGATTCGCTCCGTAGACAGACAAAATAATAGACCAGCACATGAGAGAAAGGGGAACAAATCAAGTTGCGAGGAGCGAGGAGGTAGCGTGACCGTCTCCCTGTTAAGTGATTTGTCGATGAATGAATCTGAGAGTATACATGCAACTCGCATTGTCCTAACAGTATCTAATATTCGTAAATAAAATTTGTTTTCGAGACCGTAGTCCTTTTTACAATGGCGCGCAAATTGCTGCCTGCATAAAAATCTTAATCTTATCAAATGTTCGGGCTTGTTTCCAAATCTAATGCTTTGTTACACTATTTACTTAGACCCAAAGATATTAGAAGAACGAGATGTGCTATGCGCAGTTCGTACTGAGTGGAATTGTTTTGCCGAGTGTCGCCGGTTTTGTTCACCAATACTACTGCACACCTTCGCTTACGCTAAGGCATCGCTAAGGTATCCGCACTAATACATAGAACAGATTTCTGTGCGTACACGTCCCGATACCGTTCAAAGTACCCTAATTAGGTAGTACTCCGGCTACGGTCCGGCGGCCAACATAGCATATCTCGTTCTTCTAATATCTTTGCTTAGACCCTTTCAGAAATGCGTTATAATTTACCCACCTCGCACATTTTTGAACAATTCGTCAAATTTCAAAGTTAAAATTCATGTTCTGTTATTATTTCATTATGGGCCGGTAGCTTAACATTAGGTACTTGGTTAATAACAGAACTTGAAAAAGACTTTCACAGTGCTTGAATACTAAAGACGGGTTGATTAAGAGAATTTTACAAATTGCTCAAATTTCAAAGTTAAATCTCAAGTACTGTGAAAGATTTTTTCAAGTTGAGTAATTATTTCAGTTCTGTCAAGCAACTAGCCTATAATGATATAATAACAGAACTTGAATAGGACTCTCACAGAACTCGAAAATGAACTTTGAAATTTTATGAATTGTTTAAATTCTCCGGAACAACCCGTCCTTATTTTGAAATTTGATGAATTATTTTGACCGGTCGGTGGCCGAGTTGACATCGCGTTTGAGTCCCACCCAGGCGTAGTGTGTTCAATTCCTTGGCTGGCTAAGTCTTCCATTACAACCCAAGCAACATTTTCCGCTTACTGTGGTGTTAGTAGGAGATTTTCAAATATTGTCAGGTTATTCGTAACCCAGGAATGTTTGTCTTTATTTAAAAAAAAAAAATTGATTCTGTGAAATAACCCGTCCTATATGGTTATGTCTGTCATGGAGCAAGTGATGAAATTATTGTAATGTCTTCTAGCGAGATATTGACTTGTCTTGTCACTATGATGCTTTTCTTCAGTATTTTGTCATTGCTTAATTCACATACCGTCCTTTCAGTGGCGTCTCGTGAGTCCAAAACGATTTTTTATTTTTTGAAAATTCGATTTTATGTATGAAGATTTTCAGGAAATTTCAGTTTAATACAGTTTTCCTGAAAATCTTCATACAAAAACCGAATTTAAAAAAAAGAAGACGTCTACAACAACATCAATAATGCCTATTTTTGCAATATTAGCAATCTAGTACAAACAAGAGTCACGAGCCGCCACTGCATCCTTTAATTACAATTTAAACCTTTCTTCTAATTTTTTGTTACTTATTTTTTTAAATAAAAAAAATAAAAATTAAGACTGAAATTTTAAAATCTTTAAAATGTAGGACGTAAAATATAGAAAAATTAATTTACAAGATTGATATATTCATGATAATGTATTTGATTATCAGCCTACGTAAACGAGAAAAATACTCATGTGTTCGATATTTGATTGTCGAGCTAATATGTAAGAAAATAATAAACATTTTATGTAGGGATCTCCTTGTTGAAGAAGCTCATCTGATTGCGCATCAATGCATATATTACGTATTATTTGCATACAAAATTTCACCACAGATTATAAAATATGGTGGATGTATAACGATTCGGTTTTACATAGAAAGCGCAAGGTATCGACTGCGGTTAAAACCTGCGATTGTAAAATCCTTCAAGCCACAAAATGGAAACTTTACCAGAGACGATAAAAACGACTATTTACAGATTTGTAAAACAGATTGAAAATCTTGAAATTTATATGTTTAAGTGATTATTTCAGTTGTTATTATGGTTATTTTCAAAATGTTCATTGAAAATATTGCATTTCTTATTATGATGATTTTAGATGGTTTGGGCATGTAGAGCGAATGAGCCAAGAAAGGAGTGTAAGGAGGATATATGATGCAAATGCGAATGGTAGCAGAAGTCGGGGACGCCCGAGGAAGACATGGCACGATCAAGTGAATCGGATACTCGAGTCGGGCCATGTCAAGAGTCAGATAAATAGAAGAGTATGTATGAATGTGAATGATGCAAGAAGTGTGTGCCAAGACCGAGTTGTTTGGCGGTCCGTCCTCTCTGCCCACTCCTGGAGAAAAAGGCGTGATGGTTAGTTAGTTAGTTTTGTTATAATTTTGAACATTTTGAGGGTTGAGTCGTTTCATCTATGATTTTCTAGAAATAACATAAAAAACAAATTATGCATACATTTAGTTTTTAGTATTAAAAATTTTTTAATTAGCAAAAATTTCTTTTTCATTGTCACAATGTACCATTGAAAAGTGACATTTATCATATCGAATTAATCTTTATATCGAATTGGTGTACATTATGAATACCAAAATATATGTTTTAGATAAATTGAAGGTTTTCCTATCGTTTCGCTTGAGTAGAATACAAATAAAATAATAAATTACTCAATAAAAAAAATAAATGTAAACTACTAATTTTTTTTTCAATAGAAATGTATTTTTTTTATTTTTTTTTTTTTTATAGTGAATACCTCACAAGAGTCCCAACTGCTCCCGTCTGGAGCCAGTGAGACTATGGCATCCCCAATTGGGGGATGTTGTGAGGCTGAAGGTAAGTGGGGAAGGGAAAGAGGAAGGTGGGGAAGTACCTGGCTATTCAGATCTAGTCACTAAACACGGCTAAAGCCATTTGGAGCAACGTTTCAATTCTGAATGGTGGTCTTACACCAGGGCGATACTGGTAGTATCTTCCACTCTGGAATGAACGCGTAAAGGAAACAACTTAAAACAAAATACAGTATTATAGCTAAGATTATCTGTGACAGTTTCACTTGATTAACTTTTTTGCTTTCTTATAAGATTATTTACAAAATAAATAAAAACCAGTTTTGTGCTTGAAATCGAACGTTTCTAGAATCCGTTTGTCAAGCGATTTTAATGCCTATTACCTACAATATAAGGTATACCTAGAATCTACACATTTTTGGCTTGTAGCTTCCTCTTAAAGGGTTTTACCCAAAGATATTATATTATATTTATTTACTTATATTCTATTATCTTTGGTTTTACCAAAACACATTCGATATGTTGTCGATGTGAGGGAGTCAGATTCCGAACCAAATACCAGTCTAAAACATGGCCATTGAAGCGACGAATATACTTTTTAAAATAATAATTTTTACTCTGCATCCAGAATCACCATCTATTTCTTCAATCAATGCAAACACCCAACGATTTAGTGGGACTTTCCCAAAGGTGAGTTGCAGCCGAGCCGAAATGTATTGATTTTCTACTAGGCCGCTTTGATTGGTGGTCGTAATTAGGCACATAACGGCCTGGCAGGTTAGCAGACCAGGCCTGTGTTGCCAGTAACCACCAGAAATTATATTATTAATAATATTGCCATTATTTAATTTTACTGTGTGCATAATAATTACCACATTACAAATATCCTTATTGAAAAAGCACCGTTGACATAGTTAGTAAAAATCTGGTTCAATGTAGTAACAATTTGTCTATGATTTGACTCAATAGCCGTTTTTGACAGCACCGTAAATAATATCAATATAGTGTCAATAAAACAACCTAATAACATAACCCGCTTAAAAAAACAATATATAGTGATACGCTAGACAAAGTGGCAGTATTTGTGACGGTGGCAGTGAAATTAATCATTTGTAAATTGAAGTGCAAAAAGAGTATTGTCATTGTGACCCAAAATCAACTTTGGTGAAAACATACAATAACCATAGACAATACAAATCTATTTCGCCATAGACAATTTACATAAATTAATATATACTTAGGGGCATTTTTGTTCCAACATTAATAAAAATATAATTAATAAACCAAAAAAAAAAAAAAAAAGAAATAGAAAATGGCAAATACAAGAGGAAAGGGAGTTATAACGGAAACCGAAGAAAAATTTAACATTGATAAAATTATACAGATTATTGAAAAAAAATTTGAATCCATGAAAAAAGAAATTATATCAAAAATTGAAAAACAAACCCAGGACACTCAAAAAAGCATTGATTTTATGAGTA
Organism: Hesperophylax magnus; assembly: GCA_026573805.1. NCBI lineage: Eukaryota > Metazoa > Arthropoda > Insecta > Trichoptera > Limnephilidae > Hesperophylax > Hesperophylax magnus. The sequence continues at coordinate 613,482 of JAIUSX010000100.1, forward strand.
GTCAGTACGATGATCTAATAAAAAAACTAGAAATAACAATTCTACAAAATAAAAAAATTGAAAATGATTTTGAAAACATAAAAAAGGAACACCAGGAAAAGAATATCATTATTAAACAACTTGAAATAAAAATTTCAGACCTCGAATACAAATCTCGGTCTAATTTCTTAGAAATAGCGGGCATTCCTCAAAAAAATGGAGAGCAGCAGATGGAGATAGTAAAAAGAGTTGCGGCGGCGGCAGGAATGGAAATCCAGCACAATGATATAATTGATATAAAAAGGACACATGATAGAAGGAACAATGCGCCACCGAAACTGCTAGTGGAATTTGCGGAAAAAAAGACAAGAGACAATCTTCTTTCTAAAAGGAAAAATATTAATTATGCAGCTATAAAAGATATCTCCACCGAACCAATCTATATTGCAGAGGAATTGAGCCCATATCAAAGGGAACTGCTCTGGAAAACGAAAAAATCTGCCAATGAAAAAATGTACTCCTACGTTTGGTTCAAAGATGGAAAAATAATGACGCGAAGAATGCCAACCGAAAAAATAATTTATATAAAACATGTAGATGATATAAAAAATATTGTATAACAAAAGGGCACAAAAACGATTACGAAAAAAAGATAAAAATGGCTGACATTATATTAACCTCGGAACCAAGTGATCTATCGAATTTAAATAACAACTCTTTCAATATACTACACAAAAACATAAGAAGCATAAGAAAAAATTTTGATGAATTGCAAATTTTATTGAAATATTTAAAAGTTAATTTTCAAATAATAATACTTACTGAATGTTGGATAAATCATAAATACATGAAATTGGAAATTGCTGGATATACAACCTACTCAAGTTTGAATAACAAAAAACAAAACGATGGTGTAATTATATACATTAAAAACGAAATAAAAGCCGAAGTTGAAGAAATTATTATCACAAATGCCAATTGTTTAAAAATTAAAATCAGTAAAGAAAAAGCTATATTAGCAATCTATCGATCGCCCTCAACAAAAAACATCGACCCATTCCTTAAATCCGTAGACGAGGAACTCTGCCTTCTTAAAGAAACGAAAAACATATTTATTATTGGAGATGTAAATATAAATATTTTAGAAAATGGACACCCTAAGCGAATTCAATATCTGCAGATGCTAGCATCCCATGGACTGGAAAGCTTAATAAATGTTCCTACTCGAAAAGTGGACAACAGTGAAAGTTGCATAGACCATATAATGAGTAAAACAAAAGACATTACTCAAACTGTTGTATTTAATTCAACTATAACCGATCATTATACAACTATGCTTTCAATAAAAATAAACAAGTCAAATAAAATGAAGAAAAAACCATTAACAACAGAAAAAACAGAAATCAACTGGAATATCATTAAACATAATCTACAATGTACCGATTGGAAAAAACTGCAAAGTATGAACAATACAAATGATGCATGGAATTATTTCATAGAACTTCTTCAGAATAATATACTATCTAATACCACAAAAATTACTAAGAAAATCTCACACAAAAATGTACATATTAAACCATGGATTACACAGAATGTTATAAACTGCATAAGAAAAAGAGACGAGTTACACAAGAAACTTAAAAAAATTCCATACGATATACACATGTTAAGATACTACAAAAGATACAGAAACATTTGCAAAAAAGTTATTATGTGTACAAAAGAAACCTACTATAAGAAAAAAATTGTAGATTGTAAACAAAATCCCAGGAAAATGTGGCAAATAATAAATGAAATAACCAGTTCTAAATCTGCCAACGTTACATCAATTGACGTGCTGAATATAAACAATGTTCCCAGGACATACGCTGATAATCCTGACCAAATACTTGAATACGTCAATAATTTTTTCATAAATATAGGATCAAATCTAGCAAAGCAAGTTACAAAATGTAATGAAGATGTACAAATAAACGAACCACCTGAGCAAGGAAATCAGCTCAATTTTAAACAAATTACAGCTGACGATATCAAAAACACAATTTCTTCTTTAAAATCAAATATTTCTTCGGGGGAGGACACAATCTCAACCAACGCAATAAAATATCTCTGTAAAGAACTTATCGAACCACTTACATACTTAGTCAACATGTCTATAACGAATAGCATATTCCCTACAGCCCTCAAAAAAGCGATTGTTATACCAATATTTAAACAAGGATGTAAAAATGACATAAACAATTACCGACCAATAAGCCTACTAAATGCATTTTCAAAAATATTGGAAAGAATACTAAAAAAACAACTCTTATCCTACTTAGAAGACAATAAAAAATTATCAAAAACTCAGTATGGATTTAGAGAGAACTTAAGTACTAGTGACGCCATAGAAAAAATTACCGATATGATCACTAAAAGTTTAGACAGTGGAGAAAAAACTTTGGCAATCTTCATAGACTTACAAAAGGCTTTTGACACAATAGATCACAAAATACTTTTTTCAAAACTTTCAAAAATTGGTATGTCATGTACAACACTAAACTTACTAAAAAGCTATATGACGGAGCGTACACAGAGCGTCCAAATTAACAAGAGAAAAAGCAAACCTCTTCTTATCAACCATGGAGTACCACAAGGAAGCGTACTAGGTCCGATATTATTTTTAATATACATTAATGATATCTGTAACCTAGAAACAAGAGGAAAAATCATTAGTTTTGCTGATGACACAGTAATTTTATTTAAAGAAAAAGATTGGATAAATACCTACAAAGAAGCTGAACACGGACTTGGTCTCCTGCAAAACTGGCTTAAAAGAAACTCCCTGACGCTTAATGTCAATAAAACAAAATATCTGACATTTTCTAAAACAGCCAGAGGGCAGCCGTCAGAGGACCTTAATCTCAAATTACATTCATGCCAAGGAATTTATCAAAAAAATCAAGGCTTATCATGCCTCTGTCCTACTATAGCACACTCCAAAAGCATCAAATATCTTGGAATTGAAATTGATGATAATCTCCGTTGGAACTCACATATAGATGTAATTACAAAAAAACTAACCAGGTACATATACTTCTTTAGAAACATTCGCAATATCCTCAATATAAACGATATTAAAAAAGTATACTATGCTTTGTGTCAATCACAAATAGAGTACGGAATAACTGGATGGGGGTCTGCCTTGAGCACTCACACAGAGCGGCTCAATATAGCACAAAAAGGAGTATTAAAGACTATACTGAAAGTTCCGCTTAGGACTCCGACAGAAGAAATATTCAAAAACTTCAATGTTTACAATGTACAGAAACTATATTCAAAAAATATTTTATTTAAACTGAAAAAAAACATATCCGAATACTCCACTGCCCAACATAAATACACAACCAGGGCAAAAAGCGAAAATATCCTGATTACTCCCAGTTTGAACACATCCTTTGGACAGAGAAATAATAAATTCCATGCTATAAAATTGTTCAATGCTCTACCAAATGAAACCAAAAAAATAAACGAAATGAGTATATTTAAAACAAAAGTCAAAACATGGCTTAGAGATCAAAGTAATAATCAACTTACAAACATTATGAAGACAATGTAAAGACAATTCAAAACTAAATACAAAAATTTAAGAAAAACTACAGGCCGCCTCAGAACAGGAAACCCTAGTGAGGAGGACTGTGAAAAAAATACAAAAAATATACTTATATTATACTTTAAACCTACATAATGTACAAATTTTGCTATTGATATTAATAAAAAAAAAAAAAAAAAAAAAATGAAATCAAATCTGCTTTGAATTTAAGTATCATTTTCATAATTGGAATTTATTTTACAAGATACAGACTATCCCGTGATTTTTCATGGGTCTGATCTAGTGTGATTATTGGTAACCCTGTAAAAATGGGATTGCAGGCCCGAATGAATTAACAGGTTTCCTGATAAACTTTTACGCGCTCATAAAAATCTGAACATTTTCACGTTTCGCCATGATATTCCGACATCGGAACACGTACATTTGACTTGATAATATAGCATATTTACTTATTTTGACGGCCGGCATAGTCCAGTGGTAACGCATTGGACTGCCATTCCGAAGGTCGCGGGTTCGAACCCGGCGTGCGCAAATAAATTTTATTTGATTAATTTGTGTTTTTTCACAATTAATTAATTAAAATAATATATAGTATATTTGCGGCACGTTCCAGAGTGGAAGATACTACCAGTATCGCCCTGGTGTAAGACCACCATTCAGAATTGAAACGTTGCTCCAAATGGCTTTAGCCGTGTTTAGTGACTAGATCTGAATAGCCAGGTACTTCCCCACCTTCCTCTTTCCCTTCCCCACTTACCTTCAGCCTCACAACATCCCCCAATTGGGGATGCCATAGTCTCACTGGCTCCAGACGGGAGCAGTTGGGACTCTTGTGAGGTAATCACTATAAAAAAAAAAAAAAAAATATTATATAAAAGTGAATATCGCACAAGTCCCACCTGTTTCAACATTTCGGAGCCAGGGAGACTAAAGCATTCCCAATTGGGGTATGTTGGGAAGCTGAAAGGAGTAGGAAAATAAATGAGAAAGGAAGTTTGGGAAGTACCTGGTTATTCAGGTTTGGCCAATCAAAGTGGACAAAGTAATTTCTACGTCTTTCACCATAAGTTATTTCATTATTAACTCAATTAAAATAATATATGGTATATTTGCGGCACGTTCCAGAGTGGAAGATACTCTCAGTATCGCCCTGGTGTTAGACTACGTTGTTTGAAATCGCTTTGGCCGTGTTTGGTGACCTAAATAACCAGGTGCGTCCCCATCTTCCTCATCTCCTTTCCGTCCCCACTACCGTCAGCCTTACAACATACTATAAATAGGGTATAGTAATTGTTATTTTTTTGGTGAACTAATGTTTTTAAGACAAGATTTTTTTTGCATAGCACAAAGGGTAACAATTAACCAAATTGTTATCCTTTGTGCTATGCATAAAAAATCTTGTCTTAAATACATTAGTTTACCAAAAAAAAAAAATATATATTTGACAAGTTCAAGTATTTCACCTAAAAATGTAGACAATTTGTCTCGACGCCATCTAGTGAGAGAGTTAGCACCTACAATGCCTTTCTCATATAAAATAAAGTTGGTTGTTTTCAGGTGAAAAAATGTAACAAGCAGTAACTGTTGAATGAAACACTAGTATATATTGAATTATTTCGCGGATAAGAGATAAGCCGCCATAGCTCAGTGGTCAGAGCTGTCGACCGGAAATCGAAGGGACACGGGTTCGAGTCCCGTTGGCGTCATGTATCTTTTATCAGGAGATTTTTCAATGTGGATGAGTGTTTCGGCGAATAGGCGAATAATTATTGCTTGTAAAATAATTATAGTAATTGTCTTGTCGATAGACTATTTATACTGTCCCACTGTGATACAAGTTACTATCAGCATAGAGAAACAAAACAGATAAATTTTTATACGTTCGGCATAATCATGCTATCTCATTCAAATACGAATGTCTCTTTCATACATTTTAGACCCGTTATACCCATATACGTTCATTACAAGTACACAGAAAAGGTTTTCGAGAAATCTCAAAGATTTTAAGGGATAAAACTCAAATGCCACAAAGATTATAATATTTTTTGATTTCGTATTTTGCTGAATTGGGGTTTTATTTTGTAATAGGTCGAACCTTTATATATTGAATTACCGATTTATCCGAAAGATTATTACCAGATTCGAGAAGGATTTAGAAAATAATACGGTAAAGGATATATTCCTTGAAAATTTTTAATTCGTTATATCTACTGAATTCAGAATTATTGGTATATATTCTACTCTCTTCAAATAAACTATCTTAAAAACAAATCTGCCTAATTGTGTATTCCTGGAAAAAGTTATTTAAATCACTCAAACTTAAAAATCAACATTGAAATAATCCAACAGATAGATCAGTTATTTTATTTGGCAAATAAGCAGGAGGAAGCAATAAACTTATCACTGATGATAATAATATAATAATAATAGAAGATATCTATTTATTAGGTAATATTTTTGGCTTACTTTCTCTCTGTGTACATGTCGTCCGAAACTAATGGCAAAAGCGGGAAACTGATGAATCTGCTTCAATTATAATCATAAAATTTTATATATAATCAGCTTTTTAACGTATTTCAACGTATTTGTTTAACGTATTTAAAAAATTGTCGCAATATACAGAAGGTTTTTTTTGACCCTTTACCTATACACGAGATTTCGACTAATGAAGGGTCCTACACCCTTCGAGAGAACGTCTATAGTCACACTTTTTTAATTTTTGAGTTAACTATGCAATCTGTTAGATAGATACCCATATATAGTTTCTATTTACAGATTGGGTGAAAACGTTGAGATGTCCATAAGTTTCAACGTAAATACACTACCTTTGGACAAAGACACCATAAATACCACGCTTTTAAAGCATTCAACAGTCTTCCACTTGAAACAAAAATTGAGGAAAATAAAAATAAATTCAAACACAAAATAAAAAAATGGATTAAAGAACAAAAAAGACAATATTACCAAAATTCTATAACATAAAAGAATAAAACATATACACGCAACACAAAAAATATATAAAACACGCAACACGCACAAACACATAAATCATTATAAATGCCGATTTCCATTCTCTTTTAATATTTTTCTTTTAGTGTGATAATTATATTTTATTTTTTAATCTTTATTTTTAGTTTAAATTTATCTTTATTATAATGTTGTTTTTTTTTAAATGTATAAATTCTTATATTATAAAATGGGGGCCTCAGCACGGGTAAACAACCCAGTGAGGCCAACATTACTGAATTAGAATATGAAATGTTGTAAAATAATGTATCAACAATAAAAAAATAAAAAAAAACATTGCCAGTATCGAAGCATAACAAATTATTATAACCATTAATTACTCGACTGAAATATCCATACAAATAGAAAATATCTCCTGAGTAAAAATAAATGCCGCCGATGGGAATTAAACCAGCACCTTCTGATGTCCGGTCAGGTGCTCTTGACCACTGAGCTACGTCGGCTTATTCCCAAGCCACCAAATAATTAAATAAGTACTTCAATCGATAATTACTGCTTATTATATTTTTCACCTGTAAACAACCAAAGTTTTGTAGGAAAGGCTTTGTTGATGCTGATTTTCCCACTAGATGAATGAATTATGGGAAAAAATATACGTAGTATGTTTAGTTTTTTGTCTTCTCAGTACTGTTTAGATTTTATCTTCTCAGTAATGTTTACTTTTCATCTTCTCAGTACTGTTTAGTTTTTATCGTCTCAGTAAATGACCTTTACTGTTTTTATCTGAAAAAACTATTTTTTCAAATATTTACATACCTTAAGCTATTGCATAAGCTTTTTTTAATGATCTGATATATTTCAATTTGTATTATTTTTTATTTTATTAATAAAACGTGAAATTTATGAATTTGATATATTTTCATAATTCCCATACTAATGTACTGTAGTTTTTGAAATGCAATTATATCAACAATAATTGGATTTTTAAATCTAATTGTTTTCTTCCAATCTCTTTCAAATTTTAATTCGATCAATGTATGAATGGAGATTATTGCATATACATATGTAACGCTGTTGTATCCCTAAATAACATCGTTATAAATGTTTGAGAAACCTATTTACCTTGGAAATTTACCAAAGAGATGAAGCACATTATAACAAAAGGCAATATGTAATTATTGCTGTAATAAATAACGGTAGTAATGATAACGTTGGAAATTCGGTGGTGAAGGGTGTTAACATCTTAATTTCTGAAATATGAAAGGCTTTTTTAAAAAAAAAACCTTAATTTACGAGTGTTAAACGTGTTTTTTTAATTGCACAGAATAAAACAAGTTAACTCTCAAATAATACATTTTCAGAATTCCTAACTTTATTGTTTTCCAAAAAAGGGAGGTGGATGGATTCGATAAAGGGGAAGGGTCGAGAAAGATTAATCAGCACAGTTGAGTTTATCACACTTCACGCAACACTCAACAAGGACTGCCACTACTGGCAGACGACTTATTATTTGAATTCTTTTGATACGATTAAACAATATTCTTCGTTTAATAATCGTGGACATAATCGTAATCGTAATTGTGATCGTAATCGTAATTGTGATCGTAATCGTAATTGTGATCGTAATCGTAATCGTAATCTCAATCGCAATCGCAATAGTAATCGTAGTCGCAGTCGTAATCGCAGTCGCAGTTGCAATCGTAATCGCATTCGCAGTCGCAGTCGCAGTCGCTGTCGCAGTCGCAGTCGCTGTCGCAGTCGCTGACGCAGTCGCTGTGGCTGTGGCTGTCGCTGTCGCCGTCGCTGTCGATGTCGCCTTAGCTGTCGCTGTCGCTGTTGTTATCTTTATCTGTATCGTTATCGTATAGCACAACAATCATCGATTCAGAATCCTACTTGGGTAAATTATTTTAGTAATTTGAATGTAGGTAACATATTATTGTATTCTGGTTATTCGAATATTAAAAAAAAAACGATTTAAAAACCAACAGATCAAAACACTCCGGCTTGGCTCTGCGGTATCCTATCTCAGACGCCTAGCCAGTGCGGAGTGTAACATCTGTATGAAGTCATCTGTCACCTGTTTTTAAGAGTGTCAAAAATCAAAATCATAAAAAATACCAGCATGTATGCAAAAACTAAAACCGGGGATATTATAATATAGCAGAGTTAAATGAATTTTTCTAATATAGACAGCATTCGTATGTTAGATTCTATTATGTTGATGGATGATTTCATGCTGAAAAATGTTTTCGTATTTATAACATTTCAAAGAAAATTTTCTTTTTTCGTTCGTATAAAAAAAACACACAGTAGCGGATGGTAGTCGTAATAAAAAAATAACAAATCTACAGCGAGGGCAAACATTTGTATGGGGCTTTGAGAAAACGATGGATACTTTGAGGTACAGCCTGAAAATATTATGGCATAACCCATGTCTGAGAAGAAAAAGTCAGTTTATTTTGATATATAATTTTACTTTTATAAAATGTAAATAGATTCAGCGAGTTTTACTACCCGATTTTGCCTGGTATTTTCGAATTTCCTGTAAGTATGTTTACATCATATATTTTGGTTTAAAACCAAAAAATAACCTTTGAATTCATCGCTTACCTTATTACACGTTGTTTATGATATGATATTTTTGACAGTGAAAATAGTATTCCGTAGCTCCAAAGCTCATGATAGAAGTGACACTGTAAAGTGAAATTATAGCAAATTTGTGTATATTTTGGGACGCTAGATAGATCACTCTTTGTTAATTTTTTTGCTTAAGATAACAGAAATCTGCTTTCCAGGCTTTTTTCGATATGCAGTGTCGGTGAAACTAAGGCATTCCAAATGTTTGGAATTGTGAGGCTGAACGCTTTTACGAAAGGGAAATAAAGAAGAAAGGAAAGGTAAAGGTTTGGTAGTTCCCGTTTATTTAGAATACAATATTTTAAGCTACTTCCAAACATAAAAAAACTGTAAAACCCAATTCGAAACTGAACAACGCATCGCAAATTAGTATTTTTCTTTTTGTCTTTGTTTAACGTAATTCGTGTGTAATAATGATTCGATTATAATATTTAACGAAAATTAACCAAAATTATATATACAACGAAAAACCAATCTGTTTAAAATAAATAATATACTGTAAATTAAATCCGCTACCGATTCCCAATAAATAATACACAAATCATTTGGAATAGAGAATTAATTCTGTGTTCCACGAAAGAAGTCCATTTTACAATACAATAAATTTAATCGGTTATTAATACTCGTAAGTATAAGGACGGGTTGTTTCGGAGAATTTGAACAATTCATCAAATTTCAACGTTCATTTTCGGGTTCCGTGAAAGACTTATTCAAGTTCTGTTTTTATATCATTGTAGGCTAGTTGCTTGACAAAACTGAAATAAAAACAGAACTTGAAAAAGTCTTTCACGGAACCCGAAAATGAACGTTGAAATTTGATGAATTGTTCAGATTCTCCGAAACAACCCGTCCTTAATAATTCCATTCGAATGTTAATAATAATGATAACATTCAAAGCAATGCAAAGCTTATAAATCGATTTTCTGTGGAAATAATAAAGAGGAAATGTTTATTAAAAGAAAAAAATCTCTTTAGGAAATCGTACCTGGTCACAAACAAACAGCTAAAGCCATTTAAAGCGATGTTTCGACCACCAACTGAGTGTGAATGGTATTCTTTTCCAGGGAAGTACTAAGTGAATTACTGACTCCGTTTATAGAATTAACCAGCACTTTGTTGAATCCTACAAATTAAAGTATTATAGGTAATTTATATAGTTTTAGTGAGATTTTTTTGCCTCAAAGTATTGTTTTATTTTACGTTACTAGTTTTTAGTTATACATTAACTCATCCTTTAAAAACTACTTGTATAATTTTCGATAGCTCACTGGGTATATGTTGTTCGTAAAACCGAATAAAATTTTCAATCTTCACTTTTTAAAATGATGGCATTTAGTCCGTATCGTGCACTTATCTTAATTTAATATTTTTAAATTTGCATTTAACGATTTTTTGAATCTGCAATCCAAACTAAAATTCCTCATATAAGCGTCTTGCGTCGAGCTCGTTAATTGCGTCCCGAGACACTTAAAATTGGATTTAAAATAATTATATTTAAAGTTTTAAGTCTATTTCAAGTCGTTTCAGTTGCGGCCTTTAAGCCATCAGCGTACGATATAATATTAAAGCGAGGCATAAAGTAAAGCTGTGGTCATAGCGTTCTAGACTAGCCGCTTTGCAATTCAGCATTATTTCAGAATTTTAGCCAAGTACTCGGTAAAGTTAGTACCGCACGGGCAACTTTCTTATTACTACACTTTTTTTACCGTAATCCTTTCGTAAATTAAGTTACATTATACGGCAAAATAAAGTACACAGTTCAAAGACGAGAAAACTTACTGATATAAAATATTGTTAATTTATTAAAAATCTGGTCAAATTATTCTTATTGGTTTTAAAACCGGGACTGATTAATAAATTGACAGTTTTCCTAACAAACTATCAATAAAAAGCACAAACGTGATATGAGGATGTCGGAACATGTGTTAATACAAATTCTAATATTGTCGCATTATATTTGTATAAGATATCGAAACATAATACGACTTGTACATATTTTCAGTTATTTTTGAACATTATTCATGTCATATTATTTGCCACATAAAAATATATACGTCTTTTAATATATATTTTTTGAACATTTGTGGCTTGTTTAAAGCACTAAATTTATTTTTCTGGTAAATCCGAAGAGGCCATATTAGAACAAAAAAGTTTTACGATAAAACGTCTGACAAAATGTAATCACAGGTTAGAAAACAGATAATGTAATTTTTTTTAATCTTAATATTGTGAGCAAAATCAAAATGAACTTATGTAAGAATAATATGTTACTATGTAAGAATAGAATGTCTATTAGTTAACAATAATATGAAGATTTTTTTAGTGTGTACTTAAGTTAAGTAAACGAAATATGTATATTTCTTTCAACTTAATATTTTTTTTAAAAACGATAAATATAATAAATTAAAAAAACTTAATAATTAAAAAAAAAACTTAATAATTAAAAAAAACTTAATAATTTAAAAAAAAAATTAATAATTAAAAAGAAAACTTAATAATTTGAAAAAACTCGAATTTGATTTGAATTTATATTTAATTTATAAATCTTAACTGATTGTTTGAAGAATTCAGATAAGTAATAAAGTACCTACCTGTAAAATAATATTTTAACAGAAAATTATCATTTTCAAAATTTGAACTCATTTGTCAATGTTTCACACTATTTCACATCCACGATATTTGGCATTTCACGGGTCTGCGCTAGTTTTATAATAACAACTATATATACTTTTCAATATTTTATTGTAGAACATGTAAATTACCTACAAAATAACAATAAATAACCAGTGTTTTCAGTGGAAAGCTTTCTAGTTACAAATATAGCCCAGTCATCCCGGAGCAATATGAAGCCTTAAGTGAAAATAAATGCAATGATACTTAAACATATTTGTACAAAAATATGTTTTACGACTTTGAGATTTTGACGCCATCTTGAAAAACCACAATTGCCATCTTTTTGGATATTGTACTAAATAAATTTTCGAAATGTCTTACTAAAAAACTTTGTGTAAATATTACGCGGTGCGTCAGGTCAAAACAGTAAAAGACTAATTAACAGTTTTAGAGAAAAACTAGTATTGGTTTTGAATCTGAAGTAGTGACAATTTCTACCACGTTTCAAAACTTTCACAAATATTCCCCCTCAAAAGATATTGGGTTACACAGCAGTTGGGTTGAGAAATGCATGCGAACGTCACAGCAGTTGAGTTGCGAGACGTATGCGAACATAACAGCAGTTGAGTTGCGAGAGGCATGCAAACGTCACATCAATTGGGTTGCGAGAGGTATGCGAACATCACAGCAGTTGGGCTGCGAGAGGCATGCGAACGTCACAGCAGTTGGGCTGCGAGAGGCATGCGAACGTCACAGCAGTTGGGCTGCGAGAGGCATGCGAACTTCACAGCAGTTGAGGTGCAAGAGGTATACAAACATCACAATAGTTGCAATGCTGCTTGCAAAGGTAACTAACATCGATTTTTCACACCTTTAGAGACACTATACTATTAAACCATTAAAATAAATAAAGGAATCCCTAAAAGACGTACGCGGGGAGGTGGAGACATAATCAATGGATATTTGATTATGAAACTTACATACAAAAATAAAATACGTTTATATATTTTTGTTGTTTGTTTTTGGGGTGTTATGCCGTGTTGCGCTAACTCCTTCTTTAGCCGACGTTTCGGACAGCGTTGCAGTGTCCATCATCAGGGCAGATCCGGTAGATCCGAAGATGTGTGAATTTTGGTTGTCGAGTTTGTGCTTATTTATTTGTGGCCTGGGCCCATCCAAGTGCGAAATGCCAACGGAAGTGGCGACATCTTGTGGCGAATTCTGAAAGCTCAGTATTTATGTTAGCCTGGGTCCCGTCCAAGTGCGAAATGCCAACGGAAGTGGCGCCATCTTGTGGCGAATTCTAGAATTAGAAAACCGATTGACAGCGATTAGAGTAGATGTACCCAGTATCAAGGTATAAATGCAATGGTTTTATATTGTGTTATTATATGGTATTGGAGTATACTTAGACATGTTATTTGCGTATAGCTTTGGTGTAGCCGTCAATTACCGGATACCAAGAGCTGATGAGCTTAGCTCCGTCGTCTCTATTGATATTAAATGGATTTTTGTAGATTTCAATTGCCTCCATAATCAGGCGTGATCTATAAGTTTTGGGTCTTCCCAGGACCTCGGGAGCAAATCCAAAGTAATGGCCGGTTTCAATTAAGTGTTCGGCGATTGCCGATTTATCAGGGTGGCCAAGTTTACAAGCACGAAAATGTTCTGCTATCCTTTTGGAAATCGTCCGCTCTGTCTGGCCTATATAAACCTTGTCACAACCAGAGCAGCTGAGTTTGTACACTCCATCTGCTTCCAGAGGAAACTTAGTCTTTGCAGACCTCAGTAGGTCTTGGATTTTGGTGGTGGTTCCGAAGACAGTTTTGATGTTTTCTTTTCTCAACAGCCTGGCAATTCTGTCTGTCACATTGTGAACGAAAGGCAGGAAAGCACAGCCTTTTGAGTCTTGTTCAACTCTGTCTTCGTTTGTTGTAGATTTGGCTCTTAAAATTTGCCTAGTCTGACTTGCCGGGTAACCGTTGCGCTCCAGTGCATCGGTCAGTTTTATAAGTTCTGCTCCAAGTTTTGTTTCTTCACATATTCTGGTCGCTCGGGTCACCAACGTATGGATAAGTCCTCTCTTCTGCGCTGGGTGGTGATGCGAATCAGCGTGTAAGTATCGATTCGTATGAGTTGGTTTCCTATATACGGTATGTCCTAGGCTACCATCGTGTTTTCGCATCACCTCCACATCTAGAAAAGGCAGGATTTTATCTTGGTTTTCCAGCTCCATTGTGAACTTAATTTTGCTGTGGAGAGAATTAAGATGGTCCAGGAATTCGTTAAGTTTCTCCGTTCCATGAGGCCAAATGGCGAAGACATCATCGACGTAGCGCCACCATACTTTAGGGACAGCTGAAGCTGTATCAAGTGCCGCTTCCTCAAACTTCTCCATAAAGAAGTTGGCTATTACTGGCGATAACGGACTGCCCATTGCAACTCCCTCCACTTGCTCAAAAAGTTCACCCTGAAACGCAAAGTATCCCGTTTTGAGGCAGTGTTCAAAAAGTTTGCAGATGTCTTCCTCATATATCTCACTGAGCATTGTCATTGAGTCTTCTAGAGGCACATTTGTGAAAAGAGACACGACGTCAAAGCTGACCAAAATATCTCCTTCCTCAGTCTTAACCTGCTTAAGTTTACTGATCAGATCTGTTGAATCCTTAATCCACGATTCGGTTTTTCCAGTTTGCATCTGCAGTAATCTCGAGAGGTGTTGGGACAGTTTGTATGTAGGTGCACCAATAGCGCTGACAATCGGTCTCATTGGGATTCCCTTTTTGTGTATTTTTGGGAGACCGTACAGGGCAGGAGTTCTAGAGGCCTTTACAAAAAGCTTAGACCAATCCTCTTTTCTGATGCTAGATGCTTTGACTAGTTCCCTTGTCTTTAAGTCAATCTTGTTAGTAGGATTGTTTTTGATCTTCTTGTAGGTACCGGAATCGCACAAGAGGTCTTCCATCTTCTTTATGTAGTCTACCGTATTAATCACGACAGTGGCATTTCCTTTGTCGGCTGGCAGAACCAAGATTTCCTCATTGGTGCGCAATTCTTTTAGGGCCGCAAACTCTCCTTTTGTGATGTTTGGGCGGGGTATTTCAGCCCTTTTCAAAATATGGCTAGTCTCTTGTCGTATGTTCTCTGCTTGTGATTCTGACATTTTGTGGACTTTCATCATTGTATGTAGTGCTGTCTCCACACCACATATGATAGATTCCACAGGTATCTTTTTGGGGGCAACTGCATAGTTCATGCCCTTAGCAAGCACTGAAGTTGCATCTGGGCTCAGCGCAAGGGTCGAAATGTTGATAACTACTTTATTTTGATCAAGTTGTTTTCGATCTCCTTTTTTGGCTTGGT
Organism: Hesperophylax magnus; assembly: GCA_026573805.1. Taxonomy (NCBI): domain Eukaryota; kingdom Metazoa; phylum Arthropoda; class Insecta; order Trichoptera; family Limnephilidae; genus Hesperophylax; species Hesperophylax magnus. Next base: position 628,636 of record JAIUSX010000100.1, read on the forward strand.
TGAGCCTCTCAAACTTATGTTTCTGTCTCGCATCTGTTGACTGCTTACACCTTAGTGCTTGTTGGTAAGTTATATTGTCAATTTTATTCCAATCTTCTTCGATTAGGATTGTACTCAGATGCAGGTGTAAATTGAAAAGGTCCCGAGATGTTCCATCCAGTTCGCTGCGCACATTATGGATTCTTTCCCTTAGTAGCGCTGCTTCTGCTCTTTGAAACACCCTCTCGGCTTTCCGGGATGCGATATGTCTTTTAATACGGATGTGTACTGGTACGACCGATTCCTCCTTGCATCTCTTGAGGAAAGCCAGGCTGCCCAATAAATGGTTCCTACGCTTCCTCAGATTCTCCAAACGGCGTACCATCGTGTGAACTTCCTCCCCATAGAGGTTAGTCAGGTAAGTTTTTAGATTCTCACGGCCAAAAGCATTTTTGTTGTTTGTTTTTGGGGTGTTATGCCGTGTTGCGCTAACTCCTTCTTTAGCCGACGTTTCGGACAGCGTTGCAGTGTCCATCATCAGGTTAAGACTGAGGAAGGAGATATTTTGGTCAGCTTTGACGTCGTGTCTCTTTTCACAAATGTGCCTCTAGAAGACTCAATGACAATGCTCAGTGAGATATATGAGGAAGACATCTGCAAACTTTTTGAACACTGCCTCAAAACGGGATACTTTGCGTTTCAGGGTGAACTTTTTGAGCAAGTGGAGGGAGTTGCAATGGGCAGTCCGTTATCGCCAGTAATAGCCAACTTCTTTATGGAGAAGTTTGAGGAAGCGGCACTTGATACAGCTTCAGCTGTCCCTAAAGTATGGTGGCGCTACGTCGATGATGTCTTCGCCATTTGGCCTCATGGAACGGAGAAACTTAACGAATTCCTGGACCATCTTAATTCTCTCCACAGCAAAATTAAGTTCACAATGGAGCTGGAAAACCAAGATAAAATCCTGCCTTTTCTAGATGTGGAGGTGATGCGAAAACACGATGGTAGCCTAGGACATACCGTATATAGGAAACCAACTCATACGAATCGATACTTACACGCTGATTCGCATCACCACCCAGCGCAGAAGAGAGGACTTATCCATACGTTGGTGACCCGAGCGACCAGAATATGTGAAGAAACAAAACTTGGAGCAGAACTTATAAAACTGACCGATGCACTGGAGCGCAACGGTTACCCGGCAAGTCAGACTAGGCAAATTTTAAGAGCCAAATCTACAACAAACGAAGACAGAGTTGAACAAGACTCAAAAGGCTGTGCTTTCCTGCCTTTCGTTCACAATGTGACAGACAGAATTGCCAGGCTGTTGAGAAAAGAAAACATCAAAACTGTCTTCGGAACCACCACCAAAATCCAAGACCTACTGAGGTCTGCAAAGACTAAGTTTCCTCTGGAAGCAGATGGAGTGTACAAACTCAGCTGCTCTGGTTGTGACAAGGTTTATATAGGCCAGACAGAGCGGACGATTTCCAAAAGGATAGCAGAACATTTTCGTGCTTGTAAACTTGGCCACCCTGATAAATCGGCAATCGCCGAACACTTAATTGAAACCGGCCATTACTTTGGATTTGCTCCCGAGGTCCTGGGAAGACCCAAAACTTATAGATCACGCCTGATTATGGAGGCAATTGAAATCTACAAAAATCCATTTAATATCAATAGAGACGACGGAGCTAAGCTCATCAGCTCTTGGTATCCGGTAATTGACGGCTACACCAAAGCTATACGCAAATAACATGTCTAAGTATACTCCAATACCATATAATAACACAATATAAAACCATTGCATTTATACCTTGATACTGGGTACATCTACTCTAATCGCTGTCAATCGGTTTTCTAATTCTAGAATTCGCCACAAGATGGCGCCACTTCCGTTGGCATTTCGCACTTGGACGGGACCCAGGCTAACATAAATACTGAGCTTTCAGAATTCGCCACAAGATGTCGCCACTTCCGTTGGCATTTCGCACTTGGATGGGCCCAGGCCACAAATAAATAAGCACAAACTCGACAACCAAAATTCACACATCTTCGGATCTACCGGATCTGCCCTGATGATGGACACTGCAACGCTGTCCGAAACGTCGGCTAAAGAAGGAGTTAGCGCAACACGGCATAACACCCCAAAAACAAACAACAAAAATGCTTTTGGCCGTGAGAATCTAAAAACTTACGTTTATATATATATATATATATTCATCGGTGACCGGGTATGTATTTAAAAGTGATGAGACAAAAACTAGGGTTAAAAGTCATATGTAAACTATTTAACCTTGTTTTTGTTTCATCACTTTTCATGACTTTATATCACTTTTTGGAGGGGTGTTAAATTATCATTTTGATGAAATATCATGGAACCATATTTATCATTTAATGTTTTCAAAATCATCTTTCTGAAATCTCTAGGGCAAATCACACTATTTGAGCTTGATGTTATCGGAGGTTAAAATTATTAGGCTGGAGCCAGGATGCGTCTAATGGCCTCCGCCAACACGGTAGTGACCGCAGCCTACCAGCACCAAGCGCCACTCCTGAGTGAGCGATGGGTCTAAGCTCACTCAAGACCACGCCCTATATAATTATTCTTAGTTGCTTATTTCTATTAAGTTTTTCTTGTATCACGTAACTATGATTTATTTAAAGATTCTCTTGTATTTCTTAAAAATTGTTTTTCCATATAATTATTATTATTATTATGAATTTTCAGACTTACATGTATTTCAAGCAACAAAAAAATGTATGGGACGTATAGGATTGCACTAACCTCTCCACATCCTACAATAAAAAATATTATTATAATTAAAATTGTCAATATATTACGGGTCATAGAATATGACAAGATACCGTTTTTACCATAGACATATGAATATTAGTAGACCTGCCCTAAGTGATTAAAAGCGTATTATCCCCACTCCCCATACCGGTTCCATTGGAGCCGGCTGTGCTCGCGTATGGCCTCAAGTGAAATTTGAAAACGTGACGTCATCATTCTTGTGCGAACTATGGTCGAGGCATCATCGGTTCATTTTACGAAATAACACGGCAGAATGTTGACTTGTGCTATGAAAACTTGTAAAAATAGATGTGAAAAAGAGAATAAACCCAATTGTCGTATTACATTCCATATATAAGCATTATTTTACTTTATTTTAAGCATATTCACATCGTATAATATAGATCAGTTGTTACTATCACATCGAGAAACGTCTGGACGCGAAACACAATGCTGGTTGGTTGCTGGGAAGTAAATTATGAACATTTATAAAAGTGTCTTAACTAAATACTTAAACGAAATATTCGACTCTGAAAATGGAACCGAATTTTTTTGCCGAATTTGGACTTCGCAAATTTGTTCATAACGTGGCGAGTAATTTGCGCTCCCATGTAAAAATGTCTATTCATTCAAAAGCAGATTTTACTTTTAAGAAGTAAATGGTGATATTATAATGCGAGATGCCTATTTACTGTCAGATTGATTTATTGACGAATCACAGTCAGCTTCACTCCCTTCGTTCTTCAACAGTTGATTTTACCCCTCGCCATTATCTTCTCGTCTATTAATTACTATGTCTGTGGTTTTTACAGACTTTTAATTGCCCAACAACAACAAAAAAGTGGTAACTACTAGTATTTATCGTACAAAAAAACCTTTTCGAACCTGACAGATCTAATAAAAATGTAACCTTTAAGCTCTTTAAATATATTTTTTTAAAGTATAAAGCCCCTTTTAGGGACTTTTACATTTAAATAGTAAAAATTATACAGTATTATAACTGCCTTGCCCTGTTTTGTTTGGTGATAAATTGAAGATTTTACCATGATATCTATTAATGTTCTGGAAAATGAAGAATAAATATGGTAGCTATTCCTTGAATTTCTACACTGAAATAATTCTTCTAGTGTACGTAGAAGAATCCTAAAGTGAAATTTTCATAGAATTCGTCTGCCGAAAGTTTGAGAAACGCTGCCCTAATGTATAGCTATTGATTTTCCAGGGCACATCGTGAACATTATGTAGATAGAATTACCCGCACCGCATACGGCTGTTCGCAGTTAATAGATGATCTAGGTATGTGGCATTATACAACCCGAAGCTCGTACCAACTCGTATTGCAGGACTGAAACCTATACCTACTCGTACAAAATGAAATGCGTATCCGAATACGCTTAGCATATATATTAGGTATCCCGCTTTCATCAATCAAAATGAGATACTGCTGAGTAAAAATTGTCTTAAATGCATTTTTCTGGTTAACCAACTCCACCGACTATGTCGATCCAATTTTCAATACGAAAATCTATTTTAAGGATCCGTTACAAGCGTTTAAAATGAAGAAGAAGAATATTAATGAAGGTGGTTTTAAAGGGAGATATTACATATAAATATGAGCGGTTAAGGGAACGAACTAATAAAAAAAGTATTTTATGATACTGAATGGTATTATTAACTTAATGATTGTACGGTTTAGGATTGTTGTAAACGGAAGTGGCGCCATCTGTTATTTTCTAAAAGAACCGTTGAAGTTTTCAAACCGCCGCAACGGGTTTTTATCTGTTGGTATCACAATTACTATTATTTTTAAATGGTTTTAATTAATATGCATAAGCGTCTTGTGTACTTTTAATAAAACACTTTTTTTAAATAGAGAAAATATCTAGACATATGAGTCAAATAGCGTTTAAAGATAAAAAATTTCACGCGTATAGTATGTTAAATAACAGAACAAGATGGTATTTTAAAAATGATTTTGGAGCAAATTGTGGGATTATTTCTATTCATATTCGTATGATTACTTTTTCAACTGATGGGCTCAATATTCATCTTTACAAATTTGCCCTAATGATAGACACTATAATGCTGTCCAAAACGCCAGCTAAATGAGGTAGTGCAAAACGGCTTAGTACCCCAAAAATATATCACCATAAAATTTATTTTTTTTGCGATTTTTTCAGAAATCATTCTTTGAATATGAGCCGAAACTTGAATGTTAAAAGCATACTACAGTGAACTTTACATAATATTTCACATTTTGGGCAGATTTTGTTTAGTTTATTTGTCCTTTTTTCGAGGGAAAAAAAGTTACACTTAAGGAATACATGAGTCAAATCTGACCCTAGAGAGGATGTGCCTCCAAAAATAACAGTTGATACTGGACGCGCGTGCACCTACACTGCACTGTTCACTGGCATTACTTGCGACTAAAAATGTTGTAACCCATGTACAGGGTTTTCCAATAAGAGGTGTTATTTTGAATAGCCTGCTATTTCGGTAGATATTCATTTTGAAGCTGTTATTTTTTGACATTTTTAAGTAAAAACTACGCCCATTAATAACAATGGAACGATACACGCTTCAACAACGCATTGAAATTATTAAAATTCACTTGAGTGAATCAAATTCAAATCATCTTGAGTGACGAGGCCCATTTCCACCACGGTGGCTTCGTCAACAAGCAAAATTGTCGCATCTGGGACTCGGAAAACCCAAGAGTTATTGTTGAAAAGCCTCTATATCCTCAACGTGTGACTGTTTGGTGCGGTTTATGGTCCGGCGGAGTCATTGGACCTTACTTTTTTGGAAATGAGGCTGGAGCAACAGTTACGGTGAATGGTTTGCGCTATCGAGAGATGATTAATGATTTTTTATGGTCGGAATTGGATCGTATTGATCTGGACAACGTTTACTTTCAACAAGACGGCGTTACGTGCCACACAAGCAACGAAACCATTGATCTTTTACGATTGAATATTAAAATAATTCCTCTTATTGGAAAACCCTGTAGTTAAGTGATAAATATTTTAAGCCTTGATACTGGAATTAAATCAATATGAAGCCTTAATAATTGTGGCATAGCATTGAAATAATAAAATCCACCGACAAAAAGCGAATTTAATGACGCAATTACTAGTTGAAAAGGTTTTTTTTTTGCAAATTTCCTTTCACACTACAGCTTAAACTTTTGTGAAAGCGTCATGGTTATTACGGTTGGACGAAATGTTAAATCATTGTGAGTCTAGGGTAATTCCACAATAAAATTACCTTGTATTTGGTTAACAATCGATGTTTCATGTAGCACTCTAACCAGTGTACAGGAAATTATTAACTTCCCTGACATCCTTTGAGGAAATGTGCCATTTTCCAGGTCGACCTGAAAGTTACTTTTAGAAATTCTGTTAAAACTTTTAGAGTTGGGGAATATTCCATTATACAAACAGTAATTGATTAACATCTAACTAGTCCAAACGTGGCTATGAATTATTATAATGAAATGCTTTCTGAGTAATGAATAAGGTAATTATTTTGTAACTTTGCGCAACCTCAATCAAAATGACAGATGACAGACATACGATTCACGTGTAGCCTTTTTGGTGACGACAATGAATAGACAGGCTTTACCGTATCTATAAAAATAATCATACCACTATCAGCATTAATTAAAGATGAAAAAATCTGGGACAATTGAATGAGTAGGTTATAATAACAATAAATTGAATTTTAACACCGCACAAGACGGTCTCCGTGGACGAGGGGTAAGGTTCTGGACTACGAAACCGGAGGTCGCGTAATATTTTTCAAAATTAATTTAATCATAAACGCCTTATTTAACCCTTCAGGCCTCTGACATATTGTTCGTTAGAAATATTCTCAATAAAATCCAAATAATGGAGTATTTCTACATAATATCTAAAAACTAAACAGTTCTGAAAAGTGATGAAATACATTTTAAAATTTTATTAATGGAAATAAACAAAAAAGTTTTAAAAATGGCTCGTCTTACGTTTTTTATTAATATAAACAAAGATAAAAAGTCTTAACAATGGCTCGTCTTACGTTTTTTATTAATATAAATAAAGATAAAAAGTCTTAACAATGGCTCGTCTTACGTTTTTTATTAATATAAATAAAGATAAAAAGTCTTAACAATGGCTCGTCTTACGTTTTTTATTAATATAAATAAAGATAAAAAGTCTTAACAATGGCTCGCCTTACGTTTTTTATTAATATAAATAAAGATAAAAAGTCTTAACAATGGCTCGTCTTACGTTTTTTATTAATATAAATAAAGATAAAAAGTCTTAACAATGGCTCGTCTTACGTTTTTTGTCTAAAAACTGAACTAAAATTTGTAAAAACAAAAAAAAAACATTGTAATATACAAATGTTTTTTAACATTCCCACGTCACTTTTTCTCATTTCATATAAAAATTCACAAAATTTCATAAATTTTTTCAAATTACGGTCGGAACCTTTGATTTGATAGAGGTGTACATTCTAATTATTCTGTGGTTAACTTCTATATTGGAATATAAAGCTTGGTCTTTTCTCTTTCTAACACCGTTTAGTTCATATTTCTTACTATGACGGTAAGGGAGACAACGATATGAGTTGTTCACAAAAGCGAACAAATCGAGTCTACGCATATTAGCTTTTTGTTCCCAAAACCGAACAAATTAACCCGAGAAGTTAAGGATTTTACTTATGAATAGTAAGAAACTGTTTTTTTTTTTATTTTATTTTCTTTTTATACATAATTGAACTGCCTCAAAAACAACCTTTTGTATTTATTAGTGATAAATTAAAGATGTGCACTGACTCGGGAAAATTGCTTATTCTAGACATTATTTAATATGCTAGATAAATATTTTTTACTAAAATAATAAGATAGAGATACTCTAAGTATCGCCATGATGAAAGATCACCATTCAGAATTGAAACTATGCTTGAAATGGCTTTAGCCGTGTTTGGTGACTAAATCTGAATAGCCAGGAGGCTTCCCCAGCCTTCAGCTTAATAATATACCCAAAATAAGGATTCCAAGTCTTATTAGCTCCAGACAGCCTGCGTAGGTCACGGATTCAAATCCCAGCGTGCGCAAGTAAATTTAATTTAATAATTTAAGGTATCACCTTGGAGTAAGACCACCATTCAGAATTGGCGTTAGCCATGTATGATGAGCAGATTTGAATTTGCAGGTATTTCCCCACCTTCCTCTTCCTCGTCTCCTTCCGCTCCGCACTACCTTCATCCTCAAAACAATACCCCAATTGGGGATGGCATATGGCTTGGAGCTAGTGGGACTATGACTCCTCCGATTGAGGTATATTGTAAAACAGAAGAGAGTGAGGAGTGGAAGGCAATGAGGACAGATGAAGGTTAGGAAGAGTCTGCCTGCTCTGATCTGGTCCCGAAATATTTCGATTCTCAACGGTGGTCCTTCGTCAGGACGATCTTGAGAATATCTATAAAGATGTCGTCTAGAAGACAGGTACCTACATTTCAGTGACGGATCGTGAATTTTTAGTGATTAAGAGTGGTAAGATTAAAAAATGCGACATTATTGATATTGTCATATATGAAAATATTTGAATTTTTTCAATTTTTTAATGAAGATTTTCAGGATTATTTCAGTTGAGGGAAGCAGAGCATTCCTAAACTGAATTTTTTTTTATTTTGAAATAGTAAATATTTTCAGCTACAACATTAATAAGGCGATGCCAAAGATATTAGAAGAACGAGATGTGCTACCAGCAGTTCATACTGTGTGGAATTGCTTTGCCGAGTGTCGCCGGTTTTGTTCACCAATACTACTGCACACCTTCGCTTACGCTAAGCCATCGCTAAGGTATCCGCACTAATACATAGAACAGATTTCTGTGCGTACACGTCCCGATACCGTTCAAAGTACCCTAATTAGTTAGTACTCCGCCTACGGTCCGGCGGACAACATAGCATATCTCGTTCTTCTAATATCTTTGGGCGATGCACACCACGTCGTGTAACATTTGGAATCGGGCTAGCAATAACACTCCTTATGTAGGTGGCGATATAATTAATATATTTTTTTTAAGAACTTGATTTGCCACATTATACAATAAAACCACAACCGAAAGTCGGTTCGTAACTAGAAGATTTTGAACTTTGAAGGCAGTTTTTAAAGACTTGATACTTCTTGGCTTTAAAAAGACTGATCGAAAAAATCCTGCATTATTTCAAAGGCCAAGAAGTGTTCTATTCGCATTATTTAATTAAAGCATTTAAAATATTTCAAAGCAATAATTAAAACAAAAATACGCATGATTCAGCATTACTTATGTCGTTCTTTTCAATTTATTTACTGTTTTAGCTCACTAAAAAAATATATAAATAAAAAAATATTTTGGTTTTGACCTCCTCCACACTTATATAATCTAAAACATTGTTTATAGAAACACAATATAGCCATCAGAAAGGTATCTATTCACTGTTCAACTTATGTTATTGTTACACGACGGCAGAACAATAAGCTAACAGCTGTTGACATAGCACAACTAACTGAGCCTACCATAAGACATAACATAACTTGGCTACAAGTTCTAGCCGTCGCTTTGTGTAATTAAGGCTGTAAAGCTGTACCTAATATGTATGTAGGTATTAGTCAGGAATTCCTGGTTTGCCCCCGTTGACTGTAACATAACCTCGTGATATCAGATTGGGAAGTTTTGTTTTACTGATATTGTAATCACTGAAGATCATTAATTAAATATAATAAACTAGCTAAAGTCCCGGCGTTGCCCGGGCTATACGCAGAGTTGTTATAAACCAGATGTAAACAGTATTTTTACCTCTCGTTTTGAACTTCAAGTGTGCAAAATTTCACAAAAAAAATTGATTTAAGGGGTGAAAAGGGGGACGGGGGTGATTCGAACTTCATTTTATTTTGAAGGTGAAATGTGAAATTTCAGAGGATAGGTGGGAACTGGAGTGGCAATCGGCCGACGTGATAAATGCCCTTCTCGTGCACGATCCCACTGGGAGACAGCCTGGTTTCTCACTGCATCGAAAAACTGTGGTCCGTCATCAGTAGGATAAGATCCTCAAGCAGCCGCTGTGCCCAAGTGATGCATAGGTGGGGCTTTAAAAATTCGGCTGAATGCGGTGCGTTGCAGACCGCCGAACATTTGGTGAAAGAACGCCCGCTGCATTCACTCCCCAGCGGGATTGGTGAGGTCTACAAGGCGACGCCTGAGGCCCTTGACTGGCTCACTGACCTAGACGTTCCCATCTGACCCCCCAGCAGCTGGTCCAGTTTCTTCACCATCTAGGATTCTTGCTGAAGAGTCTCCATCCTCTATCTTCGCCGAACGTCACAGCGGTGCTGCCAAGGTCTGTTATCTATGAGAGGATATTGTGCCAGCGATCTATTAGCAGCAGACACATACCTGGACGGATGACGAACCTCGTGCTGGCACTGTTGGTGGGCGCGGTGCACTCTCTCGCTGCAGCAGCTGGTCCAGTTTCCTCACCACCTAGGATTCTTGCTGCAGAGTCTCCATCTTCTATCTTCGTATCACCTGTTCCTGTACTTCATCACCTGTTCATGTACTTCATTTTATTTAACTTATCTTCACTTTCTTTTGTAATATTTATATTTTGCAATACCTGCATCAACTGTAAAGCGCCCCTGAAGGGATATCTCACAAAAGCGGCGCTATAGAAATTATCCAATAAATAAATAAATACGAAAGAAGAAGAAAAATAAGTAGATCCCTCCACGTGTTTAATTCTCGCAGGGAGTGGTAAACAACATCTAGAAATAAATTTGCAAAAAAATACAGTTAATCAAGGCCATCACAATAAATACATTATTAACAATTGCGTATTCAGGATTACTGGGCACTCAGTACCAGTATCAGTACTGTGTGGCCAGGGGCGGTGATATAGTACCACATTGTATCAGGGCGTACATAACGGGTGGCCCAACAACTCGGCGGAATATTTCTGGGGATGACCCTTTTTGGCTTTTTTGCACTAATTTCCGTCCCGGCTTTAACTGCGGATCCGGAATGACTTATTTTACATATATGTATATTCGCCCTGGGTCAGTTTTATACGCATCACGACTGTAATAAATTCTACCAGTGGAGTAGCGTAAATTTAGTAATTTATTTTCTTCAAAAGTATTTTACTCAAGTTTTACGTTTATTCGGTTTTACGACAGAAAACTGAATGATGAGGGTTTTTGGCGACATCCGTGGCAAAACTGTAAACTCTTTGTCTCGGGATCAAACGGAAACCCGGTGACCGTATGCGAATCTTATCTTATTGACATGGCGTGTTTTCAACACATAATTTAAGTAAAATAATGTAATATTTGATTTTATGCAACTTGATCCCCGACAGATGATCCTTGAGGTATGTATATAGTATTTAATTATAAGCAACACTTATGCGTCTGAAATAATCACACAAATTGAGAAAGAATAAACGATTTTTTTTTTCAAAATATTTATTTTTTATAATAATGATTTTTTATGCTATGCATATAAACCTTGTCTTATGGACATTAGTTTTTTTTAAATAATAATATTTGACAATTCAATATATTTCGACGCCATTTAGTGGGAAATTTAGCACTTATAAAGCCTTTCCCACAACATTTAAGTTGATTGTTTGCAAGTAGAAAAAAATGTAATAAGCAATATTTTTTTAATGAAAAATAGCTGTACATATTGAAATATTTAGCGGGTTTGGAAAAGGCTGACGTATCTTAATGGTCAGAGCAGCTGACCAGCAATCAGCAAAAAGGAGATTTTTTCAATTTGTATGGGTATTGCTTATAATATTTTTTTATCCTTTGTGTTATGCATAAAAATCCTGTCTTATAAACATTAGTTTATCATTACAAATAATAACATAGTATTTTCAATGCACAAATAAGCATGTCGTCTTTGTTTTTCGGTGGTATATCCTTTCAGCATACTCCTTTGTTACTCCTAGTTATAAACCACTAGTCATAAGTCTTAGTTGTATGTCTCTAGCTATTAATCTTAATTATAAGCCACCAGTAATAAATCGTAGTTATTGTCTATGAGGTAGGGAATATATTACATTATAAATTATGTACGTTGTTACAACCTTTTGAGGTTGTTTTCTCAAGAAAACGGCGCTACAGAAATGCTCCAATCATTATAATTACTATAGCATTATTGGTTGTTGGCAAAAATATTTGTTCAGCGGATTTCCAGTCAAGACGCTTGCTGATGCAGATGTATGTAGGTATAATGACTTTTGTTATACGGCCGTATATCCTCTCTGTGACCGTTAAAAGAGACGAAATACAATATAGATAATCATTTTGGGGATCAAATATCCAAGGGATCAGAAGAGGTATCAACTGGCAGAGTTGTCCGGGGAACTGTCCGGGGGATCAACTGACCGGGGTATCAACGGTCGGGAGGTCAACGTCCCGTTCCAAAGCGGTAGTCATTGTTCTATTCGCCTTGGTGAAAGGCTTTCATAGCATTTAATAACAGATAGCATTTCAACACGGCTTTAGCCATGTTAAGTAAAAGATATGAATTAGACGGGTAGGTACTTTCTGACTCCAAACTTCCTCTTTCTCGTCACTTCCTTAAGCCAAATAATAAACCCCAAATAAATTAGGGATGCCTCAATCCCACTGGATCCGGGCAGATGGGGCTCTTGTGCGGTAATCATAAGCCCTATTTGGCCTCCCCTGGCGATGCAGCGCCTCACAGATGTTCACCGAAGGAAGGGTGCATGGGTTCGCTGCTTTGATGCGCCACAGAATAGCCGGAACGAGTCAGCGCTACCAGAGATCAGACAACACTCTTGTCCAGGCCGTTGCCCAGTGGCAGGGAGCGCCTCTACACCAGAGATGGAGAATTTCACTCAAGCCACCATAAAGTCCTAATGTGCTCATCAATGTATTCATTTTTTATTTATTATTTTTATTTTTATTTATTTCTTTATTCATTTTCTTTTTTATGTATTAACTTAAATGTAAACTTTTATGGCAGGCAGAGCATTGCACACACCGCTCTGTCCAGCTGAAATAAACATTATTATTATAAAAGAGGGTGTTTAGTATTGACACAGTTTTGGATAATACTTACCATTTTTCCCATCATATACTGTCATACCTATTATCCATTTCCCTCCTTAAAAACAGCCTTACCCACACTTGGAAAGAATAAGATGATTTGTTGCTTTGTAAATTGTCGCAAGTGCAACATTCGAATTCGTGTCGTGTAGCAAGAAGGTGCAATCGTCGTGTCCTTGTCGTATTATTCACATGCTTTGTGCTTTGTTTGCAAATATCAAAATCATATTAAAGATTATCTCGTTTTGGAGGAAATTTCATCCCGTGAACAGTGCAAGTTCGTCGAGAGCCCTATTGCCGGGATTCTTGAGAATTCAAGGTAGGCTGTTCCTTCAGTCCACTTTTTCCGTGATTTTTCAAAACCAATTGAATGAGCTATACATTCTTATAGCAAACGAAAAACAGTGAAGTGATAGTATGATACCTTTGTCTAATTAATTATGTTTTTAATTTCGTTTAAAGTAGTAAAAACGGTTTACGGCAATAAACATCGGTAAGCACCTTTAAAACTTTGTTTGAGTTCAAAATTCTAGTATTTAAAATTGCATACGTGGATTTGCAAAACTAAAATCTGGTCTTTCGAGTCTTTCGTCTGCTTTTAAGAACAGTATCTTGATATAGTTCTAAAACAGCGAATCTATCTGGTATCGAATGTAATATAAACATATTTTCCGAGCAATCTGCATTCTGACACTTCTCATATGTGACGCGCATTGTAAAAAGGCAGAGGCTTTAGGGCTTAAATTTGTTTTTATTATAGGTACTTACTTTGTTAATTCGATGGAATTCCACCAATTATTAACAATTGATAAAATAGACATACAAACTTTGGTGAAGTTAGTAATAAAAAATATTTAATAAAATGTTCTAACATGACTACTGCCTGCGTATAATATTCAATAATTATTTTTCCACATTTAATTCGCAACATTCAGCGAATAAAATGACCTATAAAAGAATTTTATTTCGTTATTGCCCTGACCGGGAGGAAAATATGGCTGGGTATTAAAATATATTGCCTTTTTTGGTTTTATAGCTTCGCTCTGGCCACTGCTGAACGCGGACCGTAAGTTTTAAGTCTCTGCAACATAATATGAGATTGCTAGCAGTAATGAACGTATGTATAAAAGGTATGGAAGAGATATTCGTATATGAAAGAGACAGCGTGATTAGGCCGAATAGTGTAAATGGGTAGTAACACGTACCAGTAGTGCGATAGTAAAGTGCAAACATTGTACCTGCACTCCAGCATTATATTATTGTTATTATACACAGAAAAACCAGTCCATTACAATGTGATTCGATCAAAAGTCGCCACAAATTGGTGCAGTCGATAAATGTAGATACATCATTTACCAACGAACCAAAACCCCATTTCTGCAGCGACCATTGGCACACACTTTTTATTTCACACACCGTCTCATACATACCTACTTTTCTGATAGTCTTGACATGATTCTACTCGAGTATGTGATTCACTTGATCATGCCATATTATCTTCCTAAATGCTGTGTTATTACATTTCTTATTTTATATTCTATATATTCTTTACGTTCATTTCTTACTTTCTTGATGTATCCGAAACTGCATACGAATTACCAGCTTCAGATAAACTTGAAATGGACTATAAACAATAACGAAATGAAATGGTGTTTGATGGAATTGAGTGAAAGTATATGAAGGATAGAAAAAGACATGGAAGGAAAAAGGATGAACAATCACTTACCATTGCGAAAGAGAATACACCGTTACCACCGTGACACCTCGAAATAATTATCGCTAAAACGAAGGAATAAGGTCTAAAATTTTGAAATATCCAACAATTTGTTTCCATGACAGTCCATAACATCTTCCTTCTTGGTTTAAAACAAAACAAAAAACACTTAAACTTAATTTTCTTGCAAATGTTTCAAATTTTTAACAGTTTTCCAGCTAGTTCCAGGGGGAGCTGTACCGGGAAGCTGCATCGGGCGAGAACAGTTTTCTCATACTCTCATACGTTCTGAGCTCGCGGCTGCCGTTCAATTGAGCCGTCGTTCAATTGAGTCGATTCTTTGAGCCGTACGAAAATATAAAGCTGGTACCGTTGGCTCCCGCTCTGAATAAAATGAGTCGCGACCCATCGTTATAACGAAAGCAATATATTTTTTTGCTGTAAAGTTCTTCAACGAATGGCCAAACATGTAGAAATCGTACCAAATATTATGACAACCTACCCGGCCGAATGATTAAAATCCTCAGCACCGGGTCTATAGATCGTGTGTTCGAAACCCGCTGTGGGCAAATAGATCTGTTTTTTGTTGATTGTTTTTGGGGTGTTATGCCGTGTTGCGCTAACTCTTTTAGCCGACGTTTCGGACAGCGTTGCAGTGTCCATCATCAGGGCAGATCCGTTAGATCCGAAGATGTGTAAATTTTGATTGTCGAGTTTGTGCTTATTTGTTTGTGGCCTGGGCCCGTCCAAGTGCGAAATGCCAACGTGACGTGAAGTGGCGACATCTTGTGGCGAATTCTGAAAGCACAGTATTTATGTTGGCCGTGAGAATCTTAAAACTTACCCAAATAGATCTGTTGTTTGTATTATTTTATATCTAAGTAAAGTGATATAATTGTGGCGCATTGTGGAAGCGAAATAGTGCTTGAAATGACTCTAGCCGCAGTTAGCAACGAGATCAAAATATCCAGGTACTTCCCAACCTTTCTCTTTCCAACTAGGGATGCCACTGGCTCCAGGAAGTATCTACCCTCGTCCAATATTCATATTAAAAAAACACGAAGAAAATGAAAATATACTGGCAAGATAAATGATATTCCAGAGGAATATTGGTGGTAGACGCAATGGAGGAAGACAGGGCCTCTCGTGATTAGTAAACCTTTGTAACTGGTACCGATGTAATTCGACTAAATCGTTCTGGACTGCAGTTAGTGGGCTAAATATGGCTCCGATGATAGCCAACCTCCAATAAGAGAGGGCACTAGAAGAAGACGATTGACTGAAAGTACATAGTTGTTATTTTTAATGGAACCTTCAAAAGATTTTTTTCGAACAAAAGCGACATTTTTATACAAAATTTTAAAACTGCATCAGAAAGGTTGGTTTGATTTTAGCGAGAAAGACAAATTTGTAAAAAGAATGAAAAACTTTGAAAATTATAACACATTGATAAAAGCCATTTAGAAATGAATCATTTTGAAATATCAATTAAAAACTAAATTGATTCAATCAAAACTTTGCTGAAATCTTTCCTAGAAATTGAATTAAACTTTGTGATATCTTTCTCGCAGCGAAGGCGATAAGAAAGGCATTCCGAATTTGAAAAGAGATAGCTATTTCAATTAGTCGAAATTTTCACAGAAGTTTCAGGAAATTAGTTCTTCTTATAACGGCATAAAATATAATTATTTTTCAAATTTTCAATTACAAATAAATTTCTATTTAAACTTTTTCTTCTCATAATATGTAATTTATACATTATTTTTCTTTCCTACGTATTTTTTACGTGAATACAGAACAAGAGACCCAACAGTGGGACTATGGCTTCTCCAATTGTCCAATCCATGGTAAGGCTTAAGTAGAGAGAGGGAGAAAATGGAAAAGAGGATAGGCGTAAGAACCTGTCTATTCAGATCTGGTCACGATCACTGTTTCAATTCTGAATGGTGGTTTTTCACGACTGCAAAGCTGAAAGTATCTGCTTCTGGAATATGATTTGTACACGGAGAAAATGAGTATTGCTGACTTATTAAAATTATATTAAAAAGGTGATATCGAGCCATTTCCTAATAAACTATTAGTACTTTCATAATATGTCGCTACAAGTGTTCATGCAGCTGCGTTAATCCTGTTATTATATAATAACGAAATGTGAACATATTAGAATTTTTATGAACACGTATTCCGACATCGCCATAAAACATTCGTGTTTTATTGATAGTTTATTATGTAATCTGTCAAATCATTCGTTAAAGGCCTGCAGTCCCGTTTTTAACTAAAATACGAATAATTTGGTAATATTTTAGATCAGTTAGTTTCTCCGTGTAATATTAAAAGTTAATTTTTAATCAATCTGCAATGACAATTATGAAGTCATTTTAGTAAAATTGAAAATTGTAAAAATTGAGAATCAACTTTTTTCAATCCGATGATAAAATCGTTTTTCTTTAAATAATAACGTTAATTATTTGCGAAGACTAATATTGCAAAAGTATTAAATATTTATAATTGAAACTCCAGAGCTCATGATGAAAATAATATTGCAACAGAATATTCTTCTTCTGTCGGAGGTTGTCATAAAATTGTTGCTATGAAAAACGAAAATTTCAAACAGAAAAATCATATCTTTGACTTCAATCTTTCAATGATTTTTCTGTTTCAAATTTTCGTTTTAGAATCGCTAATATTGTCTTCAATAATTAAGTAAATGTTTGATTATCATCCTTTTTTAAAAACAGATAGAGATAATGATATCTCCAATGGGATTTTCCATGCTGAGGATTTACTTTAAATGCTAAAATGAAAATACTTTAAATAAAATGTAAATGTAGTGATGTTTTCTTATTACATGGTCTTTTTAGTGCAGCTTTCGAGTGGGAGGTTTCGATTTCAATCTGTATTTGGTGTAAGTATATTTTCTACTTCTGATCTATGTTTTGAATACAGATTTTTATTTGAGATTTAAATCTTATAATGTTGTTGTGATTTTTGAATGAGAGTGGGATTTTGTTGCAGAGTTTAGTACTATAGTACCTATAAGAAGCTCTTTTTGTTGCAGAGTTTAGTACTATAGTACCTATAAGAAGCTCTTTTTGTTGCAGAGTTTAGTACTATAGTACCTATAAGAAGCTCTTTTTGTTGCAGAGTTTAGTACTATAGTACCTATAAGAAGCTCTTTTTGCCCAAATGTTGTAATTGTAGTTGCTTGTTGATTATGTTTTTTACCCTTAGAACTAATTATGTATGTAAGTTGTTATTTCTCGTGTTTTGTAAATACTAAAAAAAGGAGTATTGTTCTAAAATAGAGTTGTTTAATTGATACGATGTCAAGATCGATGAAGATTTCATCAATGCTAGTTTATAATTTATAAGCGAAAACTTTTATAGTTTACGAAACTAAACAAAATGTGAAACTAGATAACACTTTGCGTATTTGAAAGCGACCATCACAAATAGATTCTTTATATTCAAAAATAATCAATCGCCCTAAGTTCCTCGAAAAAATTGAAAAACTTTTGAAGTGCTCTGCTGACGATTCAACGTGGGTTTTGGGTATGTATTATATAACTGCAGAGGGTACAGAACGAAGAAAAAATTAGAAATAATGGTAAAAGTTTGAAGATGTTTCAAGTAATCTATATTATATCACCTTTCAGACAAAACATAATATATCCTTATTCCCTAACTTAGCGGTATAGTATGTACATAATTAATTAATGTGATCTATTTCCTAATGATTTCTCAAATTTTTCATCTTCTTATAATTCTCTAACTTTTCCATCCTCTTCTTGCAACCCAAACTAGCCATACATCATTTTTATTATTTCTCTATTTTATATTATAGTAATGTATAGATTCTATGTACGCAAAATGTAAAATTCACCCGCCATAACACACGGTCATCCCTAGCATGGAGGGTGAAATATCACAAATAACCACATGTACTCTCTAAAGTATGTATCAATAAAATAAATAAATAAAATCACGATGGCAAAACATTTAGATACAATAAACAATGTTGTGATGCGATGAAAATTTTATTTGTATAACTTTTGGTTGAAAACATACTAGAGAATATAGTATATATTAACAGTTTCAAGCTTGTCACAGGGGCATTTTTGTCAAAGTTTGAATTTTCATGTTTTATGCATTCCATTTCGTTACTTTTAGGTTCCCAAAACTAAATCATTTTGAAGTGAAAATCTCAAATTCAAAATTCGTAAATATAATTAAAAAAATTACGGAATATTAGAGATGTATGAAGGGAGACTAGAGATAGGTGGTTAGAGTGTAGAATGTATGGGTGTTTTGATTTTTTGTATGAAGAATTTCAGGAAAAAAAATTGAGAACTGAAATTTCCTGAAAATCTTCATACAAAAATCGTAATTTCGAAAAAAAATTAATAATCGTTTTCAGCTACAACAACATCAATAATACCATTTTTGAAATATTAGCACTCTAGTAAATTCAAAAGTTACGAGCCGCCACTGCTCAAATACCTACCTACATTACAACCCATATAATATTTTATGTAACATTATTTGTCTACAAAAAATACAGCATTTTGAAATATTATGAAATAATCCTCGATAGATATTTTTCCATTTAGTTTGTGTAATCGTTTCCCCTGAGAGCAGATCGCGAAACTTTAATCTTTTTACTTGGGGAAAATTGATCGGTTAAGTCGTCCTTGCTCCGGAAGCGGGCGCACAATGGCGGCGGCCATATCCTTTTTGTGGCGATTAGGCGGAAACACCCGGACTAAAGCGCCATCTATTATTTCATTCGAAATTTTTGCAGGTACCTACTTATTCAACAAAGACGCGGATAAGTTTGGTAGAAAGGAAAAAATGTCGATAAAAGCATTAATTAATTGTAAACGTAGAAACTTTTCTCTTGTTTTGTACATTTAGGTATGAAATAGAATACCGGGAGGATAGAACAATCCCATACATCATACAGGGTTTTCCAATAAGAGGTGTTATTTTGATATTTTTTCCCGTAAAAGATCAATGGTTTCGTTGCTTGTGTGGCACGTAGCCCCGTCTTGTTGAAAGTAAACATTGTCCAGATCAATACCATTCAATTCCGGCCATAAAAAATCATTAATCATCTCTCGATAGCGCAATCCATTCACTGTAACTGTTGCTCCAGCCTTATTTTCGAAAAAGTAAGGTCCAATGACTCCGCCGGACCATAAACCGCACCAAACATTCACACGTTGAAAATAGAGAAGCTTTTCAACAATAACTCTTGGGTTTTCCGAGCCCCAGATGCGACAATTTTGCTTGTTGACGAAGCCACCGCGGTGGAAATGGGCCTCATCACTCATGATGATTTGCATTTGATTCACTAAAGTGAATTTTAATAATTTCAATGCTTTGTTGAAGCGTGTATCGTTCCATTTTTATTAATGGTGTAGTTTCTACTTGTCAAATGTCAAAAAATGACAGCTTCAAAAGTAACATCTACCGAAATAGCGGGCTATTCAAAATAACACCTCTTATTAAAAAACCTTATATATAAAAAGTGTGTATAAGTGTAATATAATAATATATATGTAATAGTGAAAATTTACCTAAGCCCACTACAAGAAAAACTTATTGCTTATTTATTAATAACTAGCTACCCGCCCCGGCTTCGCACGGGTGCAATTTACCAATTCGGTGTCATAAGAATCTGATCGAAAACTAAGGTTGGGTTGTTTTAAGCTTTTACAATTAATTCAAAAAAAATCTTAAACTTATCTTTAATAGGTAGTAAACGGATTATCACAAAAACGCCCATTTGAGACCCGGCATTCTGAGTTTCAATTGACTTATTAAATACACCTCTTGAACACTTAGGACGGGTTGTTTCGGAGAATTTGAACAATTCATCAAATTTTAACGTTCATTTTCGGGTTCTGTGAAAGTCCTATTCAAGTTCTGTTATTATATCGTTGTAAGTTAGTTGCTTGACAAAACTAAAATAAAAACAGAACTTGAAAAAATCTTTCACAGAACTTGAAAATGAACGTTGAAATTTGATGAATTGTTCAAATTTTCCGAAACAACCCGTCCTTAGAATCTTCTCGATTTGTAATTTCATCCAAGTGTAATTCCATCCGTGTGTAATTTTAGCCGTTTGTAATTCCAACCGTGCATAATTTTCTCAACTCTCTTTTTAACCCATCCTTAGACAGGTTATTTATGGAGATAAATATATTTATTTATTTATTTATTTATTTATTTTATTTAAACGCCCATAGGGCTTTTACATACAATGCTATTATGTTTTTTAAATACAATAACAATAAAGAGTTTACATAATATATAAGAATATACAGATTACATAAAATATAAGATTGAACAATGCATAGGTTAACAAAATATAGGTAATATGAAACAAGAGTTTACGAAACGTAGGTAACATGAAATTTAAGTAAATGAAATAAAAATATATGATCTGCCAATATCCTCCAAAACAATTGAATAAAAAAGGATGAAATTGTTGTTCACATTAGCCTATAAACTATGTAACTCTAATTAATAATCTCTATTACGCAAGATTAGGATAAGAAACGATAAAAAGTCTAATAGAAAAACATTTAGTTAAGTATTATAATATTAAACCAAGTATCACAATATTAAGTCAAGTACCACAATATTAAACCAAGTATTATAATATTAAATTAAGTATTACAATATTCAGTCAAGTATTATAATATTAAACAAAGTACCATAATATTAAGTTATATTAAACTAAGTATTATAATATTTATTTATTTAAACGTAATTTGTAGAGTAGTGGAAATAGTTCGCACATACTCCGTTTAATGTTTGCCAAGTTCATATTTGACATACAGATTTAATAATAATGTGTTTATAGGCTGATAGACATTCAGTACCGTTAGTGTTCACGCAATATTTATTCCCTGCACTGTGTAGTCGGTTCATTACTGAATTTATTTCTGCTAAGGTACCTGCAATGTTACAATGGTAAGGTACCTTCTGACGAACCGTTCTACTAGGTACATGAAAGTCGATCAACCTAAGGAGTTCAGGGGAGTCAAACATGTTATTAACAATTTTATAAAGAAAAAAGAGATCAGAACATATTCTTCTTTCTTTTAATGTGGCTTTCTTTTATTACACCGAATTTGAATAATTCATCACATTTCAATGTAAAAATTCTAGTTTTGTTATTACATCATTATGGGCCAGTTGCTTCTAAGAAATGAACTTGAAAGGAACTTTCACAGAAGTTGAAAATTAACTTCTGTGAAATAACTGGCTCTAAGTTTAAAGCTCTTATATTATTATTATTAATTAACGGACTTACGTCCAATATATTACAAAGCGACAAACTAGATTTGGGACAATGTACAATGCAAGAGTAAAGGATGGTATATTAAAGCAGAGACAAACAGGGAAAACATAAGAAAATAGAAATGAAATAGAAGTGTCAAGTTAAGTCAAGACCTTGCTAAAAATAAAGTGATATCCTCTATTGCATAGTGAGCGACAAAAAACATTCTGACTTATACCAAAAAAATCAAGTTCTTGACGTGAGTTGACCATTCTACATATTTTGGACAGTGGTGAATTAAAAGCATAATTATTCGAGTGTTGATTGAGGAAGAGCAGTTCTTTATTTCTGTGCCTTGATGAGATGAGTTCCAGTAATGTAGGTGAGTCAATAAAATGGTTGATAATTTTAAAGAAACAAATGAGATCAGATTTTTTCTGACAGTCTTCTAAAGGAGAAAGGTTTAGAATTTGTTCAATTTCATAATACGAGTAATTGCCTCTTTCTAATCCTAGCCTCCTAGCAATCCCTTTTAGGAACCGATGTTGAACGGACTCAATATAACGAATAAGGATAGTTATAAAAAAAATCACTGCATTTCTTCAAATTCTACTTAACTCAGATGTCAAGAGTTGCTATATTCTAAATAATTATAGTTGGATGCAATATTTCCTCAAAGTCGCTTAAGCTTACCAATTATAATATATATATTTTTTAATATCAACGTGCTCCCTCTAGCATTTATATTTATTTATTATCTCCTTTTAAAACTACCTTATTTCTTCTTATAATACTTCTTCTTCTTGTTGAACGCTTATAATGGAGCCTAAAAGATAAGCCTCATTTATTATCACAATACAGCCATTTCAAGCAACCTTGAATTTCTAATACTTAGCTTAAACAGGGTGATACTGCAAGTAACTTAACGCTGTGATAAAGTTTGAATATTAAATTCAGAGTGACTTTAAACGGCAGCACTTTCCCTAATGTTAAATGTATGGAGGTATGATAATATGGAGGTTGAACTGCTGAAAGTAGAGCTGGGTCGATCGATCATTTTCACTGCCGAATTGATCGGGTCGAGTGTACCCGCTCTTTTTTTTACACCTGAAATGCTATAGAGAAGAGTGATCGATGCGCCGGCTGACCGTAAGCCGAAATTATCCGTCGTACCCGAGACCCGAGTAGATGTTAAAATACCAAAAATGAAAAGTGGTTTTGGTCACGATATACTCGTATAATATTGGTAATATTTCTAAAAATGCAATTTATTGGAAGTGAGCAGGAAGAGATAAAATTGTATGTTGGAAATGGTAACGATGGTATGTCTGGGTTTACATTACCCTTCCCCGTACTTACAGGTACCGCGCAAGGGTCTCAACTGTTCCCAAACGTCTGGTGCCATCTCCGAGAGTATTCCCAAATTGGGTATGTTGTGAAGATAAAAGTAGTAGAGAGGGGAAACAGATGGGGAAAAGGAAGGTGGGAAAGTAGCTGAATATTCAGAACTAGCCACAAACACGGCTAAAACGATTTCGTTTCTGAATGGAGGTCTTTCACCAGGGCCGCAAATATACTACATATTATTTAAAATTAATAAATTAGATATAACATTAATTAATCAAATAAAATCAGGATTTGCACCCGTGACTTGCGGTTTCGTAGCCAAGGATTGTTACCACCACAGGGAGTCCGCACGTTATTCTCTTGTGTGGGCTAATATTCACAAGTTACATAGAGTTATTGACGATATAACAAACAGAAGGAGACACTTAAGACTTAATAATTTAAAAATATATTTTTTTAAAAAGACGCACATTGTCAGTTCTGTTGTTTTTACATAATCTGCTAAATAATAAAATAGATAGTCCCGAATTGCTATCCGTCATTGGTTTAAATGTTCCAACGAGGCATACCAGGCACACTACACATTTTCATATTGAAGCCAAAAATACCAATGAAGCAAACAACTCAGTAATTACTCGTGCAATCACGACATACACCCACTACGAAAAATTATTACATTTGGACATCTTTCATGATTCCTTTCTAACATACAAAACTAACTTATTATATTTCTTAGCGTGACATATTTAAAAAATACTATAAATTAATTTTTCAAAACTTCTATGTATTAACAGTTAACTAAAATTCGTGACCATATTATAATTCTTGATTTCAATTTATTTTTCTCTCCACACACTTTCTCCCTTTTATAACAATCTCAGGCGAAATTACGTAATGATATTTTATGGAGATACGCAATAGGTACTACAACTATGTAATAACGAAAAATATCCTTAACTGCATCTTATTGTACTGTGTATGTGTTAATAAATAAATATATATAATATAAAAGTATAAACACATAATAGTGTTTTATACATTGGAGCAAACATTATTATAAGTTTGAAATAAATGACATTTCGACCTACGAATTTACTAAAACCGTACGTAGTTTTGACTAAAGGCTTCCATTCCCTTTTTCAAATCCGTCATTAAATGCTCCTCAAAAGCCGTCCACAAAAAGTATTATAATTGGAGCGAAATTAATGATACGTCAAGCCTTAAGTAATCCGGCAACAATTACACAACCCCCACCCCTCTATATCCGCGGTTAACAACACTTTTCACGAAAGGATTGTGTTTAAATTAGCCTGGGGCACCGGGAACATGCTTGCAGAGTGATTGTGGAATTTGCGCATTAGTGGCTTAGCCTAAGAAATGACTTCTTAATGTTAAAGAGAGGAAAACGAATTAAATTTTATCATGGCAGAAATTCTCAAACTGTGGTCCGTTGAGTGATAGGTACTCTCAGTATCGCCCTGCTGAAAGATCACCATTCAGAATCGAAAAAATCCCTTGAAATTGTTTAAGATGTGTTTGGTTACAAGATCTGATTAGCCAGGTACTCTCTGTTGTTCCTGGTCACAGCCTGTAGGTTGATGATAGCCAACCACCCTTGGAAATGATACAAAAAGAAAAAATAATTTATGGCAAAGAGAAGTCACCAGAAGAGGAAGATGTAGATATAACAGTTAGTAGCTGAGTGAATATGGGTGTAGGGTTCTCACTCAGGCATCGTCGTTGGATCACTTCCCTCCCAGCTAAGTTCTACATCATTAAGCCCACGCATACCAAATTTCTACCAATTTGTTACAAGTTTGTGTTTACGTTTTTAAGTTCCAAAAAAAAAATATTTTTGAAGATAATGTGATAGTTATTCCGAAACGTTAGTATGTGAAATTGAAAAAAATCGCAAAGTAAGGTTCGAAAATTATTTAAAACAAGTTTTATTGCGTTATTTAATATGTCACAGACATTAAAAAATTCGCAGTGCATCTTTAAATGCAACTAAAGTATTGTTCGAAAATTTTTTCAAACGAGTCGTGTTTTATTAAATATTTTCACCATTTTCGCTTATTCTAACATTCGTATATACATATCGTCGCATTAATTCGTAAACTGCGTAACTCCAAATTTTTCGAAAATACGTTTTTAATGCCATCTGGTGTTAAAATTAGACCCGCATCGACTAGTAAAACTCGAAAATTTAAAAAAAAATTATCCTTTTAGATAAACACAAATTAGAAAACTGCGTAAAATTATGGTGCCATTTTTACTCGCGAATACTTCGTAACTCCTTAATTCAGTATTGGCCGGTGAGCCGTGCACGCTTGTTGTGTTTTTGACTGAGGAAATTTATTTACGGTGTAATAGTTTTACCGTGAAATTAACTGAGATAAGTTGATTAATCAATTTTGAACATTTTATAACCTTAATTTTAATTGTGAAGTCACGAATAGTGTTTTGTATCTGTAGTCTAAACTGACGTCTTCTGCACCGTGTGACGCTCTGCCGTAGCTCTCTTGTTTTATGTGCCTCTGCGGTTTCGTAAATACCTAATAGGTCCTTGTTCTGTGATTATCTCTTCTTCAAGGTCACCATCTCTTTGCAAGTGGATCTCCTCCTGATGCATATCCGGATCCGGTTCTTCACTGTCCTCTTCAAACAAACCCAAAATATTTACGGTGGAACGTGCGGCAATTCCATCTCGTCTCTCCTCAGACACAGTCCGTTCTCTGTCAGGCATCTTCCGCGGGTCAAGCACATGTCTTGGTATGCCATCTACTTCGATGTTGTTGACTGAAGTAAGTCCTGTCACCCTTCCATGCACGATGTGCATCTCCAATCTACTGGTTTAACCGCAAGAAGATCGCCCACTTAGAGCTCAGTCAATACTTCCTCTTCTATATTCACTTGCGCAGAAGGGTGTCTCCACGAGTGTGAAGTGTGAACTATACTAGACAGCGCAATACCTCGATCATCCTGACTTTAAAGGCAAAGATTGTACCGAAACACTGCCTACAGGGGATCGCTTCCACTTCTGGCTGCAGTTCTCTTTATTGTTTGATGATGTCGTTCAACTATACCGTTTCCAGCTGGTCGGTATGCCGCGCAAAATCTTTGACGAACATTCCATCTCTTACACTTATCTGTAACACTGTAGGAACAAAATGCAGTACCATTGTCCATGAGAACTACTTTGGGCGGGCCTCTTTCCCGAAACACTTCTTCCAAATGTCTGATAATCGAAGCTGCATTATCTGACTCGATTTCCCGCCACACGGCAAATCTACTTGGACCGCAATCGATAAATGTGAGTAAACATTTCCTACCGAAATGAGTAACATCAACTGCCAAGCGACTCCAGGTTGTCACAACATTAAGATTACCCGCTTCATGGGATGATGGTGGAGGGTCAATTGTCCTGCATTGTACGCAGGAACGCACGCATCTATCGACGTCCTTTCTTCTCGCCTCGGGATCGACCAGCCGGGCAAGATGAAGCGTTCACTTTACTCCAAAGTGATGCTGAGCATGAAGAGTTTCTACGCTTAAAGCACATGTTTGCTCACCAGTTCCACTTTCAAGTCTCTCCCACCTATCTTCACACTCTGAGGAGTCTCTTTCACAACGTTTCCTGTCATGGCTACTCTTTGTCCGGGTCTTGCAAGCCCTAGTAAGTACATCAGTTTTATTTCTATAGGACAACAAGGGTGATCGACAATGTCAGATCAAATTCTTCTACAATCTCCTTCATCAACTCCAAGCGTCACTTAACGATCATCTCTGACACGACTACTCCCGGTCAGTGTAGATCTCACCCAGCACAAAACCGTCGCCGAATCTGTAATGATCTCCAGAGTTTGAAGATTTCACTTGAGAGTCAGATTTAATCCCTTAAGGAAGGAAAAGTACCAGCATTTACTAGACTTAAAACAGACATTAGAAAAGGATTACCACTCCTTTAACGATAACCTTCCGCATCATTAAAATGCATCTAAATAGACTGCCTCGACATACACATACATTGTTGTGTTTTATTTTGTAAATGTAAAATTCCTATCTCCCAAATTTTCCGCTAGGTTGTTCATAAAACTGTTCGCAGAAAAGTATGTATCTTTCGTAAAATGCGTATCTCCATTCCCGGTTTTTACGTAAACTTCCTAACTCCGATTTGAAATAGAAAGCCTTAACTTACAAAAGTTCAATGATTGAAAATAAATTTCCAAATATATTATATGTTCGAAACATAAATAAAAAGAATAAGCCGTCTTTCATTTTTTTTCACTACGAGGTTTTTTGTGCCTCCTGTAAAATTTTACATTTGGGAGTTACGCATTCTACGAATTAATGCGACGATATCTACCTTTCAAACAATCTTTGAACATTTTACACTTATAATGATTGTAGCAGATAAATATATTGTCAGGTTATTCATAACCCGGGAATGTTTACCTTTAAACAAAATTATTTTTATTTTTTTTTATTCATAAAATATATTTGAATACAGTTTTTTACATGCTTTTCGACTACCACACTAGACACATGTCCTTGTTATGGTAGTCGAAATGTACGTATAATTATATAAATGTAATACATTATTCATTTGTTAATATATTATTTTGTGATATGCAATGTATTTATAAAATAGGTATAGGTTTAACTGAAAATAAGAAAGAGATGAAAATAAAGATAAATTAATTAATTATTTTTAAATTTAATTTTAAACAGAATTGAAATGAAAAAAAAATAATAAAGCGAATGAACTTAATTTAATGATGTCAGGCATTCTTTAAAATAGTTCTTTCCCTTCATAAATAACCAATTCTGAATGTAAGGAATGTGAATCACATACAGGAAAGGAGTTGAAGTAGGTGAATTTTCTAAAAATGAAAATAAAAATATAGTAGGATAACAAATAAAAATAATAGATAATGTTAGGGATAATAGAAATAAAAATAAGAATAATTGCATCAGCGTAATATATAGTTTTTGTTAAAAGTTAATTTAGAGATAAAATTTTTACTCGAGAAGTATGGAAAAATAAGAAAAGTTTTAAGATTTAAGGCATTAATAATAATAATAATAATAATTGGATAATTTGTAGAGCGCCGTTTTTGTGAAAAATCACCTCAAGGGTGCTGTACAATTTATTTCCTAGGATCTACATTTGTTATTTAGACCAACTGTGCCAACACGAGGTTCGTCATCCGTTCAGGTATGTGTCTGCCGCCAATATAGCGCTGACATGTGTCTGCTGCCAATAAAGAGCGCTGACACAACATCCTCACATAGATAACAAACCTTGGCAGCACCGCTGTGACGTTCGACGAAGACAGAAGATGGAGACTCTGCTGCAAGAATCCTAGGTAGCGAAGGAACTGTACCAGCTGCTGCAGCGAGAGAGACTACCCCGTCCACCAACAGTGCCAGCACGAGGTTCGTCATCCGTCTTTATAATATTTCCTTCCCTAAGCCAATAACCAGTTCTGTACTTTAATGGAATAAAGATCTTCAGTTTTCGATGTCTTAATATCAATACTCAGTAAGTTGAACATTTTAGGCGCTATATAAGAGAACTGTCGTTGGGCGAAGGCTGTTTTTGTTGGAGGAATTTTAAATTTTTGGTGTGATGAATAGCGGGTGCAAATATTGTGTTGAGTTTTGAGTGTTAAATCATATTATTTTAAAAAAATATTAGACAGTTTAACAAACGCCGTTAATAAATTCAGCCGCCTGGTTTTTTCACTGTCTAAATATTAAAATTAATCTCTGAATAAATTAATTTTGAACAAACAGCCCGCAGCGTATTTCTGCGGAATATATAAATTAAATGGCCATCCATCCCTCATCCCCTAACACAAAGTTACGCTCTCTTAAAACGTGGATTAAAGTATTTGGGTTTCTATTTACATTAATTTGTGTACGCAGAGTTTTGGGTGATTGTCTGCCATGCGGGCCTGTAACATTATAATGGACCATCTTAGTTTACAAGGTCGTGGATGTAAGATTATGGAAAAGACATTTTGATAGACAAGTCGTGATGTGTTTTGAAATTCTTGCGGGTTTGAAAATCAAACCATCCGATGGACTAACAAGTCTAAATAAATAAACAACTTTTATTTTTTAAATATTGAAGATTTGCGATTTTTAAACGAAAATTTGAA
The DNA here is from genome assembly GCA_026573805.1 of Hesperophylax magnus. NCBI lineage: Eukaryota > Metazoa > Arthropoda > Insecta > Trichoptera > Limnephilidae > Hesperophylax > Hesperophylax magnus. Next base: position 658,042 of record JAIUSX010000100.1, read on the forward strand.
ACAGAAAAGGTGTGCTCACGTCTAGGACTTGAACCCATGTCCTTTGCCTTGCCGGGTAGCTGCTCTACCCACTGCGCTAATCGGACCCTATTTCCTTCAAAAATATTCATCCTAGAGTGAATTTATACTATGTTGTATGGCTGATAAGCCAACACGGGTACTTTGTAATACTTAACTTAGTCAGTAGAATTTTATTGTTATTAACTTTAAACGTACTGCCCAACTATAATTTTAGTTTGAATAACTGTAGTGTTCATTTTTGTAATCATTTTGTAGGTTTGTATTTTCATTACTATATTAAGTTAACATGTTTTTATTTATTTACTACAATTGTTAAGTTGCACATCTTGACACACATATCTCTAGTGATTGTTAAAATGAACAATCTAAATACAAATAAAAATGTTCGTTTGTTCAAAATCTTAAATCTCCGAAAGTTGTTCACCGATTGTTTTGAAATTTAGACACAATGTTGCATTCGAATACGCGTGGGTTTTTATGTACTTACGATTTTTTTTTAAATAGCGCCATCTGTAGGACATTAAAGCTACAGGCGCAAGCCACGGGTGCAGCTAGTTTTCTTTAGTGAAAAAAATAAACGTGAAAGTTGTTAATGTTGACCATCAAGGTTTGGACAGTGCGATCGGTAATGTGAAAGAAAAAATACGTATTTAACCGGTCCCTTGTAGTTCTAGTTACATTTTTTAATCTGCAAGTCAGGACTTCTTCGGCTAATATTTTTGTTTATTGAGGCAATGGTAAAAACGTGTCAAATGCACAGCGGATAAAATACGAACAAAACCTTTAGAAATTGAGAGGCGCGTGTGGCCAAACAATGAGCCACCCTATACATCTATACCCCGAACACGGTCCACCCTGGATGTTGTTATATTATGATTTCTGGAACAGAGGTTGACAAGCTTTGGTGTTTGGAACACCATTGGTGATTTTTCAATAATTTTAATTAAAATTTTTACATTTTATTTTCGTTACCAATCAAAAAGATAAATAAATACAAAAGTTACTTTCTAAAAAAAACAATATAAAGTGTGGCCGTTATATCAAATTATGACTTATATTTATTTATTTGTTTTCAGGAAATCAACAGTTTATACATGTCAAAATAAAATCATTATGGATTTCCTGCTTGTGACAGTACCTCTAATTCTCAACGTAATAAGAGTAAAAAAATATAAATTTGTTTGAAAATCATTTAAAAAAAATCTGTTTGTTTGATATTTAAAACATTAAAAATATCTTCCAGCTGGTAGGTTCTAGGTTCATGTAAGTTGCATTACAATTCTAGGTCACCTTTACTCTTTCCGCGTGCAATACAAGATCCGTATGTACAGTTTTTAAACGTACTGTGGGGTAAATTAAATGGAGTTTACATCTCCCGAAAATAACTACAATATTATTTTTACTACATTCTTGTGAAGCTGGTATCATTGTAAACCTGCGCGCGGTACCTCGCGCGGCAAATAATATCATTCTGTCTCCAGCAGTCTAGCCGTCGGGTTGACCCTAAACCTCCTCTAGCGTACGCGATTTATTTGTTCATAAAATAATTATAAGTGAGTTATGTTAAAATAAAAAAACTAAATTTGAATTATCCAAATTCTCGTTATTTCACACTGAGAGTAATCACGCAACCTCGGATTCTGCGGATTTGGAGAACCGCAGAATCATTAGGCCAACAATCCATTTAAACTGGCAATGATAACCAATCCTTCAAAGTAAAATTAACTTTTATGAAATGAAACGCTCTAACGTTTAATTTTAAATGTGAATACCGCACAAGAGTCCCAACTGTCTGGCGCCAGTAGGACTATAGCATCCCTATTTGGGGTATCTTGTGAGACTGAATGTATTGGGGAGGGAAAGAAGATGGGGAACAGGAACGTGGAGAAGCGCCTGACTCTTCAGATCTGGTCACCCAACAAGACTCATTAATATAATAATCAAGAAGTTATTAAATTAATTAGTAAGTTTCTATTCTGAATAGTGGTCTTACACCAGGGTGATAATTAAAGTATCTCTAGAATACCCTTGAAGGGTAAGAGCCAGAAACTTATAAATAAATAAAATATCTTGAAACTTTTGAGTTCATATTCATGTTTACCTCAAATTGTAGGGAAATTTTTGATAAAATATGATTTATATATGGCGTAAAAAGTATTTTTAAAATAACTTATTTTATTTTCTGTTTTGCAGGTTGAATCCTTGAACATTGATTATTTACTGTCTCTGAACATTTACAGAGTATATTAATTATGTAGTTATATAATCGGAATTGAAAAGTGTGTGTAAATCTGTTAATATTCCAATTAAAAATGTTAGAACAGAATTCATTTTATTATGTAGAGATGCTAAACAACAATTAAAATAACAAATTGCCGACAAGAAATACAAATAAATAATATAACGTAAAAAAAAGAATACAAAATATTTTAAATAATAACAAATTATTATAAACTATAATTAAAATACTCATACAATTTGAAAAAAATCTTCCGAGAAAAAATAATAAATGCCGCCGATGTGTTATTAAAACATAATAATAATATTCGATATTTCAAAATATTTTACCAATAAATGATATACAATATGTATCGACCCCACCTAGTGGGAGATTTAGTATTTAACAATGCCTTTCCTACAAAAATGAAGATGTTTTCATGTAAAACAAAATGCAAAAGCCAATAATTGTTGAATTAAAATACTATTAATTATTTTTAGGGTTTTAAGCCGACGTAGCGCAATGATGGAGTAGCTGACCGGAAATCAGAATATTTTTTGAAGTTGTATGGGTTTTTCAGGCTAATAATTTGTTATCCTTTGCGCTATGCATTAAAATCTGTCTTGTAAACATTAGTTTATCATAAAGAATAATATTAAATTACAACAATTCACATTCAAGTTAAAAGATTGAACTATTTATTCACACGACGTGTCATGTTAGTATATTTCTAATTTGCTTTTTTTTAACCCTTCAGTACTTTCATCACAGTTTGCAATTTTGTCTGTGTAGTTCAAATGCGCTATATATCTACATCTTATTTTTAATTTTCCCTAAAAACAAAAATACTGTTTTAGAAACTAGACACAATTATTTTTCCGGTGAATGCATTTAAAATAAACATTACTATATCTAAATAATAAAATTTAAATATCAAACGTGAAAAATGTTGTAAAAAACGAAAACCCCATTTTTACTTTTAGTCCAACCATAGAAAAGTTGCGAGAACTCGACATTTCGAAAACACGTTCGTTTTGTTTGGGGAATTTGTAAGAAAACTTTACTATTACTTTAATCTCGTTCATATAATAATTTATTTTTTTTAAAAATTAAACCGAATATTACAATAGCGGCGCGAAATTTGTATTTATCATTTTGGCTTTTTTTAGGATTTGATTAATGGATTCCAGTATAAATATTTGAGACAAACTAAAAATAATAATAATTTTTCTTTCTAACACTAAAAAATTTTTGAATTTCCACAAGAGAGAAAAAAAGATATAAAAACTTTTATAAAATATGGACGCCCGGTCATATATGACCCTCATCTTTATTGTGCATATTATTAGATTCAGTTTTTCATAGACCAGATGTTGCACAACCCTGAAATGAACAAATCTCTGAAATAAATCCTAATCTCTGTATTGAGATCACGCCCCCGCAAGGCCGATGCCAAATTGAAAGAACTGGAACGGAGAAATCTCTAGATTTATGGCTTATAGGACTAAAGGTGTTTTCTGGAAATATAACACATAATATGGCTTTGATATTACTTCAATGCGCCAATGCGGGGCTATTAATTGATCGGCTAATATTGCTAACCTTTAATATCTAATGTCCCATCCACACTACACTAAATTACCAATCTTTTCACAATTTGTTTAATGTGGTTTTATACCGCACAAAAAGAGTCTGTATAACCGTCAGTGGCCAGTGAGACTATGGCATCCTCAATAAATTGGGGTATGTCGTGAAGCTGAAGGCAGTGGGGAGGGGAAGGAGATAGGGGAGGGGAAGGAGATAGGGGAGAGGAATGTGGGGAAGAACCTTCAAATTCACAGCACACAAGAATGTGTGAATGTTGTAGCGCTAACATTGTAAATTAGTATTCCTAAAAGAATACCTTCCAGACGAATTGGATTATATTTTGATAGAGATAAGAGTCGAAACTGCTTCTAAACGAGTGGAGTAAGTGATACTATTGCATCACCAAGGAAGAGAACGAGTAATAGAAAATTAAGGAAGTACTAGGCTATTCAGATTTGGTCACAAAATACGACTAAAGTCATTTAAAGCAACGTTTCGATTCTTACTGACGGTATTTTATCGTGGTGTACTTAAAGTATCTACGACTCTGGAGCGTGCCTTAAATATTTTTTTTTAATGAAAGAAAAACGTTCCCGGGTTACGTATCACCTGACAATCTTTGAAAAATCTCCTACTACCACCACACTTATCGGAAAATTTTGCTTGTGTTGTGATGGAGGAATTAGCCAGCCGAGGAATAGAACACACTATGCCCGGCTGGGACCCAAACGCGATGTCAACTCAGCCACCGACCGGTCAATTCTAAACTATGATATATTATTTTTAATTAATAAATTGTGAACTAACACAAAAAAATAAAATTAAATTGCGCACACCGAGATTTGAACCAGCGTCATCCTGATTCGTAGCCAAGGATCGTAACCACTCAACCACGGAGGCCATTGGGATTTGGTCACCAAGCAAGGCTAAAGCCATTTCGAGCAAAGTTTCAATTCTGGGCAATGTTGGGAGTACCTTTAAATCTTGTTGAGAGTCATATATTCAATGCAAGAGAATATATTGTTATTATTGATAAGTTTATATAGTTTAAATCAATTAAAAAACCTCCCGGAACCCACCTATCAATCATGAGTAAAATATTCGGCTTTTATTTTAGCCAAATTCTAAAAAACCTCCCTCATCAATATCGAGTAAAGCCTCCACCGGAATGTAGAGCCTTCTGTAGGCAACCTTCCCTACATTGTATGCATTATTATTTATTTCGGAAATACACCAAGTATTGACGGAATATGATATTCATCCCCTAGGAAAGGAGGAATAAAAATGAGGCATCGCTTTGCCGCTCTGGAGTTTACAATATAAACCCGATATTATTTTTTGCCTGAAAATCGAGCCTTTTTCTTTACTTACTGGTTCATCTTTCCACTATGTCCACAAGGGGGGGATATGAAAAATAATATAAAATCTGTCAGAAAATTTTGAAAAGGATAACTTCATTAAATACAAGTAGACACCACAATGCTTCACTATTGCAAATTTTTTTATATACCTTTCATTCTTGGTATACCTTATATTATAGGTAATAGGCATTAAAATCGCTTGACAAACGAAGTCTAGAAACGTTCGATTTCAAGAACAAAACTGGTTTTTATTTATTTTGTAAATAATTTTATAAGAAAGCAAAAAAATTTATCAAGTGAAACTGTCACAGATAATCTTAGCTATAATACTGTATTTTAAAGTTGTTTCCTTTATGCGTTCATACATTTCTATTGAAAAAAATTTTTTTTTAAGAGTTTACATTTATATTTTTTATTTGTATTCTACTCAAGCGAAAAATTAGGAAAATCTTCAATTTAACTAAAGCATGTTTTTTGGTATTCATAATGTACACCAATTCGTTATAAAGATTAATCAAAATAGTCGTTTAGCATTAAGTTTCGCCTTAAGGTTTAGCCAGCGTTAATGTAGTGCCCGAAAATATATTTTTTCTACTTAATTAAAAAACATCGACTTTTTTCTACTCTTTATAAATTTAATATGTACATTCTATATATGTAAACCTTTCGGAAGAAATCTTCTAAATGATTATGAAAACCTTAACAAAATCCGGTGCATAGTTTAGAAGAACTAAGCACAGAAACAGACAGACGCGGATAGAGTCTTTATTTTATACTATTTATATATTAAGATGTACCATAAATTCTATTGCCACATTTTTTGCTTGTGTGTGTTAATGTTATTCTTATGGTTTTAAAATTACTGAATAACTTCATAGACTGAATTATACTCGACTCCACCATCTTTTCGTCTGTGACAACCATAGCAATAGTGATTCATATCACTCACACAAACAGATCTTTTCGATATACACATTCAAACCTATCTGTATGCATAAAAAAATTGTTGTAAGGGAAACTGATATGTATTTCTGTATAATGTTTGGAACAAAATAAGTATTTACTGTACATACTGATATACTTATATATTTTTCCATTATGTCAAATTTTTCAAGTTGTATTATGTTTGTAAAGGTCTTACGGGCGTTTAATAAATTTTTTTAAATTAAATTGAAAAAAAAATGGTACAACCCTAAAAAAAACACAATTTTTTTATAGAGTTATAGGATAATAATAGACAGGGAAAATGAAGTAATGCTAATTTATTTAAGAATCTCTGGTAAAATTATTGTTGATTCGGTTAAAAACAAGATTGCAGGCCATTTCACATGTTCATGTACCTGAATTTGCATTGATATTATATAAATACTGATATTATATCATTCTTTTAATTACTGTTATCTGTGTTTTCTCCTTTAATAAATAAATAAATAAATAAATGACGAAATGAGATAAATATTATAACATTGTGTTCCGACATTGTGACAATATATTAATATTTTACTAAAAGTTTAACAGGAAACGTATTAATTAATTCTTTAAGGGCCTGCAATCCCGTTTTTAAACGCATTACCATTAATTTGAATAAATCTTAATAAATTAGCAATACCCATTTGTCTTCTTGTGGGATCCCCATTTGGAGTATGTTATGAAGCTGAAAGATGTGAAACCTAGATCTTGGCAATATTATGAAGCTAAAAGATGTGAAACCTGGATCTTGGCAATATTATGAAGCTGAAAGATGTGAAACCTGGATCTTGGCAATATTATGAAGCTGAAAGATGTGAAACCTGGATCTTGGCAATATTATGAAGCTGGAAGATGTGAAACCTGGATATTGGCAATATTATGAAGCTGAAAGATGTGAAACCTGGATCTTGGCAATATTATGAAGCTGAAAGATGTGAAACCTGGATCTTGGCAATATTATGAAGCTGAAAGATGTGAAACCTGGATCTTGGCAATATTATGAAGCTGAAAGATGTGAAACCTGGATATTGGCAATATTATGAAGCTGAAAGATGTGAAACCTGGATCTTGGCAATATTATGAAGCTGAAAGATGTGAAACCTGGATATTGGCAATATTATGAAGCTGAAAGATGTGAAACCTGGATCTTGGCAATATTATGAAGCTGAAAGATGTGAAACCTGGATCTTGGCAATATTATGAAGCCGAAAGATGTGAAACCTGGATCTTGGCAATATTATGAAGCTGAAAGATGTGAAACCTGGATATTGGCAATATTATGAAGCTGAAAGATGTGAAACCTGGATCTTGGCAATATTATGAAGCTGAAAGATGTGAAACCTGGATATTGGCAATATTATGAAGCCGAAAGATGTGAAACCTGGATCTTGGCAATATTATGAAGCTGAAAGATGTGAAACCTGGATCTTGGCAATATTATGAAGCTGAAAGATGTGAAACCTGGATCTTGGCAATATTATGAAGCTGAAAGATGTGAAACCTGGATATTGGCAATATTATGAAGCTGAAAGATGTGAAACCTGGATCTTGGCAATATTATGAAGCTGAAAGATGTGAAACCTGGATCTTGGCAATATTATGAAGCTGAAAGATGTGAAACCTGGATCTTGGCAATATTATGAAGCTGAAAGATGTGAAACCTGGATCTTGGCAATATATTATGAAGCTAAAAGATGTGAAACCTGGATCTTGGCAATATTATGAAGCTGAAAGATGTGAAACCTGGATCTTGGCTATTCAGATCTGGTCACCGGTATTTTTTTTAATGCTTTTACCGCACATCAGACTCAACAGCTCCGCCAGAGAAACTATAGCATCACCAATAGGGATATGTTGTGAGGCTGAAGGTAGTGAGGAGGAGAAATATATGGGGAAGATAGAGGTGGGGAAGATCTCTTCAGATCTGGTCACCAAACACAGCTAGAGCCATTTCAAGCAACGTTTCGTTTTGAATGGTTGTCAACATCTTACAATGTCTGATTTTTCTTTTCGTATTTTGCCTTTCGCCTTATTTTATTTTTATTTTTAAACTTGTCCCCAAAGCAGGTACTCAATGAATCTTCCAAACCTAAGCAATAATTTTTTTTTTGTTTACTTAAATACGTATTTTTATAAAATGATCTGTTACAAGATCATAATGTTTTACAATAGTAGGCCCGACCTTTGAAAGTAATTAAGGCGATATTACACGACACGAAACTAATTTTCATGTCCCTTGAACTTCGCCTAGAGATTATGAAGAAAAATCTGACAAAAGAAGAGATACCTCCCACCCCAAGTCTAGATGAAACGATGATTTCCTTGCACAGACAAATTATCGCCGAATAGCCTTTAATATACTTTTAGACAACAGTCAACTAATAAGTACCATAGAGCGAAGAACCTACATAGACTACCTACCGTCAAAAAACCTGATTTATATTGAAAGTTGGTCGGTGGAATCAAAGGTTAGTTTGTTCATTTAAAAAAATAATTTTGATTGCGATTTAACGTGTCAAATAATTATTATACATATGACATTATTTTCTCTCGCTACATCTGTTGTTCTTACACTTTTTTAAATCATAAAGAACCAATACCCAATTAGGAATTTTATGTGGAGGTGAAGGATATGTGTAAGAAAAAGGTGGGGAAATACAAGGCTTTTCAAATCCAGTCACCAAACACTGCTAAAAACTTTTCGATTTTTAAATATGGCATTTCACTAGGGCTGTAATGAAGGTATCTACACTCAGGAACGTGCTGCAAATATACTATATATACTTTATAGTATACTATATGTAATATACTATAGTTGTATTGCTTTCAATTATAAAATGTAAAAACTGTTTTTTTACAATTTTTTTTATTATTGAAACTCTACAAGAGTCCCAACCATCAGGAGCCAGTGTGTCTGTGAGATCCCTAATTGGGGTATGTTGGGAGGCTGATGGTAGTGGAGAGGGGAAGGAGATGGAGAAGAGGAGATGGGAAAGTATCTGGCTGTTCAGATCTGTTCACCAAACGCAGCAAAAGCCATTTCAATAACGTGTCAATTCTGAATGGGGTCTTACACCGGGGCGATACTGAGAGTATCTCTCACTTTGGAACGTGCCGCAAATATACTACATTATATTTTTAGTCAATAAATAGTGAAATAACACAAATGAATCAAATAAAATTTACTTGCGCACGCCGGGATTTGGATTTTAAATTAATTAAATAAAATTTAGTGTGAACGGTGACCTCCGGGTTCGTAGCCAAAGATCGTAATTACGCATCCACGGGGCCGTCATAAACCTTGAAATCAAAAAAGGACTACAAATATATTGCATCAACCCAATATGTAGCATCAACCCAATATGTAGCATTAATGAAGAAAATGGAACGCAATTTCGAAACTTCCTCACAATCTACAAATAAAGGCAACAATAAAACTTTTTCCAAAGTTAAAAAAGCTTTTCGATTCCACCTCAAGAGATCCCCACCCTTCTTCCTTTTAACTTTTCCCCAGCTTTTAATATACTCTCCCGTTTTCTGAAAGTCTCCACCTCTACTTCTTTCTCTTTCGAGTCTTTTTCCAACCTCTTTTCATTCTCTTTTCCACCCCTCCCCTCTCCACTCTCTTTTCCTAGGCCATGATATTTTCCTTTAATTAAATTCTTTGTTATAATATATCATTTTACAGGGTGAATTGGATTTGATCTGATATACTTAAATACATAAAAATAAAACATTTAACAGCAAAATACTGGCGATAGGTATGATATTCTGAGATATTCTGCTTAATGATAAGTATTTGTCCTTAACTTTAAAAGTATCTACTTTTGCCATTGAAAAGAAACAATAAAATAAGAAAAATAATGAAGACAATATTAGTGATTTCTAAACGAAAATCTGAAACAGAAAAATCAGAAAAGGAAACGGTCACATCTGGGACTCGAACCCAGGACCCCTGTCTTTCCGGGACACCGCTCTACCAACTGAGCTAATGGGACCCTATCCCCCTCGGTCACTTTTAACTGTATCATACTTCGAATAAGAACTACTGTATAATTTTCAGGGTAACTATGTACCATTAGTGACATCTATGAATGCTAAATTATATTATTTATGAAAGGTTCGCGCCTCTGCTAATTGCTTGATTAAATTCTGTCAGCAAAGACGATTTCTGTTTTGCGGCCTTTTAAATTTGAATGTCAACAGTCTTTGTCAGGTTATAAAAAGGTGGTCTTTGCTTACAAACGCGCTCTAATACGAAAACAATCAAAGGTTTCACCTCTCCGAAATAACTACGGGAACTAGTACCGGTACCCAGAGTAGTTATTAAAAAGTGCTTAATCATACCTGTGAAATTGGAAGTTTATTGTCAAATAAAAAGTGATTCAGTTTAACTCTCAAGAATCTGACTTATTATTCTAAGGACCCCAATTTATAACATGGTCCTAGCGATCCGGATATTGTAATCCAAGCGAGATTACAGAAATTTAAACAAAAACCAAGCGGCCAAAAATATTGAAGAGATCCTTGAGAGATCAAGCTGGAAGTAGCTGGAAGTCTGAGAACCTGGAAACACGCCATCGCATCAGACAGATAAGTCCAATCCTTCCAAATCCAACTCCTATCACATCTAGAATTCCCAAAATATCCTTATTATTTTATTCAAATAATAATATTAGAAATAATTTGTTACAAGATATTCCGATTTACTGTTTGTCAACATCATAAAAATTGCAAGTCATAACTTAATTTTGTATGACATTTCACAATAACAATATTACCTACGTGTTTTATGTGCAGATTTTATCAAAAATAGTAAACATTGTAAGGATTTTGTCATCATTTCTTTCAAATTGGAGTATTAATACGCGAATAATTTACCAGTTTTAGTGAATTATTTTGTGATCATTTAATTATCGGAAATTTATTGTCGCGATTCATAATACGATGGAGAAATTGAAAGTATTAGTAAACAAACGCGGAGTTTTAAGGGGAAAATTAACCAGATTCAATGATGCATTGAATACTCTTTCAGCTCACGAAATAAAACTAAGATATGACAGAATTAAATCTATAATTGATGAATTTGAAGTTATTCAGGATGAAATTGAGGAAATCTCAGATGTAAATGAAATCGAAAATGCTTCTCAGAGAGAATCATTTGAAAATCAATATTATTCATTAATGGCAACGGCCAAAGGTGCATTAGAATCCGTAGAACAATCGAGGGTAGAAATAAAATTACCTGACCTAAAGTTACAAGAATTCCACGGAGATCAGAAAAATTGGAACACCTTTGTAGAAACTTTTAAGAATATAGTCCACAATAATAAATCGATAAGCAATGTACAGAAATTTTATTATTTGCAATCTTGCTTAAAGGGAGAAGCAATTAAAATCATTTCGAATTTAGAAATCTCTGATTCTGGATATCAAGGAGCATGGGAACTATTACATGAGAGATATTCTAATTTAAGGGCAACTGTACATAAGCATATTCAATTCATATTCCAAATGAAGGAAATGAAGCAGGAAGATGCAGTCGCATTGCGGCGATTGATAGATGGAACTAACGTTAACTTAAAGGCTTTGCACAACTTAGGAGTTCAAGTAAATCAATGGGATGCTTTAATTATTTACATAATTTCAAACAAATTAGATGTGATTACTAGAAAACATTGGGAACAAAGCCCTATTGAAGGGAAGTTGCCAACACTGAAAGAGTTCTTGAAATGTTTAGCTTCACGAGCTCAAACTTTAGAACTTATGCAAACTACGGACAAAAAACCGCACAGCCAAATTAAATCACATTTAGGGATTAATAATAGGGAATCAACTGTGTTATTATCTGTAAAAAAGGGAAAATGCACATTCTGCAGTGAGGATCATCCGATCTTTTACTGCAAAAAATTTCTAAAATTAAAAATATCGGAAAGGATAGAAGCCTTGAAAAAGAGCCGAGCATGCTTCAAATGTTTGAAGCCGGGTCATCTTGCACAGGATTGCAGGATCACCTTTAAATGCAAACGATGTGACAGTAATGATCACAATACGTTGCTTCATAAAGAGGGATTCCGTGTAGAATCTCCAAATTTAGGAACTGAGGCAGAAGATGTCTCAGTTAACAATCATTCTGCCGTAGGTAAGGCAGAAAATTTAGTATTGTTGTCTACGGCGATAGTAGGTATCGTGGGTAGCGACAATAATTTATATAAGGCAAGAGTACTAATAGACTCTGGAGCACAATCCAATTTTATGAGAGAGGATTTTGCAAAAAAATTAAATTTAAAATTTAATCACATAAATAAGCCGGTATCGTGCCTATACAATAATGTTACACATATAAGGAAAAGTGTGCCGGTAGACTTTAAATCTTTAAGAACCAACTATAAAAATACAATATCTTGTCTGATATTACAGGAAATAACCACAAGTCTGCCGCAAACATCAATACCAAGAAACCAGATTAAGTTGCCTCATGGATTAGAATTGGCAGACCCGAATTTCAACATCGCAGCGCCTATCGACATCTTGTTGGGGGCTGAAGGTTTTTGGGACATCTTGACCAATGATAGAATGAAGTTGGATACCGGTCCCACACTTCAACGAACACAACTGGGATGGATCGTTTCAGGACCGACCAACGTATATCCCAACCAAAGGCCAGTATCACAATTCTGTAGCTTATCCATAAATAAACTAAGCAATCAAATTGAAAAATTTTGGAATCTTGAAGAAGTCAACCCCATGAAATATCAAAATCATGAGGAGAAAGCTTGCGAGGCTAATTTCATAGCTACTCATGCAAGAGAAGAAGACGGTAGATTTACAGTAACTTTACCACGCCGTCCTTGTATTGATCAATTAGGAAACTCATTGACAACAGCGGAGAAAAGATTCCAAAACTTAGAAAGAAAATTATCTTCAAATACAGAATTAAAATCACAATATGTACAATTTATGCGAGAATACCAGGAACTAGGTCACATGGAGGTATGTGATAAACTAGAAGGAGATCATAACTCCTATTTTTTACCACATCACGCCGTCATTAAGGAATCGAGCTCCACCACTAAGGTGAGGGTTGTTTTTGACGGATCAGCCAAAACTTCCAAAGGAATTTCCCTGAATGACGCCTTGATGGTAGGACCTGTCATTCAAAAGGATTTATATACCCAATTGTTACTTTTCAGAAAACACCAATATGTCATGACAGCTGACATCGAGAAGATGTATCGGCAGATAAATGTGAGTGCAGCTGACCGCAACTTGCAGAAAATAGTCTGGCGCGAATCACCGGAAGATGAGATTCAGCATTACAAGCTGAAAACTGTAACGTACGGGTTAAGTCCTTCCTCTTTCCTAGCTACAAGATGCCTACAACAAGTTGGTATGGATAACCAAATTAATTTTCCTAAAGCTAGTCAAGTCATAAAAAACAATTTTTACATGGATGACCTATTGACCGGAGACGATAATTTGGAATCCTGTAGAAATTTAAAAGGTCAATTAATTGACATATTGCTGTCTGCAGGCATGAGGTTAAGAAAATGGAGATCTAATATCTTGGATTTGTCATCCGAGTCGGGCCAAGCTGAAATTGCCGGACAGAACAATTGTGAAAAAATTCTATCTGACAAACCCAAGAATGAAAAAATTCTGGGCTTAATCTGGAATAATGAGTTAGATTATTTTTCTTATGTTATAACAAAACCATCAAAGCATAGTGAAAATAAACGCCAAATATTGTCAAGCATAGCATCAACATTTGACCCATTGGGGTTACTTGGACCAGTTATTGTTGTGGCGAAATTAATAATGCAAAGGTTATGGCAATCCAAGGCTTCCTGGGATGAAGTATTACCAAATGAAATACTGATGCCATGGAGAAGTTATATAAATGAATTAAACCAATTGAATGTATTGAAGATTGAAAGGAAAATTGTATGCAAGCACGCTAGTAATATTAAATTACATGGATTTTGTGATTCCTCTGAAAAGGCTTATGGAGCCTGCATTTATATCACATCAATGGATCACAATGGCAAGCAACATTCTCATTTAATAACATCAAAATCCAGAGTAGCGCCATTAAAATGCATATCATTACCCAAGCTGGAACTATGTAGCGCTGTATTACTAGCAAAACTAATAAAAAATGTCAAACAAGCATTAGGTATGATGGAAGTAGATACATATTATTGGAGTGATTCCACGATAGCGTTATGTTGGATAAAAGGTCAACCAGCACGTTGGAACACATTCGTAGCGAATCGAGTCGCTGAAATTCAAGAATTTAGTAACCCAGAACAATGGCGTCATGTGCCATCTTCTGACAATGCAGCAGATATATTATCAAGAGGAGCTACTGCTGATCAACTAGTGAATTCCTCAATATGGTGGCATGGGCCAGAGTGGTTGACTAGAGAAAACAACACTTGGCCGCTATCGAAAATATCTTGTTCAAACCCTCCGGAAATTAAAGGAAAAAATGTTTTAATTGTAACTAATCCGGAAGAATGGGACATCTTTAAGAAATTCTCTTCTTTAACAAAACTAAAACGTGTAACTGCCTATGTATTAAGATTTATAAATAATTGTGATAAGTTAAAGACCAAAATATCAGGAAATTTAAACGTTGAAGAACTTGAATTAGCTTTGAAATATTTAATTGTATCGTCACAAAAATACAGTTTTCAGGCAGAACGAGAAGCCTTAATAAAAAATGGAAGTGTAAATAAAAATAGTTCTTTAAAGGCTCTCAACCCGTTTTTACATGACCAATTAATACGAGTTGGTAGGAGATTGTCCACAGCAACACATTTAACTTTTCAACAAAAGCATCCTATTATTTTACCTGCAAGGCATAAGTTGACAGAATTAATAATACGTCACTATCATTATGCGAATTTACATGCAGGAGCACAAGCGTTACTAGCCGAAATAAGGTTAAAATTTTGGCCGATATTCGGTAAAAACACAGTGAAACGAATATTACATAACTGTATAATATGTTTTAGATGCCGCCCCGTCGTAGGCCAGCAAATTATGGGTAATTTGCCTGTGGACCGAACCACCCCTAGCAGGCCTTTCTCTGTAACCGGTTTGGACTACGCGGGTCCGCTCCAAATCAAAAGTGGAGTTCTGAAGAGAGCTCCTCTAATTAAATCGTATCTATGTATTTTTGTTTGTCTTGTTACTAAGGCTGTCCATTTAGAGCTAGTAACAGATTTATCTAGTGAAACTTTTTTAAATTGTTTGAAACGGTTTATATCTCGCAGAGGTCAACCCAAGAAAATATATTCCGACAATGCTTCTACTTTCAAAGGAGCATGTAATAAACTGGAGGAACTTTATGCCAGTTTGAGAAAAAATGATGACAAAATTCAGGAGTATTTAGCAAATAGGTCAATAGAATGGCATTATATCGCTCCACGCGCACCAACGCAAGGAGGTCTGTGGGAGGCCGCAGTCAAATCTGCCAAATATCACTTGTATAGAATTACTAATTGTTCATCTTTAACTTTTGAGCTTTTTTATACTGTACTATGTCAAGTCGAAGCCTGTCTCAACTCCAGACCCTTAACACCACTGTCTAACGATCCTAATGATTTAAATCCTCTGACTCCTAACCATTTCCTTATGGGCACAAATGCATCTGTTATTCCAGAAGAAGATGTCCGAGATGTACCATACAACAGACTAAATCAGTATCAAAAAATGACAGAACTAATTCAATCCTTTTGGTTCAGGTGGAAAAAGGATTATCTGGGAGAGCTTCAACGGAGGAACAAATGGCAAACCAGCAATCAGAGGTCCCTCCAGGAAAATGATCTAGTTATTTTGAAGGAAGATAACTTACCCCCCATTCTATGGAAAATGGCTCGTATACTATCCTGCCATCCTGGAGCTGATGGAATCACAAGGGTAGTCACCCTCCGGACATCACAAGGGACGTTCGTGCGACCAATTACCAAAATCTGTCTGCTACCCGTAGAAGACAACTTTGAACGCCAATGACTGCTTCGTTCAACAAAGGGCGATATGAAGAAACACCACGATCGTGCAATTTATGTTTTTTCATTGCACGCCACAAACTGATGTAACCAAATTGATGACCCCGGCTCAAATTGATGAATCCTCGTGCAAAACTGATGACCCCTCGTGCACAAGGTTATTCTCATGTAAATCATAACAAGGAACCCATCCAGATGGAATTAGAAGATGAAGCCAATCAAGATTTGTGTTGTGTTGTTAAAAACTGAATCCTTTATATTTTATATGTATTTTGTTTTTTCTTTCAATGATTTTAGAATTAAAATTTTTTATTTTTTATTTTGGTTAATATTAATGTTTATATTATGTAGTTATATAATTTTTCTTTTATTAGAAAGAACCTTAATTGGTGAATTAAGTTTCTTTCGGGGGGTGCATGTATAATTTTCAGGGTAACTATGTACCATTAGTGACATCTATGAATGCTAAATTATATTATTTATGAAAGGTTCGCGCCTCTGCTAATTGCTTGATTAAATTCTGTCAGCAAAGACGATTTCTGTTTTGCGGCCTTTTAAATTTGAATGTCAACAGTCTTTGTCAGGTTATAAAAAGGTGGTCTTTGCTTACAAACGCGCTCTAATACGAAAACAATCAAAGGTTTCACCTCTCCGAAATAACTACGGGAACTAGTACCGGTACCCAGAGTAGTTATTAAAAAGTGCTTAATCATACCTGTGAAATTGGAAGTTTATTGTCAAATAAAAAGTGATTCAGTTTAACTCTCAAGAATCTGACTTATTATTCTAAGGACCCCAATTTATAACAACTACTAACATTGTCTTCATTTTTTCACCGCACATTTTTATTGGCAACTATCTTTAATATTACAATTTGAGGTTTTACTCAATAAAGTTATTCCGAAAAATAAATAATAAAATAAGAATAAACTAGCTCAAGGACAATTCATTATCCTTAAATAGAGAAGTAACGACTTTTGACGAAAAAGAAAAAAGAATAAACTACGGGGATTATGGTTCTGCTTAAGGCTAAGGTTGTTTTTTTTTACTCTGTATTTAAAAGGTTGTATCCATCGTTTATTTGTACGTTATCTTTATCTCTTCTCTTATGTCTTCGAGTATTTTCAATCAAGTAGGAGATACCCTGTACCTACAATTTGATAAAGTAGGCGGAGTTCACAATTTACAAATTGCGTTCTGCGTCAAAGCAATAAAATAACTTATTATATTTTATATGCCTTGAAAAAGGATTTCCAAGGTTACTCGCTATTGTTAAATTAATTACTAATTATGTTATAAGCTCTTTGGCATACAACACACTTTAATAAGCATTCATTATAATATATATCTTATAAATTTAATATTATTTAATTTGTAGAACTCAATTTAAAGTATATTTTTAAAATTTTAATCAGATTTAATAATGTTACTAATTTCTTGCAAGTATTTTAGTTTCATTATTGTGACAGTTATTTTGGCGTCTAAGGCCATTATTAGACTGTCCGATAATCACATTTTGATAGTGGCCTAGTTTTGATAATGGCCTAGTTTTAATAATTCCCTAATTTTGACAATGGCCTATTTATGATAATGGCCTAATTTAAGCCTTTTTAGGCGTATAAATAAATAAATCTGTAATAATAATGAAGCGACAACATAAGGTACAGGATAAACAGGGTAGGGAGGGGGAGTGCACAGTAGTAATCAATGGGTAATGTTCATTTATAAGATTTTTCGAAGGTCGTCCTCACTCTTGATTAAAAAAGCAATCGCCGCTGTGTCATTTTATAATGTCAGGAATCACTGGTTAAAGCTAGTCAAGTAAGAAATACTGTAGCCGTCATTTTGACGGCTGCCCGATGTAATGTGACGATATTTTGCTTAAAGTATATTATAATCATTTGATTTTTTTTTTTAATTTCATGATTATTTTTTAACGACTATGGTGAAAAATACAGGTACGTATCTTTTTGATATATAATGATTTATAAATTCAAAAACTGCCACCGTCAATGTGGCCTTTAGGGGCCACTAACGTGAGTTTGTTTACAACATTTTTCCTCCAAGTTTACAACATAGGTACCCATTCCTCCTCGCAAAATG
Organism: Hesperophylax magnus; assembly: GCA_026573805.1. Classification (NCBI taxonomy): domain Eukaryota; kingdom Metazoa; phylum Arthropoda; class Insecta; order Trichoptera; family Limnephilidae; genus Hesperophylax; species Hesperophylax magnus. The sequence goes on from JAIUSX010000100.1 coordinate 676,317, forward strand.
ATATTACTAATCTGTCTCTTACATTAGAACTCGATCTGTACATTGTTTGGTGTCAGTCGTCAGTATTCTCTCATGTTGATCTTTGCGCACGTATTTCAAGTCGCCGAATATTCGATTCGTTTGTGCTTTTGCAGATCGTATTCTACCAAATTTGTACCTAATTAAATAAAGTAACAATTTCATTTAAAAAAAATAAAATTTGATAATGGCCTGATTTTGATAATGGCCTAATTTTGATAACGGTCTAATTTGTACAGTGGCATAATTTGCCTAATGTTGTGAGTCTGAAGCGAAGGCGAGGAGATGGGTTAGAGGAAGGTTTGCAACTTTTTATTTTATTTTTTAATTTTATACATTTTAAAATATTACAATTTAAGTGATTTTCTCAACTACCATACTAGACTCATGCCCGTATTATGGTAGTCGTACATGATTTATGTAAGAATAACAAAATAATATATTGTAGAACAAATATTAAAACATAAAAAGGGAGTGTTATGGTAAAACAAAAATACACATTATTATGGAGAAACAATATTAGAAATAAAAAAATAAATAAACTGATTGATAAAAAGATATTTTCAAGAAAATATTACACCAAATTATTATTATTATTTTTAACACAGGTTAATCGTGGTACGTATTTATCTAGAAATGTATATATTTATGGTCACGTTGTCACATTTTAATTTGATTTAAATTATCCGATCTAGTCACCAAACAAGGCAGCCATTTCGAGAATTTTGAAACAAAACATCTAATATTTATTTGTGCATGCGGGATTTTATCCCGCGACCTCTGGATTCGTAGTCGAAGATTTTAGGCTGGAAATAGTGCCACGTGTACGTCAGTCGCTGGCTATAATAATATGTAGAAGAAATAATGAAGAAAGAAAGAGCTGTAGTATCACGCGTTGCGTTTGATGACCATCGGTCCAGCTCGTCAGTGCGACGTCGTCGGTTGACAGATGGTACGCGTGGCACTATTTGGCCATCTGAATTGCAGAACTTTTGAGGCAAACCTATTTTTATATAAACCTGACAAATTAATTAAAATGTATGAGAGAAAACTAAGGCGCATAATTCATGCCGATAGGAGGCGCTCTAACATGTTGCCATTAGCATGTATAGGGAATGTCAGAAGTTTTTTTTAATTTTTCAGATTTTATGTCCGGGTTAAATCTTCCCCAAAGGAAAAACTAAACCCTTCCACACACTTTTCCACAAATTTTCCACAAGTGCATTATATAAGCAAAATAAACACAAAACAACAGAAGAACAACACGTCAACTCACCAGAGATCAAATGGGAAAATAATTCACCGACTCCAGATATTTTCATATCAGAGGGTTCGGCTCGGTAGAACTTCTAACAGGGCCTATAAATCCTACTGATCCCTCAACATAAATATTTAAAAAAAAAATCGTTATCCTACATATATTTAAAATGACTGATTTTTGAATTTTTATATATTAATTTTCTGATAGATCTAATACGCCTAAATTTTTAATGAGAGAGCTAGGTATAATGCCAGTAGCCGAAATAACGAATGGTAATATTTTTATAGTCTGAGAATGCCAAATTCTTTTTATCTCATTTCCTAAATCTGTGAAAATAAAAAATAAATAACCTAAATCGAGTTTTCAGCTTAAATCACTGGTTTTCAGACACCATGCATAATTATTTTTTATGTTGTTTGGAATCATACACTTTAAAAAAATAATAAACATGTGTTTTAATATCGGCAATTCACAAATGTTATTATTAATTATATTCATATCTTCATGAGAAATATTTAAAACTTTTCTGCCTACCTCTGCGGAAATGAAGATTGATCGAATTTTTAACTTATTATGATTAGTTAATTTATATATTATTTCCAGCTGAGAAGAAGTTTAATCTGCCTTCTTAATATCAATGGTAAAATCAATAAAACGCCATTTAATAAATCAGCTGTCAGTATTGGAAATTGTTTTTAAAGCAATTGTTTGCTGGGGTAAAGGGTTGGGGCTGAACCCTTAAAAGGAAATAGAAATCTAAATTAGATATATTTTGTCACTACCAATGACTAGCTGTAACCTAACCTAACCAACCTTTCCTTGCCCCTTGTTTAACTTTAGATACGTACTCTCAACTCTTGTACTTACTATATATTTATTGTTTTTGTGTTTAATTCGTAGAACTTCATTTAATTAATTTTTTTTTTAAATTTAATTAAAATCTAATTTAATAATATAATTATTAAGTTCTGCAAGTATTTTTTGGTTTTTGTTATTGTTACAGCTGTTTCGGCTTTCAAGGAAATTTTCAAACTGTGGTTTATCCACGTTTAGACGTAGTTTTCTTGTAATTACCTTTAAATATTTAAACACTAGTAGTTTTGTGAACAGAATTCGCGTCTAAAAAAGTATGTTTCCAATTTTCTCTTATTTAATAAATCGAAACCAAAATATTCCGCTGAAATTTTAATTAGGCACTTAATTATATACGTACTTTACCACTTAAGTGATTTTCGGCATATTATACCGAGTTTGCAAAACGTCTTGAGTGATTGCACGCCATAATATGCCATTTTTGGCTCGGAGAAATCGCGCATTTACGATTTTTTATATTGCTTTTTTTTAAATTTAAAAATATAGAATAGACGATAAAATACAGGTGAATTCATTGGTTATATAGCACTATAATCAGTTTATATGTTTCATTATTAAAATTCACAGGTATGATTTTTTTTAAATGAGGGCCAGATATATCCGACTCGAACGCTAATCACTCAACTCATATGGCAGTTATTGACACGAGCGCTTGAGTGGTTAATTAAAAACCATATATTTTACGTAGCATTGTTTTTTTAAAATTTCAAATAAGAAATTAAACAATTTATCCAAATAACCGTCACTATTTCTGTTGTGTTCCCACAAACAGTTCTCCAACTCGTCGTGGAAGGATATTTTAGAGAATAAGTTCTTTATATTAAATCAGGGATTTATTCAATACTTCGCGCATTACAAGAGTGGCTTCGATGGTCGACCTAACTAGGAGCTGGCTAAATGAGATCTGCAAACACCATGTTTGTCTGGAAGCAGCCTAACTGGCCCTAGCGACTACTGACTACTAGCTGCCATCTTGCGGACTTCCATGTAAGCTCTTTGCACTGCCCTCTATGAGTGCATATGTGAAGCTCTTAGCTAACTCACTTATAATTTCAATGGAATTCCTTTTTTAAAACTTTCTTACTTGCGGGTGGGTACCATACTTTTGAAAAAATGTAAATAAGAAAGTTCAAATAAACACGACTCCAAAAAAAATCTTTAGTTATTCATTAAAACGACCACCATCTTTAAACATATTTGCAGACAGACGAAAAACAAAACGGTCAAATTAAAAATAAATATATATTTCTAGACCTAATGTATTCTGGAAATCATCCTACGTAGCTCGTGCCACCCATCTACCAACGGCAAATTATTTTAAAGAGGATAATTTTTACTGTAGTTGTGCATAACATTAAATTAAATAAGAGTTTAAAAAGCCCGTCCGCAGTATCCAAAGATATTGGGTGCGAAGCTATAGCTATGGGACGTTTATCAATTCCATTTAAATTTAGACTTGCGATTCTATACGACAATTGTCTTTTACGTTTATTGTTTTGTTTGTTCTTCAGCTTCGATAACAACATAAGGAATTATTCCAAACCTTTCCCGAACTGTCCAATTGAAAGACAACCGTTGTCTACAAACAAGAGTGTAAAATGAAAAACTGACATGTGTTTATGTCACCATCTCTTTAAAACAAATACTATTGATCGCTACCACGGCTCGCAGTCCTGCTATTTCGCGGTACATTTCAAATAAATTGAATAAGACCAGTTGTTTTGATGCACATAATTTATTATTATTGTTGTCTTATAATTTTGGGGGTCGAAAACCAATTGACCTAAGCGAAGAACCACCCCCGGCGCGAGTTTCCTTATGATTTTGCAAAATTTGTGCGGGCTCTACTTATCTCATACATGTACATTCAGAAATAAACTCTTGTAAAACAAAATAATAAAAAAACATTCATCCAATATCATTCCACATGGCAATCTTTTTCTGATAATAATAATATTTGAATACGAAATAATACCAGGATTTGAATACAGAACATAGTACAGACCAGTCCACGCAGCCTCCCTTCACGTTGCTACGGACCCAACCCAGATAGTAATCTGTGCGAATCTCCGGGACCCGCATCCTTTCAGACTCTCCGGTCCAACAGACCCATTAGACATTAGACATTAGGCTATCGCAGAGATAATGGCGTGTTGAGATTGTAGACAAATGATGACCAAGTTAATAACAATGAATAATAATTACCTAACATAATATTAGGATGAGATCATTTTGAAGCATAAAGATTCTGATGCAAACCTCAGAACAAAGGGGGAAATGCCAAATAAATATATAAATACATATATTTTTTTTTAATAAGATTCAATTTAATGTACGTACCCATACATACGCTCTTCAATCCTATTCAAAGTCGATAGGACAGAAGAGCGTATGGAGCGCGCAGCGTGGAACTGTTAAATGTAGAAGTCGATAAAAAAGTATTTTTCTGAATAACCTTTATTTGTTTTATGTTCATCAGTATTCTTATATTATTAAAATATTATATTTTTGTTTTTGTTTTTATTAAAACAAGGATAAAGTCTTTAATTGATTGTTTTTTTGGTATAGTGCAAAGAATGATAAAATTTTATAAATTTCATTTTTCAATTTTCCAGAGATTAATAAATAAATGAATTAATTATAATAAAAATATTTCAGTCTGGAACTACCTACTCACTAGGCAAGAACTATGATAAATAGCAAGGATCATTTAAAATTATCCTTTATTAATGATAAAATTACGGTTTTACAAGGAAAGGTTTGTATGCAAAGCAAAGGATAATAAATTATTATAAGCACAAATTATAAAAAAATTTGCATGAAAAGCAAATGTAAAGAGTGGTTCCGTGCACCTCTCCGGCAATCGGAAGGTGCGGGTTCGATTTGCATCAGCGGCATTTATTATTTCTCGGAAGATTTCTTCAATTTATATTTTTGTTCAGGCTAATAATCATTGCTTATAATTTATAATAATTAAAAATAATTTATTATTTGTTACGCTTCAACCAGATCGTGAGCTGTGTATTAATTATAAAATTTTCTGCCTGATACTAATACAAAATCTATACTAAAGGGTTTTCAATAAGAGGTGTTATTTTGATATTCAATCGAAAAAGATCAATGGTTTCGTTGCTTGTGTGGCACGTAGCGCCGTCTTGTTGAAAGTAAACGTTGTCCAGATCAATAGCATCCAATTACGGCCATAAAAAATCATTAATCATCTCGATAGCGCAATCCATTCACCGTAACTGTTGCTTCAGCCTCATTTTCGAAAAAGTAAGGTCCAATGACTCCGCCGGACCATAAACCGCACCAAACAGTCACACGTTGAGGATAGAGAGGCTATTCAACAATAACTCTTGGGTTTTCCGAACCCCAGATGCGACTATTTTACTTGTTGACTAAGCCACCGAGGTGGAAATGGGCCTCATCACTCAAGATGATTTGCATTTGATTCACTGAAGTGAATTTTAATAATTTCAATGCGTTATTGAAGCGTGTATCGTTACATTTTTATTAATGGCGTAGTTTCTACTTGTCAAATGTCAAAAAATGACAGCTTCAAAAATAACATCCACCAAAATAGCGGGCTATTCAAAATAATACCTCTTATTGGAAAATCCTGTATTTTCGAATTGTTATTTACGTAAAAAAATAAGAAACATTACTCCATTTGGTTTGCTTCAAATAGTCAATTCAGATATCTGGCGAAATCGGTCTGTAAAACTACAATAAAATGCAACTCAGATATTATTTAATCGATCAGCGGCTGAGCTGGCATCGTGTTTGAGTCCCACCCAGTGTTACCCTCGACTGGCTAAGTCATCCATCACACCACAAGCAACATTTTCCGCTTACTGTGGTGGTAGTAGGAAATTTTCAAATATTGTCAGATTATTCGTTACCTGAAAATGTATATTTCTTTAAAAAAAAAATAATATTGGTATGACAAATGAAACTTTTTTCTCATCTACAAATTATATACCATTCTATATTAATTATTAATACAAAATTCACCCCAAAATTACTTTGTACCATTTCAGGGAAGGTTTCCGATTCTATTAATTTAACCACGAACTTTGAAAACTTTAACCACAACTACTTGAACTGCATTCTCTAACAGAAATAATAAACTTAAGTTTCTACAAAACTTCAAAGATTCACAATTTCCACAAATCATAAATAGTCACATTGCTTCCCCCAACTCTACAAAAGCCCAAGTCAATCAGAATAAATTTTGAGGTTCAATATTGAATAAATGTATTGACTTGGAAACAACGATATCTCTGAGGAATTGTAGATTCACATTGTATTGAACTATTGAAGAATAACTATATTCGTTTGTATCATTTCCACCTTAGATAATAGATACTAAGGGGAAATGATTAAGTTGGACATTCAACTTATTACAGTAGTGTACGTGAATGATTTTGGCTGTTTCATGCCCCATGTTTCTCTTTTTCTCTAACCTATAATCGATAGTATCTATAAATAAATAGATTCTCATTTTTATATATTAGCTGTACCCCGCCATGTGTTTTTGTGGCTTGGTCTGTCTGGACAGAAAGAGAAACAATAGCGCGTGTTGCTTTTACGTCCAACAGATGGCGCTGTTTTTCAAAAAAAGCATGTTTGTGCAACAGATGGCAACGTTAAAAAAAATGACATCTATATAATATAATTACACACGCGTATACGAATGCAACGTTCTTACAAAATTTCAAAGCAATCGGTGAAGAACTTTCGGAGATTTAAGATTTTGAACAAACAAAAATTAACATTTTAATTTATATAGATAGATACATGAGAAAAGATGATTTTGAACAAACGAATATTAACATTTTTATTTATATAGATAGGTGCTAAAAGATGATTTTGAACAAACGAAAATGAATATTTTTATTTATATAGATATCTATCTATATGGTAAAAGAAATGAAACGTTATGACAAAATTTCAAAGCAATACAAAGTTATAAAAAAACTTGTTAATTAAATCGTCAAAGGTCTGTAATCGCGTTTTTCACCAGATTACTAATTTCAAGAGATTCTTAATAAATTGGTAGATAATACTCGTTTTATCTCCGTGTGTTCGAGAGTTTAAATTTCGTCAGAAAAACGGTACTGTCTCAGATTTATGATAAGGGCAATGTTTACATGCTTTATTATTTATGGATTTTTCAAAAAGACAAAAACGAAAATCGGGCCATGCGAACTGATTTTTTTTTTAAAAAACGTGCCTCTAGAAATGCACGGCCGCGGAAAATATTCATTTGTAAACAGCGTTTCTGGATTTTGCAGGTTTAAATCGGGACATCATTGGCTTTGTCGGGATATTTTAGGTTTTTTCGGGACAGAGGGCTTGACAGTCCCAATATATCGGGACGGATGGCTAGAGTATGCTCCAAGACAAGAGATTTGTGGGGCGGTTCATGCTATCTCACAACTCTCGCGTAGAAACGGTGTTACGGTTAGTTAATAAGTTAAATCACAAAATAATCCAGTTTTTAATCTTTGTAACACATCGTACATCGTTCTTTCATCCCCAAGCGATCACAATGTGTTGAGTACTGGGAGTCCAAATAGCGCTTCAGAAAATGTTCTAACTTGAATCCTAACAGAGATCAGGCGCGGATTTAACCCTGGAGTGGTGATTAATGGATGTTTTATGGTACTGTTTTTTTAGAATTTTGTAAAAATTAACAGTGATCAGAAAAATTAGATACACAGGTGTCCTGCAATTTTAGGTTTTGTTTTTGACAAGATGATCGACGATCCTATCCATGATACTCTTTGATCCTAACTGAGTGGGAAATAAAAAGTATATATAAATATATATATATATATATTATCATTATATATCTGTGTTGAGATCGTTCTGTAAAATCGAATATAATATGAAAAAAAATCAAAATTGACGATACATTATGAAAAAACGATTCTCTAGGTGGTATTCCATATGCTTAGGACTGTTGCATAAGTTCATAAAGCTCGGCTAAAAGAAATAAGCAAAATTGTACGTAAATTAAATAATTATTTCATGTTCTACTTAGTGGCTGCTTGTGACTTTTAGAAATACTAGAGTGCTCATATAAAAAATGGCATTATTGATTTTGTTATAGCCGAAAACATTTTTGTTTAGAAAATTCGTTTTTTGTATGAAGATTTACAGGAAATCGGTACGCACACTGAAATTTCTTAAAAATATGATAAACGAAAAATTGAAATTTCGAAAAAAAAAAGAAAATGAAGAAGGTTAATAAGTACTTGGCTATTCAGATATGGTAACCAAACACGACTAAAGCCGTTCTTATGATTAGCCGGCAATACTAGAGTATCTAGTAATCTAAGATAGAGAGTTGAAAGACAATTAATTGAAATTTTTTGACATTTTTATATATTTGATCATTTTATGCCCGTAGGGCTTTTACATATAATTTAGAACAAGAGAATATAACAATTACTGGTTTATTGACAACTATCTCAGAGATCGCAATTTCAGACCATCTCTCAAGGAACCATTAAAATGAAAACACTTTATACCGTTCACTGATATACCATTTATTTGGCAACAAAGTTATGCGTATTATTGCGAAATTATCTTAAATCTATTGCATGGAACAATTGTATGCTGGAAGTTAGTGGCTCTGTTTCATTACGTTTGTTAAAGGTATCATATATTTAAAGCGCTTACTGCTGTCAATTGATATTGGATGCTTTTGCTGTTTCTTTTGTTGCGATTATGCATACAGCAGTAGAATAGAGTATTGTGTCGTGTTGTTCGTGTGGGTATGTGTATGTTTATAAGTTGCAAGAATTCGGAACAGTGTAATTTAAAAATATTTTTGAATTTTAGTCGTTTGAGGGTTAAATCATTTATAAGCAAGCCACGTCTTCAAAGATCTAGAGAAGACAATGCAAACAGACCTACATTATCTGTGGGGTTCGGGGGATATGTTTAGCACGGAATTGCTAAGACCCCAGGCTTGAGATTATAAATTACTTGTTTTGTCTATGACTTCGACTCTTGAATGTACATCTGTTTTTCATATTCCTTAACTGATAAACGCATTAATCAAACAGTTATATTATATTTAACTACACACCTAATATTCTTTGTCTATGGTTAGATTTAGATTATACTTTTATATTAATACCGCAAAAGAACGCAAAATTTTGTGAGGCTGAAGGTTGTGGGAAGGGGAAAGAGATGGGAAAAACGAAGGTGAAGGAGTACCTGGCTATTCAGATCTGGTCACCAAACACAGTTAAAGCCATTTCAAGCAACTTTTCAATTTTAAAAACGTTCAATTTTAGGAACGTTCTGTAAGTATATTATGTATTATTTTGTAATGCATAAATTGTGAAATAACACAAATTCATCTTATAAAATTTACTTGCGCACGCCGGGATTTGATCCCGCTACCTTCGGATTGCTAGTCGAGAGCTAAATCGCTTTACAGGTTTCCGTCTTACTTATTAGATTTCGTACATCGTTGGTATAGTTAAGCCGGCCTTGAGCCAGCCTATTATTAGTAAGGGGCAAGAGCTTTGTCTACATGCTATATAGATGCAATACAAGTAATTTTTAGTTTTTTTTTTCAAGGAAATCGGAATTTGTAATATTATTTTGGAAAAAGCGAAATTGTCCAAAATTTTGTTGAATTAATGTCGAAATGTTTGTGAATTAGTAGTGTTCTATAGTGAAATCAAATTATTATCTTACAATAGTGTAGACTTTTATTGTAAATATGACAAAGTACCATCATATATTAAGCAAACCGATATAATTATCAATAAAATAAAACTACCGAATCCGGTCTACGCGCACCGCATATCGCGTTCTAATAGTGGAACGAGTTTCGACGAGATATTAGTACGCAGTAGCGCCTCTTACTGTAGCTCTATGATGGTAATTAGTTTATAAATTCTCCTATACAAAGGGTGGTTGAAAAGTAATGGCCTCCGAAAAACACGATTTCTCGAGGCTCTCAAAATTGTTTCCTCTTCATTCGACCCAAATCTCGATGGCTCGATGGTAAGACAATTTCTTAACTAACTAACTAACTATCAGAGGTAGGGGTAGGCAGAGAGGATGGACCGCCAAACAACTAGGTCTTGGCACACACTCCTTGCCTCATTCACATTCATACATCGTCTCATACATACTCATTACTCTATTATTCTGACTCTTGACATGGCCCGACTCAAGTATCTGATTTACTTGGTCGTGCTGTGTCTTCCTCGGTCGTCCCCGATTTCTGCTACCATTCACATTTGCATCGTATATTCTCCTTACACTCCTTTACCGCTCTACATGTCCAAACCATCTAAGCGTCCCTTTCTTGATCTTACTCATTACGCTTACATCAGCCTTGCACTCTTTGCGGATCTTCACATTTCTCACACGATCACACATAGGTACGCTTCATTTCTCATCTCATTTCTACAGCTTTCAGTCCACTTTCATCCTTTCTCAACCAGTTCCATGCCTCACTGCCATATATCACTGTAGGTACCATCACTCCATTGTGGACTGCTAGCTGCGCTTCTTTTTCACGTTTTAAAATAAATAATTAAACTAAATAAAAAAAATCTCGAGAAGATGGAACCAATTCGTAGCGTAATTCATGGAGTTTCGCCATTGTCACATGGTGATAAATTCCTGATAAAACATATTGCTAATTTATTAATAAATCTCTTCAAATTAATCTTATTCCTGTAAAAAAGGGATCGTAGGCCATTAAAGATTGCATTGATAAGTATACTAAAAAAGGGATCGTAGGCCATTAAAGAATGCATTGATAGGTATACTAAAAAAGGGATCGTAGGCCATTAAAGAATGCATTGATAGGTATACTAAAAAAGGGATCGTAGGCCATTAAAGAATGCATTGATAGGTATACTAAAAAAGGGATCGTAGGCCATTAAAGAATGCATTGATAGGTATACTAAAAAAGGGATCGTAGGCCATTAAAGAATGCATTGATAGGTATACTAAAAAGGGGATCGTAGGCCATTAAAGAATGCATTGATAGGTATACTAAAAAAGGGATCGTAGGCCATTAAATAATGCATTGATAGGTATACTAAAAAATGGATCGTAGGCCATTAAAGAATGCATTGATAGGTATACTGAAAAAGGGATCGTAGCCCATTAAAGAATGCATTGATAGGTATACTAAAAAATGGATCGTAGGCCATTAAAGAATGCATTGATAGGTATACTGAAAAAGGGATCGTAGGCCATTAAAGAATGCATTGATAGGTATACTAAAAAAACTTTAACTTAAATACCATTTCATAAAAATCTTCACATTTATGTATTTCGTCCTGATATATTATTAAGACCAATAAAGGTGGATGAACACGTGTTACGAAAATATAAAGAACTTTATCGGAAGCGGCTTACGGTCTCGTTTTTAAGAGGATGACTAGTAATTTGAAGAACCAATCTTGTCTTTCTTTGGTTTCGATTCGCCAGGAGTAGTCCAATGTTTCGATTATTTCTTGGTTTTTGCTGTATTGTGATGGATTCATATTATAGATTCGTCCACTGTCACGAAAAGTCCTTCTTATCGCAGTAGTACATTGTTAAACAGTACATTGTTAAAATACATTGTACATTGTTAAAATGTTGAAACGATGACGTTTGTTGTCGACTGAGAACAAATGGGGCACCCATTTGGCAAGAGCTTTCTCATTCCCAAATATATATGCAAAATGTTTAACACTCGTTCGTTTGAAATGTCCGCAGTCTCAACTCTCAAGCGATTAGTTCTTTGTTGATCGTCGACTATTATTTAATGTTTTTTTATCGAATATTTCTGATCTCTTTTGGACGACCTGGGTATCGATTTTTCAATCCAGGCCGCTTGCAATCGCCGTCGAAAGTACATAAATTGGTCGACAATTTTATTCTTGAGTCTCGTCGAAGGTACCAAATTACATACGCCAAACGTCAAAAGTCAGTCCACACAAACAACGAGTGGGTCGAACCGCTCGTTGTTCTAGTGGAATGACTTCGTCGAGAATCGAGTCCCTGGACGCTATCATCAAACATGATTTAACGACCACGTTTAAATTCAGATGTTCAATATTTAATTCATTTTTGCCAAAATGCAAAAGTTGTTCACTTTCAATGACTGTCAAATACAAAGTAAATCTGATACTGGTGGCGCCATTTCTTGCCTGGGCCGATTATTTTTCTATACACCACGCATACACAGTAAGGTAACCAATACCAAGAAGAAGCAAATATTTTTCATAGCACCGAAGAACTTACAAAAAAAAATTTCACGTATTTTTATAAACAGTTTTTATTAATTTTTTTCTATAGCCTCATTGAAAGTTTAAGTTAATTTCAATCATTAGTATGTTTACATTGTTCATTTGTTTTGCCATTTTTTATGGAGGGACTAGTTCCGTAAATAAATTAATATTCTATACAAAACGGAGAGCACTATATTTTTTTGCAATAATAATTTTTAAAACAGTAAAGGGCGTTAACATAGAAATTAAGAAAACACTCTGAGTTTGAAAATGTTTAACACAGAAACAGACTTAATTTAACTAACAAATAATCAAGATCTTATCCGGAACAAATTATCTCAAATTCAATGGGATTTTCGGCTAATTAAAATAACTATCTCTTTTCAAATTCGGAACACTTTCAGGATCTGCTAAGAGGAAGATATCGTTTAGAAAGATCTTAGAAAAGTTTTGATTGAGTAATTTTTAATTAATAATTAAAAATCATTCCTATGTGTTTCTGATATTTTAGGTATCAACTACAATTCCAAAGAATGTCCTTCTGTTCATTTCACGATCAAGTGAACCAGATACTTGGATTGGGCCATGTCAATAGTAGGAAAACCAGAATAATATGTTTGAATGTGAATGAGACAAGGAGTGTGTGCCAAGATCAAGTTATTTGGCGGTATTTCCTCTCTGCCTACCCATGCGGGGAAACGGCGTGATGCTTAGGTAGTTAGTTTATTTTTTAAAACAGTTAATAGAAGACTTAAGTGATTTTTTTTTCAAAGTTTCTTCTGTTTAGCTAACGTATCAAACGATTATGTGAACTGAAAAATACATTTGTTGGCCAAGAAATTGCAGAATCGTATAATTTTGATAACATTCGAAACTTTTTCTTAGTTCAGAAAGCAACATAACGTTTAAACGATTCGTTGAATTGATTGATGAATCCAACTCATCGGTTCACGCTGATAGATATTTTATTGCATTATCCCGTGGGGGTATTCAATTTTTCCTCCCCTTTTAAATTTCCGGTTGAAAAAATAGTTCAGGAATTGGAGATTCCGTACCGCACAACTTCTCCAAACCGTCTGAAGCCAGTAAGACTATAGTATCCTTAAATGTGGTATTGACAAAGCTTTAGGTGGTAGGGATGGTAAAGAAATGAAGAAGAGGAGGGTGGGGAAGTGCCTGGCTACTCAGATCTGGTCACAAAACACGGCTTTATCTATTTCAAGCTTATATAAACGATGCTAGAGGTTTTAATGCCTTAAACAATCATATTTCTCTTTATAATATTAAGGATTTACCTTAGAGGAGAAAAAATCTATTGTACAACAATGAAGAAAAGAATAAAGGTATAATGGCGATCAAAAATGATTTATCAATAACTCTCTTATATTTTACCATCTCGCTCAGGATCGTGAACGATATATTTTATTCGGCCGCGCCGTGAGGTCGTAAGCTGGGGGATTATTCACTTTGCTACCCCCACTTCTCCAACTCCCCCCCAAGCCTTCTCAAACCTACCCCATGCCGAGTCCACCCGTCAAACCTTTTACTACCCTCCTTTCCTACCCCGCCACTCCGACCATCCCTGTCCCTCTTCCCATCCCCCGTATTCGCTGCCACTCTGTGACCGTCCATTAAAATTTGTTGCGAGCGACTAGCAACTAGGAACACTAATTGACGCTATGGTATGATGTTTATTTATTTTTTATCATGTCTCTCGTGACAGCTGCGAAGGATTTAAAGTACGGGTTGAAGTATTTTTATGTACTTAATTTATTTACGTATTATTATTTACTTATTATTACTTACCTGTTAGTATAAACTTATGTTTGTGTATTTATTGTTATTTTTTTATTGTCAGAATGGTCACCCTATGATTGTGACTGATAAGCCACCGCAGGTACTTTGTAATACTCGTTTAGTCAGTAGAATGTTATTTGATTGTAAATCTGCACATTTCGGCACATGAATTCCCTAGTGAAATGAGGTGCTCATGATTTTATTGTAATATACTATTTAAATAGAAAAAAAATAATGAATAATGGGCTTATTTAATTTTTTCACCTGAAAACAAAATTTTGAAATAAATAATTAATGATCAAAATATTAGTATTTATTGAATTATATAATTTTAATTATTTGTTATTGGGATTTTATAAAGAAATATTAACAGCACGTAAGCATAGAAGTATAGAATAGTTATTTTTTAATGTGATTACCGCAGAAACTGCTCCCTTATTTATATTATTTCAGATAATAGGACACCGTACCGAGAGTTCCAACTGCAAGGGTATGTTGTGAGGATAAAACATTGTCAAAAGGAAGAAGAAGTGCAAGAGGTAGGTTGGGAAATAGTCTAAACATGACTAAAAGGTTTTAAGGAACGTTTAGATATTAAATTGTGGTCTCTCACCAAGGCGATTCTGGGATTCCAATCTAGAAGGAGTTGCAAATGTTGATACTAAATATGATTAACTCATTGAAAATACTATTCAATTTGGGTTGTAATTATTTTGTAACTATTTTTGTGACTATGTCAGTTTGTAACTACGTTTCTATAAATTTTAGAACTTTGATTTGAAAAGTGTCATTTTCAAAATTAGAAGTGTTTTTTTTTTAAAGAATTCTGACAGTAAAATAATTACTAATATGCATGTCTTTTCAACTTTACACTTAACTTCACTCAGTGAGAGAAAAAACATTGGAATTTATGTGGATGAAATCAGGTGAAGCCAAAAATGCAAGGAATTAGCGTTATTTTATCCAACCTTCTTTAATTCTTTAATACAGTATCTCAAGCAGTCATGGCGAACCATTTTATTGTTTGAAATAATACTGTTATTTAAAAACCAATATATCTAGTTATATTTAAGCGTGTAATAATGTAAAAAAATATTTTTGATTAACACCAAACATTTCGGTTCCATGATAACTCATCAAAATGACAATTCAACAAACCTATTTAAAGTGCTATGAAATTATGAAAAGTGATGAAACAAAAACTAAAATTGTATTTGTTTCATCACTTTTCATAACTTAATAGCACTTTTTATAGGTGTGTTAAATTTTCATTTTAATAAGTTATCCCATCTCCGTCAATATCAATTTGTATGAACACGTGATCCGCAGTCCACATCAAAACATTCGCTTTTGACTGATAATTTGTTAGGAACTCTTTTAATTCATTCGTTGATGGCCTTAAGTCGCATTTTAACAGGAAAATTAATAATTTTACTAGATTTTTAATAAATTAACAGTATTCCATATCTAAATAAGTTCAGCATTCGACATTGATCTCCACAAAAGACCCTCCACCGTACAAAGATTTTTTTTAAAAAGTAACTTTTACTATAGGAATCACAGCGAATGTTATCGCAAATACAGCACTCACACAGATGTTTATTGTTTCTTCACATTCTATATTTTTTTACGTTAGAATTTTTAACCTCAAAAAATATAGATTAAGAGAAAAATATTGCTACATTAAAGTTTCTACGAATTGGGTACCTACATGGTAGATATTAATATAATTCCAGCTAATTCATTACAGTATAATGTAGTAAACATGTAGGATGACCATGATATACATTGATAATTAAACAAGAAAAAGTATAATAAACTATTATTTATAAAAGCAGAGAAGAAGAAACAATGCATTGTAAAAGGAAAAGGATGAAAAAATATACATATAAAACTTATTATGCAAAAGGACAAAGATGAAAAAAAAGTTGGAAATTCTCGGCTAGCAGAAATAATTTAACATTATTTTTAAAAGTACACAATTAATTCATTGCGTGCATTGAAAAAAGGTCAGTTAAATATAATAAAAACAACAAACTGCTAACTAGGTACTTGAAAAGCTGTTAAATACATGCATTAAATCACATTCATATGTTTTAGAGAGAAGACGATTAAATTTAAAGCTTTGTAAAATTAAATTAGAAAGGTAAAATTCGGAATGTCAGCGACCCACGTCAATGCCACCTAAAAGAAACTCAAACTAAAACCTCATCATTAATACGAGTATCAAGGGTTGCCCATAGCTGATCTAGATGAACCCTCTGTTTGGGTACAGGAAAAATGTTGCCACAAATCTCGTGGGTCACATTCTTTGTGCGGTTTATTAAATTAATTTTCTTGTTTAGAATTCAGTATGAATAAAATTTAGATGAGAATTTTATTAATGTAGTACTACTAGTCACTAGATGTCGATGCCTTAAAAATAATTTAAAAAA
Organism: Hesperophylax magnus; assembly: GCA_026573805.1. NCBI lineage: Eukaryota > Metazoa > Arthropoda > Insecta > Trichoptera > Limnephilidae > Hesperophylax > Hesperophylax magnus. Next base: position 692,972 of record JAIUSX010000100.1, read on the forward strand.
AACAGTTTATTGAGACCCACAAGTCATTTAATCGAACTATTTATACTAATTCTTTCATGGTTGAAATATTAAAGAATAAGTGCATTCAACAATTAATTTCGGTTGCGTGTCTGTAACTTTGGTTCATTGAACTCTAGATAGAACTCGGATTTTCTTTGATTTTAAATTACAGCGGTAAATTACCTCTCTGTAATCATGTTATATGGTCTCCTTTTTATGCTATCCATATTCGTCATATTGAGTCCGTTCAACATCGGTTCCTAGAGGGGATTGCTAGGAGGCTAGGATTAGAAAGAGGCAATTACTCCTATTATGAAATTGAACAAATTTTAAACCTTTCTTCTTTAGAAGACCGTCGGAAAAAATCTGATTTCATTTGTTTCTTTAAAATTATGAACAATATTATTGACTCAAATACATTACTAGAACTCATCTCATTCAATATACTCGTACCTTCTCGTAGACTCAGTAATAAAGAACTGCTCTTCCTCAATCAACACTCGACTATTTATGCTTATAATTCACCATTGTCCAGAATATGTAGAATGGTCAACTCACGTCAAGACCTTGATTTTTTTGATATTAGTCAGAATGTTTTTGGCGCTCAATGTACAATTGAGGATATTTTGTATCACTTTATTTTTAGCAAGTTCTTGACTTGACTTGACACTTCTATTTCATTTCTATTTTCTTATGTTTCCCCTCTTTGTCTTTGCTTTTATATACCATCCTTTACTCTTGCATTGTACATTGTCCCAAATACCGTGTCGCTTTGTAATATATTGGACGTAAGTCCGTTAATTTATTAATAAATAAATGAACTAAAAATTTTTTTGGTTCATGCCTGTTATACAATATTTTAACAGAAAATTGATTTAAATTTTTTTTTTCGCACTTGGAATCAAATATCCCGTGATTTTTCTCGGCATGTAAATAAAAATGTACAGTTGACACGCGTCACTTTGCAGTATATGGGTTGCTAGTATAGTTTTAATGGAAATTAAAAAAATATATAAGAATCTTAAAAATAGTTCATGCGTTCGTTTGTTTATGATGTTCTGCAAAGTCCTCTTTCTTATTTGGTACCTTTCGTTACATTAGCTTTATACAGGTGGCCCTGAGGAAAATAATTTAAATCTGACCCGCCAGACAGTAGGTGGGCAGACGCATTCGCTGTCAAGACCTAGCCGATCCTCACCCCATGAACCCGGGCACCCCTTCTAAGTCACCAAACCTAGCGAACCACTTTTGGCGTCTTATGGCAGAGGTGTTAGATATCCAATAATAGGTTCCCAGGGCGGCGGTACTCATTCCTGCGTCCCAAATTAAATAATGATTTTTTTTGGTGGTCTCCAATGGTAAATATGCTAAGCTGTTTGTTTAGGATTTTAATTAATTGCCTTGCAAATACGTTGATTACACCTACATTTTAAATAATATTTGGCTAAAAAACCAAGCAAATGAAATGGTTCAAGTTAAACATGAAGCTCTGACTGAAAGAAGTTTTACCAAATAAATTAAAAAGAACATTAAAAACATAATAAAAGTCACCAAACAACATTAAAAACAAATTCAAGACTCGTCGACACGAACCCTGGAAGAAAACTTGTTTGAAGTTATGGAGAAATATCTCCCCAAAAAGCTTTTACGGTTGTTTGAAGTTAGGAAGAAATATGTCCCAAAAAAGATTCTACGGGTGTTGTAAGTTAGGGAGAAATATCTACCCAAAAAGATTCTACTGGTGTTGGAAGTTAGGAAGAAATATTTCCCCAAAAAGATTCTACGGGTGTTGTAAGTTAGGGAGAAATATCTCCCCAAAAAGATTCTACGGGTGTTGGAAGTTAGGGAGAAATATCTCCCCAAAAAGATTCTACGGGTGTTCGAAGGTGGGGAAAAATATCTCCCCAAAAAGATTCTAAGGGTGTTTGAAATTAGTGAGAAATAATCCAAAATTGCTTATAGGGGTAGACTTAATAGTTTTAATATTTATATCTTAAAAAAATTGTGTTCTTTCTTAAATGTGATGTTTGAATTGCATTCCATTATCTGTGAATACCCCTACAGTAAATGGCACGACAATTATTATATTACAATAATGTACACATATTTGATTTCTACAGAATAAACGCAAAACAATAGCCAAAATGTTGGTAACCTTTTAAAGTTCATATCGTGGTGTTATGAATTCTGCCAAAATTTCTGCAAATATTTTAATAAAAGTTGAAGACGGTTCGACAGTTTGAAATACGGCTTCTGTCAGATAAATCAAACTACACAAATAAACCAAATATCAAAACTAAAATACTTATTTTAACGTAGGTATTTTCATTTTCGCCTTATTGCACGTGAGACCTGCCAACTTTTCTAGCCCTTTGGAACGTGATTTCTCGCTAATTATTTTGGGAGTTGCCGCGATTACATGCCTCCCCGTTAACTTGATCCAATTAGCAGAAATGTAGTTTTTTTACTTTGCTAATAAAACAGCTTGTAAAATATTTCGCAATTACGAAGCTGGTTTTTTCAGATTATAATATTGTGAAAGCAAGCTGTGTTCGAAATTTGGAATTCAGAAATAAAAATGGAAACATTAAATTTTTTTCTTTAACACTTTTTTATTAATAATAAAACATTTTTGTATTTACTTCAGAAACTGAGCAAAATATGCTAAATATATATTATATTACACTATATAATAATAATTATTTATTGTCTTCTTTTCTTAGTAACATATAGAGTGTGACAAAATCACGTAAACATCTCCTCCGGCATCTAGCTCAGAATCATACTTAAATATATTGCTGTTTTATACTTACCTCTTCAGCCGTACACTCTGCCTTCTCACCAATTCGGGTTGCTTGGGCGGGGACTAGGGAGGTGAATTTAATTAAGAACATCTAATAATTATAAGTCTCGATTTTAATAGGGTTTGTCAAGTGTTAATACTAAATCTAAATTATACTTAGATCTACTTACATCTATAACTTAACTAGTTGTCATATGGTTCCACTTTTCACATTGTCATTTTTTCACTGTTGTCGCTGAGTTGGTTCTGTGCGTTGGCCTAAGTAAGGCTGAAGTTCTAGGTGGCGCGGCGGCTTCTGCAGTTCTTCAGCTCACGCCTCCCGGCCGCGTCTGGTCACCGCGCTTTCTTCGCCTCCCGGCCGCGTCTGGTCACTGCACTTTCTTCGCCTCCCGGCCGCGTCTGGTCACCGTACTTTCTTCGCCTTACGCCGAGCATTACGTCGCCGGGCGGAGGATAACATATCTTGATAATCACTTCATCCACCGCCCAGCATCACATCGCTGGACGGGGAACGCGTGCTTCACCACCACTCCTGTCACGGTCTCCTCTCTCTCCCGCCTCGATCTTGACTGTCTCCTCCTGAGCTCGTAGGACCTGTCGATCTCGCCCGCACCTCTCACTTCTTTCTTTAAAACCCCCGTCTGTCAACACTTGTCTTTGGGCGCACACTGCGGGACACTCTCAGTTTATAACTCAAATTTATTTGTGACGAAATTTGATTCGTCACAATACCCCCTTCGTTACAAAAGAAAATTATGGTTTCCTACAAACATAATTTTCTATTTCCCTTTTCCCATATGACAACCTTCTTAACTTAATTATAAACAATTCAATATTCTAAATTTAACATTTCTTATCATTACTTATCCTCATCATTTTTTTTTCTTTTTCATCATATCTCATTTTCAACGACAATCCTTTTCGCTACACACTCTTTCAAACCCACAACAAAACTCAAGTCAAAACATTTAGCCTATCAATATAAAATAACATGAAAACAATAAAAGTGACAATAAAACACATTAAAATCAACAATGAATACTAACACCTCGACTAACATAAACACTTCTTATTTTAACCAAGCGATCCAATCCTCTCCAGACACTTGAAGATATGAACCTTTCAATTTTTGTTTACAAAATTCTTCCCAAGCATGTGACCAAAAACTAATGACAAGATTTTAAATGACAACATGAAATGACAACATTATTAATGACAATATTATTAATGACAACATAAAATTTTCAAAGAATCAGGATAGGGAACGAGTTGGGAATTCATACCTACCACTTCAGTTTAATCTCACCTCAGTTCTGCTGGCATGTCTGAAGTATAATAGAATTCTATACTTACTTACGCATAACTCATTATCACTACAAGTTGATCACTTAAATCTAAATCTTAGTTGTACTTTGCAAAAGAGGCCGTTACTAATCTTTATTCACTCCTCATTTACCTTAATCTATTAACGCCTACATCTTCGATAACAAAAACAAGAAATCTGGTGTACATACATAGTACATCTGAAATGAAATGAATGATAAAAAAAAACTAAACAATATATGGTAACAGAGTTGTAGTGTATCTCCCGACGTGATACACAATGGAAATTGAGCGCCAGGTAGTTTCTATTACGCGGAGAAACCACCAAAACCGGATACTCTGTCTCTCATTCAACCGCTTTTAAGATGCAACCTCAACATGTCACATTTTATCATCCCTGCTGGCCAATGCTTCAATGCATCATCCCATTTTATTTAAATTTTTTCCACTTTTACATAATTTACGGTCTTTTATCACGCGCGCAGAATTCTTTTCAGATATGGAGACGATTAGGTACACACATACTAATTTCAACGAACGCGCGTATTTGTTCCACTCAAATCATGGAACGTTCAGTGCTCGCTTTCGTTTTCGCATTTTCGCTTGTGGACGCACTTCTACCAATACCGGTCTTTTATCACGCATGCAGACTATTCAGATATGGAGACATTTAGGTACTCTCATAGTAATTTCGTCAAACATGCATATTTGTACCACTCAAATCGTGGAACGTTCAGTGCTCCTTTACGTTTCCGTTCGCATTTCACATTTTTTAACTTGTGGACGCACCTCTACCAACACCGGTCTTTTATCACGCACGCAGATTACTTTTTAGATATGGAGACATTTAGGTACTCTCATACTAAGTTCATCAAACGTTAGTATTTGTACCTCACAAATCGTGTCGGTGGTAAGTGCTCCAATTCGTAACTAACTCATCACATTCGCGCGCGCCTTTTTATTTTCTCATCTGCGCAGACTACTATCCGAAACATCGCGAGACTTTAGATACAAGATAATGTACGGTTTCGCCGAACGAAGATATTTGTTTTCCTCAAACCGCGTTAAGTGAGTGCGCCTTAACCCTTTCTCTCCCCTCTCTATCGGTCGCCTTCCGCCATCAATTTTTAATTATCGGATTTTTACCGAACACATAAAATTGTTCGAAATTGTGGTATGAAAATGAATTTCTCCGAATGACATATAGAAAATACATTGTTATTCTTATGCCGTTCATACACAGCAAATTTACATTTGCTGACTCAGCTCACCACAATCTTTGATTTGATGACCTTTGTCAACGGGACAAATATATAATCCTTACTCAGGGTCAAACACCTCTGCCTAAAACTCAACAAAAAATTAACTCGAATGGGTACCCTAAAATCACTATCATTAATACATTTTAACAAAAAAATAGCCACTTGACATCTCCCGACTTACTTGTTTTCTAAAAAATATAACATTCCTGAAAATATCTATCGGTAATGAGAGGATTAACAATCTCTAGGTACCTACAGTCCCGAATGTGTCAAAACGCCGAGTTTGTTTTATAATGATTTAACTGCCCTCCTACAAAAAATAGCACTTGACATGAGACGCATAGCATCTGACTTCATCACAGTACATTTGTTTACGCTGTACAAAAAACGAAACACCCAAACAACGGTAGGTAACTCGAGACAAAACATGACAAGAGCGAGAAACAGTACAGAAGATTAAATATAATAAGAACATGCAAATATTTACCTTGTTTTCAGGGATGGGTTTAAGGAATGTCAATAACATTAGTGATAGATATAATAAAATATCTAAAACCGCTTCACATTGGGCGCCATTGTGACAAAATCACGTAAACATCTCCTCCGGCATCTAGCTCAGAATCATACTTAAATATATTGCTGTTTTATACTTACCTCTTCAGCCGTACACTCTGCCTTCTCACCAATTCGGGTTGCTTGGGCGGGGACTAGGGAGGTGAATTTAATTAAGAACATCTAATAATTATAAGTCTCGATTTTAATAGGGTTTGTCAAGTGTTAATACTAAATCTAAATTATACTTAGATCTACTTACATCTATAACTTAACTAGTTGTCATATGGTTCCACTTTTCACATTGTCATTTTTTCACTGTTGTCGCTGAGTTGGTTCTGTGCGTTGGCCTAAGTAAGGCTGAAGTTCTAGGTGGCGCGGCGGCTTCTGCAGTTCTTCAGCTCACGCCTCCCGGCCGCGTCTGGTCACCGCGCTTTCTTCGCCTCCCGGCCGCGTCTGGTCACTGCACTTTCTTCGCCTCCCGGCCGCGTCTGGTCACCGTACTTTCTTCGCCTTACGCCGAGCATTACGTCGCCGGGCGGAGGATAACATATCTTGATAATCACTTCATCCACCGCCCAGCATCACATCGCTGGACGGGGAACGCGTGCTTCACCACCACTCCTGTCACGGTCTCCTCTCTCTCCCGCCTCGATCTTGACTGTCTCCTCCTGAGCTCGTAGGACCTGTCGATCTCGCCCGCACCTCTCACTTCTTTCTTTAAAACCCCCGTCTGTCAACACTTGTCTTTGGGCGCACACTGCGGGACACTCTCAGTTTATAACTCAAATTTATTTGTGACGAAATTTGATTCGTCACAAGAGATAATGATATCCTCACTGGGATCTCCCGTGCTGAGGATTTCATTTACATAATATAATTTAATTATAAGAAATTAATATTACAACAAATTAACACATGAATTTGTGAAGTGTGGGTGTAAATAACATAGTCAAATTTGTACGTAATTCATTAATTTTGTACGTATAACCGTAACCGCACGGAGAATAATTAGTATTTCTGATTTATTATAATCCTGTTAAAAACGGGATTGAAGGCCGTTTTCTAATAAAATTTTAGTACATTCGAACCACCTCCATCTCATTTTCCCAGCTCTTAAAGTATTCAGAAACCGGGTACCTAGTTATACACATTATTTTGTAATTCTTGCTAGCTAATCGGCTCAATCATTTCATTCTATATTGTGTATCAGATTAGAGAGAAAATGAATCGTCGTAATCGGACTTAATTAAAATAACCAATCAATTTGTCCCAATAAAACCTATTTACTAATAATCCTGAAATCTATCTAATCAATTTGATATTAACCCCCCCCCCTCTTTTCTTACTAACTCCTAGATTAAATGTAATAATACCTTTGTATTATCGTCATCTCAAACACTGTAATTTAATGTAATTGATATCAATTCCTCTTGAGATACTGGAGATTATTAACTAAAAAGGCAAAAACAATAGTAAATAATAATCATGTTCTGTTAAGGCCAATTTGATCGCTTTTGAGAATCTCATATTATGGTCAGATATAAATCGTTGTCTCTCTTACTGTCATTGTTAGAGATATGATCTAACCGGTGTTAGAAAGAGAAAACACCAAGCTTTATATTCAAATATAGAAGTTAACCACAGAATAATTAAAATGTACACCTTTACTAAACCAAAGGTTCCGACCGCAATTTGACAAAAAATTATGAAACTTTGCGAATTATTTTTATACGAAACGACAAAAAAGTGAGGTAGCTATAATGTTTATTATCATTATAATAAGTAATTTAATCAGCAATTTTGTTATCTTATGTTTGCATTTAAAAGTTTAATATTTAATAATGTTGTGTTTATTTATAATAATAAAATTTGAAACTTATTTTATCGCCTTTCAAAAACAGTTTTTATTTTTAGAATATGCTAAGAATTATTCGATTTATTTGAATTTTATTGCAAAGCGGAAATGTTCCGACCTTCTGGGTATCTATTCCAGAGTCTCTACCACGAATTACTCGCTATGCGCCATCTACGAACGAAAATCTCTACGACTTTTGTCATAAGTTCTATATTTATACATTCTTGAGTGTCGCACGGTTGAAGAGATGACTGTGTTGGCAACCCTGTGAATATTGTCTATGTTTCTGATGTGTTTGAGGTTTCTATGGAGTTAATTTGAAATGTCAAAAACAAACCGTTGCCGCGTCGTTCTGTCAACGTTTTTATTTGCTACCGCACTTTTTCTGAAATGAATGGCGGTGGTGGATACATATCGAAATGCCAGAAAAATGGTTAAAACAACTTTGCAGAACTAAACGAATCCGATACCAACTTCGAAAAGCGCGCGGGAAACGATTTTTTGTATAAGGCAATTCACCAGGATGTAATGAGATTTTGACAGTTTTGCCGATCTCTACTGCTTCGACCCACTTGTTGTTTAAGTCGAATGAATTTTGATGTATGGCTTGTAGTATGTACTTTCGGTGAGACTCAAGAATAACAAACTCTACCAGTGTATGTACTTTCGGCGGAAATTGCGAGCGATCGAGACTGGGGAATAGATACCCTGAATGGTATGGATAGCACAAAAGCGCAGAGTAAATAATTCTTCCAAACAGTTTAAAATGATAATAGGAATAATGTTGTTGCTTGAGGTTTCAGAACAAACACATTTAAAAATAATATTTAATAGAGGTAGTAGGTTTCTCGACCCGTCGCCTTGAGCCGCAGTGAGAGGAATATAATATGTCCGTCACTCCTGGACACATTGATCCCTAGATTCCTACCTAAGCATCATACCTTTTTCCTTCCTAGAACTTCCTCTCCTTCATTTCCTTAAATAACGACCCACCACGCAGCATCCCAAAAGACATGACATGACAAAGACCACGAGGGAAATTAAGGAAATACTTATTATAAAATAAAATTATTATTTCCCCAGGGCTTCCTATGTGGGGTTATTGTAGAAAAAAATTTGGTACATTTTTAAGAATGAATCTTCTATATAAATAAATATGTAAATGTTCGTTTGTTTAAAATCTTAAATCTCCGGAAGTTCTTCATCGTTTGCGTTGACATATTGACACAACGTTGAACTTGAATATACGTTTGTTTTTATATACCGATATCACACAGATGTAACATGTGACAGGTAAAAACATCGCCATCTGTTGGACGTAAAAGCTAAACTATTATTTAACTATCTGCACCGACAGACTAAACCACAGCAAAGCGTTGCGGGGTATAGCTAGTAAAAAATAAATGTTACATGATTAACTCATTGAAGATAGTATAATGTAAACATATTAAACTTCGCCACAAAGAGACGAGGTTTTTGGATTTATTGAAAAATATTCACACAAATAGTAAAATCTTGTAATGAAATAATGTTTTGTTTATAACAATACAGCAGAGAATAAAATGGTATAGCAATAAAATATAAGTAAATAAAGAAAATAAAATCTTTGTGGAAAACAGGAAAATAAAAATGAAAAATAATAAAGGACTGTTACAGAAGTTTAAGGATATATTTCAATATCAGCCAAAATTCATGAATATTTTCTTAAATTCTAGATTTAAAGGAAGATTGTTAAAATAAGCTATTATTAGAAAGAGCAAGGTATTTTGAGATTTTATTGTTATTTCGATAACTTGGTTGTAAATGTATGTAATACGTTATTTTCACAGATGATGAACAGTAGAGGTCCCAGAACTGTACCTTGAGAAAAAAATGAAATCTGCTCCATAATTTAGATACGTCTGATAGAAGAATACTTAGCGCCTATTTTCCCCAGTCCCAGCTATAAAAAGAATAACATGTAATAGATCGACAATACCTGAATAATAATAAACCGTGTAGTGTTCAAGTTTACAAAATAATAATTGGGAACATCATATTTTCCCTCGAAATTATCTACATCACATAATATGAACCAACATTACTTACAATTTTCTCGCTAAAGTTAGCAAGATCATGAGCTAGTTAAAATCCCCATTATTAAAAATATCCCTCGTCAGTGAAACGTCAATATATCCTGACTTAGGCAATTTACCTTCATAACATGTTTTTCAAGTTGAGAGAAGCTTTTATTTGAAGCGTACTTTATTATAATTTGTTGTTTTATGTTTGGGTTAGGCAGGGCAAACAGGTTTCTGAATCGGGGATGCTGTTTTTTTTTTAAATACAATTTACAATGATCGTGTTGGTCGGACCATCATGTAATGTGTTTTTAGTGTTGACTTAAAAGTTCATAATTATAGTAAAGTGCATTAACTTCGGGGGGTGATTTTAAACGATGGTACAAGCATAAAAGATATACTTGTAACTTTGTTTGAAACATCAACGTTTCAGGGTACTTTAAGATAACAAAATGTAAAAAGTGAAATTTTTTAAACATCTAAGCCATCGTTGTTTATTATTGTGTATGTGCGGTTTCCATAGATGCAGATCAAACACAGATTCCACTATTCTCTCCCGGCCATGGACCTAATTAGCCCTGAACGGAACTATTCGAGACAAATGTGAAGCCATGGGTGATGGGGAAGATGTGTGAAAAATGTCCAAACTTGCCTAAAATTTTTAATGACATTATTTGTCTCATTAAAAACCTTTAAAAATTCATACACCGTTATGCTCCCGGCAAATATATTTATCGGGCTAGTGTACTTCGAGAATGATTTTTGTATGGAAAACAAGGCAGTGGAATTTCGAAAAACCCTCGCCCTCGTGTTGTTATTCAATCTTCGATAGGAGAGGATACCAGTAGAAGAAAAATAATAATGTATAACTTCTTCAATAATTGCATTTATTTCTCATAATAAAATATAAAGGTTTATTGAAATGCAGCAACGAGACTACATTTCAAATTACGAATTTTCTCGAGAAGGACAAAAACCCATGTTCAAATTTTAAATTGGGTTTGATCATTCGTCAAACAAAAATGATTGAACGCTGACGGCAGTTAGAGGGGACAGTTTTTGTAGTGGTGGACATCGAAAAATTCGAAATAGCCCTGATTTCCGATTTGACTTCAACGTCAAATGTGACGGGATTCAAACGATTGAGCCTGCGGATGGAGATAAGCCACGAACTGACCATGAATCATAATTAGTATGAAACCAACATTGTTCACCAATACTACTGCAAATCTAATCCACGCACAACGGAGATCCGACTTTTTTCTAACTACACATACACACACCAAGATCTGTTATAATCAAAAAGATTTATACTTAGTTTTTATAACCATTAGCAGTAGAACTGCAATTTACTAACAGAGAATACACAACGAAACGAAACGAAACGAAACAAGTCGAAATAAATGTATATTCTTAATGCTTAAAACGCATAAAGCATAAAAACATGCAAGCCAGCAACAGAGTCCTCTACTCGCTGCGTTTACACACACACAACGAAGATACACGACCTGACGGTATTGGATGCTATATTCAGTGTATTCAGTATCCAAAAAACTGAGAAGATTTCGGATTTCGCGTATGCCTATTCACTCCCGCCTGCGTAGGTCTTTGAAAGATAAATACTTGTCAAGAGCATCAGGCAAACAAAAAATTACTTTAATGCATATAGAAATATGGCACAGAATAGCACACCTCGTGACATCGGGTGGATTGTTTTCAGTACGTGTTTGCTTAAAGCATTTTTGACAGTTTTGTTATAAATTTGAATTACTGCAACCGAATTATTGAAACAACGAACATCCTTTGATCATCTATTTAATTCATAATTTCATCATCCCTACAAATAAGAAATGAAAGCTCAGGCAAGTCATGAACTTTTGTTTATTTTTCAATGACGCGTTTAAGAAATTTTGGATCCGTGATAATCGATTTTTCGGAGTGTTAAGGATTTAGGTCGGTAATTAGATTTTTTTTCAAAAATTGCGTCTTATTCGTGGTGTAGTCTGTACATACGTATGTTTAATAGTAAATTAGTATATCTTATTAATTGTCCAAAATCACTTTTACGAAAAGTCACCGACTGCCACTGCTACACACCGAACGCGTTAGTTTTATTGCGTAGCCTTAATATCACGACAGTCAGCATACTTCCGTGCTATACAACCCTTTGTTTCCATTATCTATGCAATTAACAGAACTGTTGCATCCGAAACTGCTTCTGAATCACAGCTTCAAATGAACATGAATTGTGGAGAGTAAACGAATTTAAAACTACATGAAATTAAATGGTTTTTGTTGGAATTGGGTAATAGTATGGAAAGAAAAAACAAAATAGAGACCAATCTCTTACCAAGAAGGAGCGCATAACACAATATAGTGAGTTCAAGCACAACACAATCACATGTGTTCCACCGCAATACCTCAAGGTAATAGTTGCCATAACACAACGAATAATTATTAAACGATATTTAAAACACTAAAATATTACCGGAATCGTAACGACATAAGTGAAGACGGCGCGTACAAAAATATGCGACGCACGTCCTTAAGCACTTCCAATATAGTCCTTTTTTTCAAAGATCATATACACGATAAACAGCAACAACTCGCTTCCAATAGTTTAATTCTTTTTTCTGTATTGTTCCAAATAAACGCACTCGAATTTGCAGTGTTCTTGCTAACACTTTTTCAGCAAGGTAGGAATTAAGTACACTCACATTTCAAGCAAATCAAGAGGTATATCTTGCTTGTACTGATATATTGTGTACTTAGAAAGTAAAATATTCATTAAATTTACCTATATGAAGAGAAATAAATATTACACCCCTGTTTAAAGGTTTTAAGTCGACCCAGTATCGATTTGCATCGTAGCGAATGCAACGCTCGCAATTTCCAATAGATTGTGCATTTTCCAGCAATCAGAGGTGCAAAAATAGTGCAAAGCAGTGTGTCAACTATATGCGCTGCCGGAGCTTTATATATTTACGTGCAAATGCAAATGCAGAGTGTCCCAGATAACAGGATTAATGACGGGTTTCTCGAATCAAAGCCTAGCGAACTACGGATTACTCATTTCAATTTAAACATTTTTTTTTACTTAATGTCCACTCTTTGGCCCGCGCTCAGTGTCTAAAAATGCAAGTAAAAATTATAGATAATAGATATGGGGATAATAAAAACTTACCGTTGCACATGCACTAATGCTACATTTCCGAAGAGCTGTACCTACCGGATTCATCGAACTCAAGAAATCAATGTCCACTGATATGCTAATTTAAAGAATTCAATGTCTTTTACCTGGATGGAGAATTTCGGGAGATCTCTGACAAAGCGATCTAGTTCAACATTGGATAATGGAGTTTAGACTAAAATCTAATACTCGTACAATATTTTGATTCGACGGAGGAAAAAACTAATCAGCCGTAATAGTGCCACTGTGCAGAGATTGATATGCATTTGGTGAATTATAATATAGAACTGCAATTATGTACGCTCCGTTTCGTACATTTTTTTAACATTTACTCCACATAAGATTTAACATATTGACCGGTCGGTGGCCGAGTTGACATCGCGTTTGGGTCCCACCCAGGCGTAGTGTGTTCAATTCCTCGGCTGGCTAAGTCCTCCATCACAACACAAGCAACATTTTCAGCTTACTGTAGTGATAGTAGGAGATTTTCAAATATTGTCAGGTTATTCGTAACCTGGGAATGTTTGACTTTCTTTTAAAAATTAAAAATTTTTAATTTCAGAGACCCTGAGAAAAAAAAATCCCTCAGGTCCTAAGCATTCTTTGGGGATGCTGTGTGAAGAGTATTTTTATGAAAAAAAAGAAGAAGGAGTGCTGGGAAGGACAAGGTATAAGGGTTGGGTAGGAATCTGGGGGTCGAATTCATCCTTCCCACTGCGGTGAGAGACGATGAGTCGCGAGTCCTGCTGGAGTGGTCAAAACGTCTCCCTCAACCAGTCTATCCCTGCTAAGTCACCAAACGTAGCTAACCACTTGGACTGACCTATGGCAGAGGTGTTGGCTATCCAATGAATGGTTCCCGGGCCGACGGTACCCGTATCCGCCTTCCAAATTGAAAACTCTGCTTGGTAAGTCCGAATGTTTTCAGATTACACATAGCGTAACGTTTGATTTCATAGAAAATATATATTTTGTGACTCTTCTGCAAGAATTACCCACCTCTCAAACCTCTTTCCTTCCGAGATTTTCCTCTCCTTCCTTTGCTTAAAAAAATCCACCACATTTTCCTCAGGGCCTCCTGTGTGGAGCTAATGTACAAAAATAAGATTGACTCCGCGACGCCTGGGTGGGAACCCAACGCATTTATTCACTCACTTACTATCCTCTCTACTTAATTAAGTGTGATGTTAACTTATAACTTCAAAATTGATATGTTTACGGATTTCAAAGACTTTTTTTCCAATTTGTTGGATATAAGGGTTGTGAAAGTTGAATCCCAAATTTATGAGGTTTTGGATATTGAGTTTTTAGAGTCCTTCATATATAAACCTTCTAGTATGAATAATATTAAAATACCATGTATCTTGATTTATTTTAACGTAAAAATGGGACATTCTGTATATGCGATATTCAGCCAATGGTCGTATTCTAGTGAAGGTACCTAGGTACTGCGCCACGGGAGAGTTTTGCCCAGATAAAACTTTTATACGGGTACTTTCGACTGATATAATATTATCAAGTTGCTTCGACATGGGGAAACTAATACATTGTCTTTTATTCACTGAATTTAACGTGATTTATCTATTTAGAGCGTGCATTATTTTTATTTTTTATATATTTATTTATTTATACGCCCATTGGGCTTTTACATAGTTTATAAAAAAAATATTCTGAAGATTGTAAGTTCACGATAGTAACAGTAATAATACATATAACCATATCTATTTGACATACTATAACAGCAAGCAAATAGTAAATGCATACAATAATTATTTGTTGCTATAAACCTTTTGTACAAAGATAAGAATATGCCTACTCCTAAGGTGTACAAACGTAAATTAGTTAAAAATAAATGTAACGTTTATATGTACATACTAGGTAGTGGCAGCAGTAACATGATATCATACGACACATAGTGTATGAGGCCTTTGAATTAGAAAGTTAACGAAATAATTATTGGCAGTATTGTTAACAAAATATAAGGCGTTTGATAGGTTATCGTGGCCTGTTAAATCATTTTAACAGGCCATTTTCCCATTTTACATACATATTTTATATAAAAAATATTGGGAAGATTATAAGTATAGAATAGTAAAAGCAATAATATAACCTTCACCATTTGACATATAAAAGCAAGGGGTAATTATGGGGGGCATATTATATACCACGCAAAAATAGCAATAGGTACCTACAAACAAACTTTTATCAAATTTAGTCAATTTTCTTTCATAAATTTATGGTGTTTTTGTTTCATGTTCGTAGTGTCACGTTTCAAAATTTTTACAGAAAATATATATATATGTATGGTAGCAGATATATATAAATATATAAAGGAAATGTATTATCTTAACTTTTGAATTTTGCTGAGTTTCGCGTTGTTGATAAAGTAGTGCTCCATAGTTAGATAAAACAGAACGCAAACCAAGATGGCGATATTTTGTCACATTTTTACATGGCCGAAGTAACCATAAAACACCTATAGATTGTTGGAAAAAATCTTAAATGGAAATTGAAAAGAAATAGACTTAGGATGGGTGGTTAGACAAAATTTGAACAATGCATCAAATTTCATAGTTGATGTTCAAGTTCTCTGAAGGTTCTATTCAAGTTATGTTCTTATTTAATTATTGGCCAGTTATTTCACAAAATTGAAATAATTACAGAACTTGAATAGAAACTTTAACTTGAATAGAAGTTGAAAATTAACTATGAAATTTGATGAATTGTTCAAATTCTCTGAAAAAACCCTAAATAAAAATAATAATAGCTTTTTTATAGGTAGGAGTATTGGTAAAAAGTGTGTTAGTTTAGTTTGTTTTGTGATGTAAAACTGATAAAATAAAACATTTCTTTACAGAGCAACACAAGTTTTTCATTAATCAATCAATTTAAAGGAATAGAAGTACGATATTATATACATGCACATTTTTTGTCTTTCTGATAATCAATATAACTGAATATGTCTGAATACAGTAATCGTTACTAAAAATTGTCAAAGGAAACAAGTAAAGCAGTCCACGATGGGATCTTATACCAACACTGATGTGTATCGATAAATATCTGGGCGTATTATACGTAGAAGAAAGTAAATAAAAATCCTGTTTTATTTGAATATTACCATTAACAATACAGCTTTAGAAAGAGTCACGGAAATGAGAGATCTCGGAATTATTTTGGATGAAAAACTAAGTTTCGCAAATCATATCCACCAAATTGTAAACAAAGGCATGAAAACACTAGGCTTCGTATTAAGAACAACTAAAAACTTTAACTCCATACAAGCCATTAAACTGTTATACATATCTCTAGTTAGAAGCATAATTGAATATAACTCAGCAGTTTGGTCTCCCTCTTACAAAATTCACATTAATAACATTGAGCGAATACAAAAAAAATTTCTGCGTTTTATAAATTTTAAATTAAATATCCCACTAGAAGACTTACAATATCATTTCTTATTAAACACTCTAAAAATACACTCATTGGAAGACAGGCGTAAAATAAAGGACTTAACTTTTTTATTCAAGATTCTAAACTCTAAATTCGACTGTTGCGAACTTCTGCAACTCATAAACTTACGAATACCTACAATAACAACACGACAAAATACACTATTCCACTGCAACACACATAAGCGCAATTACATTGCGAACTCCCCAATACAACGGTTTCACACTATGGGAAACCAATACTTAGGTGATGTCGATATATTTAATATTAACTTTGCGAATTTTGTGGATTACGTAAAAGACCTATTTCAATACTATTCCTAAATGGAAGTTATATTTTTGTAAACCAGTCAAATCGCTGTATTTTTTAATTTATGTTCTTGTTATTTTTAATTTTGTTTCTCGCATATACTTATGTAATTTTATTTTTATTATTTCTTTCTTTTCTTTCTATTGTTTCAAAACTGTCATTAAATTTGTACCACCCACATGTAAAAGCCCTCTGGGCGTTAAATAAATAAATAAATAAATAAAATAAATAAATAAATTCCACTTCACCAAATAAACTGGTAGTCAGACCCGCCAACTCCATTCCTGTCCTCTATTTTTGCCCACCAAATGTAATTTGTAAACTATTTTTTATTGTGAATACCGTACAAGAGTCCCAAATGCTCCAAACCGTCTGGAGCCAGTGAGACTAAGACATCCTCAATTGGGTTCGTTGTAAGGCTAAAGATAGTAAGGATGGGAAGGAGGTGTGGGAGAGGAAGATGGAAAGTATCTGGCTCTAGTCATTAAATACGGCTAAAGCCATTTAAAGCAGCGTTTCAATTCTGAATTATGACCTTCCACCAGGATTGAACTTGTATAATTTATAATAATTTTTGTGAAAGAAACCATTTTTTTTTTAAACATATTTTATTTGCGTACGCAGAAATTTATATTCGAGAGCCTTTCCGCTCGACCACCTTACTACTATTGTAACCAATTAATATTGATCATCTTACCATAATAGTTTAAAATTGTAAATGGTAGTGTAGACAGCCTTGATTTAATTAACCTCATTGAATTTCATGTACCCATAAGAGCTACTTGCTCTAAAACCCTCTTTAATTGTAACAATTCTAAGACTGAACATTTCAAACACTCGCTTTTACCTAGATTACATGAAATTAGTAATAGGTACGCAGATGTAGCGGATCTGTTTAACTGCACAGAAGCTAGATACAAAAAATCTTTAATATCATATCTTTTAAATCATGGCCAATAAAATGTAAGTCTACTCATACTTATGTAAAAATTCAAATAAATATGTATATAAAATGAACTGCCTGGGGCAACTGAGGAAACTTGGGTCAATAAAAATAGTCAATAAGGTGAAACAACAGCTTGATTGGCACTTAACTACCTTCAACCAAAACGTGAATATAAATGCATACATTTTAGCTATTGTAATATATTATATCATGTATCTATACTATCATATATTTCAATCAATACTAATCTAACCTAGTCTACTTATAAGTTTTGCGTGTACTTGTATCTCTAACTTTTTATATCCATCTAGAGTTTCTGTTATTTGTATATTTTCTGATGTCACTGTTTATAATTGTAGTGTATCGTATAGGCGATCGTGCACGGCCGGAGACAGCCGAGGTTTGACGAACGCTTCCGACTGCTCGGGGAACCTTTTTTTATTAAAACAGCAAGAACATTACAATAATTTACTGTATATGGTATATTTTATACCGTTGATATTAAAATAAAAATAAAAAAATATAAAAAAGTGTCAAGTTGATCACCTCAGTTCCTCTACAAAATGTCACAAAAAATAAACAATAATATATACCCATACTAGTGTGGATTCTCGCTAGGAGTCAGAACAAATTGAATTCCAAACTTTGTCTTCATATTTCAAATAATAACATCATCTTCCCATAGTACCTACATACAATATCATATTCCTACGTTCTTCGAAAAAAACTAATATCGTTTCATATTGGTTCACCCGTGTATAAGGTACGTAATCCGTGTTCTAGCATAGCGACATTGTCTCTGGCTTTGTAATAACATGAAAATGATTTTTTTGACAAATCCCTTTACTACATTTTTACTTATTTCTTTGAACGTAGTATCTACTGCTGCGAGAACTTGATAGGGGAACTCAATAATAATAATATATAAGGGCGCGGAGAACAAGGGATGAGAACACGTTATGTGGAAATTAAAATAAATTGGTAATGCGGCAGTAATGAATTCACAATATTATGCCAAGGATAATGGGATGGAAGGACATATTTATATCGTAGTATAAGCTAAGAAAGTGTAAACTAATTATTATTGGGATTGAAATATTTTCGTACGTGCTAAGCTCTTGGAAGCACATTGCCGTAAACAGCTTTTTCAATTTATAATAAAGGAGCAAACTTTTTATGAGATTTTGTGCTTAGTAATTCACACGAGCAAGCTTTCAGTTTTAAGGGGTATTAGCTTTACAAAGAGTTTGTTTAAATATAATATAGGCAGCAATCTTCATCTTGTTTTGAAGATGCAAAATTTTAAACTATCGGGATAAAGCTGTAGATTTGTAAACAAATCACATCACGCCGCCCGCTACAGGACACAAACACTCTCCTTTATATAAATAAATTTCACAATGTCCGATTAAACTGTTGATTAACTACTGATCGAGTATGTTTAATCATCAAATTAAAATATCGGTAAAAAAACCACTTGACGCATAGTGTTACTCAGGGGTGGTGAAATAGGTAAATACGCTACTCGACGAGTAGCGCTAATTGGCATTTGTGATTGGCAAAGATATTAGAATAACGAGATGTGCTATGCGCAGTTCGTACTGAGTGGAATTGTTTTGCCGAGTGTCGCCGGTTTTGTTCACCAATACTACTGCACACCTTCGCTTACGCTAAGGCATCGCTAAGGTATCCGCACTAATACATAGAACAGATTTCTGTGCGTACACGTCCCGATACCGTTCAAAGTACCCTAATTAGGTAGTACTCCGGCTACGGTCCGGCGGCCAACATAGCATATCTCGTTCTTCTAATATCTTTGGTGATTGGTGTGATAAAATACACCATAAAATTATAAATTAATAGAATGTGAAACAATTTTTTGTTTGCTCCAACCAACAAAGAGTCCCAACTGCTTCCAACCGTCTGGAGCAAGTGAGACTATGGCATCCCAAATCCCCAATTGGGGTATTTTGTGAGGCTGAAGGTAGTGGAAAAGGGAAGGAGAAGAAGGTGGTCTTACATCAGGGCGATATTGAGAAACTTCCACTCTGGAACGTGCCGCAGATATACTATACGTTATAGAGTTAATTGTGAGTTATATACATTACGTTACCGAGTTAATTGTGAGTTATATACGTTACGTTACAGAGTTAATTGTGAGTTATATACGTTACGTTACAGAGTTAATTGTGAGTTATATACATTACGTTACAGAGTTAATTGTGAGTTATATGTATACGTTACGTTACAGAGTTAATTGTGAGTTATATACGTTAAGTTACAGAGTTAATTGTGAGTTATATACATTACGCTACATAGTTAATTGTGAGTTATATACGTTACGTTACAGAGTTAATTGTGAGTTATATACGTTACGTTACAGAGTTAATTATGAGTTATATACATTACGTTACAGAGTTAATTGTGAGTTATATACATTACGTTACAGAGTTAATTATGAGTTATATACATTACGTCACAGAGTTAATTGTGAGTTATATACGTTACGTTACAGAGTTGAAATACCACAAATTAATCATCTAGCCTGCTAGTCGAGAGCCTTAACCGTCAACCACGGAGGCCATGTTTTAGCTTAATAATATGGCATTTCATCTTTCTGCACATTTTTTTGTTACGTTCCGGTTCGGGCGCAAGATGGTGGCCTTGTTGGATACTACCTGTTTATCCTGCTGGAGTTAGCATGATCGTGGTTCCTACTATAAGATTTCAAATCGGAATAATCAATATTATGGTACCTACCCGCCCGATGAAAGTTCAGAAAAGAATTGTCATTGAAAGTGTATAAATAAAATATTTCTGTCGATGAAGAAGAGGATAGTACTAATTAATATAAACAAAACATGAAACAGAACAAGGAAACTCTCTTGTTTTACTGGGACAACGCCTCTAACCACTCGGCCATTGGTTATTAATTATTTTACTCATATCTCATATTTAAAATTCAGAATCAACAGTATTATCTTCAATTGATCCTGGATTCGATTCCCAGTTGAGGCTGTTACCTTTTTATTTTTATGTGTCTTGTTCTGTTTTATGTATGGTTTATATTTATTATTTACTATAACATTGATGGTTATAACCTTAAAAAGTTATAACAAAACGAGTTGTTGCAGTAAATTTTTTATATTTATGGTTTATCTTTAAGCATATAGGTATATCGGTACCTACTTAAAAATGATTTCATTTCAGGGGAAATGTTGGTTATAATTTATTAAATTGGAGAAAATTAGAAAAATACTTTATTGGGCGCGAGTTCTACCGTTTAAAAAACAATTAGTTTAGAATTTAGGACTTGTCTAGGCTAGGTATTACATATAAATACACAATGATTAAAACCTTCACAAAATAATTTTAAACAAGGCTTTTAAAATAAAATATATAACCCCTGATCCTTATTCCTGCCTCCCATCAGCCCAGACCGCTTTAAGATAGATCTGTATTGATCCAACTTAGCCTAAGCGGGCTGGGACGAGAGCCACTCGGCGTTTACAAGGGTGTTGTATAACTTATAACTTTATAACTTATTTCAGCAAGCTGGTGTTTAGGCAGCTCTAGTCGACTGGTGTTAGCAGCTTACTCAAGCTATCCTCCACCTAGCAATCTGATGGATATCAAACTTTTAGTTGACGAGAGGTTTAGCAACAATACTTACGTACCGGTGCCTAAGTCACAAAGTAGACATTTTGACAGTAGTTGTCAAAAAATTATAAAAAAAGATCCGAAAACGTACTATAGAAGAAAACTTTTAACCATCAGCCTAGCACAGTCGATCGACGAAGGTTATACAATGTCTGTAACTTGTCATACATATATATTGATCGTTAACGAACAGTTCACAACAACTAAGTGTTCTTTATTTCTTCGACGTGAACTGTTGTTTTTTCGTATGGCGATCTGCATTCATGCTCGGGAAAAATGACAAGTTACCAACATAATCACTAAAATCTTTATCGATCGACAGTACTTATACCCAGGAATAGTTAAAACATAGCCTAAATCTTCTAAAGTTTCTTATTTTGATAAATGTTAAAACATGCGATAAATCAAAATAATGTTGAGCATGCCCAAATTGGGGATACTTTACTCTCTTTTGATCCAGGCGGTTGAGAAAAAGTTGGGCCTCTTGTGGGATATTCAGATAAAAAAAGCACTAACGATACGATCGTACCACTCCAGCAAGGAGCACTCCAGTCCCGGTCCAAAGTAAGTGTGTACCTTAAGGAACACCTTTATTAAGACTTGGAATACATGCTCTTGGGTAGTGAGTTGGAGTTTAACCAGTCGATATACATGGCAACCTAGAGCCTATACAGTCATGTAGGATAGACAGAGATTATGAGATGGATTATTTATTGTTTTTTCTTCTTATTCGTGCCGATTCTTCACTACACGTTGCTCTTTCTAGTTCGGACTTACACGTTTTTACTCTTCTTCGCTTTTTTGACCGCCCTGAATGGCCGATAATGTTACATTTGAATTTGTGTGAAAACAATCTGTTGGTCCTCCGCACTAGGAGACGCTGAAGCGAACTATGTATGTAGGTTTTGCATAGAGAATTATCACCGTCTTCTCCAACTTCAAAGTTTGGGTAGGGTATTTTCTATAACTCCCATAACGTTGTTTTTCTAATAATTCCTTAAGCCAAGATTTGCTGTATTTTATGTACTTATTAATAATTGATTTGTTACTAGGTGGGAGTTTGTTGTTATTATTTAGGTAAAGTATTTGCCCTTTTGTCTTTTTTGAGATGGTGAAGTGTTTCCATCATGGGTTTATTTTTGCATAGATACTTGGAACGTCTAACTGTTTATGGATTTTCATTGTTGACATCCTTATAGGCTGGCTTCTGATTGTTTCCGGTTGATCAATATAACCATAACCATCTATCTTATATAGATAAATACAAATGTTAATGTTCGTTTGTTCAAAATCTTAAATCTCCGAAAGTTCTTCATCGATTGCCTTGAAATTATGACACAACGTTGCATTTGAACACGCGTGTGTTTTTATATAACTATATTATACAGATTTCACCTGTGACGGGTAAAAATATGTTTTTTTCTAAACATCGCCATTTGTTGGACTAACAAGATTCTTTTTAAAACAGCGATATCTGATGGATGTAAAAGCAACACGCGCTATTGTTTCTCTAACTACACAGACAGACTGAGTCACAGCAAGGCGTGGCGGGATACAGCTAGTTAAACAATATAATTCGTACAACTGTTAAACATATTTCATTATTCTGCTTCGAGGTATTCAAAATAATGTCACTCCCGCAACCATCACAGTTTTACGCTCTACATTCGGAGGGCTTATGTTAAGGTTTAGGGCGTAAACCTTCAATAAACCCTCTAGTTAAGCGTATTTATAGAGACGAAATTGAATATTCAGGGGCCCGGTAGCTTAGTAGCGGGATAGCTATCTTCTAGATACCTGTCGGGAGGATTCTTTGTTGATGGTGCTACGGAAAGCTCATTTTAATAGCACTTGCCTTATTTGGAACATAAGATTTAATTAACCAATATTCATGCTTGAATCATAATTGGCTTAAATAAATGTGTGCAATTAACAAATGTTGTGTACGCATCATTTGAAATAAAAAATTAAATTACATTTCCAAGGTGCATAATTAAAAAAAAATAAAATTAGCTGTTTTCAGAGGAACGTAATTAAACTTCCATTTTAATGTTTTATTTCCTCAGGCGACACAAGACTCTAATATCAGGGTTCACATTTCAATAAATATATATATATATTTTTTTTTCAAGTGATTCGGATGTTCCATATTTAAGATTAATAAAACAGTAGCTTACCATTAAAATATTTTATTTTATTTACAATTAGCAGTAAGCACTAGCGTTTATCTTTTTAGACGATGAATTAGTAATTTCCCGATGAATCTATCTAGAAAAATCTGAGATTTTAGTTTCATTAGTAATATTTAAACGTTCATTAGTAATATTAGTAATATTTTACGTTCATTAGTAATATTTAAAATAAACCCCACGAAAGATTAATTATCTAGGCCAGGCTAAGGCAAATTCGACCGTAAGTCCTTCCATTATGCCGGGACGCTCGCTGAATATAGTTTTTACACGACTTCGTCACTTATGTCGTTAAGATTCCAACTTTGTTTTAGAGAATTGCTAGGGCAAATTCAAAATAGGTCTGTCCAATATACCATGGTCCATGGACGCACGTCACATATTTCTGTGCATGGTATCTTGGTAGACCTCGCGTCCAAAATAGTATGTTTCTAATTTTATCTTATTTAATAAATCAAAACCAAAATTTCCTCAAAAATAACAAGATTTGTAGGTAGAAACTTTAATATCTACCTATTTAATTACATACAATTTATTTTATGAAACATTTTTAAATTTTCAAATAAGGAATTATACAATTTGTCATAAGAAAGATCAATATCTCAATGAAAATCCTATTATGAAACTTTATTCAGGCAGATAGGTTCAATAATATTTAAAAAATACTTATAAAAAGAAGATTTCAAATTTGAAAAAATAATCTTTAATGAAACATTAAAATAGACACCATCTTGAAACGGAAACAGAACGGACAAACAATTTACAGAGATACGAAATACAAAACGGTTGACTTAAGATAGGTCTTCGTTAGGCTCAGTCAATTCAATTAAATTTTATTATGCTCATCATACTTTCGGCAACGCAGGGCACTGATTGCAATCCATTTCTTTACAATAATTTAAAATATAATTACTTCTTGTAATGGTTCTGCGTTCCCGGGTAAGGTTGTAAATCGGTTGTAATCGGTTGTAATCGGTTGTAATCGGTTGTAATAGGTTGTAATCGGTTGTAATCGGTTGTAATAAATTGTACACGAAGGGACCAGAGGAAAGAGTGCGATTACTTTGAGAATAATGAATATGTAGTTCTTTTTATCCTCCTTTTGGGATTTATATTCCAAATTTCACAACCTATACGAATACACTTTTAAATAAATTTAAATTGAATTTGCTGTTTTTCTGCGAAGGGAGAAATATCCACGGACATAGTTTATTATTATTAAAGCGTCAGAATGGTCAAAGTTTTGTCATAAAAGTAAAGTAAATGGTGCGTAAAGAGAGGAAAGGAGAAAAGGTAAAGGAAACTGCGAAATCGATAGGACCAAACTCGACAAAAGTAGCTTTTTCCGGATTTCTCAAAATCATTGGGAAACTATGAACTGAGGTAAAAAGGTTCACTTAGAAACACGGTTAAATCTTATAGCTGTATATAGATCAACCTAACCTAACTTGATTTAACCCAACATCTCCGACATACCCTAGTCCGACCTAATCTTAACCTAACCTGGCTTAACCTAACCTAACTTGACTTAACCCAACTTCTCCAACATACCCTAGTCTGACCTAATCTTAACCTAACCTGACTTAACCTAACCTAACTTGACTTAACCCAACCTCTCCAACATACCCCAGTGTGACCTAATCTTAACCTAACCTGGCTCAACCTAACCCAACCTAACCTAAGAGTTTCCTAACCTAACCTAATCTAACCTAACTTGACTTAACCTAAACTCTCCAACATACCCTAGTCTGACCTGATCTTAACCTAACCTGGCTTAACCTAACCCGACCTAACCTAAACCTTTCTTAACCTAAACTAACCTAACCTAGCTACTATAAGCGATGCAGCACTGCGGAAGCTTGGGTAAGCAAAATCCGTAGGAAACAAAATTTACAACAAAAGTTGTGTAATTTCAATGTAAAAGCTACATTTCGTGTAATTTTAAAAACTTAATAAAGTTTTTCTCATGAAATTTATTTATTGTAATTTGGATGGAATGAATTTGAATGAACATTATTTGTAGCACTCAACAGAAAAGTCCAAGAAGTGTCATATATACCGAAAACTAAGGTCACAGAATAATATAGACTCCTAGGCCAAAAAACAATAAAATGAAATTGATTGTCTGTTCAAGAAATAATTTAGAAATTAGAAAAAAAAATGAATTCCTGACGAAGTAAGGTAAAGAAAAGCTCACTAGACATGCCCATAAAGCATTTCGATTAGTTTACTTAATATAGAATTATAATTAATTATATTAATAATTTATTAGAAATAAAAAAAATAAAATTTCAAGAATTATAAAGAATATATTGTGTGTTTTTTTTTTTTAAAGTCAAAGGGTCTCCTCAAACCAGCATCTCCCGATCTGGCAGCCACGCAGTTGATGGGCAGGCGCATCCTGTACACACTTCACCCGATGAACCCGAACCACTTGGAGTAACCCATGGCTGAAGTGTTGGTTATCCAATAAATGCTTCCCGGGGTGACAGTACCCAAACCCGTTTTCAATAACATGACATGTATATGAGGATTATATTTGAGTGATATGTTTTTCAAAGAAAAAAGAGTTTGTAATGAATTATAGGGTAACCGGATAAATCATCACAATGATAATTCATCACATCTTTAAAAAGTTATATAAAGTCATGGAACAAAAACTTTATTGACTGGGTTATATAGGTTAGGTTAGGTTAAAAAAAATTGCATCGTTTCTAATGACTTTATATCACTTTTTAAAAGTGTGTTGAATTGTCACTGTGTTGAGTTATCATGGAACCGAATTATAGACTATAAGATTTATGGCGCAGTCTGTATTTTTTATTCGTCATATAATTTAATTTGTAAATCCAAACTCACATTATGGTAAAAAATAGAAAAAAAAATGTTGTCATATTTACTAAAATAAATGGTTGGATTAGGTATTAAATTTATGGAGGGTATAAAGTATAATATCTTAGAAGACAAATTTTAGCGTAAATAAACTGAGAGTATATCTTTCTTATCGGTGTATCTGATCCGTAGATATATCCGGTCCCAATAATGGTAAGTACGAGTATATATTACACGGGCAGCAGACTGGTTTATATCGGCCAAGTATTGTTTTATGTTTCTGAAAAAGTTGTCTTTTGGCATTTATAGTTCTCTTTTCGAAGCGTTATTTCGAAGATTTATTGGACGAAAAAATGGTACAGTGTGGTTCTGAAACATCTGGAAATTTAAAACTTTATTTCTAATTAAATAATAATGAAACAGTACAAACTGCTTATTGCAAATATGCATACATTATCAGTGTTGACCAATTTTTTTAATATATGTTTCAGAACCGTTGGTTCCCTCATCAGGATACGAAGGGTACCGCCACCCCGTGAACCATTAAATGTATAACCACCACCCATACCATAGGTCATTCCAAGTCGTTCGCCACGTTTGGTGATTTACCAGGGGTACATGGGTTCATCGGTGAGGATAAGCCTGCCTAACAACTGCATGGCATGCCAGATCGAGAGGAGCTTTGGGGAGACCGTTTGATCAACTGATCTCCAACTGGTCTCTGGACCCATCGCCTCTCGTCACTCCTGGATACACTGATCCCTAAATACCTACCCAACCCTCATTCCTTTTACCTTCCCAGGACTTTCTCTCCTTCTTTTCCATAAAAATACTCTCCACACAGCATCCCAAAAGATGACATGGGCCCATTTAATGAAAAAAAACTCTTATGCTTCTAGTAAATTCTTAATTTAAACGTTGTATGATAAAGACAGACATTCAAAGAACATGAGTATGAACGAAATAAATACTGGATCAGGCGGCTTTTAGGTATTTATAAATTATCATTAAGGGTGTAATTGAGACGACAAGATATGCTTACTTGCTTACACTAAGGCAAATACGGAACAATGAGAATGAAAGTTAAGAAAATAGAGGTAAGATTAAGATAGGTTTTGTGGGGTTAGGTTAGGTTGGTTGCGTTACAAAATTACACAGGCGCACATATAATATTACCATGCCAGAATTACAAACGGACGGAATAACGTATGGATGAAATTATACGTGTAGACAATTATATCTACTTAAATTACACACGTTATAAAACCTAACTTAACCTAGCCTACAATAGGAAATTTATTTAGCACCTCTTTTCAAGAGCCCATCATGTAAAAACATATTTTTGGGACGTCAACACGTAAATAACTTTAAGAATCTTCTCGATTTCTAATTTCATCCAAGTGTAATTCCATCCGTGTGAAATTTTAGCCGTTTGTAATTCCATCCGTGTATAATTTTCTCCAAGTGCAATTGCATCCGTGTGCAATTTCATCCATGTGTAATTTCATCCAAGTGAAATTCTATCAAGGTGTAATTTAATCCAAGTATAATTTCATTAATGTGGAATTTCATCCGTGTGTAATTCTGGCAGTGTAATATTGGTTAGCCATCGGATAGGTTAGGTTTGGTTAGGTTATGATCTGTTAGGTTACGTAATGTGTGGTTAGGTTAGGTGAGGTTAGGTTAGGGTAGGTCATTTTTTATCAGGCTGGGTTAGGTTCGGTTAGGTTTAGTTAACTAATGTTCTGCTATGTAAGATTATGTTAGGTTAGATTAGGTTAGGTTAGGTTAGGCGGGGTTAGATGAGATTATTTTATGTTTTGCTTAGGTTAGATAAGGTTTTGTTCAGTTGGGTTAGGTTAGGTTATATTATGTTTTGTTAGGTTGGGTTAGATTAGGTAATTCTTATTATAATAACAGAATTACAAGACAAATACAACATTTCGTGTCTTCATGATATTGGAAATAAAAGTAATCTTAATTTAGCGCTCCGCTAATCAAATATCTGAAAGAACATGGCATATTGTAATTTTCATGTAACGTCGTTTTGAAAATTATACAAAAAATAAAAAAGTTAAATACGTACTACTTCTGGATTCAGATATGCATCATCAGTATCTCCGTATGGTCCATCTGCAGTCGAAACTCTTGTTGGCACTTTTCACGTGTATTTAAGTATTTTTATTTATAGCCTCACAGCTAAAATGAATTGAATTATAAGGACAAAATGACTTTAAGATTTATAATAGTAGGTACAGACATTTTTGCTAACTTCTGTTGAAAGTGAAATATGTCGGTATGTACCCGCTTGCTCGAATCATTTAACTCCAAGTTGAGCGTTCTACCCACGTAACTATAATAACACATCGGGAATTAGACTTGTCGGGATCCTCTGCAGTTCGGGAGTTCACCTTAACCGCTGAGCTATTGCTCGAACCATCAGCCCTGCTGTCTTTCCTCACATTACGGAGAAAAGTGAGTATTTCTGATTTATTAAAATCCTGTTAAAAACGTGACAGCACTTTTATAGTATATCGGAAAACGTGTTAATGGATCTGCATTCATCTTGTTATTATACGAGTATAAACGAAATGTGAAAATATTCTAATTTTTATGAACACGTGTTCCCACATTTTACTAGGAAATCTGTCAATTCATTCGTTAAAGGCTGTGAATTTGAAGAGATTTTTTAATAAATCAGCAATATTTTAAATCAGTTAATTTTCTCCGTATAGATGTTTTTTAATATGTATTAACCTTGTGTAGGGACTGTAGGGTATCTGATACATATACTGAAATTTTATTAGGAAAACTGTCGTTGAAAAATTCATTCGTTAAAGGCCTGCAGTCCCATTTTTTGCAGAAATACGATTAATTTAAAGAGATTTTTTGATGTATTAGCAGTATTTCATATTAGTTAATTTTCTCCTTGTAGATGTGATTTAATGTGTATTATCATTGTGTAGGGGTAGGTATCTATATATACTGATATTTTATTAGGAAATCTGTCAATTCATCGTTAAAGGCCTGAATTTGAAGAGATTTTTTTATAAATTACCAATATTTTATATCAGTTAATTTTCTCCTTGTAGATGTTTATTTAATATGTATTAACATTGTATAGGGGTAGGTATCTGATATACGAATTTGAATTTGAAGAGTTTTTTTAAATTAGCATTATTTTATATCAGTTAATTTTCTCCGTGTAGATGTTATTTAATATGTATTAACATTGTGTAGGGACTGTAGGGTATCTGATACATATAATGAAATTTTATTAGGAAAACTGTCGTTGAAAAATTCATTCGTTAAAGGCCTGCAGTTCCATTTTTAGCAGAAATACGAATAATTTAAAGAGATTTTTTGATGTATTAGCAATATTTTATATGAGTTAATTTTCTCCTTATAGATTTGATTTAATGTGTATTATCATTGTGTAGGGATAGGTATCTATATATACTGATATTTTATTAGGAAATCTGTCAATTCATTCGTTAAAGGCCTGAATTTGAAGAGATTTTTTAATAAATTACCCCTTATTTTATATCAGTTAATATGTATTAACATTCTATAGGGGTAGGTATCTGATATACGAATTTGAATTTGAAGAGTTTTTTTTAACTAGCATTATTTTATATCAGTTAATTTTCTCCGTGTAGATGTGATTTAATGTATTAGGATTGTGTAGGGGTAGGTATTTGATATTCCGACTCTTTTAATTCAGTTTAATTACTTTAAAAACTTCACTAAATTGTTAATTGTAGTGCGTTTTTTAATAAATTTGTAAAGGAGAATTACATAGATATATAAATTGGTTATCAACTACTATACTTTTAACCCATCAGGATAAATTGTTGGCTTTTGGGAATAACTCATACCGTCTCATAAAAATTATCATGTGTCCCTTACTGACGTGGTTAGAAATATAATCTAAAAGGTATTGTAAAGAGAAAACGCAACGTTTTATAATAAAATTTTGAAGTTAACCACAGAAAAAATATACTGTACTATCATGAAACCAAAGTATCTGACCGAAATTTGAGAATTTAAAAAAAAAACTTTTATGAATTATTTTTATTTAAACTAATAAAAACGAGGTGACAGTAGTTTTTATAATACAATTGTCTAATAAAGTGTGTGGTTTTTGTTACCAGTAAGTTTAGTTAAGTGATTAGATGAAAAAGGAAATGTAGCCATTTTCAAAACTTTTTTATTAATGCATTAAAATTTTTAATTTTTTAAAAATTTAAATTTTATTTCTATCTAGCTGTAAGCTGCAAGCGTTGTTATGGCTCAGTCTGTCTATGTAGATAAATAAACGAATGTCTATGTAGATAAATAATGCTTTTACGTCCAACTGATGGCGATTTAAAAAAAGGTGACATATAATATAGGTTTATAAAAACACACGCTTATTCGAATGCAACGTTGTGTCAAAATTTCAAAGATATCATTAAAGAACTTTCAGAGATTTAAGATTTTGAACAAACGAACATTTATATTTTTATTTAAATAGATTGTAAAATTATATGAATGCGTAATTCACACCTTTTAAAGACAGTTTTTAGTTATCCGATACATTTTGAATTGTTCCATTTATTTGAATTTTATTGCAAAGACTAAGCACTCCAACCTTCCGACATATACGCCAGAGGCCTGAAGGGTCAAATGAAACTTCACTGATGCTAAATAAGTCGATATAAGAATTGATTCTGTTCAACAGCAAGATTGCTATCCTCACCGGCATGACCATTGGTAAGTTAATCCTGCAGGCTGGGAGATAGTCTACATACATAGTCTATGCTTCTCTATTTAATTTTCTTGATCGTGCCATGTCTTCCTAATGCATCCCCGTCTTCTTATTCACTAACTCACTTATTTGACTATCTATTAAACATGTTCAAACCATCCAAGCGTATTTTTCTTAATCTTGTTCATTTCCATGAGTTTCTATAAAGGTATTGTCATATGTCAACTACTTTCCATTGTAAGAAAAACCTTTTACGGAATTATTAAATCTTTGCCATTGAAATATCACCGTCAAAAATTTGACAGCTGAATGAGAAATGACGGAAAGTCTACCTTGAAATAATAAAGTCTGATTTAGATTTGAAACGCACCGTCATGCGACGTTCTGGAAAAAAAATATAACTGGAAAAGTTGAAAAAAGTTTTATAAAATGAGTTAAATTTTAAATGAACTTCCGAAAAATAGCGATACTAGTATTTAAATGATTTTTTTATAGATATTTTTTAACTGATAAATGGATAGTCTTAAGTTCCACAAATCCTGAACAGCGTAGGGGCTGGAAAACTGAAAAATTTCATGCTAATTTCATGACGCCAGAACTCACGGTTCGAGAGGTTTTACTGCTTTTACGGTGAACTACACGTTTAACTGTAATTTTTTTATTTTATTTTAAATTAGTTTCGGTTAGGTTAAGTTAGTTATAAGTTGGTAAGTTAGGTTAGATTTTTGTAAACAGTCTGTTTTCAAATAACCTTAATAATTATGTTTTAAATTTAGTTAAAAATTTTAGGGTCATAATGAAATTAAATGCACATATTTTTATTCAGAAATTAACCATATAAATAACACGTGGATCGAATGATTTTTAAAATAATTAAAGTTGGTTGAGCACAGTTTTTAAATTAATATTAATTATGATAATTGTATGTCTAATAATTATTCACATTGGAATAGAATTTGCCAAAATTTGTAAACTTACAAACGAATATTGCTAATTGAATGGATTCCTGACAGGAAAAAGCTGAGAGAAAACTGCGCTAAGCTAAAAATTTATTTACACCAAAATGTTTTTATTCATGTTTTAATTAGTTTTTAATGTAAAACAATATTAAGTTGTGTAAATTAAACAATTAATTCTAACAATGTTTACACGGCGCGAAAACCCCGCGGTGTGACGTCACTACACCCCCGCTGCAAAACTCAAACTGAACAGAGGAAATTCTGCTGTTTTCTTCTCTCTCTGGCACGTGCCACTGCGCATGCTCCTTCCCTCTTACACACTGCCGCGTCGTGTGCGCATTGCGTCCGTGCGAAGACAGCCACAAAGAAAATACAGAACCACCTCACAAAAAGGAACAAATCATTTCCTTACAATTGAACAAAATCTTATTTTAAACTTATACTATTACTTCAATCATTTGAATAAGTGCCAATTTGGTCCTTGGATTCGAATATAACTTAGTAAGAGAATTCGCAAAAAGTTTTCTTATTTCCATTGCGTGCGTGTTTTTGTATGGCATGCTTAGTTTGTCTTTTGGGGAGGTGTCTACGTTTTGGCAGCGTATATTTGTATACTTTGTATCAAGCGCTATTCACAGGTTATGTTGATTTTTCCCAACCCCAGCGCCCTCTGCGGTAGCAGACGTCAAGTATAATGTTCACAACGAAATGTCAGGTCTGATGATTTTATTAGGAATCATTAATTATTTTCACGTAAATAACTTATTTAATTCATTTCGTGGATATAAATATAATGTTGAATCAATGCCCATTACAGCGTCAACACCTGAAATATTTTAACAAAAGTAATTTTTAATTTTAATAAAGTAATACAAAAAATGTTCCATAAAAGTGGTAGTTGTTGAATTTCTTTGTTTTTATTGTGGATGATAAGGTAGTCTTCAATAAATACTCCGAAATAGAGACTAACGTCTTGACAAGTTAGAAGTTGGAATGTAAAATAGGTCGAACTACTTACTATATTTCTACTGTGTTCTATTTGACCCACTCTGTATTGCCAGAGTCAACCATACTACTTATTACCCCACAGTAGTAGAATTAAAGAATACGTATATGAACGGGTCGCTAAAATATGTTCACTGAGCATAGTTCAGTGAAACCACGGCGCGAGAAATGCGCGAAATTTTTAAACAAAAGAAATACACATTTCTGATGAAGAATTATTCCCCCTAAAAGCCATTTTGGTGCCTACCTTATTGCTTGTCTGATATAAGTAGGTCCAATTTTGAAAATTTAAATTTTATTGCACTTGAATAATGTTACGCATTACACAGGAAAAGCGTCAGTCAAATTTTTAAACAAAAGAAATACACATTTCTGAAGAAGAATTATTCACCTGTAAAACAATTTTGGTGCCTACCTTATTGGTTGTCTGATATAAGTAGTTCGCATTTTGAAAATTTAAAGTTTATTGAACTTGAATAATAATTATTTTTTTGGTAAACTAATGCTTAACACAAGATTTTTTATGCATAGCACAAAGGGTAACAATTATTTTACAAGCAATAATTATTCAAGAAAGAATATTTTACAAGAATAATTATTGCTTGTAAAATACCCTTTGTGCTATGCATAAAAAATCTTGTGTTAAACATTAGTTTACCAAAAAAATAATAATTAATATTTGACAAGTTCAAGTATTTCACCTAAAAATGTAGACAATTTGTCTCGACGCCATCTAGTGGAGAGTTAGCACTTACAATGCCTTTCTCATATAAAATAAAGTTGGTTGTTTTCAGGTGAAAAAATGTAACAAGCAGTAATTGTTGAATGAAACACTAGTATATATTGAATTATTTCGCGGATAAGAGATAAGCCGCCATAGCTCAGTGGTCAGAGCTGTCGACCGGAAATCGAAAGGACACGGGTTCGAGTCCCGTTGGCGTCATGCATCTTTTATCAGGAGATTTTTCAATGTGGATGAGTGTTTCAGGCGAATAATTATTGCTTGTAAAATAATTGTTAACTTGAATAATGTTATGCATTACACAGGAAAATTTCACATTATTTACCAACTTACCCATGCACCAACAACTGAAATTACTATGTTTAGTAAAAATAAACTTATTAAGTAACCTCTCGCTGTTCAAACTACGTTACGGTCTTATTATGCGACTAGCATTTCTCAATTCATTGGACCAAAGGGAACAAATGAAGAGATATTTGGGGAAATCTGTTTATAATTGGGGCTTTCATGGACTTGTGGGGGGGACCCATTGGCACTGGCACTGGTCAGTCTCTCAATAATCAATCGTTAGTATTCATTTAATTAAATACATAGTAGATATCTATACTTAGAAGCAGTATTATACCTTCAAAATTGGGGTAAATACGGGTCACCAAAAATAAACATTTCAAAATAAATATATTATATAAGCTTCGATAAGGTACCTACAAAAAAATCATTCCAAACCAATTATACCAGTACCATTAGGTAGATATATATAACTCGTAGTACAAGCGGTATAATGTTGAATCTACATCACAAAGAAGCCAAAAAAAAAAAAATTCTCTGAATATTTTGAAGAATTTTAAAAACGTTTATTTCTGTTTTTTTTTTTAAAACAATTTTTGCCAGGTCCAAGCTTCGATGTATCATAAAAGACATTAAACGGCTGATGTTAATCCCTTGTTAATTAATTATTAACCGATTTTTTTCAATTTTGGTATTTGATTTATAAAAAAAGTTATATAACAAAACCGACTCTAAATGCAATATAGGTTCCTCTGTTTCCTACTTTCATCAGTAGTTTCCAGACAACGTTTTCAGCTACAACAACATCAATAACGCAATTTTTAATAATATTAGCGCTTTTGTAACCCAAAAGTCACGTGCCGGCACTGCTTTGGACCACTCGGCCTGTAAATTTAACTACCATAGTTCACTAAGGAATATACGATAAAATTAAAAAATCTCCTATCTGACTATTTCAAACTTCTTTAAATTTGTCATTTAATTTTTATCATGATCTATGAAGCTTTCAAATACCTATTTGTTTTATTATTATGAGAGTGTAGAAATTTAATGATTATTCTGTACGTTTACAATAACTGTGGTATTAAATACTCGAAACAATAGGATGTTACTGAGACTAGCGGCCAGCTGAAAACTGGGATGAGGGAGAGCGACCATAATCAAGTGCAACTACATATTATACAGTTAACTCTATCTGTCTCACTCTAATACTGCTGGAGTCATATTAACATTTTACTAATTCCACACGATATAACTTTCAAAAATATTTATAATATGCCATTAGTATTGTTTATTTTTTATACATTTATTAATTGTTCAATGAGAAAAAAGGTTTAAAAAAACGCTGTCAAAGAGTTTGACGCGTTCAGATTTCTTCAGAATTTTACGACAATCGAATAGCTTAAGAAAGAATTTTCCATTACACGCTCGATGGTTGTTATACGCTACACGCTTGGTATTTGTGTGGACATTTCAGCAAACCCTTGCATATTATATTACTGTAAGGTATGTCGGAATTCCTTCCAAAACCTTTAACGGATGATTGATTTTACATGGAAGATAATGTTCTGCGGATCAATTTTTAATATATCTGATGTGTTTGATAGGTTTCCGTAATGAAAAATACTTATTATTTTTAAACGGACGCAAGTTTAATACATGGTAAAATGGAGCAATTTTAATATATTTACAAAAAAAAAATTTGACGGCTATTTAAAAAATACAAAGTATACCTACTAGTTTATTCACAGTCCTTCCTGATTCCCGTTCCGCGGACTGTAGGTATATATTGGTGTTACATCATGATATACTCATCTTCATTTTTGTTGACTATGTTAGTTACTTGCCTCATTTACGTGTTTGTTGACTATGTTTGTTGATTTTCTCATCTTGATGTTTGTTGACTTGGTTTGTTCATTTCCCCGTCTTCATATTTCTTAATTTCCTCATCACAATATCTGTTGACAATGTTTGTTATTTATTAATTTCCTCATCTTGATGTTTGCTGACTTCGTTTGTTAATTTCCACATCTTCATGTTTGTTAACTACGTTTGTTTATTTCGACGACATTTTAAGATAATTAAGATGATTTTATCTTGATTAATAACTGAAAAATTTGCCTGAGCAATGATGAGCTAGGCAAAGGATTGAACATGCAACCTCTCGATGAGAACCAGGCGCTTTGGACTATCGACCATCTTATAATCAGTTATAATCCTATAAAAGCGAATCACAAACATTATTAAAAACTGTGTAATTTTATTATTTATTATTACAAAAAATCATTAAATTTGTAAACCTATTAATGAATTAATATATGATTTTAAAAAAAGTTACATCTACCCTACCCTAACCAAATAGTTAAATCTAACATAAGCTACCATAACCAATAAGTTAGATCAATTTTAGCAAATATTTTATACGGTGTCGGATGGTTTTAATGTGTAATAACTTTTTTATGTAATGGTTAATAATTTTTTTTTGTTATACAGCATATTAATGGGGAATATTTTTGGCTTAAGTGTGAAATATTATTATTTTTTTTTTTATTGTATATTTTATTTAGTTATAAAATTTTACATCTTATACCTAATATATTATTTTCTAGGACTTCTATAATATTATTTACTACTTACATACTAAAATATGGACTTCACAACATTGACTTTTAGCTTCCTTAACGATTACCGGGAGTTCACTGAACATTATGTCCCGCAAGTGGTGGCCATTTTCGGCTTCGCACATTCGTGCTCTTTCCAGTACATTTTGCATAACTTTTCGTAAAATTTCCGGTGTTATGGCTTCAATTTCATTGCGAATATTTTGTTTTAGCGGTGGTATGGTCGCTGGCTTATTTACGTATACTTTTTCATTCAAATAACCTCAAAGAAAACAGTCTGGCGCTATTAAATCCGGAGCTATTAATTACGTGGGGGGCCAATTGAAATCGCTTCTGCGCGAAATAATGCATTCGCCAAAGAGGTCCCGTAACAGAGCCATTGGTGTCCCTTGCAGTGTGGGCTGTGGTTCCATGTTGGAACCACAACTGTGGATGGTTTTCTACAGCTGGCCTCAAAAAATTTTCCAGCATCGTTCGATATTCAGCACCATTAACCGTAACTGAGGCGCCATGTACATTTTCAAAGAAATATGGATCAATGATCTTTTCAGACGATACACCACACCAAGCAGTACACTTAAGTGGGTCTAATTGTTGCTGATGAACTGTTCTTGGATTCTTCGTAGCCCATATCCTGCAATTTTGCTTGTTTACGAAATCATTCAATTGGAAATGGTCTTCATCGCTCATTATAAAATTGTTAATGAAATCTTTTTTTCTGCTTTTTGTCGAAATGAAATGGCATAATCAAGCCGTTGTTGGTAGTCTATCGGCTTCAATTCTTGCACAAGCTGAAACTTATACGGAAACATGTGCAATGTGGCCAAAATCTTCTGAACGGATCTCCGCGATAGCCCCAGTTGTGCCGAATGTCTTCTTGTTGATGTTTCTGGACTGTCCTGCACACTATCCACAACACGCTGGACATTTTCTTCCGTGTGGACCGTACGTGGTCTTCCGGTACATGGAAGGTGTCTTACTGTAACCATGTTGTCGAAAATTTGCAACCAGGTGGTTTATTGTTGGTGCTGAAGGTCCAGTACGCACATTAAAAAAACGACGATAAGCTCGCTGCGTCAAAACAATTGACCGTTGATTTTCAAAATAAAGTTCAACAATTGTTGATCGCTGTTCTGTTTTGTAGTATTCCATTTCAATTTACCCAAGTTTTCTTCACAAAATTCTGAAATAAAAATATCAGTAAATTTAAAAATGTATAAAACATTCAAACCATAACCGTGGTTTTGCGCAACCCTGTATAAGTGCTGTGTATAGTATAAGTGGGAAACTAATGAATACACATCACATTATAGAGAAACTATAATTTCTAATCAATCAGACATGTTAATACGTCAATAGTCCACTGAATTTTAAGACGAAAGTAAAGGGCAAAGGGATCGCAATGCATAACCCATCCCCGACCTCTACCAGAAACATGAAAATGGTTTACTCACGGTTTTCTTCTATATTTTTCTGCTGGAGACCTTGATTTATTGTTCCCTTGTGGCCTTTTTCATAAATATATTACAAACAAACAGCAAATAGCGAACATCGAACAGCGAACACCGAACACCGAACATCAAACAGCGAACGGTTTTCAACTAATGGCAAACAGCAAAGAAGGTAACATCGGTGGGCAATTCCACATGTTTCTTGCCGCGATTATTGTAATTGACGGTGGGAAAAAACTTTCGTTGTCACAACTCACAACCAGATTAAATATATATAAATCCAGTTGCAGTTCAAAATCGTGACATCTAGCGGTGTTCGCGGAAGGATCTTACCAAAATTCACATTTAGATATTGGTTCGAGTCCGAGATACAATATTACAAACTTCCGCACAAACAGAAACCAAACATCTTTTTTTCGATCTTTTTTAAACTTATTTTTTGCAACTCAAGGTTAAAAAACTTTAGGATCCGACTGTACACAAAAAAACTATTTTATACCATATAACTATGTTTTATCGGTCACCATGAAACTGGCAGCCGCCTAGTATGTATGTGTGTATATTTATTTATTAATTAATTAACGGACTTACGTCCAATATATTACAAAGCGACACGAGATTTGGGACAATGTACAATGCAAGAGTAAATGATGGTATATAAAAGCAGAGACAAACAGGGAAAACATAAGAAAATAGAAATGAAATAGAAGTGTCAAGTCAAGTCAAAACCTTGCTAAAAATAAAGTGATGCAAAATATCCTCAATTGCATAGTGAGCGACAAAAAACATTCTGACTTATACCAAAAAAATCAAGGTCTTGACGTGAATTGACCATTCTATATATTCTGGACAATGGTGAATTATAAGCATAATTAGTCGAGTGTTGATTGATGAAGAGCAGTTCTTTATTTCTGAGTCTATGAGAAGGTATATTGAAAGATATAAGCTCTAGTAATGTAGTAATGTAGGTGAGTCAATAAAATGGATGATAATTTTAAAGAAACAAATGAGATCAGATTTTTCCGATGGTCTTCTAAAGGAGAAAGGTTTAGAATTTGTTCAATTTGATAATACGAGTAATTTCCTCTTTCTAATCCTAGCCTCCTAGCAATCCCCTTTAGGAACCGATGTTGTTCGAACTCAATATGACGAATATGGATAGCATAAAAAGGAGACCATATAACACAAGCATATTCAAGATGGGGGCGAACCAAGGAGCAGTAAAGAGTTCTAAGGGTTTTTATATTTTTGTATCAACCATTTGTAAATGTCTTTTGATTAAATATTTATGTATTTATTTTTTATTTCACGCCCGGCTGGGCTTTTAAATATTGTTTTTTTTATTATTTATTACAAAGAACATCTTAATAAGTACAACAAAATCGACAAGACAAAAAAAAACAACACAATTTCAAAAAACAAAATCAAAAAGAAAATAGAAGACAAAATAAAAAACAACCTCTGTGATGTATTTTATAAATAACAGAGACGGTTTTTTTCAGATTCGACCCAAAAAATTTCAACTTCGGTCTCGATTTACTCAAAAACGAAAACTGAAATATGAAAAAAAATCTTCTCCAAACGTGATGTGCCAAAACCAGTGTCTCGTTTGTACTACGAGATTCCGAACACCATGTATTGGTAGGTTTATAAAATTATTATTGTTAGTTGAACCTACTATCCATTTCTGCAGGCGGCGGAGATTTGGATATAAAGAATAAGAACAGACAAAATGGCTACTTATCTTATTTTTATAACAATCAAATGAATATCTTAAAGTTCTAATCAACTAAACAAACCATTACGTAATATCGCTTCAATGGTACGCAGAGAAGATTGACCTCTTCTCAGATTTGTTTCACTTACGTTCATGCACCATTAAGACTTGTCATCATTCTTGACAAGTCCCGACTCACACACGTATTTGATACCTCTACTTGATCGTGCCATGCTTTCCCGAGGCGCGTTCCAGGCCTCGTTTATCTATACCATTATAAAATGGACGTTGCGGTCTAAAATAGTAGATTCCGATAGCATCAATGAAGCTAGAATGCAAAAAAAATCGACTTCATAATATTTTATTCATATTAATTTAATACCCGATATTTATAAAAGTGTGAATGTTTTTCAATTTCTGAAAGCACACAGACACGTAGGTACGTACACACTATAAAACTATTTAAATTTATGTTCCAGCTATCAGCTGACACGTACATATTTTAACGATCGAACAATATAATTAATGTTTTATTAACACGTTCTGTTGAGTTTAAATGACAACAAAGTAGTTTTAACCTAGCTATTATTGTTATAAAAGGGTTAGAAAATAAAATCAGAGCAGAAAGACGAAATTAGAAACGGTGTCACATTTGTGGATCGTGTTCTAATTTATTATTACGCTAATGGAGCTGTCACACTACGCTAAACGCATCAAACGTTTTTTTAGGGGTGGCCTATATCACCATATCGCTCGCCATACTATCCCATACAGACCTGTCACACCAGATAAAATATGTGCTTTAAGTGTGGGCGTGGCGATGATGATATGCCGAGGTTTGCTAGCCAGACGATATAAAGATGCGACTGTTTACAGCAGGACAGGGGTCAGATCAATTAGAGAGCCGCCGTGGTCACGCAGCTTTCAGCTGCCAAGGTGATAGATCCCGTCCAAAGAAAAGATGTTCCGCGGCAGCTTTTTGCAGTTTTGTAATTATGGCATAGAAACCGCCGTTGGCTGGTAAGACGGTTGTCACCAACGTTGCCCGGTGTGATGTCGACGCAGCCGAATTCACAAATAAAAAACCAACATGTCATTTTGGCGGCAAAATGAAAATGGTTATCTAAAAATGGCACAAATTAAATCGTAACAGAAAATTTATTCGTCAACCTAAAAGTAAAATAAAATACCTTCCTGTTGCATCCGAAACTGCTCCCGAATTACAGTTTCAGATGAACATGAATTTGTGGACAGTAAATGAATTAAACAAAGTGGATGGTGTTTGTGGAATTGGGTGATCATACGTGAAGGGATGAAACAAGGCATGATAAGAAGGAAACAGGATGACCAATCACTTACCAAGAAGCAGCACCCAACACAAAATACTTTATAAGAGTCCCCCAAGGTAATTATAGCCACAACACAACGAATTAATACTTCAATGATATTAACCACTTCCAATCAGTTACAGATTATATAACCACAAACAACTTGCTTCCAGTTCTTCAATTCTTATTCTGTTTTTCCAAAAAAAAAAAAAACTTGAATTTGCAGAGTTCTTGCTGTTGTACGAAATTTCAAACACTTTTTCAGCAAAGGTGATGGTTATGGTTAGGTAGGAACTTGATAAATGACATGCCGGTAGGAACTAAGCATACTTTTATTTCAAAACCACACATTCAAGACCGTAATTATTTTGGAGAAAATACACTTAAAATATCCTATTAATCAGAACCCGTCTCCTGCCCTAGAAATAGCTTCGTAGGACACTACAACATATTATAACCTGTATATGCCACGCCCGAACACGATTGATGCGTATAGCGTAGTCTGACAGAGGCTTTAGTCAAATCTAGTCGAATCCGTGATTATTTCTCGACAACATTAAATAATCATTAATAGATTGATACCTATTGTTTCGTACTTTCAATAACAAATAACAAATCCAGAAACAACATCTGCGATAAATTACTGATATACTCCCATAACCGATCTAAATAACATTTTTTTTCTTGCCAGCTAATATTGTCATTTATTCGTAACACCACCTGTAAATTAAATTGAAATTTGGTCTCGGGTGACTTTTTCGATGTGTTTTTTTTTTAACTTAAATGACTTTTTTCCGTATGTATTGGACATTTAATGTCAGGGTGAAGGATTGGGCAGTTGGTGGACCAGTGACGACAAGTGGATTTTTTTTTTTTTCAAAATGAAAACAAAACCCACCAAAAAGTCAAAGGAGACCAAAATTTCACTGACATTTTTCATTACAAATAACATCATGGATCAATAATTGTCAAGGTAAGTCAAATATGTCCTTTAACACCCTGTATGTGAAATTCAATGGAAAGTGTTTGGAAATAGGTCCTCCCGAACAATTACTTCAATAACCGAAGTTTGATATTTTTGTTGATTTAAAAACCAACGAAAATATTTATGATAATGTTAAATTTTGAATTTAACCATTATTAAACCACTGGGAAAAAACCTCATATAATCCCAGCCAAAAAAAATATCCCTGCTTAAAATAATATACACGGTGTCCGGAAACTCGCTGTACAAACGGGAAACTGGTGAATTTACTAAACATTTGGACTTGATTTTGCTTTATAGCTTTTTTGATTTGAGTTTTCGTTTTCGAGTAAATCTAGTCTGAATATGGATTTTTTTTAGTAAATTCAAAAAAAAAAATCGGTCGTTAGAGCGCTAATAACAAATGTTTAATGTATTTTAAAATGCTTCGTAGGCTATGCTCACAAATGTTTTTAACCTTATAGTTGCCGAAAAAGAAACAGAAAAAAAACAAACGTAGGTAATACTCAGAATCCTTAGATCTAAAAAAAAGTATTTTAGGGTTCACTGAGTGATGATAATTCACCAACAGTTTCCCACTTGTACGTGTACTACGAGTTTCTGTATTCTGTCCACAGGCAACGGCTTTATTTTTTCTACAGGGTTTTCCAATAAGAGGTGTTATTTTGATATTCAATAGTAAAAGATCAATAGTTTCGTTGCTTGTGTGGCACATAGCGCCGTCTTGTTGAAAGTAAACGTTGTTCAGATCATTACCATCCAATTCCGGCCATAAAAAATCATTAATCATCTCTCGATAGCGCAATCCATTCACCGTAACTGTTGCTCCAGCCTCATTTTCGAAAAAGTAAGGTCCAATGACTCCGCCGGACCATAAACCGCACCAAACAGTTACACGTTGAGGCTAGAGAGGTTTTTCAACAATAATTCTTGGGTTTTCCGAGCCCCAGATGCGACAATTTTGCTTGTTGACGAAGCCACCGAGGTGGAAATGGGCCTCATCACTCAAGATGATTTATTTGCATTTGATTCACTCAAGTGAATTTTAATAATTTCAATGCGTTGTTGAAGCGTGTATTGTTCCATTTTTATTAATGGCGTAGTTTCTACTTGTCAAATGTAAAAAAAAACAGCTTCAAAATTAACATCTACCGAAATAGCGGACTATTCAAAATAACACCTTTTATTGGAAAACCCTGTATATTAGTCCAGGATGTCCAATCCTCACTAAAAATAATGCACACTAGAAATGCGTTTCACGTAAATTTGAAAGGAAACTAGAAAAAGAATGTCACCACTTACAAAAACACCTTTCGGTTCTAGCCCATTTAGCATGGGCTCAGTCTCTGACATCTGAATTTTTTTATTTTTTTATTTATTTATTCGAGACACAAACAGGATATTTATAAAAACATTAATTATGGATTACAAAATAAAGAAAATACAATTATAAATATCCCTAGACTAATGTGTCTGCAGCAATCACATTTGCACATTCACATAAGCAAACATGTAAAACAATGACAGTATTTATATACAAAACTTAAAACTTAATTACAAAGATTGAAGCACATAATAAGGAGAAAAATTTAAAGAGTACATATTAAAAAAAATTCTAAACCACTAAACAATTTTTTTGTTTATTTCTTTTTATTTGATTTTATTTAATTTTTTTTTTTTTTTTATCTAAGTACAGAAATCGTGGAGATATTTCTTGAAATAAGTTAAATTATTTGCAAAAATATCTACGACAGTGTGTCTTTTAGCAAGATCATTGTATGATCGAGACATTCTCAGAGAGAATGACAATTTCATCATATTGATGAAACACAGTTCCGTATTGGAAATTAAAGGAACGATTGGCCAGACTTTTGAATGACGAAACACGTCACATTTTTTGAGTACTTCTTTATTCTATGGTAGTCTCTATCAGGCTATAATATTTTTAGGTTGCGCAGTTTTGAAGGTTATAAAAACCTATTCAACTTTTGGAATTAATTTCCACACCTATCAATTGTGTTGTGTAAAGTTATTTACTTTGCTAATTAAACAACAATAACCTGCTTCATGCCTCACGATTAGCACGATTCAAACGTTTTTAATTTTTCTGTAGATAATTAAAGCATTTTAACAACTTTTCATTATATAGTATATATTGCGAAGTATTAGGCCTTGGAAGCCATTTCATACATAATTTGTAGAAATGGATTTGAAAGCTATTTTTGTGTTAGCGTGCATTGGACTTATTTCCGAAAATGTTAATTGTTCCAAAAGTGAGTAAGATTATCTTAACCACTAACCGGTTTCGCCCATTTTAATATTGTACCTTCCACTAATCTCTACACGGAGAAAAATGGGGACGGTATTTTTATCAAGACACTGTTAAAAATGTGACTGCATGATGATTCCTCATAAAAAAATCGTGATTTGCTGATAGTTTGTTATGAAATTTGTCAAATCATTGGTTATGAGTC
Source organism: Hesperophylax magnus (assembly GCA_026573805.1). NCBI lineage: Eukaryota > Metazoa > Arthropoda > Insecta > Trichoptera > Limnephilidae > Hesperophylax > Hesperophylax magnus. The sequence goes on from JAIUSX010000100.1 coordinate 737,726, forward strand.
TCCAGTCCCATTTTTAACAGGAAAACAAATAATTTGACCAGATTTTTAATAAATTTACAATATTTCATAACAGTAAGTTTTCTCCGTGTAGCGCGCCAAAAAATCCACTGTGGATTTCTGAAGTTTGTACCCGTCATGCGCCGGCGAATGTATCGTTGATTTGCTAGTTGTTATAACAGTTTGTACCCGTCATGTGTCGGCGAATCTACCGTTGATTTGCTAGATCTTATAACAGTTTATACCTGTCATGTGTCGGCGAATGTACCGTTGATTTTCTAGATGTTATAACAGTTTATACCTGTCATGTATCGGCAAAACTACCGCTGATTTGCAAGATGTTATAAAATTTTGTACCTGTCATGTGTCGGCGAATGTACCGTTGATTTGCTAGATGTTATAACAGTTTGTACCCGTCATGTGCCGGCGAATCTACCGTTGATTTGCTAGATGTTATAACAGTTTATACCCGTCATGTGTCGGCAAATCTACCGCCGATTTTTCTAGATGTTATAACAGTTTATACCCTTCATGTGTCGGCAAATTTGACCGCAGATTTGCTAGATGTTATAACATTTTGATCCATAAAAATGCTTCTAAAATATATTATTTTTGCTTGGCAAAAATATATTGAAGCTTTATATTATTAACTAGCTGTACCACGCCACGCGTTGCTGTGGCTCAGTCTGGATGACTTTAAAATAATAATAATAATCTCAAAAAAAAAATCAGATTTGCCTCTAAAGTCATGAAAAATTGATTTTTTTAGTGGCCTATATTTTATAATTTAAAAGACAAATAAATAAAGAATCTCATATCCGTATTAGATATTTGCTATGCTTTTTGATAAAAAAAAATAACTATTCAGTTTGGTAAAATATTTTGGCAAATTTCAAAGTCAATCATGAGTTATTGCTGAATAAACTCCATAAATTCGGTATAGGTGGTTCACTATATAAGTGGTTTAATAGTTACTTGACCAACAGATTACTGGCTGTTAAAATTGATGGCACACTTTCATACAAATTCACTGCTACGAGTGGTGTTCCCCAGGGATCACACTTAGGTCCAATCCTGTTTTTATTATTTGTCAATGATGTATTGTATATTTTCAATGATGTTCAAGTGTTAATGTTTGCAGACGACCTGAAATTATTCAAAGCAATCAGAAACATTAACGATTGCCATATATTGTCAAATAACTTGTCAAGATTAATTATATGGTGTCGTGATAACCGCTTGCAACTTAACATAAGCAAATGTCAAATTATGAGGTTTCATCGAATAAAGTATCCAATACTTTTTGATTATTCCATTAACAACATGTCGTTAGTATCTGTCTCGGAAATTAATGACTTAGGTATTTGGTTTGACACGAAACTTAACTTTATCAAGCATATTGAAATAATAACCAATAAAGCTTTGAAAATGTTGGGATTTATTTTAAGGGTATCTAGTGATTTCAATAATGTAAATACTGTAAAAACATTATATATGTCACTAGTAAGGAGTCATGTAGAATACAATTCCACGGTTTGGTCCCCAAATTATGAGGTTTATTCACATGCGATTGAAAGAATCCAAAATAAATTTTTAAGATATGTAAATTTCAAAATGGGCATTCCTAGAGAAAACCTAAATTACGATAACTTACTTTGTTCATTAAATTTAATAAAATTATCTGATCGCAGAATTATTTCCGATTTAACCTGTTTGTATAAAATCATTAATTCAATGTTTGATACCCCTGATTTATTATATGTAATCTCTTTTCATACTACAAGCAGGTCGGTTTCAAGACAGTACCTACCATATTATTGTAGCAATTCTATGTCAACGTCCCAATATCATACTCCTATGCGACGGATTCAACAACTAGGAAACAAATACTCAGATGTTGTTGATATATTTAGTACATCAATTTCAATATATAAGCATACCCTATTGAAGTTTTTTTTTTCATCGAGTAGTGGAATATTTTAATAAAGGTATTTAATTTGATTTGACTAACATTTAATAATTTTGTCAACTGAAACAGAAAAATATTTTGGATTTTTTATATGTTGTGCCTGCATTCTGTGTAGATCAAGTTGAGTGATATTTTGACTTTATATTTATTTTTCTGCAATTGTATTAATAGTCGTTTCCTGCACTATTTTCATGTATAATTTCGTAAATATTTTTTATATATATTTATGTAAAAGCCTTAATAGGTGTGAAAAAAAAAAAAAAAAAAAAAAAAAAAAAAAAAAAAAAAAAAAAAAATTTCAAATTTTAATTTTGTGTGTAAAAGGGCGCGCAGCATCTTAAGAAGGTATACAATATATAATAATTTTCAGGTGACGTAAACGTGACGGCAAAGATCCCCTCACTGGACCATATTTATAGTAAGTAAAGATAATGATAAAATTTCATTGAAACTGTTTAAAATATTCAAAAATGGCTTGATCAAAAAATTCATAAACGAGAAAATTTTAGAATTTGGAAAGTCGCAGTCGTTTTAAACTTATTTAAAAAAAAATCTATATTTATCACTCTCCTTGCTTCATTAAAATTCATACATCGTCTCATTCATACCCTTGTGTTATTCTAACCCTCGAAATGGCCCGATTCGAATTTGAATCACTTGATCATGCCATTTCTTCTTCGGGCGTCTCCGAATTCTTTTATCATTTACAATCACTTCATATATTTTTATACACACACACTTCTTTCTTCGTGAAGAGAATATTAATTAAATTTAAAAAAAAACAATTTTGCAATGGCGAAAATAAGACATGAGATAAAAATAAACTGTCTTTAAAACATTGATTTACTACCTAATCCTTAAAGCGTATTTATAATAAATTAAGCAAAGTTTTAAAATAATTTTGAATATAAATACCGATTCCGAAAATAAGGCTATATACTGATATACTGATACTGAAAAAACATGTTCATCGTTTATGACCTAAAATATCAGTGACAATGGGAGTGTCACCCAAAACCGTTACGCGTTTTTGCCGTAATTTAATAAAATTAAAACTTTGATTTGTTTTTAGTATTTTTTCGATTAAATTATAATGATTCCCCGAAGAAAATTGACAATTATTGAAGAGTTAAATAAATACTTAGTATTAATAATACTAAACTCCCAAATGGCGCAATTAATTATAAAAAATAATAAGTGTATAATTAGCTGTATCTAAATGTGGGGTAATTTTGCACAAAAACGGCGTTATACAAATCATCCAAATATAATAATTATAATTAAATATTATACACGCTTTTCAAGAATTATCCACAAATACATACACTCACATAGAAATGTGGGTTTTCATGTTTCAATATGTGTCTGTGAAAAAAAATAAAAAAAAATAAACTTTCTACTACAACACATGAATACCTGTCACAATTAATCACAAACACGTTAATACCTCAGTACAGGTTCTCCTAGTGAGGTGTTCACGTAACATACAATATCACTCACACACAGTTTTACCTACATTAACCTATTTTCTTTATTTTTTGTACCTTTTTTTCTGTACTTTTTCTCTGTACTACAATATAAACCACTGTAAGCATTTGTAAAATGTGTATTCCAGAATAGACATACCTAAATAAATAAAAATATACTACTATTATTATAATTATGTTAAATTAAGAGACAACACGTAAAAGTATAAAAATAACTCTGAAGAAGCACTAAAAATGCTATAAAGATAAGATTGGTGTAAATTCAATTTGTTTGATAATTAATTATTAACATTTCTTTGTACCATTACAGGAGACCTGTGTTACTATTGGAAGACCAAAAGATGGCCCGTTTGGGTAAGACCAGAGTACAGGAGATTACTGAAACAATTCAGTAAGACGTTATTCCAAAAAGACGGGAAGCCAATGTCTAGCGAAGCCATTGCTGTCAAGTGCCAAATGTACCCAAATACGGCGGAGAAAATCCTCTCTGAAGAAATCAGCGACCACTGTCAGTTCATTCATTATATTCTTTAGTTATTGCTTCGTTGCTGAGAAACGTGACCCCCGCTACGCAATGATTTCTCTGGTTAATAAGGTTCCTCACTCCTCTGGAGAAACTCTGGTAGAGTGAAAGGCAGGAGAAGAAGTGAAAGATTACCTCTGTAGGTGTCCGCAGCTCTTCATGCGGACCATGATGTTTGGAGGAACCCAGTTTGTAGTTGGGGTCATGTTGTCTCAATGCTCAAAAAGGTGACCCAATCAAAAAGGTGTCTTCCAATCATCGTGGTCCGCATGAAGAGCTGCGGACACCATAGTTTACCGATGCGGTGGACTGATCAAGTATCACAGGCGTTCAGATAGTGGTTCGTAGCTGGGGTCACGTTTTTGACCATTGAGACAACCACTTAAGAGGAAGATACATGTATTTAGTTAAATTTTAATAAAAAATACTAATGATGCCTTATTCTTCAGGGGAATTGTGCCACTTCGCTGCTACCGGAAAATGGAACGGTCTTCCACCCCCAAAACAGAAGCAACTTAACTTCTTCTACATCGGCGACAATCAGAAAAATTGGAAAGATATTTGGCAAAAGTGTTCCCCGCGTTTCTATGGAGAAAAGTATTCAAAAGATAGTGTTCATTATCCAGAAAACAATCTGCAACGTACCATAAAAAAGAAACCAATTAAGAGGAGTATAAAAAATTCTCCAAGTAATTTGAAATCGAAACCGATTACAATAATAGCAGAAACCTCAGCAACTACGACGAAAAATAAACATATCAGGACGACTCAAACGGATAACCTTACGCAACCTGGTGGCGAAATTTTACATAAGAACAACGAGTTTGATAAAAAACGAAAAGATATTGAAGAGGTAGGTAAAATTCTCGAAAAGACTGGCAAAGCAGGCCGTAAGGTAAATAAGGTTCTCGAAAAAATACTAGAAAATTATGATACTTTCAATGATATTGCGGATCTTTTAACTATTCGTCGCACAAGACGTGAAAACAAAGTTAATAATAACGGCGGACATTCGAAAGTAAATGGAGATGGTAAATCTCGACATGTTGATACTGGTGGTTTTACCACTATTACCACCCCTGCACTCCCGACCTCTACTACAATTCTGGAATGCACTCGTAGCCCTACATACACACCTACAACACCTACCACCACAATTCTACAATGCACTCATAGCCCTACATACACACCTACAACACTTACCACCACAATTCTACAATGCACTCATAGCCCTACATATACACATACTACCCCAACCGCCACAATTCTACAATGCACTCATAGCCCTACATACCCACCTACAACACCTACCACCACAATTCTACAATGCACTCATAGCCCTACATACCCACCTACAACACCTACCACCACAATTCTACAATGCACTCATAGCCCTACATATACACCTACTTCCCCGACTTCTACAACTTTTGGATGCACCCATACCCCCATAAACACCCCAAAAACTACCACTACCACGCCTTTAGTTTTATGCAGTCACACCGGTGAATTAACCACTACCTCCACTACTCATAGCCCCATAAACACCCCAACAACTACCACTACCACGCCTTTAGTTTTATGCAGTCACACCGGTGAATTAACCACTACCTCCACTACTCATACCCCCATAAACACCCCAACAACTACCACTACCACGCCTTTAGTTTTATGCAGTCACACCGGTGAATTAATCACTACCTCCACTACTCATAGCCCCATAAACACCCCAACAACTACCACTACCACGCCTTTAGTTTTATGCAGTCACACCGGTGAATTAATCACTACCTCCACTACTCATACCCCCATAAACACCCCAACAACTACCACTACCACGCCTTTAGTTGTATGCAGTCACACCGGTGAATTAACCACTACCTCCACTACTCATACCCCCATAAACACCCCAACAACTACCACTACCACGCCTTTAGTTGTATGCAGTCACACCGGTGAATTAACCACTACCTCCACTACTCATAGCCCCATAAACACCCCAACAACTACCACTACCACGCCTTTAGTTGTATGCAGTCACACCGGTGAATTAACCACTACCTCCACTACTCATACCCCCATAAACACCCCAACAACTACCACTACCACGCCTATAGTTTTATGCAGTCACACCGGTGAATTAACCACTACCTCCACTACTCATACTCCCATAAACACCCCTACCACAACCACTACCACGCCTTTAGTTGTATGCAGTCATACTGGTGGTTTAACCACAACCACCCCTATACCCCCGACTTCTACTACCATCCTGGAATGCACCCATAGCCCTACATACCCACCTTTGACCCCGAGTAGTACTACAATTCTACAATGTTCTCATGGCTATACATAAAAACCAACAACCCATACCACTACATTTCTGGAATGCACTCATAGCCCTACATACACATCTATAATCCCTGCCACCAAAATTCTACAATGTACTCATAGCCCTAAATATACACCTACTACCCCGACTTCTATAACTTTTGTATGCAGTCATAGTCCTACAACCCCCACTACCACACATTTAGTTTTATGCAGTCATACTGGTAGTTTTACCACCACACCCACGACCACAGCTACAATTCGTCAACTAGAACGCACTTATATCGATTCACCATCGACCAAGACAGCAGTTATAGGCAGTCGTTCCGGTAATTTTCAACAACAAATCGCTTTTGGTGATGTATTTTCTCCCTATACCCCTCATTCAGCAACATGATATCCAATATCATTTTCATGCTCTTATATGGGCGACCCTCAAACTTCATCAAAAACTCCTCAAACAAATTCAGAGACACGCCTGCAAAAACAACAACCACATCAACCGCAAATCCTACGTCATTAAATAGATAATCCGCCTCCTTCATCAACGACTCCTCAAACAAAATCAGAGACAACTCATCTAGAAACGAGGACAATAGAATATCCATCATCATTTTCATGCTCTTATATAGATAATTGTCCTCCTTCATCAAAAACTCCTCAAACAACTTCAGATACAACGCCTTTAGGAACGACAACAAAGAAAATCCAACCAGACTTTCATTCAATTACATGGATGATCCTCCTCTTTCGTCGAAAAATTCTCCAACAACTTTAGACACAGCACATAGAAAGAACAGCAAAATATCTTCCAAATCCTTACAACTAACTTATAAAGCCAGCATAAACTATGAAGTGTCCCTGTGATCAAAAATCACCAAGTAAACTTATTATACAGTTATTGAGAATATTACAGAATATTGTAGTTTCACCGTGAAACTAAACCTCTATGGAGCAGAAAACTAGTTTAAAAAGCATGAAAACCAAAAAATTAAAAGATTAATTGGCTTTTCGTTACAACGAGCGAAGGGGAATCTCAAATTAATGAAAACCTTTTTATCAAAATATTAAATGAATTCACAAAAATGTATCGTTTTTATTTCCAACCTAACATTTTTATTGTAACTTTTTCAGAAAATAAGGTAAATGATCGCTGAAATTTTTGGTCAATATAATTATTTTCATACTGTAACTTCATTTTTATGTCGAGAAGGCTGCTGTGATATAGTAATATATTTCCATCGTGTGATATAAAACTAAAATTAATTTTAAAGTCAAATTTAATTTCGTGAATAAGACATTAGGAAAATAAAACATTAGATATTATTTTTAACAAAGTTATTTTTTCAAATTTTTTAATGAATATAAAGATCGATGAACCGGTGGATGTAATCTGTTAGCCATAAATTGGTAATTGTTTGACTAGTCAAATAATAAAAATAATAAATAATATTACTATTTAGTAATAAGATAGATAGATACTTGTAAAAATGTATCATATATTTATACAGCGTTCTTGAGGTGATTTTGATCAAAAACGGCGCTATGAAAATCATCCAAATATTATTATTATTATGCCTTACAACAATAATTGTTTAAAATCAGGTAAAATTTAATATAAGGTATTTATTACGAAACACATAATGTAAGCGTATTGAATGACCATACTACGAAACATATGCCCCTTTACTAATAAACGTGTTTTAAATTTTACTCAACATATGCCCCTTTACTAATAAACGTGTTTTAAATTTTACTCAACATATAAATAGCCATTTACCCTACTTTTACTCGGGTGGCTTGGCATCTCAATGACCCATGAATTTGGTACAGTTTTTCTAAGTATTAATTTTTAATAGAAACAAACAACACGTACCTTACGACGCCAATCAGGACTCATCAGCCTACGTACATAAATATATGTGATAATGTTTCCAAAATGGAAGAGAGAGCAACTCGATGGAAAAACGTAATCTTAATCGTAAGCATGTTAGAAGAAAGGGCTATCATCGCTAATGAAGACAGAGATTATTTTCCTCTTTAAAAAATTTTGAAGCCTCACTCGACCTTAACAATGTCAAAATATTCCAACTGAGCACAAGAAAACTGCAAATAAAAGTCGATTAATTAATCTGAAATTTACAGATAATATTGCACGGAAATCTGTGTGACGAACAACATCAAATTTAAATATGGCATCAGAGCAAATAATGATTTAACTATTCTTTAACGGAATCAAATAGTGGAACTAAGGAAAGAATTAAGGTCATATCAAGAAAATGGTGAACCTAACCTCAACATAAAATACATGAACTCCAGACCAACAATTATTATAAATTTACCAAAAAACGACAAAACCAAAACAATTTGAAATGTTATTCCAAAATGTCAGAGGTACTCGTAATAAAACTACACCAAATGATACATGCCATGCAACATGACATTATCATTCTAAAACAAACCTTGCTGGAATCATCCATCAAAATTGCTGAACTCGGTCTACCCTACCATCATGTCTACCTGGCTGTCAGAACTTACCAGCTCTAAGTCTAGAAGCAGTGGCGTCATGATAGCAGTCAACAAGGCACATTCTTCAAATCTTCTGAAATTTTGAAGTTTATATATGATTAAACGGTAAAAATAAAAATAAAAACATCATAAGCAGTGATTATATTCGGCCATCATTTGCTTTAAGAGTACATGAAGTCAGTTAAAGATATCGAACATTGGTCGTGCAAATTTCCAAACAGTAAAATGACTGTCATCGATGACTAAAATTTACCCAAAATCATCTGGGGTAACTGCATAATTCTAGTGCATCTCAAACCTATGGCTTATCCGAAACAGATAAAGAAATTGATGAGTTGTAAGTAAGAGTTATAAGTTAGTTTAATAAAAAAATATTAAAAATGTCTTAAGTAGAGGTTTAGAACTTTTATTTTGTCATTATTTTTATTTCTTTCTAGAGCAATCCCGATGAGTTTCAAAACTCATTGTAGGAGAGGGACTTACAATACATAGGTGGGAGTTAATAGGTAAACATTTACATTGGTATTTTGACATCAAAATTATAAGTTTCACATACAAAACAGTAGAAAAATAGAAAAGGGGGGGTAAGGTAAAACAAACAAATAATCTTGTTTTTTGTACTGACATGGCAAATGTGGTTGATGATTCGATTCTTGCTTTTGATTCTCACCACCCACAGCTTTAGACTTTTAGAAATATTATGTATCCCCTTGAAACAGCAAATTAAAACAAAGACGCAATATTCTAACTTTGATAAAGGCAATAATGTCGATTTACACGATTATCTACATAACATTGCCTGGTCTATATTGGAAGGAACCTTGAAGGAAATATTGAAGCCTTATATGAACATCTGTACAAAGCCATTGAAAAGTTTGTTCCAATTTGTTTTAATTAATAGATGTCATATATGTGTTAAAATAATTATATTAATAATATTCAAATTTCAATTGTTAATCACGCAAAACTATTATAACTCACAAAATAACAATACCCTTTGCATACCTGAAACTATGCGCCACAAACTGAAATCTTCTTGTAAAACGAAAGAAATTGTCAATTTGTTCGCAGACTTTTTTAAGGATGTGTATGAACTGGATATCTCTGACAAACAAGTTCTGAATATCGAGTCAGATATAAATTTACATATTCCTTAAAAGCTATGCAGAAAGTGTCTTTCATCAGTTTTACCTACTCTTTAATCAATCACTTTCAACAGGTAGGTTCCTAAGTAAGTTTAAGCTTGTAATAAATTAATAAATGTCTTATTCTTATTGAATAATCAGTAGGCCACCAGCATTCTTAAAAGATTTCGATCACCAAAGAAGTAGAGATTAACATTAAACTGTTTCAATGTTAGACCTAACGAAACAACAAAGTACGTATCTCGAACACGACAGTGACATAATATTTTATGTGATATTTTTTTATTGTGGAATAATACTATTTTATTTTATTATTTCGATTTAGCATGATTTTATTTACAATGTTTAAAATTTCAGCAACTTTATTAATTTTGTTACTTTTTTACAATGTGTTAAAAACTACTTTACTTTGATGCGTTTTCGTGGGTATTAAGATATATGGCTGCAAATCCTGTAAGTTAAACACCCGTAAAAATAAATTTATCTTTATATAATAAAAAATGTACCAACATAGTACACATATTGTACACATATTGTACACAACCGAACTAACAATTAAATACACATTGCTTAGTTTCTATAACTGCCTTAGTTAGATTATTTTTATCACTTTACTTAATTTAATTTATTAATTTTTTTTTTCTTAATTTAATATCTTAATGTTTAATTTAATTAACATATTTTCAGTCTTTACATTTTTATTTACAACTTAAACTTCTAAAAAAAGCGGACCTCAGCAAGCACCCAGAGAGGTTCACATTACCAAATCTTATTTTATAAAAAAATGCTTCTAATTTAAAATAAAAATTTATTACAAGTAAATTATTTAAAAATTCAAATCATAACAATATGCAGACTTGTATATATTTTTTTTCGTTACTATTCTACTACTCCAAAGTTGAGCTCCAGGAGGTCGTGTTTATGGGAGGAGTATTTACCTTTAGAGTAAAATAATGTTCTAATGATTATTTTGCAATAATCAAAAACTTATGAAATAAATACAGACATAATGTAGGTACACAAATTAGAAAAATAGTTTTTTAAAGACAATTAAAATAATATATCTTTTTACAGATTAAGTAAGCGTAAGAAAATTAAGGGTATAACATATCATTATCCAATTTTAGGGACTTAATTAACTTTTTGAATTGTTCATAATTTACAGTTTGGGTTACACTAATTTTATTTTTGGACAACAATATATTGTACCATCTCACACCTAATTACAAATAGTGGTGCTGAGCCATAGTCGTTCTAAGCATAGGAATGGCTATTAAGCCATTAGTTTTGAATCTATTGCTTATGCTATCTGAGGGGTGAATTTATGCATAAAATATTATTTATAAATTAGTAGGAAGTCGTATGGTTTCCTAAGAATGATTTTTATATTTATTCTTTGAATTGTAATTATGGGCTGTAAGGAAGCCTTAATAACCCCACCCCACCTAATAATCCCATAGTGATATATGGACTGAATTAATGCATAATAGACAATTTTGATAGTTTTCTTATTTAAAATGTATATTATAGAAAACATAGATAAATTTTCTTATTATTTCCACAGAGAGATTGATATGATCTTTCCAATTAACATTTTTATCTATTAAGATTCCAAGATATATTATATTAGATAAATTTATCAATAATACAAATAAAAAAAGTTTTTTCATCAGGAAAAAAGGATAACTACTGAAAATTAATACATTTATATAGATACTTATACTCGTAGTGTAAGAAACACGAGTAAACATATACATTAGAAAAATAGAGATCCCGTTTAAGTAATACAATATCGGAAAGAAAAAATATTAATACACTTAAAGAGACAAAATATATATTACCTTATCTATCAGTAACTGACTTAAGATAGATGAGGTACACAGTGAATGCTTATAGGTAGGTGTATAATACGTCAAATATATTTAAAGTTGAGAAGATCTAATTTTGAATAAACAGTAATAAACAGCTCTTATGGGCGTGTATAACATCAAAAAACGGAACATAGAAGTTAAGAAGACATGCGAGAAGACAAATAAACATAGTTATATAACAATAAATGGTGGAAAAGATAATTAATCAATTGTTATTGTTAAAATAATTGTATTTGTAAAACAAAAACTTTCATAAATTCGAACAGCGTACAATGAGTCAAAATGCCAAAATGAATCTTATGTTTTAAGAGGAAGCTACAAGGCAGAATTGTATATATTTTTGGTATGCCTTATATCTTCACGAATATAGGTAATAGGCATTAAAATATCTTGACAAAATTTCTCGATTTCAAACACAAAAGTGGTTTTTATTTATTTTGTAAACAATTTTATAATAAAGCAAAAAAGCTAATCAAGAGAATCTGTCACAGATTATCTTAGCTATGATATTGTATTTTTTTTAAGTTGTTTCTTGTATGTGTTCATACATTAATATTGAAAAAAAAATTTATTAATGTACATTTCTTTTTTCTTTATTGAGTAATTAAAATCATTATTCGCATTCTACTCAAAGGAAACGATAGAAAAACCTTCAATTTATCTAAAGAATATTTTTTGGTATTCATAAAGTAAACCAATTCGTTATAAAGATTAATTGAAAATATTGATTAAGCATTAAACTTCGCCTTGACCTGGAAACTTTGCAAGAAAGGCATCAAAGCCAAGTAGCTGAAGGATGCACATTGCACATGCACAGTCATATTTGAACAGAAAAAAATCATGAAGTCTGTTTTTACCCGTCGAAACAGGTTTGAAGAATAATGTTGTAAGTTGAATTTATGACAATATTTCGAACTTAATGTTTGATTTATTCAAGTTGTATTTCAATAACATTTGTGAATTTATATAAGATGAGCATGTTGCTTTCCATATGGCACTATTGAATGAAGTATAGTAGAAAAAAATTGTTGAAATAATGTTGTGAAGTGAAATTTTGCATATATAAATTATAATAGTAATGCTTGGCTTGAAAACATTATTTTATAACATTTACATAATTCAACTTTTGAAGCCACTGATGTACAAAACCCGAAGTACCCATCCTGTAATAAATTACACTATAATATTAATTTTTAAATATAAAATTATGCCAATGTTTGTGAAAATACAATGTAACTACATTTCTCGGCTGAATTCAGTCACTTTGTAATAAAAAAACATAAAAATAAACATTTGACGTGAATAAAAATTGAATATTTTTTTATTGCAGCACGTTTTACATAAATTTCGACCATAAATTTGAAACGTTTTATTTTTTGAAGCCTTAAACTGCACCCGGGGAAATAAATGCACCAATTTCAACAATATAAATAGGATGCCAAATTCTTTATTAAATCACACACTTCTTCACACAAGTTGTGGATACATTGTCAAGATGAGAGTTCTAATCATTTTGATACCGATTCTTTTGTCTTACTTCATCCAGAATGCTGAAAGTAGTACGGGTAAGTGGGAAATTATATTCATTAACATATTTGAATTGGTTTACATTGCGAATATTTACAATATCTCTTTTTTTTACAAAAAGGCCTATTTGGTAAATTATCTGTTAATAAAAATAAATAATACAATAATAAAAATTTCTTGACTGATGATGCTAGACTGGTGCCTGTTTTATATTTTATTTTTTCAAAAAAATTGTGTTCATTCTAATGGCTAGTGGAAGAGCATTGTATAGCCTTGTTGCAAAATATCTAAAATTTCTCTGGCCAAAATTTGTTTTAGCGAAAGGGATAAGATGATGTCCTTTAGTTCTAGTATCACGAGCGGTTTGTACATTGTCAAAAGCAGTTTTGTGTTTGAAATGTTATGCTAGTATGTTTTGGCTAATGTCCATAACACAGATTTTCCTAGAGAGCTCTTCCGAGCTGCTTGATTGGGGATAATCTTTAGAATAAGTTTCTGAGCTTTGGAGATTGTATCAATGGCGGCAGCGTTATGATAGGATATGATAGCATATGATAGCATACTATGATATGATAGCATATCATGCTATGATAGCATACTCTATTAAAGATTGACAAAATACGTAGTAAATTGTTTCGATCTGGTTTAGGTTGGGGAAGTTGCGAGTTTGTCTAAAAAAGTGGTTATATGTTGTTTCCACTTCAAATTGCTGTCAGAAATAATACCCAAGTATTTAATTTAATTAACCTGTTCTAAATAAGGGAAATCACATGTTATCGCATTTGTCAGGGGGCAATCAAATATTTTAATTTGATTTTCTGGGGTTCTTAAGGAAGGATTATTACTAAATTCAACGTATTAGTTTTGGTCACATTCATTGTTAGTGTATTCTTGTTTAACCATCTTTTAACAACAATTATGCCTCTGTTTGCTTTTAAGTAAATTGCATTAAGATTATTACACAACGTTCACAAGTTACAAATACGATTTAAAATGTCAATTCTAAATGCCGATGGTTGCTGACTCAATATTTTAAATGCATTGATATTGTAACATTTTGAATTTTAGTGAGGTCACGGTAACCTTAGTAAAATTTAAAATTGCTGATACTGGAAAGGAGTTTTTGAATTCATCCATAACTTTGAAAATGATTTCACTAAACATAAATGTATCAAACTTCAATATAAGTTATTCTGAAACAATCTTTTCAATGAACATGTTTCATAATTGAGTTCCGCAGTACTTTTTTAATAAAAGAGATTTGGTTTTTGGTGGATATATCTAAATAAATATACTATTTTGAATTCAATTACATCATGACTTACTATGTGGTTCACATTTATTTCTTACAGATCAAAATTGTTACTATGCTGCAAATGGATTTTGGAAGAACAATGCACCTCCTGTAGACAACAGTATAAACAGTTTTTTCTACAGTGGAAAATACTTGATGGACTGGAGAGAAATCTGGCACATTTGCGAAAAGTACTTTAAAGGGAAACCTTGCAAATTTGAAAGCGTTCACTATCCTCCTCCACCCACACCACCACCTGTCACTCTTCCACCAGTAACTCCACCTCCAGTAACCCCACCACCAGTAACACCACCACCGGAGACTCCTCCACCAGTAACACCACCTCCAGAAACTCCTCCACCAGTGACACCTCCAGCAGACACTCCCCCGCCAGAAACACCTCCTCCAGTATCACCACCACCAGTAACACCTCCACCAGTTTCACCACCTCCAGAAACTCCTCCACCAGTGACACCTCCTGGAGAGACACCCCCGCCAGAAACACCTCCTCCAGTAACACCACCACCAATAACACCACCACCAGAAACTCCTCCACCAGTGACACCACCACCAGTAACACCACCACCAGAAACACCGATACCAGTGACACCACCACCAGAAACTCCTCCACCAGAAACACCACCACCAGTAACACCACCACTAATAACAACACCACCAGAAACTCCCCCACCAGTTACACCACCACCAATAACACCACCACCAGAAACTCCCCCACCAGTTACACCACCTCCAGAAACTCCTCCACCAGTGACACCTCCAGGAGAGACTCCCCCGCCAGAAACACCTCCTCCAGTAACACCACCACCAATAACACCACCACCAGAAACTCCTCCACCAGTGACACCACCACCAGTAACACCACCACCAGAAACACCAATACCAGTGACACCACCACCAGAAACTCCTCCACCAGAAACACCACCTCCAGAAACTCCTCCACCAGTGACACCTCCAGTAGAGACTCCCCCACCAGAAACACCTCCTCCAGTGACACCACCATCAATAACACCACCACCAATAACACCACCACCAATAACACCACCACCAATAACACCACCACCAATAACACCACCACCAATAACACCACCACCAATAACATTACCACCAATAACACCACCACAAATAACACCACCACCAAAAACACCACCACCGGTGAAGTGCTCACCAAAAACTCATAAGCCAGTGACACCTCCACCAAAAACTCCTCCATCAGTGACACCACCACCAGAAACTCCTCCACCAGAAACGCCACCACCAAAAACACCTCCACCAGTGACACCACCACCAGAAACACCACCACCAGTAACACCACCACCAGAAACACCTCCGCCAGTGACACCACCACCAGAAACTCCTCCACCAGTGACACCACCACCAGAAACACCACCACCAGTAACACCACCACCAGAAACACCTCCGCCAGTGACACCACCACCAGAAACTCCTCCACCAGAAACTCCACCACCAGTAACACCACCACCAGTAACACCACCACCAGAAACACCTCCACCAGTGACACCACCACCAGAAACACCACCACCAGTAACACCACCACCAGAAACACCTCCGCCAGTGACACCACCACCAGAAACTCCTCCACCAGTAACACCTCCACCATGGACTCTCCCACCTGAAACACCTCCTCCAGTAACACCACCACCAATAACACCACCACCGGTGAAGTGTCCACCAATAACTTCTCCACCAGTGACACAACCACCAGAAACTCCTCCACCGGTGACACCTCCACCAGACACTACACCAACAGAAACTCCTCCTCCAGTGACACCACCACCAGTGACACCACCACCAGAAACTCCTCCACCAGTAACACCACCACCAGAAACACCACCACCAGTAACACCACCACCAGAAACACCTCCGCCAGTGACACCTCCACCAGAAACTCCTCCACCATTAACACCTTCACCAGGGACTCCCCCACCAGACACTCCTCCTCCAGTAACTCCACCACCAGTAACACCACCACCAGAAACTCCTCCACCAGTAACAACGACCATAACCACGACTACAGAAGCTTCGACAACACCTCTACATCCCGTTTGCGACGATGCTAATATTCATTTACATTTCGACATTGATAAGGATTCTAAAATTAATGATGAAGTCTGGAAGTATTTTAATAAATTTCATTAGTTTATGGCAAAATAATGTCGTTTTTCTATTAACGACTTAATTTTTTCGATTTTAACTTAAGTCCTGAAAATTGTTTTTTAAAGCACCCCAAATATATTTATATCGTATTGTCTGTATTTATCATATCACTTCATTTAAAAATTTCAATTTAAAAAACACAAATTCTTTTGATTTACCATGTGATTGTTTGGTCCCCTCTTTAGAACTCCATCTAAAACTGTTTCAAATTGAAGCCAACTAGTTGCCTTGGAAGCAGAGGTATCGCCAAGTGGTGGCAAGGGGCAGCTGCCCGCTCGATCAATTTTAATGGTGAGAAAAAAAATAAAACTGTCGCCATAACGTCAACACTAAAAATCTGTGATTTTGTGTTTTTGTATTTATTTATACTGGGTTATTTATCCAGAGAATCCAGTCATAAAAACTCGGTTAAATATAAAAAATAGATACAACAATTACAATAATCTACCCAGTCGTAGGATTATTTTCTTGATAGTTATTAAAATATAAAACAAATAAAAAAATACAATATTGTTAGATTATATGGAAGTCAAACAGTACAGAAAAGTTAGGAACAAAAGTGACACAAAAATAGACGCAATTAACACATTATCTAATCAGTGCAACATACGTTTTAGCATTAGCAGAACATTTTTTTCTGAAACCATATAAATTATCGTTAAAAATGTCTACTTCAGCACACTCCATCTGATTATATAGTCGACACATTTGGGTCAGACTGCTAAAATACTTACACTTACTTTCACCTGAATACACTTATTATTGTAGTATTCAGGTGAAACATGCTAGAGCGTCTTAAACTACGGGAATCGGGAATACATATTTCAATATTGTTAATACATAATGCAGTACCAATGGCAACTCCTGGCAATGTTTTTGGGAAACAGATGTTGCTTAAATAATATTGAAATACTACAATAATAAGTCAAACAGAGAACACTTCCAATTTTTCGCTCAATACTAATTAACAGTCTACAGTTGTTTTAAGCAGTGTAACTAATAATATAATAAGCCAACGAGTGACTGCAAGTTGATATAAGTCGTATAGAATATGACTACCTAGTCATATTCTATACGACTTTGGGCGATAAACATCATCTTTTTGAAGTAGGGGCAGGTTGGGTTATTTGCTTTATGGTTAGTATTTAGGTTCATCTTGAGATTTTTGTTTTGGAAGATACAATTGCTGCACTTTTCTTCTTCATTTTTATTTGTACATTCCTTCCATTCATGGTCCTTTGCGCAATGCAAACACGTTGCACTTTTTTCTTTGTTGAAGAAAAAAGTGCAACGTGTTTGCATAATGCAGTACAAATGGCAACTCCTGGCAATGTTTTTGGGAAACAGATGTTGCTTAAATAATATTGAAATACTACAATAATAAGTGAATCAGAGAACACTTCCAATTTTTCGCTCAATACTAACAGTCTACAGTTGTTTTAAGCAGTGTAACTAATAATATAATAAGCCAGAGAGTGACTGCAAGTTCAAGGAAGTGATAGTGCAAACCTACAGGATTCTAATATTGAACTGAGTGAGCATTCTCAATATTATTAAAAGTCAAAACAATAAGTAATATTGTCACCCAAACTACTACCTGACCCAGCGCACAGTTGCAAGTAATTCAAGTCACTTCACCTTAGAACCAGGCTACACCATCATCCATTTAAAAAAATATATATTTAGGTCGAAATGTCTACTACCCGCAGCAACACTTATAAAACTAAGAAGTTCGAAGCTATCCCGACTTCCCCTCTCCTGATACAGAAACCACACAGCTGACTCTAGCTGATTTCCGGAAAGGAATGAACGAAATTGAATCCAAAATTTACCGAAAACTAGAAGCAGAAAACTTAGAAACAAAGAAATCGATAGAGTTCATTAGTTCGAAATATGACGAACTTATCAAAAAAGTTGTGACGCTAATAACTAACAGTAAAAAAATAGAAGATAAAATACAAATCATCGAAAGTACCATGACAAGTTTACAAAACCGTATCCGGGCGTTGAAGATGGACGCGGAAAACAAAAACAGGGAAGCAAACTTAAAGTGCCTGGAATTTCTATGAATCCCTGAATTCCAAGAAGAGTCACCAGATACATTAAATACAACATAAGAAAAACAAAAAACTGCAGTATGGGATTAAAGGACATTGAAACAATCTATAGAGTTACGCGAAGGGAAAAACCTACTCAGGCCAAGGATATCAAACCAAGCACTGTAATTGTTAAACTAACCTCAGAAACACTACACGAGTAAATTTGCACTCTGCAATATAAAAATTTAATCGGAGTGAAAACATATAAGGCAAAATAAATACAAGTGTTATAGGTATGTCTGGTCCCAGAAACTCAATAAACGTTTCGGAACACTTAACTTCTCAAGCAAAACGTGTATGGTTCCTAGCCAGGCAGTTAGCACATGAACACAGTTACAGGTGTGTCTGGGCAGAAGCGGGGAGAATCTATGCAAAAAAGGATGATAACTCGCGGCCAATAATGATAGATTCGGAGCAAAAGCTAACGGACATTAAATGACTCGAACTTATAGTTTTCACTATTGTACTATTATTATTTTCAATAATAAGCACTAAACATCAGGCCCACATTTTATACAAAGTATATAAAATTATTATTAATACCATGCAAAATCAAAATGAATGAAACACAAGCATTATCTCCATCAAGTAACACCAAATATCATAATCTAAAATATTTTTACTGTCAAATCTCCATCCTTGCAACTGTAAATATAGTCCTAGCACACAGTGATTCTAGGACATCGTTTCATAATAAATCTAAAATAAAATGGTTTTAAACGCTTATCTGGAAATAGATAATATTGATGACATCCACTCAAAGGTTCAAGAAATTGTCAATCAAATTGTCTGAAATTAGTATTTAAGGGATATCTATGTATTTTAGCCGTATACAAATCACATTCTTCCATTTCTGGATAATATCATATCTGAACTCAAAAAATGCAGTGAATTCAAACAGCAAATAGTAATGGGGGATATAAATATCAATACATTTGAAAATATTCACAGACAATGTTACGATTACCTGTGCGCCAAGGCAGAAAACAACTTTGCAATAAATATTAAATTTATTTTTTCGGAATAACTTTATGGAGTAAAACCTAAAATTGTAATATTTAATTATTGAAGACAATATTGGCGATTTCTAAACGAAAATCTGTAACAGAAAAATCAGAAAAGGAAACGGTCACATCTAGGACTCGAACCCAGGACCCTCGTCTTGCCGGGACACCGCTCTACCTGTAAGACAAGGGTCCTGGGTTCGAGTCCTAGATGTGAAATTTCCTACTCGAGTTCAAGATAATATAGAGACATGTTTAGATCACATAAATATTACGTCTTCCAATACATTTACTATACAAAATACAGTAACTGATGATTATAAACCGCAATAAACATTTTTTTTATTTTTATTTTTTTTATTTATTAACTTTCAAAAATACATTTTTTACAATTAAGTCCCGTTAAACTGATTGATATCAGTTTGTCAACGGGTTTTTTTAACAATTACTTTTTAAATACATATACAATTTTTACAAGTACATAAAATATACACATAATTACATTAGTACAAAAAAATTCTTTCACATAACCATTTTTTTAACATACATTTCCTTCTGTGAGTCAATTCACAGCTTTTTATTGAGTTTGGTAACATGTTGTAAATTATTGGAACGAGGTATTCTAGAGTTCTTTGACCATATTTATTCAGGTATCTGGGAACTACAAGTCCATCGTTTGCAATTAGTCTTGTATTATGAACGTGTGTCACTATTTTATTATGTTCAGATTGAGATGTATGCTGACTCGCAATTTTAAGCCACAATAAAGCACGAACAGATAATACATTTACAGAGTTGTATAGTAATGACTTTGGTACGTCATTTCTTTGTTCGTATTTAGTTTTGTTTAATAATAATTTTACCAAAGAATATTGTACATTTTGGACTGAAAGAAGATTTGTTTTTGTTGAATGTCCCCATGAAGTTATTCCGTATCTTATTAGGGATTCCGCCAATGATAGGTATACTATTTTAAGGGTATTTGGTGGAACAAAAAACTTCAATCTATAAAGTTTGCTCACTATAGCTCTAAGCCGTGTGCACACTTTTTGTATATGTATATCCCATTTAAAATTACAATCAATTGTTAAGCCTAGATATACGTATTTTGAAACAAGTTCAATATTTTTGCATGAGCATGGTTGTATTACAAAGTTATGGATGCAATTAAAGTCATGAGAAATAATTTTAGGAGTTATGGTGATGTTATTATGAGGAGATCTGATGTGCATAAGCTTCGTTTTTTTAGCATTGATTATTAAACCTACATCATGTGACCATTTTTGAAGAGTGACAAAGTCAATTTGCAGTAAAGTACTCGCTATTAATAAATCCTCATGTGAAATAACTAATGCAGTGTCGTCAGCATAAACGTAATGTTTTACATGAGAAAAAATAAATTTCATTGCAGTAACATATATTATATACAAGGTAGGGCCTAGTATGGACCCTTGTGGGACGCCTGCGAAAAATTTTTTTTGCTAAAATGATCAAAAATTTTTACACAAATCTTTCTATTTTGAAAGTAGTTAACAAATAATTTATGTAGGTTTCCTGTAATTCCAATGTTTTCTAGAGTTTTAAGTAATTTACTATGATCAATCGTATCAAAAGCCTTTGAATTATCAATAAATAATACGGGTACATGTTTTCTTTTGTTAAGATCATTATTAATTTTATTTGAAAATTCTTGAAGTAGTAGATCTGTGCTTTTATTTTTTTGAAAACCATATTGATGGGTATCAATAATAGAAAATTTTTCAAGGTACTTTATTAGTTTTACAGATATATATTTTTCTAGGATCTTTTCAATTGCAGGTAAAATACTGATTGGTCTATAGTTTTCAATTTCACTGTGTTTACCACCTTTGTAGATGGGTCGGATTATGCTACATTTAAGATCTTCGGGTATAATTGCCTCCGATAAAATCATATTAATTAATAGAGTTAAAATAGGTCCTAAGATATTAAAGTGTTTTTTAATGTCAGACATTCTAATTTTATCTATCCCCGGCGATTGACTATTTTTTAAACTTCTGACTACTTTTTCAATATCACAAAGTTTTGCTTGTGTTAAGAGCATGCTGTGTGGAAGTCTATGTGTTTGAATATGAAAAGCTTTTTTGTCACATCTGCAGATCACGTCGGGGTCACCACTTTGGGGATCAGGTGATGAGGCAAGAAATGAAAGAAGGTGTTGAAGGTCACATGTGTTTTATTGGAGAGTCAGTTGCCGTGACGAGGAGATGACGTAGGACAGAAGAATACACCGGAAACTGGCTGTGATGTGCTGGTCAAGCGCGGGTCAGTGAGTCGACGCCGGGCGCTGGTGACCGGGACTCGATGGAGGTCAGGCACTGGCGAAGAACGTAGGTCTTCAGGCACTCCAGTGCTGACGAGACGGCCGAAGGTGCGACGGACCTTGTGGGCAGTTGAACGGGAACGGCGTGACCAGTGAGGATGCTGCGTGTCCTCGTGGTGGTCATGGTTGCGTGGAAGAAGCGCTGGTCAGAGACGCTGGAACCAGGGCGCTTGTAATCCGAGTAGCGCTGGCCGCGGACGTGGCCGAGGCGCTATGATGATGTCCCGATAGAGTCCATGATGATAGGGGCGAAGCCGGGTACGTGTCCCTCGCGCTAGTAAGAAGAACGCGGGTCTTCACTCGTTGAGCCTTGTAGACTGGCGGCAAAATTATGACTGACTGACTGGCTCGCTGCGTCGGGCTTATTTATACTAGACGGCCGACGGCGGCAGTAGGTAGATGGATGGCAACTAAATCGAAGACACTCGCTCGATCTGGATCATTCGCGAACTTTCGACGGCTTGGCAATTATGCCTAGGCCGTAGGCTCGAACCTTCTGGCGAGTTCTCGTAGTATTCGAGACGGACTGCGGTGTTATTGTCATCAATAGGCAGGTAGGTACTTGAAGTACGTAGATTACTTTGTTTACGATTTAACGATGCAAGTACATAATTCGGGAGTAGATACTAAGTAGGTCAAGCGGTTTATTATTAATTATTCAATGGATTAATATCGACGCTACAGACACCCCCTTCCCAGCAGCTTTGCTGAGGGCTGCGATAGAAGAAATAGCTCGGAGACGAATGTCTTTTAAACTGTGACACTTCATAAAAATTTTGTAAAACACATGTACACAACACAGGCTGATGATACACTCAGATAACAATGGTGGCACTATTATCCGCGCTTGTGCGGAGATGGTCTGGTGCGTGATGCTCCGTGATGCCTTAACTGATCACCCATTTTGAGACGGGGCTGCAGAATCATGTCGGGCTGCAGATCACGTCGGGCTGCAGATCACGTCGGGGTCACCACTTTGGGGATCAATGGTGAGGCACGAAATGAAAGAAGGTGTTGAAGGTCACATGTGTTTTATTGGTGAGTCAGTTGCCGTGACGAGGAGATGACGTAGGACAGAAGAATACACCGGAAGCTGGCTGTGATGTGCTGGTCAAGCGCGGGTCAGTGAGTCGACGCCGGGCGCTGGTGACCGGGACTCGATGGAGGTCAGGCACTGGCGAAGAACGTAGGTCTTCAGGCACTCCAGTGCTGACGAGACGGCCGAAGGTGCGACGGACCTTGTGGGCAGTTGAACGGGAACGGCGTGACCAGTGAGGATGCTGCGTGTCCTCGTGGTGGTCATGGTTGCGTGGAAGAAGCGCTGGTCAGAGACGCTGGAACCAGGGCGCTTGTAATCCGAGTAGCGCTGGCCGCGGACGTGGCCGAGGCGCTATGATGATGTCCCGATAGAGTCCATGATGATAGGGGCGAAGCCGGGTACGTGTCCCTCGCGCTAGTAAGAAGAACGCGGGTCTTCACTCGTTGAGCCTTGTAGACTGGCGGCAAAATTATGACTGACTGACTGGCTCGCTGCGTCGGGCTTATTTATACTAGACGGCCGACGGCGGCAGTAGGTAGATGGATGGCAACTAAATCGAAGACACTCGCTCGATCTGGATCATTCGCGAACTTTCGACGGCTTGGCAATTATGCCTAGGCCGTAGGCTCGAACCTTCTGGCGAGTTCTCGTAGTATTCGAGACGGACTGCGGTGTTATTGTCATCAATAGGCAGGTAGGTACTTGAAGTACGTAGATTACTTTGTTTACGATTTAACGATGCAAGTACATAATTCGGGAGTAGATACTAAGTAGGTCAAGCGGTTTATTATTAATTATTCAATGGATTAATATCGACGCTACACATCTATGTAATAGTTGCTTAACATTGTCAGAAAAAAAGTTTGCAAAATTGTTAGATGTTTGTTCAGTCGTTTGTTCTTTTTTTAAAAAATAGTTTGATATTACTTGGTCGCAATTACTTTTGCTCTTCCTTCCTAACAATCTGTTTATTTCGTCCCACGTTTTTTTAGAGTCGGCAAAGTAATTTTTAAATTTTGAGTTGAAGAATTTTAATTTGCATGCACTGATTAATTTTGTAACTTTGTTTCGATTACATTTGTACTCTCTTTCATAAAATTTATTTGTAGGATTATTTTTCCATCTTTTGTAAAGTGTATCTTTTAATTTGATTTTTGATAATAAATCTTCATTTATCCATTCATTTATGGCATTAGGTCTGATTTGAGGTTTATAAGACTTTACTACAGTACTTTTTTCATAGATTTCATTAAATTTATTTTTAATTTTACTATACAGAGTAACGCAATCCACTTCTTTCAAAAGAATATTCCAATTATATTTTTTTATTTCTTTATCAACACGTTTTTGAGACAGAATTGTGATTTTTTCATTTTGTTCAATATTTTTGACGTCATGGTATTGTAAATTTAGTCCCGTCATAAAATGATCAGCAATTCTCGAATCAATTACACACGCGGACAAGTTATATTTATTAGATCTAACATATATGTGGTCAATACAGGATTTAGTTATTTGACCAGCAACGATTGCTTCTCTAGTCGTATCATTAATACATTTTGTTAAGTAATTAGTGGTAAGTATATTTTCATAAGCTATTATATTTGAATCACTTTGATTTAGTATGTTAAGATTAATATCCCCAAAAAATATTATATTATCATTAAAGTTTACGTTATTGCAAAAAAAACAAGAAATTTCATTTAAGAATCCCTTTTTATTGAGGTTAGGTGGTCTATAAATTGCTAAAATATAAAAATTACATTTATTAGGTAATGTCAATATTCCAAACACATTTTCAAAGTGAATGGTTTCAACTATTTTTTGTTTAAAATGTAAATGTTCCCTTATATACAGCAATATTCCACCTCCTTGTTTATTTTTTCTGCAATAATAATACGATTTATATCCTGGAATATCATGTAATTTAATAAGTTCCTCGTTAATTGCAGTTTCGCAAAGCATAATTACATCTATTACAGACACATATCTTAAAAAACAAGTAAAAACTAACCAGTTCACATAATCCATATGCAATGAGGGATTAATTGAGGATCTAAATAATGAAATATGACAGGATGTATATAAAGTTAATAACCTACTTGACTTATTTATTAACAAAATCAACATGTACATAATAAAAAAATTCAAAAGAAAAACTCATTGCACATAAAAAAATATAACTTACTCCTTGGATTAGCAGTGGTATTGTCAAACCTATGCACAAAACAAATCATTTACATAAAGTGGCGACGAAAGACCCACAAAACACTCTTAAACAACAGAATTACCGTAGGTATCGTAACATTTGTAAAGATGTTATGCGTAATGCAAAAGAAAGGTACTATAAGCATCAACTCGACCAAGATCCATCTAGTAAAAATATGTGGAAAATCGTTAAATAAATTACAGAAACTAAACATACAATTGACTCTAATATTGACGAACTTCTGATTCGGGTATAATAGCTTGCCACACAAACCAATTCTTTTTGACGGTAGGGTCTAACCTTGCGGAAAATATCCTAAGTGTCACCAAAGAAACTGAAGATTCATTGGCATCTGCAATAGAACAAAAACACAACTCTTTTTCATTTAAATTCTCAAATACGACAAATGAAGAGGTTTTAAAAAATCGTCACCTCAGTGCTTAATTGTCCAAACGACCATTTGCAAATTTTACAGGAGGAGGTTTTCTTTGATTATTTCAATGAAACATTATGACAGGTGTTTAAGATGAAGATATTTCCGTCAAGCTAAAGGTCTGATCAGCTTAAATAATTCTTTGTAAATTGACTAAGGATAGTTTTTGATACTTTTTTTTACATTTTAAAATGGAGATTGAACAAAAACGCACCACCAGAATTTTGTAAATGGAGATTGAACAAACTGGAATTGGAGATAGGGCAACTTTTGCGTAGAACTTTCCGTGCTTGTTTGTTCAAACGACCACCTTTAGTTATATACAGGATGAGTTTATTTTCAATATTTCTATTATGGATACTGACAATTCGTGGTGGAATCTATATATATATATTTATAATAGTGATTTTTTCTTTGTTTGTTCCTTCTTATTTCCTATACCTTTTCTATACATAAAAGTGAGCTCTGGCGTTATGAAATTTATATACAAATTCACATCTTATTTCCCATACCACTCTACCGACTGCGATAAAACTTTGTAACTTTGAGTTGTGCGCATGCCCGCGAAGGTTTCCCTATATTATATTGAACTATGGCGTTGTGAAATTTGTATAAAGATTCTCTTATTATTTCCTATATCATTCATCCGATTGCGATGAAACTTTGGTGAGTTGCTTTGCGCACGCCGGCGAAGGTTTCCATACATAAAGGTGAACTCTGGCGTTATGAAATTTGCATTCAGATTGTATAATAGGTGGCGATCGAGTTGTTATAAAAATGTGTGCATTATTTCTTGTAGCTTAGCAGTAGGGACTGAAAGAGGGAAGGGTGAGGATAATCCGTGAGGGGGGAGGGTTCGTGGGATGCGGGACAAATCTTTCTTTGAGTGGCATTGAAACGCGTGCCAGGTACTCGACAGTTCCATTATAATAATTTACTTCAATGATAATAATATATTAAACAATGTCCAACTTTTTTTTATTTCTGACCGTGACCGGGTTTAGTCTATCAACCATCTTTAGACTTCCATCTTCGTTGTTACGACATAGCAACGAAAATGGGATATCCATATAATTTGAATAAAATCATTGCATTCCACCAGTTTTAATCCCCCTCCCTAAATTTAATGTATATAAAGCACAGCTTAAGGAATATCTGTACCAGTCTGAAGATGACCGCAGTAGGCTGAATCTCTTACGATCAGATTTTTTTTTTATGTGACACCTCACAAGAGCGTCCCTGCCAGTATACAGACAGGGGAACTATGTAACCACCCGGTTGGGCGGCGTTGTGAGGCGGGTTAAGGTAGGGGCTGTATGAAGGGATTTATTAATGCTGGCCTTGAAGAGGCTCGGATTATAGGAGAGAGATGCCGGTAGCTCATTCCACATACGAACCGACTTACAAAAAACGACCCGTTCTCATGAAGCTAACGTCAATCGTAAACGGGTGTTCCGCTCGTGTCCGTCGAGTTTCGCGCACGTGCACCGGTGCATCAGGGATCAATGCTGTTAGCTCCTTGGAGCAGGCTCCATTGAAATACCTGTAGAACAGACACAGCATGCCTACATTGCGTCTATGCATTAGATAAGGCAATCGGTCTGTTAACAACGGATTGTCAATCAGACGGATCGCCCTCCTTTGCACAGATTCAAGTAGGTTAATTAAGTATTTTGGGGCACCAGCCCAGAGGTGGCTCCCAAATTCAACTGTTGGGCGGACTTGAGACTTGTACAGGGTCAGCAGCTGGTCACTGTTGAAGGATATCCTAGCCGTGTACAAGACGTCCAGCTTCTTGGAAGCCTGATTTACTCGGGCTTCTATGGATCCCCGATACTTGAGCCGGTCTGATATACTAACTCCAAGCATTTCAATGGAGTCTTTATTGGGGAGAGTGCTCCCATAGAATTGCGCCTAAACAGTACGCGTGACCAAAAAACTAAATCACTTAAATTATATGAAATTTATGCAAATTATTTCAGTGAATAATATACCTATACATGTTTTTTTGGCTAAAAATTAAAATCCTACCGTTTTTGTTGGTAATGCTCAGAATCGTAATCAAAACCCCAAAACACACAAATGAGGAAAAAATCAGAATTATAATTTATTATATAACTATAATTTATTTCAACAAACTGCATAATCACTATAGATCAATTTGTAAATCTCAAACGGCTACATACAAATACGGATATACTGAAAATTTCGAATTGAAATACTAATCTAACTAGTTTAATATGAATCGTCAGTCAAAAAACCAATTTTGACAGCAAAAACTTGCAAAAAGTAGAGTCTGAGCGAAAACAGAAAAGTGAACACGCTGTATGACAAAGTTCATTGCAATGTAAAAAACAAAACAAATTTGGTATTGATAGAGATATTTAAAACTAACACTTACCGCTCTATTTCCGCACTGCTGCGTATGTATGCACTTTTGTAATTAGTTATTGACATTTTCCTGTTGTTTTGTCTATCAAAAACTCCTTGGTATATATTTAAATGCTTTTTTACTTCCGCGTAACACCAGAAAACAAACACCGTTGGAATGTAAAAACTTAAGATGGTGGCATCACGTGATCCTCGCATCGTGCTGTAATTGGTCGGTTGGTGGAGTTTGAACAAACTAGCACGCAATTTTAATTCTCGACTCTAGGAGGTTGGCCTAGTAAGGAGATTGGCCAAACAAGGACTCACTTTTAGAATATTGTTGTGGACATTGACATTTTAAAATGCTTATAATTAATTGTAGGAGGCTGATAAAACTATTTTTTCTTCATCGAACGACGCGTAATTTGATTCTTAACAATATTGCGTTAAAAACTCATTTTCGCTAAAATGGTCGTTTGGACAATTAAGCACTGGGGCGACGAAATATTGACAATCTTTAAAATACAAATTTGAAAGGTCCTTATGGTCTTAACACTCATACACTAAAAATCATCAAACACAATATGGCATCACCTTTATCCAACATTTTCAATAAATGTTTCTCTTCAGGGGTTTTCCCGACCATCTTAAAAAGTCTTTTGTAGTACCAATCTACAAAAGCGGACCCAAAAACCAAGTGGGCAATTACAGGCCAATATCCCTGAAGAGTGCTATCTCAAAAAATATAGAAAAAATCTTTAAAAATAGATTAAGGCGATGCACTACGTAGTAATTTAAAATCATGTGTTTTTGGTTTGAAAATTTGATCGCCTAGAAATGTTTCAGATGCTTTAATTAAATACGGCGAGTAGAATACATCCTGGCCTTTGAAATAATCAAGTATTTTTTAGATAAGTCTATTTATAAGCCCAGAATAAAATAACGTATAGGCCTATGAAAACTGCTTTAAAGTTCAAAATCTCCTACTTACGAATCCATTTTCGGTTATGGTTTTATTGTATAGTGTGGAAAATTAAGTTATTTATACAATGATCAAAAACATTTAAATATTTGTGCCTGAACATCCACAAAATAAAATAAAATGCACTTTTTGGCCATGTTTTTTTCTTGCATAAATCAAAACAGGTGGATGGTGTGAAGCGGGAATTTAAACCTTATCGCCATCTACGTAAGGTGTGTTATTGATAGCGGCTCGATTCAAAATATTACATGACGTAGTGCATTGCCTTAAGTAACTATGTAGAGAGTCGAAAAATTCTAAGCAATAATTAGTTTCGGCCGGGGAGAGGAACGGACGAAGCTATATCGCGACTTACAGAACAGGCTATTGATACAATATCGCATAAATACATATTATTTTGATAAAAAAAAAATTACAGCAACACTTTAATTTTACAGGATTTTTTTTTAGCAATTTTAACAGAATTTGGTTCCTTAGAACAGGCAAACTGCCTAGCTAGTAACTAATATCGACCTAAAATTCATAATACCACTTGTACTTATTTTTAATATACTTGTACAGTTATTGCAATATTATTATCTTGTCATTTGTGCTATATACATTGTATCTAATGTAATGTAAAAAATAAAAAAAAACATAAAGATGGCCGTGAATTATTTTCTGAAAACAGATGAGATCAGTCAGAAGCGTTCTAATTTTAAGCGTATTCATCTTGAAGTACTCAAGCGGTACGTCATATGATCTATCATATTACGTAGACCACATTTGAAAGATAACAGTGTTAGTATTTTTTAAAACTTATTCTACATTGTGTTCATTTTCATGTTCATGTCCAAATAGTTCTTCCATATTCTAGTTTACTTCTAATTAAGGCACTGTAAAGGGTTAAAATTGATTGAGGGTCTTGGAAAGCTTAACATATTCAGTGAATAAACCCCATAATTTTCAGTGTTTTGTACTTAATTTCGTTAATGTGTACATCAAATATGAATTAAGAACCAAAAGTGATTCCTTATCTCTTATGGAAGACATTCTTTTAAGAATAGAATTATTAATAACGTAGGAAAAATCCTTTACAAATCGAGTAAAGTTTAGCGTATAACGTTTATGTACAAATCATTGACAGTACACCGGTTATTGAGTGGGACGAGGTAATTTTGAAGCAGTTGATGATCGGAAACAGACTTAATTTAATGAAAATTTTTAAGATCATCGGCAAAAAAAGGAAAAATCAGAGTTTAATATTGAACCAAGGTCATTTAAGAATAATAGAAAAGCGTAGGCTAAGATTTGACCCCTGTGGTACACCAGAAGTAACAAATATGGTGGAAGATTTATATCTATTGATAAGTATTATTTGTGTTCTTTGATATAAATATGATTTCACACAGCGAAATTTATCTAAATTATCAAATTTATCGCTATTTAATCAAGCTTTTTAGAAAGAGTGGTTAACTTTATCAAAAGCTTTTTAAAAATCGGTATAAATTGCATCTACTTAAAATCTTTCATTAAAATAATTAAACACATATTTACAAAATTCCAAATGATTCGAATTTTTAAGAAACCCTCTTTGGTTGGGGTAGATAATAAGTTCAAAGTGTGAAAAAATATTTTTAGACAGAGTCTCTGGGTTTAATAATAATAATAATAAAAGTTGTATCATACGTATCCAGACCTCCAGAATTTTTCAAGAGAATTCATATTTACGTAAAAATTACACTTAACACTCAAACCCCGAAACCTCTTGAT
This sequence comes from Hesperophylax magnus, assembly GCA_026573805.1. Classification (NCBI taxonomy): domain Eukaryota; kingdom Metazoa; phylum Arthropoda; class Insecta; order Trichoptera; family Limnephilidae; genus Hesperophylax; species Hesperophylax magnus. The sequence goes on from JAIUSX010000100.1 coordinate 768,845, forward strand.
ACCGTGTCGCCGACACAAATGGAAATCTTTACATCATAATTACTCAATCAAATTATGTGCTATATGTGATTAATCAAGATAATTACATAGCAATATAACAGCAGAACCTGAAACACATCTGAAAATAACCATCCACCACCTCACTCGGAGCCACCAACCCACGAAATGACCCCCGCTAAGGAAGCGACTCAGTATTTACGTTGACCCCCCTCCACTGCTACCCGGATGGATGGAATAAATATCAACATCAAGAAATGATTATACGCTAACATAAAAAAATTATGCCTAAATATGTTTGTTACTCTTTGGAAAATGTTCAAACCAAAGATATTTCTTCAAACCCAATATGAAAATTTGTATAATTTATTATAAAATAAATAAACGAGACTGGGGGAGATGGTTTTGGTAAATTGAACTGACTCGGTTAAAGGTATCATATTAAAACATAACTTTCCTCTCAACAAGCTAACTGCGAAGAGGAAAAATACCTAACCAACTCAGCCCTCACTATGAGTTTACCCAAGAGGTAAACCCTCCTCCGAGAGGGCCCGATTTGAAAACGTTCTATAAATAGAGAATCGAATTCCATACAAAGTCAGTTCAACAACTACCTCTGAAAGAGAATCCTCTCTCCTGAAAAACCATCTCCAAAGTCTCAAGTATCCAAGAAATATTTTCAAGTGTTTTTATTCAGTATTAAATTCAGTTTTGCCAGTAATAAATTCTTTTTCATCAGCTCAGATTTGGAAATAAATTCCTATCTGATCTCGACCTTAAAACTTCCCTACAAACTTCTACAACATCCACCAAGACTGAAACACTGACACTTGTACCCAGCTGCCTTCGTATTTACAGTTATTGTACGGACGGTAAATTATCTCGTACATTTGGTCCTTCGAGCCGGATCTACACACGTCTTCAGTCTCACCTAAAGTGGAGATGCCGTCACCTCGCAGTGACCACAAATCCTCAACATCATCCGAGACCAGCCGGAACCGAACCCAGCCTATCAACACTGGTCAAGACGAACCTGTTACTGAGAACCCCCAAGAACCCGATGCACCTTCTGAATCGACTGAAGACTCTCTCCAAATGCTACGCCGAGAAATGCGCATTCGGGAGGAGCAACATACTAAGCAAATCGCAGAACTACAATCGGGCCTGAACGCAGCAACACGTCAAACCACTGCCCAACCCATGCTCAACTTAACCGCACCTGAAGCAACTTCAAATGTTCCCCCGAGCCCAGCAGCTAACATCACCATATCAGGACAAGAATACCCAACTCATAACACAATGGAGTATCAACCACAGCCATTCCTGACAAACCTGGACTCTCCGCTCTTTCCACCACCTCCTACAAATGAAGATAGAGCACGACATACCCAAGAATGGTTACGACAAGGCGCCGACCCACTGACGCAAATAGCGTCGATAATGGCAGACGCCATCCGCTCCACCAGAACCCAAGACACCCCTCGAACACTAGAAGACGACTCAAGGATGGCAGCTCTCATCGCCAGACAGTCTTCGGCAAAGGATTTGCCCATATTTTCCGGGGACCCACTCGAGTGGCCTACCTGGAAGACGCAATATATGCAGTCCACTACCACCTGCCAAATGACCGCCAGTGAAAACCTCATCCGACTGCAACGCGCCCTCAAAGGCAAGGCACGAGAGACCGTAGCACCCCTGCTGATGGATCCCTTTCAACTACCCGAGATCCTCAGCGTACTTGAGCAACGGTACGGCAACTCTGGAGCAATAGCCAAGTTTATGCTCGAGAAAGTGAAAAGGCTACCCTACCTCACACCTGACGTATCTCTGGAAGACCTAGCCGACTTCTCCGGGACAGTGCTAAAATTTGGTGGCCTCCCTCCGGATCCTGAAGACCGATGGTCACCTCACCAACCCTACATTGCTGAGCGACATTACCGACAAGCTGCCAAACACTCTACGACTAGCCTGGCTGATGGAAGTCCGCGGACAGCGCCCCCCTGCCACCATCACCCAACTCGCTGCCTTTATGAAGGAAATAACTAACGCAATACCAAACAGCGGGATGGTGGACCGTCCACGACCTCGCCCACGCCGAGACCAAGTCCATGCAGGATACCAAGGGCAAAACAATAACTCAGGAAGGACCCCATACACCCTCAAACGCAAGGCGATCACACCACCCAGCTATCCCGGGATGAACCAGAAACAAAAAGTAACCACGAGCAGTTGTGTCCAGTGCAGCGGCAACCACCCCATCAGAGAGTGCCGAGAGATTGCGGCCAAAACCATCGCCCTACGGTGGGAGACAGTTTATGCAGCCAATTTATGCAGGAAATGTTTGGACAAACATCATTCTCGGGAGTGCGAGGAAACAAAATGGTGCAGCATAGAGGGGTGCCATTACCCACATCACACCTTGTTACACGGTGCCCAACACACACCTCAAAATACGCCAGAACACAAACCAGAACGTCCTTCTGAAGATCGTACCAGTCATACTCAGTGCACCAAGTCAAGACACATGTTTAACATTTGTGCTTCTCGACGAAGGATTAACCGTGACACTGGTCTACACCGATACAGCAGCACAAATCAGAGCATACGGCCCAGTTCACGGTCTACGAATCCACGGTGCTAAAGGGATGTGCACCTCTGACAAGCTATCCCAACGAGTGCGGCTGACAATAAGGGGAGCGGGCCAAGGCGACACATATCAAATCACCGCCAACACGATAAGCAACCTCAACCTCCCTCAACAACAAATCCACGGAAAGCCCGTCATCCCGAAGATATTAATAGGACAAGATAACGCCTACCTAATTGTGTCACGAGAAATGCAAAAAAACAATGATACCACAAGAATAATATCACGCACCGCACTAGGATGGATCGCCCATGGTGGATCAAACCCAGGATACGAGCACCCAGCCACCACATTGGCACTTCAACGTGAGACAGCCTCAGACATACGATTGGAAGAACTGCTGAAAACAAATTTTACCGTCGACTCACTTGGCGTAACCGCAGCAACCCGAGTCAACACAAACATACAACGAGCGATTGCGCTTATGACTGCAACAACCCGACCCCTCCCTACTGGAAGATGAGAAACTGGTTTGATATGACGCAACCCAGAAACCACCTTACCTGACAACCGACAGTGCGCGCTGAGACGACTCATTTCCCTAGAGAAGAAATTATCAAGAGATGAAGACCTGAAAACAGCCTACACTGACAAAATTGATCAGCTGATATCCAAAGGCTATGCAAAAAAACTGTCAGATAGCGAAGCATCCACACGTGCACCCCGACGATGGTATCTGCCACACTTTGCAGTGACCAATCCCAATAAACCAGGGAAAATCAGTGGTGACGCAGCCAGCCGATGCCGCGGGACCTCACTCAATGACCAGTTGCTCACAGGACCCGACCTGCTGTCATCCCTCCTGGGAAACATCATGCGCTTCCGGGAAGGAAACGTTGCCATTGCTGCTGACATCAGAGAGATGTTTCTACAAATAAAAATAAAACCAGAAGATCAACAGTCACAGCGATTCCTGTGGCGAACATCAACCAAGAACGAACCCGAGACATATCAAATGACTTCAATGATGTTTGGCGCCACCTGTTCCCCAAGCAGCGCCCAATTTGTTTTGGACAAGTTCGCTGAAAGGTACCAGCACGAATACCCATCCGCCGCAGCAGCTATTCGCACCAAGTTCTACATGGACGACTACTTGGATGCGGTAGACACTCACCAGGAAGCTGCCAAACTTACCCAAAATGTGAGTACCCTCCTCGCGAAAGGAGGGTTCCATTTGACCAACTGGGCATCCAACAATCCAGCAGCTATTGCCAACTTTCCTGCCGAAGACCGCACCTACACCACAATAACCATCAGCAATGGAAGTCCAGAAACAGAACGAGTACTCGGACTAATCTGGGACCCTTCCACGGATCACTTCCTATACTCATTTCACGAGATGACTCCATCCGAAACTACTACATTACCAACGAAACGACAATTGCTGTCAACAGTTATGAAGATTTTCGACCCCATGGGCTTCATCGGCTGCCTGACCATCAGAACAAAAGTGCTTTTGCAAGAAGTATGGCGATCAAACGTCGGCTGGGACGAGTCCATGACACCCGAGCACGCCCAAAAATGGACAAACTGGTTGAACTTACTGCACACAAACAGCATCTCAATCCCGAGACGTTGCCTCTACAACAAACAAAACAACGTAACCCTACATCTCTTCTGTGACGCATCGGAACAAGCCTGCTGCGCCGTGGCCTACTTCACCGAAGAAATAGAAGGGAAAATACAGACGACATTCCTTGCAAGTAAATGTAAAGTCGCACCACTGAAACCTCTCTCCATTCCCCGCCTGGAATTGCAAGCTGGCCTCATTGCAGCAAGATTCTCCCAAACCATCCAGAAGAGAGCACAGCCAACATCCACCGCACATGTTTTTGGACAGACTCCACAACAGTACTATGCTGGCTACGCACCGACCCACGAGCCTACTCAACATTTGTGGCCAACCGACTAGGAGAGATAGACGAGCTGACCAAAATACCCGACTGGAAATGGGTACCTACGAAGCTCAATCCCGCTGACATCGGCACACGGGACCTCGAAGTACCCGACCTGACACCAGAAGGAAGATGGTTCACCGGCCCAGTCTTCCTTACCTACTCGGAAGACAAATGGCCCAAAGAACGCGCACCCACCCATAAACCCGATGACCTAACTCTTGAAGTCAAACCTCTCTACGTCGGAATCATCACCGAAAGAGGCGAAGCTCTACCAGCAGTTGAACGATTCTCATCGTGGCACCGACTAATCCGCTCGACCGCTTGGGTTCTCCGCTTTACCAGACGATGCCGGATGGGCCCCAACAGAACCCAAGAGGGACCACTAATAGCTGAGGAAATAAAAGCAGCAGAACACAGATGGATCAGAAGATTACAGGAAGACGCGTTCGGTTCGGACCTACATACCATACGACAAAAGAAAGATCTACCCGCCAGCAGCCGCCTCAATACCCTGAACCCATTCTTCGGACCAGACGGTATCCTCCGAATGGGCACACGCCTGCAGGCCTTAGAGAAGGCCAAGAGAATAGCCTGGACCCCCATCATCCTGGATGGCGACAACGCATACACCCGTCTCCTGATCAGTCACTACCATAAGAAGTCAGATCACCCCAGCATGGAGAAAACAGTAGCAGAAATACGTAGCCACTTTTTCGTACTCAGACTACGTACAACAAGTCGAAAGATTGCACACACCTGCCCAATGTGCTACATACGACGCAGCAAACCCAATCCACCCCAGATGGGCGTATTACCACCACCACGTCTGATGCATCAAGTTCGCCCATTAACTCATTGCGGGCTGGATTATTTCGGTCCCATGACCATAACAGTCGGCAGACACAGAGAGAAACGTTACGGAGCCATCTTCACCTGTCTCTCAATACGCGCCATCCACCTGGCATTAACCACTTCACTGTCAGCTGACTCCGCAATCATGGCCCTACAAAGAATGACCGCCCGAAGAGGAGAGCCAATTGCCATATACTCTGACAACGGAACGAACTTTCATGGAGCCGACGCTGAAATGAGAGACGCACTGATATCACTGAACCAGGATACAAAGCTGATTGACGCAATAGCCACCCAAGGCATAGAGTGGCACTTTATACCACCAATGAGTCCCTACATGGGGGGAGCGTGGGACAGATTAGTGAGATCAGTTAAGAAAGCCTTAAACGCCACGCTTAAGGAAAGGACGCCTAAAGAAGAAACTCTACATACAGCCCTAGCGGAGGCCGAATTCATTGTAAACAACCGCCCACTCACCCATATTTCGGTCGACCCAAGAGACGAAGAACCCCTGACCCCCAACCACTTCTTACTGGGGTCAACCGGGAAACGCCCTCAATTATCCTTCTACAACAAAACAGAAGAAGAAGTATGCCTCCGCCGTCAGTGGCGTATTGGACAACAACTTGCGGACGCCTTTTGGAGAAGATGGCTGCGCGAGTACCTTCCCACTATGGCTGCCCGTCAAAAATGGCACCATCCGACTACACCAATTAGAAAAGACGACCTAGTAATCATCATGGATCCAGCACTACCCCGGAACAGCTGGCCACGTGGCCGTGTCATTGAAGCAGTACCTGCAACCGATGGTCAAGTCCGAACTGTTTTGATCCAAACAAGCACTGGAGTCTACATAAGACCGGCAGTAAAAGTCGCCGTCATCCTCCCTGCTCCTACAACACCGGAAATTCCCTGCAATACCAACAAGTAGGAATCTACACAAGTGACAGAACTTGTCTACATCGACATCCCTGGACAACTATTCCCTACTTCCTACTCCCGCAGGGGGCGCCAGACAACGCTGGCACTGAGCGGCTATCCCTCACTGACACGGCAAAGTCTGGACAGCACCCCCTCGATGGCGCTGGCACTGAGCGGCTATCCCTCACTGACATGGCAAAATCGAATCACACTCCCGCTGGGGGCCCCCTGACAACGCTGGTACTTAGCGGCTATCCCTCACTGACACGGCAAAGTCAGGACAGCACCCCCTCCTGCTGACCCCGGATGGCGCTGGCACTGTGGAGTCGTTACTTCGCGGTAACTCCTCACTGACATGGCAAAATCTGGACAGCACCCCTTCCTTCATCCCTCTACCTCCACCTTGACAAAGCAAAACAACCTGCGAAAACATCAAAAGAAGATACGTCTGATCAAATAGCTGAGTACAGGCGAGACTGTACGGGAGGAGTGTGTCATACGTATCCAGACCTCCAGAATTTTTCAAGAGAATTCATATTTACGTAAAAATTACAAGAACACTCAAACCCCGAAACCGCTTGATACTGTGTCGCCGACACAAATGGAAATCTTTACATCATAATTACTCAATCAAATTATGTGCTATATGTGATTAATCAAGATAATTACATAGCAATATAACAGCAGAACCTGAAACACATCTGAAAATAACCATCCACCACCTCACTCGGAGCCACCAACCCACGAAATGACCCCCGCTAAGGAAGCGACTCAGTATTTACGTTGACCCCCCTCCACTGCTACCCGGATGGATGGAATAAATATCAACATCAAGAAATGATTATACGCTAACATAAAAAAATTATGCCTAAATATGTTTGTTACTCTTTGGAAAATGTTCAAACCAAAGATATTTAACTTCAAACCCAATATGAAAATTTGTATAATTTATTATAAAATAAATAAACGAGACTGGGGGAGATGGTTTTGGTAAATTGAACTGACTCGGTTAAAGGTATCATATTAAAATATAACTTTCCTCTCAACAAGCTAACTGCGAAGAGGAAAAATACCTAACCAACTCAGCCCTCACTATGAGTTTACCCAAGAGGTAAACCCTCCTCCGAGAGGGCCCGATTTGAAAACGTTCTATAAATAGAGAATCGAATTCCATACAAAGTCAGTTCAACAACTACCTCTGAAAGAGAATCCTCTCTCCTGAAAAACCATCTCCAAAGTCTCAAGTATCCAAGAAATATTTTCAAGTGTTTTTATTCAGTATTAAATTCAGTTTTGCCAGTAATAAATTCTTTTTCATCAGCTCAGATTTGGAAATAAATTCCTCTCTGATCTCGACCTTAAAACTTCCCTACAAACTTCTAAAACATCCACCAAGACTGAAACACTGACACGTGTACCCAGCTATCTTCGTATTTACAGTTATTGTACGGACGGTAAATTGTCTCGTACAAAAGTGTTTATTCCGGTATGTGGGGAGGTTAGTGCAGTCCCACACATTCCATATAGAGATACAAAAAAATATATAATCAAAAACAGAAAGATAGAACAGAAAAACAAAGAAAAGAAAACAGAATAAATTGAAAATAAAATTGAATAAAATGATAAAATAAATAGAATAATAGAAAGTTGAAGCCTTAAGGAAGCCGTGACTATATTAGGCGCTAGTATTTTTCTCCAGTGTGCGTCAATGCTGGAGGATGAAGTGAGGCGGGCTTCCATAGTGAGGATATTTCCAGAGCTTCTTATCCTTTCCCTCATTTCTGCCACCCTGGATCTAATAAGGGCTGCATATCCGGGAACTCGCCCCTTTGTGAACATACGGGAAGCGCTGCAGTATCTGGGGGAGACAAAACATTGTGCGGAAGGCGTTGTTGTATTGGACCCGTAGTCTTTCTATACTACTCTTTTTGAAGTTTGCCCATAGTTCGCACGTGTAAAACGTTGCGCAGAAGGAAAGGAAGAGCGTCCTTTTTACTGCGGTACTGCAAAGGCGAAATCTTCTACTGAGCATGTTTGCTTTAACGCTGAGAGCTCGCTTTTGTCTATCGATATCATCATCGTCCATCAGATTACTGGTGATTATGTATCCAAGGTATTTAGTTCGTTCGGTCACCTTCAAGTTCATACCATTCAAGGTAGCTGGAGGAATATTTTTCGGGCCTTGCCCATGTCTTATGACTAATAGAGCCGTTTTAGTGGGGTTATACAACATATTTGTTTCTTCAACATACTCTTCACAGATTTTCAAAAGAATGCGCAGTCCCCTTATAGATGGTGCCATCAGGACCATATTGTCCGCATAACTGACGTTATTCAGACACTGTCCTCCAATGTGGCAGCCTACTCCTGCATTGTTTAGCCTTTCGGTGAGTTCGTCCATGTACAGATTGAACAGTATCGGTGACATGCATCCTCCCTGTCTGACGCCACTCTTTAGAAGGAAAGGTTCGGAAAAACCATCCTTCCATCTTACTAGGTTTTCCTGCTGTCTGTGCCACGAGTCGAGGATATGTATGACCTCCGATGATTTGCCTCTTTCTCTGAGTTTAGCCCATAGCAGAGGGTGAGAAACCCTGTCGAAGGCCTTGCTCAGGTCTAAGAAACATGCATATGAGGTAGTCTTCTTATTCCTATAGTATTCCAGGATTCTTTTTACCGTAAATATAGCAGTATCGGTAGCAGTTTGCTTTTTGAATCCCATTTAGTTGTCATAGGTTTCCAAACTGGGTACGATACTGTTTAATAATAGACTTTCGAATAATCGTGCGATGGTGGTGGTAATTGAGATCGGTCTATAGCTGTCTTGGGAGGTAGAGTCCAACGATTTAGATTTGAGAACAGGTGTTATTAGTTCTTATCATATTAGTTGGTAAGTATCCGTTCTTCAAGATGTCGGTTAACAAACTCGCCAGCAGTAGAAAAATCGGTCCTCCAGCGTGTTTGATGTGTTCGGTACTCAGTCCGTCATGACCCGCTGATTTCCCAGTTTTCATTTGTCTCAGGGCGGTAATGACCATGTCTGCTGTGATCAATAAGCCGACAAATGAACCAACATAGTACACATATTGTACACAACCGGACTAACTATTAAATACACATTGCTTAGTTTCTATAACTGCCTTAGTTAGATTATTTTTATTACTTTGCTTAATTTAATTTTTAAAAATTTAATTTCTTAATGTTTAATTTAATTATAATATTTTCAGTACAGTACATTTTTATTTACAATCCTAATTTTTAACTTAAACTTCTAAAAAAAGCGGACATCAGCACGCGACCCAGCAAGCACCCAGAGAGGTTCACATTACCAAATCATATTTTATAAAAAAATGCTACTAATTTTTTAAAAAAATGCTATCACAAGTAAATTATTTAACAATACAAATGATAACAATATGCAGATTAGTATATATTTTTTTCGTTACTATTCTACTACTCCATAAGTTGAGCTCCAGGAGCTCGTGTTTATGGGAGGAGTATTTACCTTTAGAGTAAAATAATGTTCTAATGATTATTTTAAACAATAATCAAAAACTTATGAAATAAATACAGACATAATATTAACATAGGTACACAAATTAATAAAATAGTTTTTTAAAGACAATGAAAATAATATATCTTTTTACAGATTAAGTTAGAGTAAGAAAATTAAGGGTACAACATATCATTATCCAATTTTAGGGACTTAATTAACTTTTTGAATTGTTCATAATTCACAGTTTCGGTTACATTAATTTTATTTTTGGACAACAATATATTGTACCATCTCACACCTAAATACAAATAGTGGTGCTGAGCCATGGTCGTTCTAAGCACAGGAATGGCTATTAAGCCATTAGTTTTGAATCTATTGCTGATGCTATCTGAGGGGTGAATTTTATGTATAAAATATTCTTTATAAATTTAAGTTCTGTGATAGATGGTACATTAAATTCCCGAAATATGTATAAAGTAGGAAAGTCGTATGGTTTCCTAAGAATGATTTTTATAATTCTATGGGAGGGGGGAATAAACACATAAGTCAATTTTTTTCATTTTTTTTTTTATTTGTCCATCGTGTAGTATGTTTTTTTTTATTTTTTTTTTTATAGTGAAACCTCACAAGAGTCCCAACTGCTCCCGTCTGGAGCCAGTGAGACTATGGCATCCCCAATTGGGGGATGTTGTGAGGCTGAAGGTAAGTGGGGAAGGGAAAGAGGAAGGTGGGGAAGTACCTGGCTATTCAGATCTAGTCACTAAACACGGCTAAAGCCATTTGGAGCAACGTTTCAATTCTGAATGGTGGTCTTACACCAGGGCGATACTGGTAGTATCTTCCACTCTGGAACGTGCCGCAAATATACTTTATATTATTTTAATTAATTAATTGTGAAATAACACAAATTAATCAAATAAAATTTATTTGCGCACGCCGGGTTTGAACCCGCGACCTTCGGAATGGCAGTCCAATGCATTACCACTGGACTATGCCGGCCGTAACCATGTTCACAAGTGTTCCAAGACACATAAGTCTAGGAACTTTATTATGGATAGTATTCTCACTGATCCTTATCACACGAAATAATTGGCTACAGAGATGGGGGAGAATAAACACATAAGTCTGACTTATGTGCTTAGGAACACAAAATATTTTTAACACTGGCAAGGTCTATGACTTATTTAACATTGTTCGCGCGTTTTTGGTGTGTTGACGTATAAACAGAAGCATTTTGAGGAAACTATTAATAGCATAAGCACTTCTCGACATTTGGAAAATGATATCTCATTATTTGATTCCGATGATTCAGTCGAAGATCCAAACTTTGAACCGCCACCTGAGTCAGATGGGTCCATAATATCATCACGAGATACTCCAAATATGGAAAATTTTAGTGTTACTCCTACTCAGGGAAAACATTCACGAAAAATTAAAGCAGGCAGGAAAAGTAAACGCAATTCTGGAAAAGAATATCACACTCTTTCGGGAAAACTTCGTAAAGCCCGAAAAATGACACCTTTACCAAATTGTAGGTTAAAATGTAAATCAAAAATACCAGAAGAAAAGTGCACTGATATTTTTAACGAATATTATAATGAATAGTAATTAATATAAAGTAAATTCTATTAAGGCCTAGAATGTTATAATAACAGAGAATATTTTATTTGATATTATCTAGCATATCTTGTTCAATTTGTATTTCAACTAATTATTATTATTATTTTTTTTTAATTTTAATTTTATTGAAACATATAAACAAGGATACAATTTTTTTACAATTTAAACACTAATATTTCAATCACTCTCCTAATAAAGCAGCTGCTTGTGTTTAGGAGAGGACAACAAAAATATTTTTACATTTGTTTAAATTAAACAAAAAATATTAGTAATAAAACAAAAAATAACAATAAAAGTAATAAAAATATAGGTTAGTTAATAAATGATTCAAAGAATTTAAAAGGCAAAAACATATTTCTAAACAATAAGTAAAGTTATGAGGTGGTACAAGAGTATTTTAATTTAATTTTTTTTTTATATTTTTCGTAGTTTTCTTCCGATCGTATATCAAGGGGTAATTTATTAAATAATTTTACACCCTTGAATATATAGTGATGTTGTGTTGTTGTGGTTCGTGCTAGTGGCACGGTTAGTCCTCCAACAGATATTATTCTTTTGCTAATATTCAATTGTGGTAAATTATTTTTACTAAAGAAATCTTTATGTATTTGTAGAAGTGCAATTTTGTCATAAATTATAAATATTGGGGATTACAAAGTTTTAACAAAAGAAGTTCATTCGTTGCTTCATCGATAACTATATATGATAAAGCCACAAGCAGACCGAGAGCTGAAAACCCAGATGATGAGAAAGTACGACTTAAAACTTATAAATATTTTTTAGATGTTGACGGGGAAAAAAATAAATGTTTGTAAGGGCTGTTTTTTGAAAATCTTCGGAGAAACGGACAATTTCGTGAACTTAGTGGCTTTAAAAAAAAGAAGTTCAGTTGGTCGATTGCAAACATCCGACAATAGAGGCTTGCAGGCTCCTAAAAACAGATAGGGTGAGGACAATATGGAAGAAATACGGACCCATTTAAAGCAATTCCCGGCTTACGAAAGCCACTATACTAGAAGGCAAAATAACAAGAAATACTTGCCGAGTAACTTAAACATCAACATTATGTACAAAATGTACAAAGCGGAATACATAAATCCAGTGTCAATTCGTTACTATAGAGAAGAATTCCACACAATTAAACTTTCGTTCAAAAAACCCAAACAAGATACCTGCCATGAATTTGACAAATATAAATTAAAAATTGAGTTGACACAGAATGAAGAGGAAAAGGGAGAAATATTCAAAGAGCGGGACACCCATCAAAAAGCTGCAGATTACAGGTATATACGAAAGAGTCAAGATTCGGGATTAGCAAAAGTAGATACTTCCGTAAAGTGCTTGACTTTTGACCTGCAGCAGTGTCTTCCGACACCATCATTAGCATCTTCGGTAGCTTTTTATAAACGACAACTACTATGGACGTTTAACTTGACAATCCATGACAATGCAACTCGTGAGGCAACATGCTACATGTGGCACGAGTCCATAGTTGGCCGAGGTGCAAATCAGATCGCTTCGTGTTTATTTAAACACCTCTCCGCGTTACCACCATGTATCAAAAAAGTTATTTTGTACTCTGATACCTGTGGAGCACAAAATAAAAACTCTCATGTTGCTGCAATGCTCACAGCTATCTTGCAGACAATTCCAGTTGAAACTATATAAAATAAGTTCATGGTCTCCGGCCACTCTCATATGGATGTTGATAGCGACCATGCAGTTATCGAAAAGAAGAAGAAAAAACTAAGTTCCCAGATTAACCACCCATATGACTGGTATCAGTTAGTTCGAGGATGTGGGAATCGATTTAAAGTTGTAGAAATGGCTCAAAGAGACTTTTTAATGTTTTCATGACTGCTTAAAGGGCCACTGGTTTTAAGAAAACCAGATACAGAAGAACAGCCTTTCAAATGGCACGAGGCTTGCTGGTTCCATTATGATAAAAACTTTAGAATTATTGGGTACAAAAATAGTTTTGCCGACGAAGAACCGTTCCAAACATCAAGTTTAAAGAGACGTAACACTGCAGAGTTACCACAACATTTTGTATTCCCGATTATTAATAATAATCCAATACCTATAAGTATGGAGAAAAAAGGGACATTCTTTCAATGTTGGATTTAATTCCCACAATATGTCATGATTTTTATCGACTACTTCCTTCAATTAATGCGCCAGATCAAGATCCAGACCTTGTTGACGCAGAAGATGATTAATCGTCGTACTTCAAATTTTATTATTGCAGTTTTGTTATCCACCATTTTCATTTCTGCTATGGCTGCCACTGACTATTTTTATCACGACTTATTTTTTTAAACACAAATCTACCCTAACAAAGTGTTGAAATTATACTATTTTCTGTAGGTCACCAATTTTATTGAAAAATATTAATAAAACTACCTTGTGTATTGTATTTTTTTTTTGTTGTACCTAAACACATAAGTCTATTTTTTTGTCATTTTGTTTGTTCAATTACACATAAGTCGAAACTTTTCATGATTTACATTACTTATGTAAATATTACGTTGTTGTAATTGAGAGTGACTCATTGGATAAAACAAAACAGAAAAAAAATTTAATGGGTTCTTTGGAAAAAAAACGGAGAGACAGAAAAAACTGTCTCCTGGAAAGTAAGCTAATTTGACTTATGCGATTATTCCCCCCTCCCATAGAATTATTCTTTGAATTGTTATTATGGGCTGTAAGGAAGCCACTTTAAGCTACAAGGCAGAATTGTGTATATTCTTGATATGCCTTATGTCTTCACTAATATAGGTAATAGGCATTAAAATCTCTCGACAAAATTTCTCGATTTCAAACACAAAATTGGTTTTTATTTATTTTGTAAACAATTTTATAATAAAGCAAAAAAGTTAAACAAGAGAAAATGTCACAGATAATCTTGGCTATAATATTTTATTTTTTAAAGTTTTTATTCATATTATACTCAAGAAAAACCTTCAATTTATCTAACGCATATTTTTTGGTATTCATTATGTAAACCAATTCGTTATACAGATTAATCGAAAATAGTGATTAAGTATTGAACTTCGCCTTGACCTGGAAACTTTCCAGGAAAGGAATCAAAGCCAAGTAGCTGAAGTATGCACATGCACAGTAATATTATTTGAACAGAAAAAAAATCATGAAGTCTGTTTTTACCCGTCGAAACAGGTTTGAAAAATAATGTTGTAAGTTGAATTCATGACATTATTTCGAAATAAATTGTTTGATTTATTCATGTTGTATTTCAACGAAAATTGTGAATTTATGTAAGATGAGCATGTTGCTTTCCATATGGCACTACTGAATGAAGTGTAGTAGAAAAAATTTCTTGAAATAATGTTGTAAGTGAAATTTTCATATAAAAATTTTAATAGTAATGCTTGGCTTGAAAACATTATTTTATAACATTTTCATAATTCAACTTTTAAGGCCACTGATGTACAAAACCTCAAGTACCCATCCTGTAATAAATTACACTATAATATTATTTTTTAAATATAAAATTATGCCAATAAATATTTGTGAAAATACAATGTAACTACATTTCTCGGCTGAATTCAATCACTTTGTAATATAGAAACATAAAAATAAACATTTGACGTGAATAAAAATTGAATATTTTTTTATTGCAGCACGTTTTACATAAATTTCGACCATAAATTTGAAACGTTTTATTTTTTGAAGCCTTAAACTGCACCCGGGGAAATAAATGCACCAATTTCAACAATATAAATAAGATGCCAAATTCCTTATTAAATCACACACATCTTCACACAAGTTGTGGATACATTGTCAAGATGAGAGTTCTAATCATTTTGATTCCGATTCTTTTGTCTTTCTTCATCCAGAGTGCTGAAAGTAGTACGGGTAAGTGGGAAATTATATTCATTAACATTTATTGAATTGAATCAATATCTCTTTTTTTACAAAAAGGCCTATTTGGTAAATTATCTATTAATAAAAATAAATGATACAATAATAAAAATTTCTTGACTGATGATCCAAGACTTGGTGTCTGTTTTATATTTTATTTTTTCAATAAAATTGTGTTCATTCTAATGGCTAGTGGAAGAGCAAAATAGCCTTGTTGCAAAATATCTAAAATTTCTCTGGCCAAAATTTGTTTTAGCGAAAGGGATAAGATGATGTCCTTTAGTTCTAGTATCACGAGCGGTTTGTACATTGTCAAAAGCAGTTTTGTGTTTGAAGTGTTATGCTAGTATGTTTTGGCTAATGTCCATAACACAGATTTTCCTAGAGAGCTCATCCGAGCTGCTTGATTGGGGATAATCTTTAGAATAAGTATTTTTCGGAATAACTTTATTGAGTAAAACCTCAAATTGTAATATTTAAATATTGAAGACAATATTAGTGATTTCTAAACGAAAATCTGAAACAGAAAAATCAGAAAAGAAAACGGTCACATCTGGGACTCGAACCCAGGACCCCTGTCTTTCCGGGACAGTGCTCTACCAATTAAATATTAAATAAAAAAATAAGATAGGTTTATCTAAAAGACGCTGTCTGGATTGCATTTAGTTCGGGTTGAATCTTGCGATCATACATAAAGATAGTTGCCAATAAAAATGTGCGGTGAAAAAATGAAGACAATGTTAGTAGTTCTTATTCGAAGTATGATACAGTTAAAAGTGACCGAGGAGAATAGGGTCCCATTAGCGCAGTTGGTAGAGCACTGTCCCGGAAAGACAGGGGTCCTGGGTTCGAGTCCCAGATGTGACCGTTTTCTTTTCTGATTTTTCTGTTTCAGATTTTCGTTTAGAAATCACTAATATTGTCTTCAATATTTAGAATAAGTTTCTGAGCTTTGGAGATTGTATCAATGGCGGCAGCGTTTGCTCCTCCCCATGCTATGATAGCATACTCTATTAAAGATTGACAAAGTACGTAGTAAATTGTTTTGATCTGGTTTAGGTTGGGGAAGTTGCGAGTTTGTCTAAAAAAGTGGTTATATGTTTTTTCCACTTCCAATTGCTGTCAGAAATAATACCAAAGTATTTAATTTTATTTACCTGTTCTAAATAAGGGAAATCACACGTTATCGCATTTGTCAGGGGGCAAGCAAATATTTTAATTTGATTTTCTGGGGTTCTTAAGGAAGGATTATTACTAAATTCAACGTATTAGTTTTGTTCACATTCATTGTTAGTGTATTCTTGTTTAACCATCTTTTAACAACAATTATGCCTCTGTTTGCTTTTATGTAAATTGCATTAAGATTATTACACAACGTTCACAAGTTACAAATACGATTTAAAATGTCAATTCTAAATGCCTATGGTTGCTGACTCAATATTTTAAATGCAATGATATTGTAACATTTTGAATTTTAGTGAGGTCACGGTAACCTTAATAAAATTCAAAATTAACTGTTGCTGATACTGGAAAGGAGTTTTTGAATTCATCCATAACTTTGAAAATGATTTCACTAAACATAAATGTATCAAACTTCAATATAAGTTATTCTGAAACAATCTTTTCAAGTAACATGTTTCATAATTGAGTTCGGCAGTACTTTTTTAATAAAAGAGATTTGGTTTTTGGTGGATATATTTAAATAAATATACTATTTTGAATTCAATTACATCATGACTTACTATGTGGTTCACATTTATTTCTTACAGATCAAAATTGTTACTATGCTGCAAATGGATTTTGGAAGAACAATGCACCTCCTGTAGACAACAGTATAAACAGTTTTTTCTACAGTGGAAAATACTTGATGGACTGGAGAGAAATCTGGCACATTTGCGAAAAGTACTTTAAAGGGAAACCTTGCAAATATGAAAGCGTTCACTATCCTCCTCCACCCACACCACCACCTGTCACTCTTCCACCAGTAACTCCACCTCCAGTAACCCCACCACCAGTAACACCACCACCGGAGACTCCTCCACCAGTAACACCACCTCCAGAAACTCCTCCACCAGTGACACCTCCAGCAGAGACTCCTCCGCCAGAAACACCTCCTCCAGTAACACCACCACCAGTAACACCTCCACCAGAAACTCCTCCACCAGTAACTCCACCTCCAGTAACCCCACCACCAGTAACAACACCACCGGAGACACCTCCACCAGTTACACCACCTCCAGAAACTCCTCCACCAGTGACACCTCCAGCAGAGACTCCCCCACCAGTAACACCTCCACCAGTTACACCACCTCCAGAAACTCCTCCTCCAGTGACACCTCCAGGAGAGACTCCCCCGCCAGAAACACCTCATCCAGTAACACCACCACCAGAAACTCCTCCACCAGTTACACCACCTCCAGAAACTCCTCCACCAGTGACACCTCCAGCAGAGACTCCCCCGCCAGAAACACCTCCTCCAGTAACACCACCACCAGTAACACCTCCACCAGTAACACCACCACCAGACACACCTCCGCCAGTGACACCACCACCAGAAACTCCTCCACCAGAGACTCCACCACCAGTAACACCACCACCAGTAACACCACCACCAGAAACACCTCCACCAGTAACACCACCACCAGAAACACCTCCGCCAGTGACACCACCACCAGAAACTCCTCCACCAGAGACTCCACCACCAGTAACACCACCACCAGTAACACCACCACCAGAAACACCTCCACCAGTGACACCACCACCAGAAACACCACCACCAGTAACACCACCACCAGAAACACCTCCTCCAGTAACACCACCAACAATAACCCCACCACCAGAAACTCCTCCACCAGTGACACCACCACCAGTAACACCACCACCAGAAACACCAACACCAGTGACACCACCACCAGAAACTCCTCCACCAGAAACACCACCTCCAGTAACACCACCACCAATAACACCACCACCTGAAACTACCCCACCAGTTACACCACCTCCAGAAACTCCTCCACCAGTGACACCTCCAGTAGAGACTCCCCCGCCAGAAACACCTCCTCCAGTGACACCACCACCAATAACACCACCACCAATAACACCACCACCAATAACACCACCACCAATAACACCACCACCAATAACACCACCACCGGTGAAGTGCTCACCAAAAACTCATAAGCCAGTGACACCTCCACCAAAAACTCCTCCACCAGTTACACCACCACCAGAAACTCCTCCACCAGAAACACCACCACCAGAAACACCTCCACCAGTGACACCACCACCAGAAACCCCACCACCAGTAACACCACCACCAGAAACACCTCCGCCAGTGACACCACCACCAGAAACTCTTCCACCAGAGACTCCACCACCAGTAACACCACCACCAGTAACACCACCACCAGAAACACCACCACCAGTGACACCACCACCAGAAACCCCACCACCAGTAACACCATCACCAGAAACACCTCCGCCAGTGACACCACCCCCAGAAACTCCTCCACCATTAACACCTTCACCAGGGACTCCCCCACCAGAAACTCCTCCTCCAGTAACTCCACCACCAGTAACACCACCACCAGAAACTCCTCCACCAGTAACAACGACCATAACCACGACCACAGAAGCTTCGACAACACCTCTACATCCAGTTTGCGACGATGCTAATATTCATTTACATTTCGACATTGATAAGGATTCTAAAATTAATGATGAAGTCTGGAAGTATTTTAATAAATTTCATTAGTTTATGGCAAAATAATGTCGTTTTTCTATTAACGACTTAATTTTTTCGATTTTAACTTAAGTCCTGAAAATTGTTTTTTAAAGCACCTCAAATATATTTATATCGTATTGTCTGTATTTATCTTATCACTTCATTTAAAAATTTTAATTTGAAAAACACAAATTCTTTTGATTTACCATGTGATTGTTTGGTCCCATCTTTAGAACTCCATCTAAAACTGTTTCAAATTGAAGCCAACTAGTTGCCTTGGAAGCAGAGGTATCGCCAAGTGGTGGCAAGGGGCAGCTGCCCGCCAGATCAATTTTAATGGTGAGAAAAAAAATAAAACTGTCGCCATAACGTCAACACTAAAAATCTGTGTTTTTGTATTTATTTATACTGGGTTGTTTATCCAGAGAATCCAGTCATAAAAACTCGGTTAATATAAAAAATAGATACAACAATTACAATAATCTACCCAGTCGTAGGATCATTTTCTTAATAATTATTAAAATATAAAACAAATAAAAAAATACAATATTGTTAGATTATATGGAAGTCAAACAGTACAGAAAAGTTAGGAACAAAAGTGACACAAAAATAGACGCAATTAATACATTATCTAATCAGTGCAACATATGTTTTAGCATTAGCAGAACATTTTTTTTCTGAAACCATATAAATTATCGTTAAAAATGTCTACTTCAGCACACTCCATCTGATTATATAGTCGACACATTTGGGTCAGACTGCTAAAATACTTACACTTACTTTCACCTGAATACACTTATTATTGTAGTATTCAGGTGAAACATGCTAGAGCGTCTCAAACTACGGGAATCGGGAATACATATTTCAATATTGTTAATACATAATGCAGTACCAATGGCAACTCCTGGCAATGTTTTTGGGAAACAGATGTTGCTTAAATAATATATAAATACTACAATAATAAGTCAAACAGAGAACACTTCCAATTTTTCGGTCAATACTAATTAACAGTCTACAGTTGTTTTAAGCAGTGTAACTAATAATATAATTAGCCAACGAGTGACTGCAAGTTCAAGGAAGTGATAGTGCAAACCTACAGGATTCTAATATTGAACTGAGTGAGCATTCTCAATATTATTAAAAGTCAAAACAATAAGTAATATTGTCACCCAAACTACTACCTGACCCAGCGCACAGTTGCAAGTAATTCAAGTCACTTCACCTTAGAACCAGGCTACACCATCATCCATTTAAAAAAATATATATATTTAGGTCGAAATGTCTACTACCCGCAGCAACACTTATAAAACTAAGAAGTTCGAAGCTATCCCGACTTCCCCTCTCCTGATACAGAAATCACACAGCTGACTCTAGCTGATTTCCGGAAAGGAATGAACGAAATTGAATCCAAAATTTACCGAAAACTAGAAGCAGAAAACTTAGAAACAAAGAAATCGATAGAGCTCATTAGTTCAAAATATGACGAACTTATCAAAAAAGTTGAGATGCTAATAACTAACAGTAAAAAAATAGAAGATAAAATACAAATCATCGAAAGTACCATGACAAGTTTACAAAACCGTATCCGGGCGTTGAAGATGGACGCGGAAAACAAAAACAGGGAAGCAAACTTAAAGTGCCTGGAATTTCTATGAATCCCTGAAATCCAAGAAGAGTCACCAGATACATTAAATACAACATAAGAAAAACAACAAACTGCAGTATAGGATTAAAGGACATTGAAACAATCTATAGAGTTACGCGAAGGGAAAAACCTACTCAGGCCAAGGATATCAAACCAAGCACTGTAATTGTTAAACTAACCTCAGAAACACTTGAAGTAAATTTAAGTAAAAAGTAAAACACACAGAGTAAATTTGCACTCTGCAATATAAAAATTTAATCGGAGTGAAAACATATAAGGCAAAATAAATACAAGTGTTATATGTATGTCTGGTCCTAGAAACTCAATAAACGTTTCGGAACACTTAACTTCTCAAGCAAAACGTGTATGGTTCCTAGCCCGGCAGTTAGCACGTGAACACAGTTACAGGTATGTCTGGGCAGAAGCGGGGAGAATCTATGCAAAAAAGGATGATAACTCGCGGCCAATAATGATAGATTCGGAGCAAAAGCTAACGGACATTAAATGACTCGAACTTATAGTTTTCACTATTGTACTATTATTATTTTCAATAATAAGCACTAAACATCAGGCCCACATTTTATACAAAGTATCTAAAATTATTATTAATACCATGCAAAATAAACGAAACACAAGCATTATCTCCATCAAGTAACATCAAATATCATAATCTAAAATATTTTTACTGTCAAATCTCCATCCTTGCAACTGTAAATATAGTCCTAGCACACAATGATTCTAGGACAACGTTTCATAATAAATCTAAAATAAAATAGTTTTAAACGCTTATCTGGAAATAGATAATATTGGAGAGCCAAACAATGTATGTATCATAGAAGAAATTGATGAACTCGAAAAATTTAACTGGAGTTTAAACAAAATCAATATTATACATCCATACGATGGAAAATCTTGATGATTTTCTTTTATTTTTAAACGGTATTCAGTCGGCTGTGAGATTTCATATAATAATATTTACAGAATGCAGATTGAATGACTCATATCTCGCAAAACAAACAACGGGATATCATGAATATCATACAACACAACAATTCAATCAAACAGCTTTCATTCGCGATGACATCCACTCATAAGTTCAAGAAATTGTCAATCAATTGTCTGAAATTAGTATTTAAGGGATATCTATGTATTTTAGCCGTATAAAAATCACCATCATTCATTGACATTCTTCCATTTCTGGATAATATCATATCTGAACTCAAAAAATGCAGTGAATTCAAACAGCAAATAGTAATGGGGGATATAAATATCAATACATTTGAAAATATTCACAGACAATGTCACGATTACCTGTGCGCCAAGGCAGAAAACAACTTTGCAATAAATATTAAATTTATTTTTTCGGAATAACTTTATGGAGTAAAACCTAAAATTGTAATATTTAATTATTGAAGACAATATTGGCGATTTCTAAACGAAAATCTGTAACAGAAAAATCAGAAAAGGAAACGGTCACATCTAGGACTCGAACCCAGGACCCTCGTCTTGCCGGGACACCGCTCTACCTGTAAGACAAGGGTCCTGGGTTCGAGTCCTAGATGTGAAATTTCCTACTCGAGTTCAAGATAATATAGAGACATGTTTAGATCACATAAATATTACGTCTTCCAATACATTTACTATACAAAATACAGTAACTGATGATTATAAACCGCAATAAACATTACAGACACATATCTTAAAAAACAAGTAAAAACTAACCAGTTCACATAATCCATATGCAATGAGGGATTAATTAAGGATCTAAATAATGAAATATGACAGGATGTATATAAAGTTAATAACCTACTTGACTTATTTATTAACAAAATCAACATGTACATAATAAAAAAAATTCAAAAGAAAAACTCATTGCACATAAAAAAATATAACTTACTCCTTGGATTAGCAGTGGTATTGTCAAACCTATGCACAAAACAAATCATTTACATAAAGTGGCGACGAAAGACCCACAAAACACTCTTAAACAACAGAATTACCGTAGGTATCGTAACATTTGTAAAGATGTTATGCGTAATGCAAAATAAAGGTACTATAAGCATCAACTCGACCAAGATCCATCTAGTAAAAATATGTGGAAAATCGTTAAACAAATTACAGAAACTAAACATACAATTGACTCTAATATTGACGAACTTCTGATTCGGGTATAATAGCTTGCCACACTAAACAATTCTTTTTGACGGTAGGGTCTAACCTTGCGGAAAATATCCTAAGTGTCACCAAAGAAACTGAAGATTCATTGGCATCTGCAATAGAACAAAAACACAACTCTTTTTCATTTAAATTCTCAAATACGACAAATGAAGAGGTTTTAAAAATTATTGACAATCTTTACAATACAAATTTGAAAGGTCCTGATGGTCTTAACACTCATACACTAAAAATCATCAAACACAATATTGCATCATCTTTATCCAACATTTTCAATAAAAGTTTCTTTTCATGGGTTTTCCCGACCATCTTAAAAAGTCTTTTGTAGTACCAATCTACAAAAGCGGACCCAAAAACCAAGTGGGCAATTACAGGCCAATATCCCTGTTGAGTGCTATCTCAAAAATTATAGAAAAAATCTTTAAAAATAGATCAAGGCGATGCACTACGTAGTAATTTAAAATCATGTGTTTTTGGTTTGAAAATTTGGTCGCCTAGAAATGTTTTAGATGCTTTAAATAAATACTGCGAGTAGAATACATCCTGGCCTTTGAAATAATCGAGTATTTTTTAGATAAGTCTTTTTATAAGCCCAGAAAAAAATAACGTATCGTCCTTAAACTGCTTTAAAGTTCAAAATCTCCTATTTACGAACCCATTTTCAGTTATGGTTTTATTGTATAGTGTGGAAAATTAATTTATTTATACAATGATCGAAAAACATTTAAATATTTGTGCCTGAAAATCCATAAAATAAAATAAAATGCACTTTTTGGCCATGTTTTTTTCTTGCATAAATCAAAACAGGTGGATGGTGGGAAGCGGGAATTTAAACCTTATCGCCATCTACGTAAGGTGTGTTATTGATAGCGGCTCGATTCAAAATATTACATGACGTAGTGCATTGCCTTAAGTAACTATGTAGAGAGTCGAAAAATTCTAAGCAATAATTTATTTATTTATTTATTATTTATTTATTTATTTATTTATTTAGACGCCGTAAAAGGCTTTTACAATATACATGATTTATGTTTACAGTGGTTCACAGGAGCGAAACAGTATTATGTTAAACAGAATAATTACAGAGAAATTAAACAAAAATAACATCTGGTATACATACGTACATTAGCATTTTTATTTTCAATCCGTACAGTAGTTTAGTATTGAGGTTATTGTTACCTTCAATATTGAATTTGGTTGAATTTGCTGAGAACTAAGAGTTAGCTCTATTGAATCAGGGCTGTCAGTGAGACATCTCATAACAATTTTGGGAAAAATTATAGTTTTGATTAAGTATATAAAATTATTAGATAACACTCTTCTGTCTGATATCTGATGTAAGTGCATTGTTTAGGTTCTGTGATAACTTATGAATAGAATGGTATTATGCCTAATTACATTGATAATTACGACAGAGGTATGTTATTATAGCCTTCTTATAGCTATATTCCGTGCAGTTGAACACATCTACTACTTCTGAGAAAGCATTGCCAACTGCATGCAGTCAGTTTCGGCCGGGGAGAAGAACGGACGAAGCTATATCGTGACTTACAGAACAGGCTATTGATACAATATCGCATAAAATATAAATTATTTTTGATAAAAAAAAACAATTACAGCAACGCTTTAATTTTACAGGAATTTTTTTTAGCAATTTTAACAGAATTTGGTTCCTTAGAACAGGCAAATTGCCTAGCTAGTAACTAATATCGACCTAAAATTCATAATACCACTTGTACTTATTTTTAATATACTTGTACAGTTATTGCAATATTATTATCTTGTCATTTGTGCTATATACATGTATCTAATGTAATGTAATAAATAAAAAAATAAATAAAGATGGCCGTGAATTATTTTCTGAAAACAGATGAGATCAGTCAGAAGCGTTCTAATTTTAAGCGTATTCATCTTGAAGTACCCAAGACGTACGTCGTACGATCTAAGAAGGTTACGTAGACCACATTTGAAAGATAATAGTATTTTTTTAAAACTTATTCTATAATGTGTTATATTATATCGATCATCTACTATTTCATGGTCATAGATTGAGGAGTCTAACCATGTTTTTGTAAGACAAATTACATCATAATTGCAACTGAGCACTTCGCAGTGCAAATCATTTAGTTTGCTTTTCAAACCACGAACATTTTGATAGTAAAATGTTATTACCGTTTTGCTAGAATTCATTTTGAAAGTATATATTAAGCATTATTAAATATGTCTTTTTGTGAAATTGATGTGAAAACAATTTATGTGTTATTAAGTAATTATGCTTTAAAAGGGGGCAATTTTGAACATGAGAATTTTTTGATTGTTTGTGTTAAATGATTTTGTCTATGGTATCAGATATTGACAGAACTATGTTAAGAAATTCATTTATGATTAGGTTAATTAATTGTAAACATAACATTTGTGTCGTAATAACACAATTACTTGCAATGGTGTGTAATAGTCTTTTGTACTTAGCAGGTTGTAATAATTCATGGGAGTAGTGACAGATCGTGTGAATCGTGTTTTTTAGTGACTTTGTACAGTAATTAAATAGTTTTAGATTTATATATTTCCTAAAGGGCCGGTTGATCTGGTAGAATGTGCATCTTGTGTTGACTTTAATGTTGATAGCCTGTTAACATCCTCTTGGTCAGCAATTAGGATTATGGGGGTTGAATCGCTTATACGAGTAAATATTACACGGCATAACACCCCAAAAACAAACAACAAAAATGCTTTTGGCCGTGAAAATCTAAAAACCTACTTAATTGCTTTTCTTTACAACTTTACATTTAAAAATCTCATGAGTTGTTTGTTTACAGAAACATAACTGCTTTCGTTTTAATATTTTTCTCAAAACAAGAATATATTCCTGGATGCACCGTTATTATTGCAATCCTGATGTTCTGAAAAAATTGTCACTATTTTGATAGTAAACAATTTTGTTGAAAAAGTTTTTTTTATCTCACTATTATTATAATTCAACTTTTGAGAACACTGACGTACCCAAATTTAGTAAAAAACTACTCATCGTACTATAAATTATACTATAAAATTATTTTTTAATATAAAATTATGCCAATAAATATTTAAGAAAACACAATGTATCTACTTTTCTCGGCTGAATTCAGTCACTTTGTAATAAAAAAACATAAAAATAAACATTTGACGTGAATTAAAATTGAATAATTTTTTATTGCAGCACGTTTTACATAAATTTAGACCATAAATTTGAAACATTTTATTTTTTGAAGCCTTAAACTGCATCCGGGGAAATAAATGCACCCATTTTCAACAATATAAATAGGCTGCCAAATTCTTCATTAAATCACACACAACTTTACACAAGTCGTGGATTCATTGCCAACATGAGAGTTCTAATCATATCTCTCTTCATCCAGAATGCTGAAAGTAGTACGGGTTAGTGGGAAATTACGTTTATTAACATCTTTGAACATTGCGAATATTGAAAATAAATTTTAAATGCATAAAAAGGCCTATTTTTACATTAAAAAAAAAACAAAAATTCTAAGACACCCTGTATTTTACAAGTGAGAAAAAAATTATAATTTCGTTTTCTTTCGCTGAATTTATCTTTGTTAAACCTCATAGGAAGAGAAAATCCGATAATGACTGAAAAAATTTGTGCTAATTTCAAAAAAATTTCGTTTTATTTTGGAGATAAAGAAACCGAATGAACGAAGAATGAATTTGGAATACCTGTTTTACATAAACATTGACAACCCTGCTTCAGAAGCATTTTAAGAACCTGCGAGAAATTCACTTTATTTATCTGACAATGATTTCACTAAACATAAGTGTATCAAACTTCAATCCAAGTTATTTTGAATCAATCTTTCCAAGAAACATATCTCATAAGTGATTTAAAACTTTTGTAATAAAATAAATTTGGTGCTAGTACATAAATATATAAAAATGTAGTATTTTGAATTCAATTACGTTGTGGCTTACTATGTGGTTAACATTTATTTCTTGCAGATGAAAATTGTTAATATGCTGCAAATGGATTTTGGAAGAACAATAAACCTACTACAGACAACAGTCTTAACAATTTTTTCTACAGTGGAAAATACTTGTATCCAATCGACTGGAGAAAAATCTGGCACATTTGCGAAAAGTACTTTAAAGGGAAACCTTGCAAATTCGAAAGCATTCACTATCCCCTTCCACCCACACCACCACCTGTTACTCCTTTACCCGTTACACCTCCACCTGTAACCCCACCATCAGTAACATCACTACCAGAAACTCCTCCACCAGTAACGACTCCTCCAGTAATCACACCACCAGTATCACGATCACCAGAAACACCTTCACCAGAGACTCCTCCATCAGTGGCACCTCCACCAGAGACTCCCCAACCAGAAACACCTCCTCCAGAAACACCACCACCAGTAACACCACCACCAGTAACACCACCACCATTAACACTACCATCAGAAACTCCACCACCAGTAACACCGCCACCATTAACACCACCACCAGAAACTCCCTCACCAAAGACCCCCCCACCAGAAACACCTCCTCCAGTAACCCAATCACCAGTGACACCTCAACCAGAAATTCCTAGTCTACCAGTGACACCACCACCAGAAACTCCTCCACCAGTGTCACCACTACCAGTAACACCTTCACCAGAAACTCCTTCACCAGTGACACCTCCGCCAGAGACTCCACCACTAGAAACTCTTCCACCAGTGACACCCCAACCAGAAACTCCTTCTTCAGTAACTCTACCACCAGTAACACCACCACCCGAAACTCCTCCACCAGTAACAACAACCATAACCACGACCACAAAAGCTTTGACAACAATTCAAGGTCCCATTTGCCCTAAGTGTATAAATGTACAGGGAAATTGCCAATGCGACGATACTAATATTCATTTACATTTCGATAAGGATTCTAAAATTAATGATGAATTGTTGAAGTATTTTAAGAGAATTTATCAGTATAATGTCAAAATATAGTCGTTTTTCAATAAGCGAAATAATTTATACGTTTTTAATTTCAGTCTCGAAAATATTTTTTATAACACCGCCTATAAATTTATATAGTATTCTCTGTATTTATCGTATCATTTCAATTATAAATTTCATTTTAAAAAACTCAAATTCTTTTGATTTATCATATCATTGGTCCCATATTTAGAACTGTTTTTTTATCATTTATACCGGGTTGTTGTTATAATTAAGGCACTGTAAAGAGTTAAAATTGATTGAGGGTCTTTGAAAGGTTTATATTTTCTGTGAATAAATCCCATCTTTTTAAGTGATTTGTAATTAATTTCACTAATGTGTACATCAAATATTAATTTACAATCAACAGTGATCCCTAGATCTCCTTTTTTATGAACAGAATTATTAATAACATAGGAAAAATCCTTTATAATTTTTTGGCGAGTGAAGTTTAGCGTTCAACATTTAAGTGCATTGACAGTACACCAGTTATTTAATGTGAGGAGGTTATTTTGAAGCAATTAATGATCGGAAACAGACTTAATTTTACGAAAAACTTTAAGGTCATCGGCAAAAAAAACATAACCACAGATTAATATTGAACCAAAGTCATTTAAGAATATTAGAAAAAGCAGGGGCCAAGATTTGACCCCTGTGGTACACCAGAAGTTACCAATATATGGGGAAGATTTATATCCATTTATGAACATTGTTATATAAATATGATTTCACACAACAAAATAGGTCTCCATGTATTCCCATTTGATCAAGCTTTTTTAGAAATATGGAGTGGTTAACATTATCAAAAGCTTTTTGAAAGACATTATAAATTGCATCCACTTGAAATCATTCTTTAAAATAATTACACAAAATTATAAAATATTTGAATTGATTCATCTGCGGGGAACAAACCCATGTAACCTGGGGCAGAGAAAGGATTCAAAGTGTGAAAAAATATTTTTTATATAGGTTACCGACAAGTTCGGTGGGGGGTGATTCTACAAGATTTTGGAAGTAGAAAAAAATTATTTTTTTTGAAATTCCATAGCTTTAAGATAGTTTTTAGGATAAAAAGTTTGTTTGGGAAATAAATAAATTTAAAAAGTTAGAATTTCGAAAAAAGTTATTTTTATTTTTACTTCTACCATCATGTAACCTCCTGAAGTTAGTGCACTTTACCACGGACACCCTGTACATCAGACATTCAAAAACCTTTAAAAAAACGTATTGGTCTGTAATTTTTTATTAAAGATTGGTCACCCGATTTTAATACTGGTACCACAAATGCCTCTTTCCACAAGTCAGAAAAAGTTCCCGTAGTTAAAGATTCATTAAAAATAATAAAAAGCACTAAACATAAAGAATTTGCACAATAATTGACAGAGAAAAGAGGAATTTTATCAGGTCCAGTACCTTTACTGGAATCTATTTTACTCAAAAAACATTTTATTTCTTCTGCACTAGTATGTATTTTACTAAGATTGATTTTTTGGTATGTTTTTATTTACTGATAGAAAATAACATTTGGATTTCTAGTATAAACCTTTTAACAACTTATTAAGGACACTTTACAATACATCTCAAACTTATTCTTTAATGTATTTAGGCATAACCAAGAAAATCAGCAAGGCTTTTAGCTTCTTTAACATCGTTAATTATTTGTCTTAATTAATAAAAATCTTAAATCCTTTAAAATGGAGATTATTTTTGGTTCCAGACAAATTTGTTTTTGGAAGTCTAAAATCTCCACAGTTTCTTGTGGGGTAGCCATGTATTCCAAAATTAAAATTTACACTCTTAAACATGTATTTTGGGAGCATCTTATTTTTTAACCTAAAGTGTCTGTAAATTATTTACTGTCTCACACTTAACATTATTTTTTTTTCTGCATAATAATTATCTTAGAATACCTACTACAATTAAATACTGCTAGCATACCTCTATTTCAAATTATTTGCAATTTCATTATCTTTGTTTAAAAGGATACTAAAGTAATAGTTTAAATGAGATGCGACTATTCTATTATAAACTAATTTACTTGTGTTTACATCTAATTTATTATGCGTTTATTTTTTTTGGGAATTGGCGTTATTAAAGATGTTTTCCACGAATTTGGGATAATTCCTTTCATCAGTGAATCGTTTATGATATCCATTATGCGATATCCTATAGCAGGCAGTGCATCTTTTATTATATTAATTGTTATTCCGTCCGATGATGATTTTGACTCCATTGTATAAACGGTTTTCTTTATATATTTACTGGTAATAATTTTAAATATGAAGTAGTTCGTTTTTCTATTTGTTCATCTGTTTTGAGAGTATTTTACATAACTGGAATGCTTTTATTTAGGTCTTCCACGCTGAGTACAAAACTGATATTGAATTATTTATTAGCGTCATCAATCCCATCGGGAAATGAAACTTCTTTACTATTTTGCCCCTGTTTACAGCTTATAATTTCCTTGAGGGTACTCCACATTTTTTTAGGATCATTTTGTGAAACATTTAATTTTTTCCCATAGTAATTATTTTTTCTACGTTTGGTTTCTTTACCACAAATATTTCTTAATTTTTTGTAATGTTACCATCTATTTTCTGTAAATTGTAGTTATAGCTTTATATTCTGCAAAACTTTGTTTTTGATGTTTTCAAATACCACTTATTTGTGTATTTTATTATTCAATCTTAGTCATTGGCGTAAGCTTGTCTACTGCTGTTTTCAGATTTTCATTTGATTCTTCTCCCTTTTCATTTAAATTTCTTCCATCTTCACTGCTCCATTTCATTTGATGCATTTCCGTAAACATTTTGTCTTTATTATAGAATTTTTTATCTATATATGTTATTTGTCTCCTTCCTTTTGGTCTTGAACTGCTGTGTTTTATTGTTGTAACAATTGTTTCATGATCCGATATTTTAGGTTCATCTACAACCGCAACTGGCAAGTAGAAATCATTAGAAATAACTAAGTCGATAAGGGTTTTAGAATTTATACCTACTCTTGTATAATCTGTAACCAACTGTTTCCATCCAAGGCAATTCTTTATGTTTTTAAGTATTTTGCTTTATTTAATACACCATTTCGTGATTTATTTAATACACCATTTTATAACAAAGTTTGGAGAGTGATACAAAACTGCATAAGTTCTATGTTTAAATTATTTTTTAATATCAATAGCCAATAGCCAGGTATTTTTTTCATCTGAAATTTCGTTTTTGGAGATTTTGTATGATATATTATTTTTAATTAAGATAACAACTCCTTCTGTATAACAATCTCATCTAATAGTGGTATAGCCGGGAAATATAATCTCGTAGTGTATAATTTCATCGGTAATACACGTTTCACTAAGCATTACCATATGTGGTCCATAATAATAAGTGAAAAATTCCACTTCATCGTGATGTGCTAGTAGACTTGAAATTTTAAGGCTAAATATGGTTATATGATTTGTATTTAATCTGAAAAATCAATCGCCTTGTTTTCTTGTTCCAGTTTTCGTATTTAGACAGGGCATTCCTTGCTCCATACCGAGTATTTTACGTCAAAAATTAGTTTAAGTCGATCATTCGCCTTTTTGCAGTTTACACGTGTAATATTTTCGTGATCTTCATGGCATCTTTTATATCATGGGACTTGGCTCATTTTGAACATGATTTATCATTTTTTCAATTTTTTGCTTTGTGTTGTGAAAACACAATGTAACTACTTTTCTTGGCTGAATTCAATCACTTTGTAATAAAAATAAAGAATAATAATTGAATATTTTTTATTACAGCACGTTTTACATTAATTTAGACAATACAATTGAAACGTATTATTTTTTGAACCCTTAAACTACATTCTCGAAAATAAATGCCACAATGTCAAAACACAATGTAATGCTTTTCACGAATAACTTCTTTGACTGTATTCAACCACTATGTAATAAAAAAATATGACTTAAAATTGACTAATTTTTTTTATTGCAACACGTTTTGAAACGTTTTGTTTTGTAAAGACAAACTGCATTCGAGAAAACGAATGCATAAATTTTGAAAAATATAAATACGCTACCAAATTCTTTATTAAGTCATTCACTTCTTCACTAGTCGTGGATGGACATTACCAAAATGAGAAATCTAATCATTTTCATTCCGATTATTTTATCTTTCTACATCCAGAATGTAGAAAGTAATGTGGGTAAGTGAGAAAATATATTTATTAAAATTTCTGAACTGGTTTTGGATCGAATTCAATGTTTCTAAATGTTTCATTTTTTCTTTCATACGGGCACGTCATACTTGGTTTTACCGGTATACCATGAATGCGCGAAGTTTAAAACGTGTCTCCACTATGAAAGATCTTAGCATCATGTTTGATAGTAGGCAGACATTTCATACTCATATCGAAATGACGTGTAGTGCTTCACTGAAAATGCTGGGCTTCGTCCTACGCACTGCGAAGAATTTCAGAGACACCCGGGTTCTCCAAGTGCTAAACATTGCGTTGGTTAGAAGTAGGCTTGAGAGTGGGTCGGTGGTTTGGAGCTCACATCAGGTGAAGTATTCCCTCATGTTGGAGAGAGTGCAGAAGAAATTTCTGAGATTCTTCTATCTGAGGGAGTATGGCTACTACCCGAGGCTCTATCCTACTGACTTTCTCTTGGGCATGCTCGGTATGAACCATCTACGGGTCAGAAGAGATGTGCGTATTGTATCACACTTCAAACTGATTCGTGGATGGTTTGAAAATCCGACTATCGTGGAGATTATTAGTCTCTACGTTCCTGATGGTTATCTCCGTCACCGACAGCATAGACTGTTTTATCTCCCGGCCTGCAGGACTAACTTGCCTGCAGGTCATGCCGGTGGAGAGAGCAGTCTTGCTGTTGAACAGAATCAATTCGGATATCGACATTTTTAGCATCGGTGAAGCTGCCTTTAAAAGACAAGCTCTATTGATGCTGGTATAGTTGATACACCGCTTACTTATTATGTAATACCATTTAACAAATGTACTTAAAAACGAAATAAAATGTAATTTTGTAATGTTTTTAAAGGAATAAACTAATTGAATTGAATTAAATTGAAATTGTAAAAGCAGACGTTCACTTTTAGTCCTAGAGGGTGTCCTGGATGTGAAGTGATTTGCCGGAAGGATAAGTATTCCCCGAGGGTTGTTGTCTTTCGTCAATATTTTTAATACATTGATATTACAACATTATGAACTTAAGTTGGGTTACTGCTATTCGAATGAAGTTTTTGATTACATCCATAACTTTCTAATCATTTCATCAATCACGCAACACGGAGAAACATCCGCGAAACCCATTTAGTAAAAAAAAATAAGGTATTGGTAGACGTTTCCACCAACTACACAAAATAAATTATTTTTAATGCAATTAAGGTTTATTTTTTAATGCTGACAATTTGATAAACTTTTTTTGTTACAGAAAAAAATTGTTATTATGCTGCAAATGGATTTTGGAAGAATAATGAACCTCCAGTAGTTAAGGGTCAAAATAAGTTTTTCTACAATGGCGACTACTTAGTGGATTGGAAAAAAATCTGGTACAACTGCGAAAACCACTTCAGAGGGAAACCTTGGAAATCTGAAGGTGTTCACTATCCTCCACCTCTTCCGGTTACACCACCACCAGATACACCTCCTCCAGTAACACCACCACCAGTAACACCACCACCAGATACACCTCCTCCAGTAACACCACCACCAGTAACACCACCTCCAGAAACTCCTCCACCAGAGACACCACTACCAGATACTCCCCCTCCAGAGACACCACCACCAGAAACAACTCCTCCATTAACTCCACCACCAGATACTCCCCCTCCAGATACTCCCCCTCCAGAGACACCACCACCAGAAACACCTCCTCCATTGACTCCACCACCAGATACTCCCCCTCCAAAGACACCACCACCAGAAACACCTGCTCCAGTAACACCACCACCAGTAATACCACCTCCAGAAACTCTTCCACCAGAAACACCTCCTCCAGTAACACCACCACCAGTAACACCACCTCCAGAAACTCCTCCACCAGAGACATCACCACCAGAAACACCTCCTCCAGTAACTTCACCACCAGATACTCCCCCTTCAAATACTCCCTCCCCAGTGACACCACCACCAGAAACACCTCCTCCAGTAACACTACCACCAGATACTTCCCCTCCTAAGACACCACCACCAGAAACACCTCCTCCAGTAACTCCAACACCAGATACTTCCCCTCCAGAGACACTACCACCAGAAACATCACTACCAACACCTGTAACACCATCTCCAGAAACTCAATTACCAGAAACACATCCTCCAGTAACACCACCACCTGTAACACCACCTACAGAAACTCCTCCACCAGAAACACCACCACCAGAAACACCTCCTCCAGTAACACTACCACCTGTAACACCACCTCCAGAAACTCCTCCACCAGAGACACAACCACCAGAAACACCTACTCCAGTAACACCACCACCAGATACTCCCCCAACACAGACACCACCACCAGAAACACCTCCTCCAGTAACACCACCACCAGAAACACCTTGTCCAGTAACACCACCACCTGTAACACCACCTACAGAAACTCCTCCACCAGTGACAACACCAACAGAAACACCTCCTCCAGTAACACCACCACCAGATACTCCCCCTACAGAGATACCACCACCAGAAACACATCCTCCAGTAACACCACCACCAGAAACACCTTGTCCAGTAACACCACCTACAGAAACTCCTGCACCAGTGACACCACCAATAGAAACACCTCCTCCAGTAACTCCACCACCAGATACTCTCCCTCCAGAGACACCACCACCAGAAACAACTTGTCCAGTAACACCACCACCTGTTACACTACCTCCAGAAACTCCTCCGCCAGTGACACAACCCCCAGAAACACCTCTTCCAGTAACACCACCACCAGATACTCCCCCTACAGAGACACCACCACCAGAAACCACTTGTCCAGTAACACCACCACCTGTAACACCACCTCCAGAAACTCCTCCGCCAGAGACACCACCACCAGAAACAACTTGTCCAGTAACACCACCACCTGTTACACTACCTCCAGAAACTCCTCCGCCAGTGACTCAACCCCCAGAAACACCTCTTCCAGTAACACCACCACCAGATACTCCCCCTACAGAGACACCACCACCAGAAACCACTTGTCCAGTAACACCACCACCTGTAACACCACCTCCAGAAACTCCTCCGCCAGAGACACCACCACCAGAAACAACTTGTCCAGTAACACCACCACCTGTTACACTACCTCCAGAAACTCCTCCGCCAGTGACACAACCCCCAGAAACACCTCTTCCAGTAACACCACCACCAGATACTCCCCCTACAGAGACACCACCACCAGAAACCACTTGTCCAGTAACACCACCACCTGTAACACCACCTCCAGAAACTCCTCCGCCAGAGACACCACCACCAGAAACAACTTGTCCAGTAACACCACCACCTGTTACACTACCTCCAGAAACTCCTCCGCCAGTGACACAACCCCCAGAAACACCTCTTCCAGTAACACCACCACCAGATACTCCCCCTACAGAGACACCACCACCAGAAACCACTTGTCCAGTAACACCACCACCTGTAACACCACCTCCAGAAACTCCTCCGCCAGAGACACCACCACCAGAAACAACTTGTCCAGTAACACCACCACCTGTTACACTACCTCCAGAAACTCCTCCGCCAGTGACACAACCCCCAGAAACACCTCTTCCAGTAACACCACCACCAGATACTCCCCCTACAGAGACACCACCACCAGAAACCACTTGTCCAGTAACACCACCTCCAGAAACTCCTCCGCCAGAGACACCACCACCAGTAACACCTTCAACAACCATATCTTCAACCACAAGTGCTTTGACAACATCTCAAGCTCCTGGTTGTGCAACATGTAAAAATGTACAGGGCAACTGTCTATGCCCCGAGAACAACATTCATTTACATTTCGATATTGATAAGGAATCTAAAATTAATGATGAGGTCTTGAAGTCTTTCAAGATATTCAATTGGATTTATGGCAAAAAATAGACGATTTTTACCAGCTACACAATTTATACTATTTTAATTTCAGGCTCTAAAGTACTATTCAAAACATCATTAATATATTTAAATCTTTATCATTGTTTTTACCCTTTCATACGAACTATAAAATATCGATTTAAAAAAAAAAAAAAAATATATATATATATATATATTGTTATGATTTTCCTTCGATTACCATATAACATTGTTTGTTAGGTTCGATATTCAAAAGTCTACTTAAAACTCTCACAAATATTTAAAAACGAAGCCAATAAAATTTCTTATAAAAGATGGGTTCAAGCATGATGCACAGTTTGCAATACTTGTAACCACATAATAGGGAATTCGAGTAAAAAATATTGACTTTTAAAAAATATATTCATGTATATCTAAAAAAACGATTCAGAATATACTTTTATATTCAGAATTAATAAATCGTTCTTGATAAATGATTTACTAGCTTTACTGTGTATACGCTCCATCATTGGTTTGTAGTTTTTTAATAGTTTTCTTTTTCAAGAGTTTACTATGAACTCGTATAAGAAACAAGTTTTTAAAAATACTGTTTCAAGGCTAAGTTTATTTGCTAACACTTGATCTGATTTACTTTTTTCCGTTTTTATTAAATTATTCACAAAAAATAAAAACCACTTTGGCTTACGTCAGTAATTTTTTGAGTGAAACATTGTATTGAATTCTAATATTTCTACAGAAGCCCACAGAGAGTGGCAACGAACAG
Source organism: Hesperophylax magnus (assembly GCA_026573805.1). NCBI lineage: Eukaryota > Metazoa > Arthropoda > Insecta > Trichoptera > Limnephilidae > Hesperophylax > Hesperophylax magnus. Next base: position 805,487 of record JAIUSX010000100.1, read on the forward strand.
ACTTCAGATCTGTGCCAGTTTTTTTTCCTGTTGACATAATTTTAGCTAGGAGCGTTTTTAGTTCTCAAACTGTGAGGTTTTTTATGTTTTTTCTGATATTATTTTTCGTGACCAAAATATTATACCTTTTCATTACATCTATTTGAAATTCACTTTTGTTTTCTTGAAATAATGTATGAACTCCCCGACATCCAATCGAGCTGAAAATCGACAGATAGACTCGTTGTCGATGATAATGCATTTTGGCGGCACAGAAGTGGACATATATGCATTTATCTGAAATTGGATGACATTACAACAGTTAACTAACAGTCCTACCAAATTGGGATTCGGCTCAGTTGTTAGCGTGGTTGACTCCAGTCCCTCGGGAGGAAAGTATAATATTCTGCAAAATCTAGATATATATTTACTAATAAAAATAGATGTATTTATGGCAAAAAAAAAAAGTTTTTTAAGATTCATTTTTTAAATCTCAAACTACTACTTTTTAATTGATGTTTTTACCTGAGTTAATTATTTACTTCTTATGGAAAAATGCTTTCCGTTTGTATTTATAATTACCAATAATGAGTTTTTATTGGTCCATACTTGAAAATGGGGAGTAAAAGCAAAAATAAATATCCAAATGTAAGCAAGCTAAGAAAACAAAAATATATTCTCAGTCAATATTTAGTTTTTAATAACTAGTTATTTAATTAGACGAAATTTTGCTGGCCATATTTGTTTATATATTGTTATTGCGCCCGCACTACGAATTTCAAGATATGAAATTTCTATAAATAATAATATATTACAGGAAAGTTTAAAACACTATACCTACCTACCTACTCTCCGTTTCAATTTTCAACCTAATTTTGGTTCATAAGTTAAACATTGGTAAAAAAACACAAAAAATTACTGCTCTGCTAAAGTTTTTTAGTGAGTTTTTATGAAGTTGCACTGAAATTCATGAAAAACCAAACCTAATAGTTCAATTAACTTGTTCGGATTTTTACGTGTTTATCTCGGTACCTATTAAAGGTAGTAGAAAAACACATGCTTCTACTTGTCGCATCGGAGATGCGAAAGTATTTGTTTGTTTTGTAATGTGTTCGGGCATAACGCAAATAAATTATAATTATTTTATTACCTACATCCTATTGTTCCCACCTTGCCATCGGGAGATAGGGATTTCGTTCGACCGGCGCGGGCCAGTACAATTTCTACCACCTACCCATACGCGTCTCGGGTCATACATTTCAATGGACATTTCTTTCGTGGTCGATATCTAGTGACGGAAATAGATTAATACTGTGTGAGTTTGGTGCTACTACGGAGGCTGTAAGGAGATACCAGTACAAGGTAGGACTTTCCCTTAATTCTGGTGGCATCCTCAAATTCCTATTCCCGTTCCCGTATATCGATCAATTGCACCCGACACAGACGCTAAAGTTTTTCAAGAGCTATCGAAACATTGGTCTTCAGCCGGATAAGATTTGCGTAGAAATTGTATTCAAATAGTAAATGGTTCAATAATCGTACGATTAAAAGATTATTTCAAGTAGTAATTATTTCTTACCGCGCGCCGCGGTTGCATTTCATAGGTGGGTAGTAATTTCAGTACATATTTCAAAATGGACAAGAATGAATCCAAGATTGGTTCTTTAAAGTTAAAAAGGCAAAGATTATTTGGGCGTATACAAGCCGCATATGATCTTATTAAAGATTTAAGTATAAGTTCAAAGTTATGTCAATTCAAGGCTAGGATGGATAAAATCGAGTCGACATATGAGGAATTTCAAAGCATACAATGCGAACTGGCGGACCTGGTTTCACTTCCCGAATTTGAGTCAAAAAATGATATTTTGGAAGTTTCCCGTGTTTTTGGTGAATTGTACTTCGAGGTCACGTCGGCGCGTGACACTCTCGAGGCGAATAAGAATGGTCATAATGACTCATCAGGCGAGGAATTGCAGCGCCCGGGTCGAAGTTTTCTAGCACCAGAAATAAAAATACCATCGTTCAGTGGCCACATTAGAGATTGGCCTCCGTTTTTTAATTTATTTAGGAGTCTCGTTCACGAAAACACAGTTCTCACTAATATTGAAAAATTTCACTACCTACTAAGTTCTTTGAAGGGCACAGCATTATCCCTGGTTAAAACAATTCCAATAATACGAGAAAACTATGAATTAGCTTGGGAAACATTATTAAATCAATTTTCGGAGTCGAGAGCATTATTTATACACTATGCAAACTCTATTTTAAATTGCGATTTCACTAGCAATGTGGAGATATTAAATGGATTACGTGAAAATCTTTCCGGTCTATACGAACTAAAACGAGACAAATTATTCGAGGAATTTATTTGCCATTTTGTTTTACAAAAAATAGATTTAAATACTCGGCGGTCTTTTGAGTCTAGAATTGACAAAGATGAAATTCCGAATGTCGAAAAATTAATTAATTTCTTGGCCGCGCAAAACCGCGTAAATATGCTTTCAGACGTAAAGGAGAATCGTAAGTCTAAACGGGTTCTATTTGTTAAAAACGATTACACGAAGAAAATTATTTGCAATCATTGCAAAGCTGATCATCACATTACAAAATGTAAAATATTTCTTGGATTACAAGTAGACAGTAGGAGGGACTTCGTCAAAAGAGAAAGATTATGTTTCAATTGTTTAAATCCACATCTAATTAAAAATTGCCGATCTAAATTCCGATGTAGAAGTTGTAACAAGTCACACAATACCCTTTTACATAGTGACGAAAGGTCACCTTCACCGAACCGCGATTCTGAAAACGATAATTTAGCAAACTGTAATGCTGCGTACACAGTGACAAAACGCTCTATTTTACCTACCGCGCTGGCAGAATTCCTTGACATTTCAGGACGCAGAAAACGCGCCAGAATATTAATTGACTCGGGCAGTGAAATTTCGTTCATGTCTGAAAAATTATATAATGTTTTGGGATTAAAATCGAAGAAATGGTTAGGTACTGTCACTGGGGTCAATAATGCAATAGTCAACAATGTGCAAGGTTTAGTTACTTGTAAAATATATCCCATTCAGAATCATTCTTTTGTGTCAGGACAAGCGATAGTTATTTCAAATATTACGTCCAAGCTTCCGCCCGTTAATATGCATGAACCGTTTGAAGAATTCAAACAGTTGAAGCTGGCGGATCCAGATTTTCAATTTCCAGGCGATATCGACTTCTTAGTGGGAACTGACTTGATATCAAAAATATTGAAACCAGGATGTATTTCAAGCCGTAAATGTAATTTGCTGGCCGTGAATACAATATTCGGATACGTAGTCATGGGTTCATGTGTAGCACAAATGAAAGATGAAACACAGGCTTTTGTGACGTCAGCTTTAACTGCAGTCGAAAACAACGACTTAAATTACGCGGTAAGACGTTTCTGGGAAGTCGAAGAGATTTCTAACGAAATTATTCATAATAAAGATGATAGTGAATGCGAAAAGATATTTCAGGCAACGGTTAAACGGGATATTTGTGGCAGATATGTAGTAGCGCTACCTTTTAAAAATAAATCGGAAGTAAATTTAGGAAGTACATATGATATCGCTCTTAAGAGATTATATAATTTGGAAAAACGTTTGTCGTTAAATCCAACCTTAGCGGAACATTATCGTAAATATATGAAGGATTTTATAGAGCAAGGCTTCATGTCAAGAGTTACCCAATCGACTGAGATACGGAATACCAATTACATTCCCCATCATCCGGTCGTGCAAAAAATTAGTAATGATATTAAAATTCGAGTGATTTTTGACGCTTCCTGTAAATCAGACCGACAAATTTCTTTAAACGATTGTTTATATTCAGGTCCCAAATTACAAAATGAGATAGGACAAATTTTATTAAAGTTTCGCATATACCCGGTAGTATTTACTACGGATATTCAAAAAATGTTTTTGCAAATTCGAATAAGAGAAGAAGACACTAGCTATCAAAGGATTCTTTGGCGTTTTTCTCCTTTGCAGCCGGTAGGGCAATACACACTTAGCACAGTCACGTTTGGTGTGACTTCTTCGCCCTATTTGGCAATCAGAACTTTACATCAGCTAGTGCAGGATGAGGGTGCACAATTCCCAAAAGCTTCCAAGGCACTGTTGTCGGATACATACGTAGACGATATTGTTACTGGTGATTGGGAGCCAGACAGCGCCTTTCAGCTTCAGAGGGAGCTGAAAGAACTACTTGCGAAAGGAGGCTTTCAATTAAGAAAATGGATGAGTAATTCGCTGCCGGTATTAAAGGACATCCCGAGTGAACATCGGATCCACTCAAGTGGTCAGGTTGTATTTAATGATGAAACATCTGGTTCGTTAAAAATTTTAGGCTTAATTTGGGATCCAGAAAAGGATACCTTTTCATACTCCGTGGAAGAAAAGTTAACGGTATTTTCAAAGCGTGCAATACTAAGCTGTGTTGCTCGCATATTCGATCCTATTGGATTAATAACCCCTGTGGTTTTCAAAGTAAAATGCCTTTTGCAGGAAATATGGAAAATCAAGATAGGTTGGGATGACTCGCTGCCTGAAAATATTATCATTTTGTGGCAAAATTTCTTAAATGGATTACCATCGTTACGTTTTTTACAAATACCTAGACATTGCAATACAATTAAACAGTCAAACTGTATTTTAGTAGGATTTTCAGATGCTAGTGAGTTGGGTTATGCTGCTTGTGTATATTTGGTTACGAAGGAAGCACACCCTAAAGTGACATTGCTTACTAGTAAATCTAAAGTTGCGCCACTGAAGACATTGTCAATACCGCGCCTTGAGCTCCTGGGAGCTCATCTGCTTTCAAAACTGATAAAAATGACGAAATCGTCGATTGAAACTCTTATACCAATTACAGATACAATATTATTTTCGGATTCTACAATTGTTTTATCATGGATTAAGGCACCTCCTCATACCTTAAAAACATTTGTCGCGAACCGCGTAATTAAAATACTCGATCAAGTCGAGGACGCAAGGTGGTATCACGTTGTTTCAAAGGAGAATCCAGCAGATTTAGCTTCTCGTGGTTTATATCCGCCTCAAATAATAGATAATGAATTATGGTTTCAAGGCCCTCCGTGGCTAGTTCAGTCGTTACAGAAGTGGCCGTTAGCTTTACCGGAAACATTAAAGGTTGAACAATTGCCAGAGGTAAAGTCTCACGTCTCAACGGTTCATGAGCCGTATGACTATTTTAAGGGCCTAGGATTTTTCCGGTTTTCATCGTGGACACGTCTCGTGAATGTGGTTGCTTGGTCCCTCAGATTCATAAACAATGCTAGGCAACAGAGCAAGAGCGGTTGTAAGCGTGGAATTCTAACCTGCTCAGAAATAAACCACGCGACTATGGTCTTGTTAAAATGCGATCAACAGTTTCATTTTCCTGCTGAATTCCGAAAGCTCAAAGGAGATGGGGTGACCACAGTGGCTTTTCAAAAATTAAATGTTTTCATTGACAACGAGAATTTACTTCGCGTTGGCGGGCGGCTCTGCAATTCTCGTTTAAATTACAATACTAAGTTTCCAATAATCCTTGCGAAGAATAGTAAAATAGCTGAGCTTCTTATATTATATTACCATAATATATATTTGCATGCCGGATCACGAACCTTGCAGTTCCTGATTCAGCAAAATTACTGGATTATATTTGCCCGCAATAAAATAAAGAATTTAGTCTCAAAATGTGTGAGATGCGCACGATTGCGAGCCTTACCAGCAACTCCTCTCATGGCCAGTCTGCCAGAAGCTCGTGTCACACCGAGTCGCGTATTCAGTTGTGTAGGGGTGGATTTAGCGGGCCCATATAGCATAAAGGAAGGAAAACGCAGAGGTGCTAAAACATACAAGGCTTACTTTGCGATTTTTGTTTGCATGTCAACGAAGGCGATACATCTCGAGGTACTCTCGGATCTTTCGTCTGAGGCCTTTATCGCTACACTTAATAGATTCGTTTCAAGACGGGGTATCTGTCAAGCCATTTATTCTGATTGTGGTACAAATTTCGTTGGGGCTAAACGCCATTTGATTGGAGCACAAAAATTCTTAAATAAATGTCGTGATGATGAACTTATAATGCGCACATGTTCGGAAAGGGGAATAGTATGGAATTTTAATCCTCCTTCCAGTCCCCACTTCGGGGGACTATGGGAAGGTAACATAAGAGTGGTAAAGAATCATTTAAAGAGAGTATTAGGAGATAGTTCGTTAACGTACGAGGAGTTTACTACTATTTTAACCAAGATTGAGGCCATACTAAACTCGCGACCGCTGTGTTCCTTATCATCAGACCCTGAAGACATTCAAGCTCTCACTCCAGGTCATTTCTTAATAGGTGAACCGCTAATTTCAATTCCCGAATATAATTATTCCGAGGTTAAGACCAACCGACTCAATCGCTGGGAACACCTGCAGAAAATCACGCAACATTTTTGGCAGCGCTGGAATACCGAGTACTTACAAGAGTTACAAAATCGCGTTAAATGGTACAAGGCTACACGTAACCTCCAGGTAAATGACCTGGTAGTCATTAAGGATACCAGGAGTCCTCCTTTAAAATGGCCGCTCGGCAGGATAAGGGAGGTGAAACCAGGTTCGGACGGGGTCGTTAGAGTAGCCTCAGTTCAAACCAACGACGGGGTATATCTACGGCCTGTGACAAAGCTTTGCCTATTACCTATAGAATAAATAGTTACAGTCGTATATATATATATATTTTTTTTTGTATTTTGCACGTGTAATTTTAGTTTCGCGTGCATCTAGTTTGTAAGTAATAGACTAACTGTTAGGATTAAGTTTCTTTTCATATACCTACTGTTTTCTTGTAGCTTATTTGTTTTTATTTTTTTCGGGTTCGACCAGTTTCGATGGGTATTGAAAAATTATTAATTTTGGCGGGCGGTATATGTTCGGGCATAACGCAAATAAATTATAATTATTTTATTACCTACATCCTATTGTTCCCACCTTGCCATCGGGAGATAGGGATTTCGTTCGACCGGCGCGGGCCAGTACAATTTCTACCACCTACCCATACGCGTCTCGGGTCATACATTTCAATGGACATTTCTTTCGTGGTCGATATCTAGTGACGGAAATAGATTAATACTGTGTGAGTTTGGTGCTACTACGGAGGCTGTAAGGAGATACCAGTACAAGGTAGGACTTTCCCTTAATTCTGGTGGCATCCTCAAATTCCTATTCCCGTTCCCGTATATCGATCAATTGCACCCGACACAGACGCTAAAGTTTTTCAAGAGCTATCGAAACATAATGATTTGTGCGAAAATGAAGAAAGAAAATATATAGTAAAATACATTTTTTACAAATAAAACAACTCTAAATGGCTATACACTGACATTAACTTCAGTTTATGGAGTCTTATTACAAAAGCAGGCTTCATTTTCAGATAAAAAAATTTAAAGTTAAATATATGTTTTATTTTAAAAGAAATAACTGTTTAAAACAAAATACATTTCCTCGAATTAGATTTTGTGCTTGAAGTGTGTTATTATACATAATTAATATGCATAATTTGAGTAATGCTCTTGTTATTTTTAATGGTTATTCATATAAATGTATCTACAAAAACATTAAAAATTAAAATTAAACTGTGTAATTATATTAATCAGTGATCCCTAAAGTTGGAGAATTAGGGGCATTAGAAAATCAGCGCTTTCACGACTGCTATTCTCACAAAATCTCAGGTAGTATGCGTCCACCAGTTAAGAGGGGTGTCGCGAGCGTGCGGCAGGATAAACACAAGGAGATCCTGCCGGGCGCTTTCAACCTATTGCAGGAACCTACTGCACGGCGACTCTCATTATTTTAAAATTCCTTGCCTCGCACAGACAACACAAATAATTTTGACGATATGAGTGGCTCGATTATTATTTTGGAAGTTGAAAGAACGAAAATATTTTTGGCTTTCATATTCCTCTTAATTGTAACAAGTAACTCGACAGAAATTTACGGCAGGTCAATTGTTTATCATTTGATTTATTTTATTTATCACTAAAAACAATACAGGATTATAAACATACATAATGTTTTTTTGTTAAATTATTTATTGCACCTTTGAAAGTGAATCTAAGGCTGAGAGCAATGCACTATCGCGGTTAATACAGTCAACAACATTGTTTAATGTGTTCAGTTCAAATAGATGTTTTGAATCGGAGCTGGACTTCTTATAGTCCAAGCGATGACCGTAAAAATCCCATCCCATAGGCCACATGAACCAAATTAGTACTGGGCTTTAACCCCAAATAAGATTAGTTAAAAAAACGCATTCATCCAGATTTCGGCCCGGGAGGAGTCCTGGAAAGCGACGACTTCCGGTGTCTATTAATTACTTTCCCTGCTTTTTCAATGATATCATATCGGCCACTTGTATCGATGGTTATTAGTGAGTTAAATATACAGGATGAAATTTGAGAACGTTTCAAATGCTTTTATTGTTTTTTTGCTATTTTTGTAAATAAAGAGAAATTCGAAATATGTCAACTGGAAATGATTTAGTAATGTTTTGATTTTTCATAAACTTATCCTTTTTTTGGAATTGAGTTCACAAATTTACCTGTTACTATTCAAATTACATCATTCTTTTAATTTTTTTAACTTTGCCAGATAGTGGATCAACAGACGGCGTAATATGTAAGTAAAAATATATTCCGTAATGTAAGGTTGGAGCAATCCTACGACCCAAAAAAAAATATGTACGAATAAGTTAGAAAAAATAATATTGGACCCAAAAGTAACGAGTCGTCACTGCCCCCCACCCAACTGAATTGGTAGGTACAAGTACAAGGAAGAAGTTTTGGGTGTTGAGGAGTGATCTATGAGGTTTTGTCTGTAATTGAGTAGTGATCTAGGAGATTTTGAGTGTTGAGGAGTGATCGATAAGGTTTTGTGTGTTGAGAAGTGACCTAGGAGGTTTTGTGTGTAAGGAGCGATCTTTTTTTTTTTTTTTTTTTTTATATTTACTCCACACAGGAGGCCCTGAAGAAAATAATTTCCCTCAGGGCCTATGTCATCTTTGGGGATGCTGTGTGGAGGGTCTTTTTGTGGAGAGGAAGGAGTGAACATGGGTCTTGAAGAGTCCCATGTTGTAGGAGGGAGGAAACACAGAGGCCGGCAGTTCGTTCCACAGCCGAGCTGTTGAACTTAAGAACGAATCGTAGAAGCGACCCGTTCTCATGTGACAAGTGTCAACTGTGTACAAATGTTGGGCGCGCGTTTGGCGTGTATCCCGACTACGCACCGGCGCCGAAGGGATCAATGACGCTAGTTCCTCAGAGCATCTTCCATTGTAATACCGATAGAACAAGGACAGCATACCTACCCGACGTCTGTGCTCTAAAGATTGCAGTCCGTTTGTTAAGATTGGGGAATCTATCAAACGGACCGCCCGTTTCTGCACAGAGTCAAGGGTTTTTTTCAGGTATTTTGGGGCTCCAGACCAGAGATGGCTGCCGAATTCGACAGTAGGGCGCACTTGCGATTTGTACAGGGTGAGCAGTTTTGTATTATTAAAGTATCTGCGGGCCCTGTACAGTACGCCCAGCTTCTGAGAGGCCAACTTTACTCTGGCTTCGATGGAGCCCCCGTACCTGAGCTGGTCACTTATAGTTACACCAAGCATATCAATGGAAGGCCTGTTCGGAAGATTGCTTCCGTTGAAGGAGACTAGATTATCATTTGGATCCCTTTTAGACGTAATCAGACAGGATTGGGTCTTTGAAACATTAAATTCGACGAGATTATTTTTACCCCAGGAGGAAATACTCTCGAGATAACCGTCCATTCTCTGCTTCAAAGCCCTCCGAGCCGTTGGAGTTTGTGTGCCCTTTGGGGGCTTGTCAAACAAAAAGCTATCATGAACTGTACTGTCATCCGCGTAGCAATGAATCGGTGCACATGTCAAAAGGTCATTGATGTGCAACAAAAACAAAGTCGGAGACAGAACCGATCCCTGTGGGACGCCAGCATTTATGGAGTGCGAGGAAGAGGTGAAACCGTCAGCAACCGCCTGAATCGACCTATCCCTTAAAAAGTCAGCAATCCACGTACACAGGGATGCGGGAAGTCCGTAAGAATGCAATTTGTTGACAAGTCCTCGGTGCCAGACCCGGTCAAAGGCCTTGGATATGTCTAGTGCGACCGTTTGGGTCTCACCGTGACGTTCCAGGCACCGCCCCCAAACATGCGTCACATACGCGAGAAGATCACCGCACGAGCGGTTCCGCCGGAATCCGTATTGACGGTCGTTGATAATTTTGTTCTTCTCGAGGTATGTGAGCAGTTTGTCGTTGATCACACGTTCCATCACTTTGGACAGAACTGATGTGATCGCTATGGGGCGGTAGTTGGCCGGGTTGGAGCGGTCACCTTTCTTGGGAATAGGGTGAATTACCGCTTTTTTCCAACCAGAGGGCACAGTGCCACACTTCAGGGACATTTTGAAGAGCTTTGTCAAAACTGGAACTATTTCCGCAGCACACCTCTGCAATACCAAGGCAGGTATTCCATCAGGTCCACTAGCTTTGTTAACATCGAGCCCCCGTATGACGTGGAGTACATCCCGATGCCGGATCCTCAGCTTTTTCATATAGAAGCCGCAGTGAGGAACCGACGGCGGAACAGCACCCCCGTCGTCGAGGGTCGAGTTTTCCGCAAACATTTTCCCTAAAAGGTTTGCCTTTTCGGTGGCGGTGTTTGCTATTGTCGACTGAACCACGGCTTTGAGCCCACACCAGTTTCTTTAGTAGTCGATTGTATGAAGCCATCCATCGCCGATTTGATGACTTCACCAATCTCCTGGGCACATCTTGAAGGGTCCGAAGTCCGAAAACAAACAGCTGACCACGGAAAAGCATTGAAATGGGCCCGCATACCGAACCAATCTGCTGACCTATAGTGCCACACTTTTCTCCTCAGCCTCTCATTGGTTGGTCTGAGGCTAACGGGGATTGATGTCGTCACTAGGCAGTGGTCAGATGATCCCAGAGGCGCTGTGACGTCAATCTTATAACCGTGTTGCACAGTAGTTAGGAATAGGTCTAACAGATTGGAGCGGTGAGTCTGGACATCAGGAACCCTTGTAGGCTCCTGAACCAATTGCTCTAATCCGTAGCAAATGGCAAAGGATTCCGCCTGTCGGCCAGCCGAGTCCGTTGGGCCTGAGAACTTCAACCATGGTTCGTTATGAACGTTGAAGTCCCCCAGAACAACAAACTCGGCCGAAGGGTAGCGGGGCAAGAGATCATCAATAGTATCGCTCAAATGTTTGAAGAGCTCGGAAGTGTCTGATTCGCTATGGTTCGGTGAGCGGTATAGACATGCGTAGAATCTTGCCGTACTGGCAAGATTGACGCGCACCCACATTACGTCGAATCTGGAGTTTTCCAGACTCAATAGTCGCACACAGTTGACGTCAGCTCGACTATAGAGGCAGACTCCTCCTTTCAGCCGGAATTTGCTTGCGAGGGTAAAGCCCGGGCAGTCCAGATAGGAGGAGTCTGGCGGCTCGGCTATCTGAGTTTCGGATAGGAAAAGAAGGTTGGGACGTTGGGACAAAAGATGGTGATGGACGGAATTTAAATTTGTGTGCAGGCCGCGAATGTTGGCAAAATTTACCAACAGTTTTGGCCCGCACCGGGGACGCCTGCTACTCGCCGCTGTAATGATGTTAAGATTGTTGTTTTATATGTTCATGAATTTAATTAATTTTTTTTTTTTTGTAGGTGTAGGAGGTCAAAGGAAAGGTCTAAGAGGTTTTGTGTGTTGAGGCGTGATCTAGGAGGTTTTGAGTGTTGAGGAGTGATCGATAAGGTTTTGTGTGTTGAGAAGTGACCTAGGAGGTTTTGTGTGTAAGGAGCGATCTAAGAGGTTTTGTGTGTTGAGGCGTGATCTAGGAGGTTTTGAGTGTTGAGGAGTGATCGATAAGGTTTTGTGTGTTGAGAAGTGACCTAGGAGGTTTTGTGTGTAAGGAGCGATCTAAGAGGTTTTGTGTGTTTAGGCGTGATCTAGGAGGTTTTGAGTGTTGAGGAGTGATCGATAAGGTTTTGTGTGTTGAGAAGTGACCTAGGAGGTTTTGTGTGTAAGGAGCGATCTAAGAGGTTTTGTGTGTTGAGGCGTGATCTAGGAGGTTTTGTGTGTCGAGGAGTGATGTAGGATATTTTTTATCCAGTTCCGTCCTCTCACATTTTATGTGGATTCGAGATGAACAGAAAACTGTGTTCTATTTTGTATCAATTTTCATAGATTTTAAGTGGCGGATATTATTTGACATCATCTGCCGTCTGTCATTGCTTTAAATAATGATTTTATATGGAAATGTTTCATGTTTATTTCGATTAATGTGTAAAATATTGATAAAACAACTATAATATTTATATATTACTGATTGTGAACGTGTATTACCGTCCGGTATTATGATTTTCGGGTGTATTTTTTTATGATTTGTTGAAGCCAATGGCAAATGCAAATGCAAATGATTGATGTTTTCACGTGGTCGATGGTTATGTTCAAGGTGTTTTAATATTATCCCAAAGTCCCTGTTTTTTTTACAGGAGGCACTGAAGAATATAGTTTCCATCAACACATATGTCTTCTTTGGGAATGCTGTGTGGAGGTTTTTTTTTTTAAGGAATGAAAGAAGGGAAAGTTGGATGAGAGAGAGAGTGCTACAGGAGAGGCCAAAGGGTCTCCCTCAATTGACCTCTGAGGAGATGGGCCGACACAGCCGCCGCTAAGGCCTGGACAAACCTCACCCCAAGAACCCTAGTACACCTGCTGAGTTACCAAATGTGGCGAACCGCTTGAGGTGATCTATGTCAAAGATGTTGATTATCCTAGGAAATTTTCCTTGGGCGGCGGAATTGTGGTGTTGCTTAAAAATGGCTTAATTGCGTGTGACTATTTTTATAGGAATAGCCAGGTTCTCTAAAATTTGTTCTTTCGTATCTCCTCGCTTCATCATTTACAAAATAGTAATGCCATAGTTAAACTGGCTGCGGGAGTTTTCTACTCCTATTTGGAATGTTATTACAAAAAAGTAAAAAAAAAAAACTGCTTTTTTCTCATACAGTCTAATGATCAAGTGAAAATAAATCAATAAAGATTCTTTAAAAAATCAAAGAATTGTTTTCAAAAACTTAAGCATGTAATATATAATAAAAGTGTCCATAAATATTCTAAATTCATGCAGCACGATTTGCATTAATCAAGATCGTAAACTCTTTAAATAATGTATCCAATTTTGATGGACTATTTTTTAATGAGAATATTGTTGACACCAGAGTAACAATTCCATGATAATAGTTTGCCAGAAAAACTTGCTAGAATACAAAAAAAATATTTTTTCAAGTTTTACAAATACGAACGTTATCATACTTCATGTCATTGTCCGAGCGGTGGTCATCGGCAAGATGCGATTTGAAATAATAATTCTAACGTCAATTAATTTAGGCTTACTCATTCACAGTGCTTTCAGTAATGTGGGTAAGTGATTATATATTTTTTTGTCATGCGACTTAAATTATTTATTATTTTGATGCAGTTGGAATTCCGTTTTAATGTGACTTTTGTACAAAAAAATTGTATTTAATTTTTTTCAGTAGTGTTTTTTTGACTGGACCCGTTGACAAAGAAATGTGTTGCTTTCGTTTTAAAATCTTTTGGGTAAACTAAGTGAAAAATCTTAAAATTAACTTACATATTATTATAGTAAAAACAAATAAAACTTCCGCTGCTGGCTGTAAATGATTATAGTAAATGATGATTTTCTGTGTTAAGGGAGAGTAAGAATAAATGGATGGGAAGGTAGATGGATTAATCTAGTTTGATTGCAGTTGTGTAATGGATTTTCGTTTTATGTCCCGTACAGTCGAGTTAAAAATGTCAATGAGGTAATAATTTAAGTTAAATGAATTTCTTGAATCTGCAGATAAAGGAGTTCTATTTAAAGTTGAACTTGAAAGAAGAAGATAAAAAGGAAGCGACTGTCTGCTGTTGGCATTAGAAATACGGAATAATAGGCGTTGAAGATGGTACATTATTAATTGAGTGTTTGTGAAAAATATTTGTTTATTTCTATAAAGCGTACGAGGAATCTTTAAGGGCATTTATTTCTTGGCAGTGAACTTTGCAACAGTTTTTTTAAGTTAGCAAAATCATATTACAGTCCTTTATTGAGTTTACAAAGAAAAAATGTGCCTGTCATCTACATACAGAATTTGTTAGTTTAAAAACAGTTACCAATATCATTGATATAATTGTTATACAGTAAGGTTCCAACAAGCTTCCTTGAGGAACTCCAGACGTTACGGCAACAGTCTTGGATTCTAATCTAGCAACCAAATTTGACTATGGTTGACGATATAAGAAGAGAGCTAACGATACAAATTGCATTGAATCTTTAAAATCATGGCTGAGGGATCAACGTTTATAGTAGTCCTTATTTTTTTATTTTTGCGCGTACCACTTTCTCGAACGTTTTAAGGATCAGATGGGTACCTCTGTCGGATGTCGCGTCAAGACTTTACTTTTATTTAAATTAAGCTATGATTAAATTATTTTAAAAGCTCCCTACTGTCCCTACGCCGCGCAACATATATTTATACATACCAAAAACTTTTAAGTGTTCTCATCCAAGGCAGATTATTCTTATTCTTCAAGCTAGTGGAGAACCAACATTTATAAAGAAGAACGTACATGGGAAAAAAGGTAAAAATAAATAAATATGCTCCCATGGCAGCGAACAACACAAGAACAGCCGTAGCTTCTGGCGCACCACAGGCAGCCCTGACGAGAGACAGTGAGCAGTGTAATGGGCAGGAGGTTCTACGAACCCTTCAAACCGTCCCCGGCAGCACAGTTGCCAGACGTGACCCCTATGAATAGTGGAGAAGAAACTTCTGGAGAACCTTCGAATTAATTGACTTTACCCTCTATTCTCTAAAAAAATATTTTTTAATGGATATTGTCACTTTCTCCTATTTTTTTATTAGCAGGTGTTAATTTAACGTACTTTCTAATATTATATTTGTAAAGGCTTATTATTATTATTTTCGCAGGCTGCCATGTTAATCTGTGAGAAATAGTTAGGATTCAAGCGAATTCCCTAATTAATGTTTTTTTACTGTCTGTATCTGTGTTTTCTCCAATAAATAAAGAGTATTCATAGATAAACACGAGTACCCAATTGTCATCCAGGTGAAGATTGAGATAAACAGGTTTCTTTATTATAAACACGGTATTATATAAGAAATATTATTTTCAAAAACCTTATATTAATTTAATTTTTTAATGATAAACTAATGTTTATAAGACAAGGTTTCATGCATAGCATAAAGGATAATAAATAAATATAAACAATAATTAGTCGCCTGAAATATTAATACAAATACAGTGGTTTCATAGCACCTGACCGGACATCAGAAGGTATGGGTTCAATTCCCGTTGGCGGCATTTATTTTTACTCGGGAGATATATTCAATTTGTATTAATATTTCAGGCAACTATAATTGTTGCTTATAATTATTTTTTATATTAATTTGATATGCAGAACATCAATTTTTATTCTATGGCTAAGGAATTAAAATATTTGTTTGTTTCAGTTGTCGATTCCGGGGATGCCACAAAAGACAATATAAAACGTGAGAAAAAAATCATTTTTCATTACAATTATTGTTACTAACATAATATTTTTACAAACTGACGAATTTTTACACGGCCAAAAAATTAACAGCTTCTCAATACACATTCCCGGCTAGTAAATAAATATTGAAGTAAACAAAAGGTCAAAATAAAGATACCTTATTTCTGATTATAATAACATATTAGTATTTTTATTTATTATTCACGGAATAAATATACCCTGAACGTAAATTGCAAGTCAGTATACAAGCATAACCATATACTAGAAATGACAAATAAAAAATAAAAACAAATAATTGTGGTATGACAAAAACAAATAAAATGATGATATAAAGTATATTTCCAAGATCGCACTTATTTAGCGCGTGCGTAACACGATTCCCGGAGTCTGGATGAAGGTAGTAGCGAGCAACTGATTTTATCAGCAGATAAATCAATACTCATGATTTGGAGAAATTTTTAAAATGCAGTCGGTTTATTAATTGTTACATACAGGTAATCTAAATACGTTAGAACCACGAATTCCTCAAAAAGTAAACCTTCCTCGAGAGAGCGGAGCGGCCTTGTCATCCGTATCCACATCTAAACAGATATCTTCCAATTTCAAATATACAAGGATAAATCCTCCAATATTAAGTCATCATGGCGTTGTTAAAGAGTGGCGGATCCGTCGTCCGTCAATCTAGAGGTGGCCCTAGCTCTGGACAATAAATAAACCACTCACTAGATCGACATCATCGGGCATTTTGTATGAAACAAATTTGACCTAAAACACCATAGATATGCCAATACATGGACAATAAAATTCTCATTCGAAGACATCTTATTATACTATTCAACAACGAAATACTCTGAAAGTTTATTCCATAGACTTTCAGAGTTTTTGATTGATGGATATAATTAAGCAATCATATGATGTCACAATATCTCGGTTCCAATTCGATTGGAGTTATACCACCCTGTTCTAGACTGTCGGGTAAAGAATAGATTGTTGCCCAGATTCAGGTTTGGTTTGTCACACATCTTATTACAAAATTCTTTACGTAATATTTATGTTATTTAGGTGATCTGTGCTATATATGGAGGAACAAAATTTATCCATTCTGGGCTGGTCCAATCTACAAGAATCTGTTGAAGAACGAGACTGCTAAATTCTTTTATAAGAAAGGCAAATTGGTTCCTGATGCGGAGATGAATAAAAAATGCAAAGTATTTCCAAAAAATATTTTAGACCCTGAACATATTCAAGTCCATTGTAAGTCATTACCCCTTTTTAATGTAATATATTTACCACAGATGATAAGAGCCGCACGAACCAATGTGTTGCCAACATTTTTTTAAACTTTATTGTTTCCCATTACTTTTACCAATAGAAGTATATTTTTTACATTTGTGTAAAAACATTATAATATATTTTGTAAATATAAAATGTAACACAAAAGGAAGTTTCCTTTTTTCACGGAATTATTTGTACTTGATGTTCAACTGTGTTACATTAAGAAGATAATAATGTACGTCAGAAAAAATAAAAAATTACCACTGATGAACATAAACATCAGACTAGAAGTAAAGACAAAAATAACTGTTTCAACGAGTAACAGAGCAATATCAAAAAGTATAATTATTCTCTTACCTCGGACCGAAAATATATTATAAATTCCCTCCACATCTGAAACAGAACAATCATTTCAGTTACAGTACAATTTTACATCATATCAGCATTTAGGTAAGTGACTCTTCAATAATTGTTTTAGGTCATTTACTAGAGGACAGTCACTTACATCCAAATTCTTTGCTAGTTCGTTCAACAGCACCACTCCCCTCGTCATGCTATGCTTTGCCAGGACGTGGGTTTTGCCTTTTGGTACTCTGAATAAGTCATGGTATCGACTTCGGCTGTAGTGGTCTGGTACATATAAATCATAGCATCCCACAAGAGGAATGGGCTATCGATAAAATTGTTCGAAATTTTGAAAGACATAATAGCTATACTTGCTTTCCGCCTAGTTTCCAAACTCATAGACTTAGTTTCCTCAAGTAAGTCGATATGGTGCATGAACCAGGTTCCATGCGTCCGCATATAGACATACCTGAGGAATTTCTTCTGGATTTGCTCTATCATATCAATGTACTTCTGGCAGTACGGTGCCCAAACATCGCTCGCATACTCCAGCTTGTTTCTCAGTATGCCATCGAACAATGCTAACATAGCATCATGGTTATTGAACTGCTTGCATGTTCTAATGATGAACCCAAGAAGTTTGTAGCAAGACTGAGTGAGCTGCGATATATGGTCAGAGAATTTCAGTTCGGGATCAAAGACGACACCGAGATCCTTTACGGAATTTACACGTGATAGTGTTTCGCCCTTTATCTTATAATCGTAAAGGAGGCATGTAAGTATTTAGAGAACGAGTGTAAGACATAGTGACACATTTTTTGTATTGAAATCTAATTTGTTTATCAACGACCATTCAGATAGTGCATTTTGTGCAGTTGGTAATAATTCAGCTTCAGTCGGCACGCTTACATGCCTCATTTTGTATCCATTATCAAATATCTTACATATTTTAAAATTTTACGCACTGGCAAATCTTTGCCGTACTGTTTCTTGAAGACTTCCTGAAGGCCCTGCCCATTGATCTGAAAATAAATCGACTATGGGTAGGTATTAGATACATTTGGTGCAGCTCTTTATTTTGGCACAGACCAACATATTTTGTTACTGTTTTATCTCCGGGGTTTTCTCACAAACCCTCTTAATCGATAAAACACCAAGACTTGTATTGTGATAGATTGACAATGGCTCTGATATCTTAATTAGCAGACGGTTTTTTTTTATTTATTGATTTTATTTTAGTAATTTGTACATTTAAGATTACAAATGACTAATTAATTATTACATTTAAATATACTATGTTTTTTTTTTTTCTTTCTTGATATGGCTCCTACACAACATCTTAAACTTTTCAATTGGGGCAGACTTAAGGTTTTCCGGCAGCGCGTTATAGTATTTCATCCCTTTATAAAATATACTATTCTGGGTATTCGCTTTGTCCTTCTTTGGTAGCCTGATTTCATTGCACATCCTAGTTTTATGTTGGTGTATGTCCTTGTTGTATACAATTTTATTCGAAAAATATTTGGGTAGCAGGTTGTTTACTATTTTGTGTAAAAATATCATCGTGTTCAAGGTCAACATCTGTTTTTACCGTTAGCCAATTTAGTTCGTTTAACATTTTATTTACTTTTGAATATCTATTTCGTCTGAGTATTGTTCTCATTGCCCTATTTTGGAGAATTTGAAATTTATTTTGCTCTCGGTCGTTACACAGGAAGAGGATAGTTGAGCAGTAATTAAAATGTGGAGCAATAATGGAGTTATAAATGGTGATTGCAGTTTTTTCGGACTGTTTTTGGCGAATTCTTCCCAAAAAAGATATCTTTTTTCCAATTTTCTTTTGGGTATATTCCGCATGTTTGTTAAAGTTGAGTTTGGAATCTATTATAACTCCTAAGTATTTTATATCGGTAACATTTTCAATAATTTCACCATCAATTTTGATTTTGCTTTCACTGGATGTCTTCTTATAACCAATTACCATACATTT
This sequence comes from Hesperophylax magnus, assembly GCA_026573805.1. NCBI lineage: Eukaryota > Metazoa > Arthropoda > Insecta > Trichoptera > Limnephilidae > Hesperophylax > Hesperophylax magnus. The sequence goes on from JAIUSX010000100.1 coordinate 824,775, forward strand.
TGTTTTTTTTGTATTTAATTTAAGCTTATTTATTTTTAGCCATCTTGATACATTATCTAGTTCATTATTTAAAATATTTATTAGTTCTTCATAGTTTTCTCCAATTATATATATAAGTGTATCATCGGCAAATAGTCGTACTTTGCATTTTGAAAATATTTTCACCATGTCATTAATATAGAGTATGAACAATAGAGGTCCAAGGACTGATCCCTGTGGTACTCCTAATTTATTTTCCATTGGTTTTGAAAATTGATTATTAATTTTTGTTACCTGTATTCGGTCTTTCAAATACTCTTTTATTAATTTAATGGCTAGAGTTGAGAAACCAATTTCTTTAAGCTTTCTTATCAATATTTCTCGATCTATGGTTTCGAATGCCCTTTGAAAATCCAAGAATATTGCTAAGATAAATTTATTACTATTCATTCCTTCTTTCCATTCTTCAACGATTACATTTAACGCTGTTTCACAAGAATTATTACATCTGAATCCCGATTGTTCTTGGTATAAAATATTGTGTTCATCTAAGTATTGCAATATTTGTTCTTTTATTATTACTTCAAGTATCTGTTCATATTTCGGTAAGGTGTTTATTGGTCGAAATTCTTCACATTTTCTGGTATTTTTAACCTTTGGGATCGGTATAATGGTAGATAGTTTCCATGACTGTGGAAATTTTCCCTCTTCAATTGTCTGATTAATAATATTTAATAGAGTAGATCCAATTACTGGAAAAGCATCTTTTATCAGACTAATAGTTAATCCATCTGAACTATTTTTTGATTTAATTTTCTTTAAAATGTTAAATAAATATTCTGCAGTTATTTTTCTGAAGACCAGTAATTTTTTGTTTGAGTTGTTATTATCATTTGTGGGGTTGAAAACAATGTTAGGTATTAATTTGTTAATTTGAGTGATGCTTTCTATAAAATATTTATTAAAGCTATTAGCCATGTTTTCTTCGTTTATATCTTTTGGGAAGTTTACTATTTTTATGTCGTTTTTGTTATCGCCATGTACTAATTCTTTAATGCTTTTCCAATTTTTTTTGGGATCCCCTTCTTCCGGTTTTATTTTATTTTTTATGTACTCATTATGCGTTCTTTTTATGTCTTTAGAGTATTTATTTCTCATTTTTTTGTAGTTATTCCAATCCATAGTATTATTAGTAAGGCGTGCTCTCTTGTAAAATGTATCTCTATCATGCTGCATTGTGCGTAGTTCTTTTGTGAACCATTTATTATTGTTTCCTTTACGTATCTTCTGTTCTGGAACTACTTCATCAATGGATTTTTTAATGTTTAATATCATCTGGTCAGCTTTTTTGTTATATTCCATTTGATTTATTTCATTCCAATCAATAGTCTCTAAGGTCTGAATGAAGAGTTCTTTATTGTATCTTTTGTAATTTTTAAATGTTATTACTTGTGTTTCTTTACTGGAGTTGTAGTTTTCTCTGTCATTTAATAGAATTTGAATCATATTATGGTCGGTAATTTTATGTTTATCTAATACATTAACACATAGGTTAAATTTATTTGAGATAACCAGATCAATCAATGTTTTAGAGGTATTAGTAATTCGTGTGAAATCTTTAACTAATTGTTTCATACCTGCAGTTTGAATAATAGATTTCAGTTTTTTTGTGTATATGTCTGCATTTGCTTTAACATTTATATTGAAATCTCCAACTATGATGTTAATATTTTCATCTTGCAAATTTTCCATGCTCCATCTTTGAAAATATGTTAAGAAGTCGCATTTACTCGTGTTTGGTGATCTATAAATAACAGTATATACACCTTTCTTGATTCCTGATTTAATGCTGATGGCTAAAATCCAACAATGTTTTTCATGTTGGTGATTTGATATCACTTCATATGGAACTTTATTACTTAAGAGAATCATCACTCCTCCTGTATGTCTGCTATGCGAGTCACAACGGATGGTATTATAATCATCAAATATAATTTCACTATCTTGGATATCTTCAGTCACATGTGTTTCACTCATCATAAGCATAAAAGGTTTCTTCTCTTCTAAAAGTATTTTGACCTCTTCGTAATGTGCTATGATGCTTTGTATGTTCAAGTATATAATTTCATCTTTCTCGTAACTTTTGTTTATAAAAAAGAAATTCTGCTCATTTTTGCTTCAAGTTTTCTTTTATAAATTGGGCATTCCTTACTCATGGCTGAGTGACTACAATTTAGTTTCAGTCCTAATCTTTGACTTGTCATTATACAATTGATGCACTGAATATCCTCATCCGTGCAATCTTTTACGTCATGATTTTTTGCGCATTTTGGACAAGATTTTAGGTTTCTGCAATCTATAGCCTTGTGGTTGAACCCATTACATTTAAAAAATCTCATGATATTTAAATTGTCAAAGACCCTGCATCTGTCCCATCCAATATTTATTTTTTCTGCATTTAACATTCTGTCGTAAGTCTTTCCGTCGACGTCGGCATATATAGTAAAAGTTGTTTGATTTCTTTGGTTTTTTAGTTCTTTCATATATGTCACCTTTATTTTTGAGCTTTGTTCACAGATGGTCTCATTTTGAGTTTTTATTTTTCTCTCTATTTCTTCAAAACTGTATTTTTCAGATAAACCAATAATTTTGACGGATGGGTTTTTTGTTTGAGGAATCTTTACCTCATATTTATCTCCCAGTTTGGCTATCACCTCATCATGAACCTTGTTAATATCTGTGGCATTTTTAAATTCTAATATAACCCCTCCATCCTTAAAATTTCTCATGCCGGTAACTCCAAAATTTGCTGGGTCAATATTGTCTTTTATTTCATTCTTTGTTTCATTATTTTCCTGATCCTTCTTTTTTGGTTTTATGATAACAACTGGTTCGTGTTTTTTTACCTTTTCTGCATAGACTGCAGACGGTTGGAATAATCTGGACCCTGACCTTGAAGATCTCACCTTATTTGTTATCCTTTTATTACCAACAGCCAATGCCATCCTTTGGTAACCTAATAGATTAATCTAGTGCCATTTATGGCTGAGGTCATACATGAATATCAAGGATATTACAGCATCTAAATGATATCATATTATTATTGTAGTTTTGGTTTTAATATTCTTCTACAAATTTAAAAAAGATAAAAAGTAAGGTGATCGGTGGACCGGTGAGTAGGACGTCGTCCTAACAGTCAAATGGATCATTTTTTTCATGTAAAAGCTAGATTCGGCAAAAACTCTGTTGTTCTGAATATTTTTTTTACTTTTTTTTCAGTTGAAATATGTTACTACGCCAAGCACGGATTTTGGTTTTCCGAAAGTGACAATGAGCACGAAACGAAGGAAAGACTGAAATTGCTGAATAAATACGTGATAATAGGAGGCAACAGGATAAAGCAACGAGACGTCAAGTTACTCTGTTCAGATTATAAAAAAATAAATTGTCCACAATGCAAGAAAGAGAAGGGTGAGCCATAAAAATAATGCCATAATCAAGCTTTATTATAAAAACATTAACATTATGAATAATCTGACTTTGAACCATCAAAAATCGCTGAAATTGTGGCTCGTGTAATGATGAAATAATTAGTTTGCAGTCAACCGAGCCCTCAATGCCTTGGTGCGAACCCATAGTGTTAAACCACTTGGATTATACTACAGTTGCATTCAGAGGTCAATCTTGGGGCCAGAAGTGTAAGGTCAATCTTAAAAAAATCATATGAAATATTAATACATATTGCTAATGCGAAGTAAATATTTTAAAAACACTAATGTATGTGATTAATTTGCCGGTACTCACCTATTCTGAAGCCGGCAGCACAATATTGTTTATTTAAAGATTATTTATCTAATTATTTACACATTTAACCAATTAATATATTTTTTATCTTTTAAAAGATCTTTTCCTTTTAAAAGTTTATAAAATCAGTAAGGCGAATCTCAGTCCATTGGTTATCGGTTGACTTAATAAGTAAACAATGAAATCAAAAGTACCAATAAGTTTATTTTATAGCACCCGCAAATACACTGACAAAAAGAATAACTTTTCGTTTTAAAATATCGTTTTTAACCTCTTTATTTTTCTCTTTTGTTAATTGAAACTAATTGTCTATTTATTGGAATACGTTTGTCACAATTCAATGAATTGTTTGCGATTTCTTTAAATACGGTATCCACAGAATTTGACATTTTAAATTATTCCATGCAAATTACGTCAACAATGATAAACATTTTATCGCGAAATTATTCAAGTTTAAGATGGCTATCGTTTATCACACAAAAACTTTCGACTGTTATTTTTTGACATCTCCCTCTACTACCTTGTCGTAGATAACTCTATTTCACCGAAGTCATATCCGAAAAACAATGAAATAAAAATTAATTGTGCACTTTAACATTATTGCTGATTCTACTTCCGAAACATTATAGTACATTTAATTTATTTTACTAAATTTCTATCTTATTTAGTACTTAAGAGTAAGTAATTACAGCAGAATTTTGTCCATGGACACAAAATTTTTTAAAAATGTGTTGTTTTCCAGAACAATTGTGCTACTATGCTGCAAACGGATTTTGGGAAAATAATGAGCAGCCTGACAAGAAGAGTCAAAATAGATTTTTCCGAAACGGTGAAAGCTTGATTGACTGGCAAGAAATCTGGAACAAGTGCGTGAATTACTTCAAAAGAAAACATTTTCGTGTTGTAAGCGTTCACTATCCTCTGTTTTCATATACCAGAATCCCATCTACAAAGACACCGACAGCTGAAACTTATCCACCAGATACTTTCTCACCGAAAACACTAACTCAAGATTATTCTATACCTTCAACTGAAACTCTTCCACCTTCAACTCTTTTATCAGAAACTCCCCCACCTAATACACCACCCCCACCGGACACGCCCTCACCGAATACACCAAAGCATGATTTGTTGACATATTTTATACTGCCTCTATCATCTCCGCCTATAACTCCTCCACCAAGTCCAACATCCATCGGGAATTATTTTACAAATGAAACATATAAACCTACAACTACTCTACCAGAAAATTATCCACCAGAAGGCTACGGACGCTACCCTTTAGATATGAAACCAAAAACAGAAGAGCCTCTGGATAATACATTACCACCATGGTATTATCCAGAAGAATCACAATTTAAGTCCCGTAAGAGTTCTCAATAATCCACTAAAACCTGCTGCCAACTGCAAAAACACCACTACAGCAAATTTACCACCAACATAGACAAAATCAATAACATAAATATAGAAAAAGAAGCCGAGAACCTTTAGAACCCATGCTGATTTCACTATACCAATACTTGATACAATAACAAACCTAAAACAACTATTATTACAACACCTCCAAAAATAAAATCCACAACAGACTTAACTACAGTTGCAAGACCCTTCTGTTCAAGTCATAACGAAGGTGCCTGTCAATGCAATTGCGCATTGATAGCAACGATTCTATTTTTACTATGGAGGTTTTAAATTGTGTTTTTTTAATTGTGAAAAAGATCATATTTTTTTAATTGTGGCTTTAATTAAAAATACCTTTAAAAGATTTAAGATTCTCTGTTTCATTATTCGCTTACAATTTGTGCATGTACTTGAAATTGGTTAGTTATAAAAATTATATTTATGTACGCCTAATGCTCCTAGTTGTCTTTTACAATATTCATACAATAAACAATATACATGCAAAACAGACAGAGTAACAAAAATAATGTAAGAATGATACATTTTGTGTAAAACGAAGGGGGTCATAATCCTCAGCAATAATAAAACCACTAACCTCCAACTCTAACACTGATAATACTTCAGGATTACCATCACTAACTCAATCCACTCCTGATAATCTTTCTCGAGAAATTCCTGGATTACCACCTCCAACTGTATCTACCTTTGATACCCCTTCTCCAGAAACTCCTGAATCACCTTCAACAGAAACACGCTGAAACCTGGTACACAAAGTTCTCCACCATACACCATCTCCAACTGAAAGATTATCTTATTTGACCCCTATTCAAATTTTTCTGATATGACAACCCCAGTCATGTTGACATCTCAACAACCCTTTTGTACAATATTTAAAAATAAATAAAGCTGTTATTATAGACGCTCCGGACCTACCCACACTTTATCCTCCAAATGGCAGGCCGGATACACTCCCTACGAGTACTGTATAATCTCGCATCCAAACACAAACTTGTTCTTCTAACACTAACAGGTGGTTCGAATCCACTGGTTCCATGCATGCTACCTCGTAAAAAAATTTAATGGCCAAAACTCATCGAGTTATTAAATTCAATTACGAAAGTGCCAACTTCTATTCCAGACGAAGCCAGTCTTAACACAGCCACTTCTAAATTAATATATTCAATACAATCCTACATCAACGAGGCATCCGTTGATATTCCCAACGACGGATCACTGTCTCCTGATCTGTATAACGTATATTCTAGTGATATTTCCCCACCAATGAACCACAGTGTAAAACTTTCTCAATTCGGAGACAAAACAAACGTAATTTTAAGTTCAACTGTCATGACCACTGCTACACGTCGCGTATAGCTCCAAGCCACTCTAATCGAAGATTATTGTAAAAAATGGAGAATTTCAATTAATCCCACTAAAAGTGCTGCGACAGTCTGCACACGAAGAATCCCCAAATAGCCCCGAACATAATACTGTTTGGGTAAAAGGTTCCATTAAGGTTAACACTCTCCATAAAGACACAAAAATTCCTCTGATAAAGGATTTAATTGTTTAACACTCGCAAAAATTCTATGCCGGCCTAGCCCGACATGAAAATCCAACCATTAACAATCTCGCTCAATACAGCGAGAATGAAATTACGAAACATAAAAGACCTACAGTAATCCTCCGCAAGGAGTAGGCAATTGAGCATATAAAAAAAAATCATGTCCCAAGTCGCAGTATAGCTTTAAGTTTCATTTCTCCCCACCATAATAAAATTATTCCATGTAAAGTTTCTAAAGAATATCCAAATTTGCAATTATGCTATAGTCAGTAAACTCATTGTTTAGGAACTCTGTCAATAAATGATATCCAAATCCAAGTCCAATAAAAAAGCAGATCACCAGCAACCTACGTCAGCTCTACAATCCTCTCTGCTCTGCTATCTACTTCGCTCCGACTTCTGCCTCTGCTCGCCTTCTTTCTCACTGACCCTAGCCTTATCGGGGACCATGTATTCCCTACCTCTTTGGACCAGACCCGGAAACGTCAACAGAAAGAAACTTGAAAGCAATCGGATCAGCTCTACAGAGGCTACAGAGACTGCACGTTCTCCTTCCCTATGCCACTGAAGGAGCGACATCTTCCGTCTCCGCGGATCGGGACCTCTGGTCCTTTACAGTCTTGTGTCTCACCCTGTCTGATAAAGTAGCCTTAATCTCTATTTGGCTTTCTCTAGGGATTCCTACTGTAAAGTAGGTAACCGTAATCTCTATTTGACATTCTCGATTTTCTAGGAATACCTACTCTAAAATTAACACATCTTAAGAATTTATTTTGGATTCTTGCAATCATGTGGGAATGAACTTCATCATTTGGAGACCAAAATGTGCAATTATACTCGATATGACTCCTTATTAGTGACATATGCTATGGTTTGATAGTGTTGATATTATGAAAGTCATTAGGTACTCTTAAATTACAGCCCAATATTTGCAAAGCTTTCTTGGATATGATTTCTACATGCTTGATAAAATTTATTTTCTATCAAACCACATACCTAAGTCGTTAATTTCCGAGGCAGATGCTAACGAAATTTCACTAATGGAATAATCAAAAATTACTCATAACAACTTTTTCTTTTTAACTTATTATGAAGGTTATACCCATCAATGTAATATATCATTGAAGAAGAAGACAATATTACTAAAACTAAACGAAACATGAAGCAGTATCAGACACAAACAAAAATCGAATATGTTAATACGAGAAACTCTCTGGGTTACAACCAAATTTCATTTAAATCTTTGTTTACATTCAAAAGGGTAGGAGCCAAAAATATTTCATTATTACAATTCTCAATTGAGAGAATTATAATAATGAAATCAACTTAATGAAACAAATAGCCCTAAACAACGGATATAAACTCGAAATAATAACCCGCTTACTCAATAAGAAACCAACCAAATTGTTTACTAAAAAGTACATTTATAGTGGAAATAATAACATCCAATCTAATAACAACCTAATTTTTAAAAAACTTCTTTATACAAGCGAGTTATCCTTAAAAATAACCCACATTTTACCAAATCATATTTCTCCAGCTTTCTACACTAATTAAAAACTGAAAAAATTAATTAATAACAAGGATATTTCCAATAAATTTGAAAAAAATGGGTTATACACTTTAGAATGTAATGAATGTGACGCACAGTATGTAGGTATGACTACTAAAAAATTTTAAACTAGAATCAGAGATCATGAACTCTGTTTACGAAATAATAACTATTCCGAGTTTGTTAACCATTTAATAGAGACAGGCCATAGCTTCAACAAAGAAAAAAACTAAATTCAAACGTAAATACATATTTCAATTTGTGCGCTTTAGAAACCTTAGAAATAAAAAAAAAAATAAATTCAAAAATTATTTAGTTAACAAGATTATAGCACCCTGTAAGTCACCTTTATTGACAATGTTTCCCTGTTTTCTTGACTCCTCCCACCTTTCTCCCCCCCCCTTCCTCCTCCCCCCAAAATCACCCCACTCATCTTATAAAATCTAAATCCGTCTGTACTTGTATAATTTTTAAGTTAGTTTTAAGATTGCTAGTTAATGACACGATTGTGTCGAAACTGGTAGCAAATTAAACGAATTTTAAGTAACAAATGTACATTGAAAAATAAAACTCAATAAAACAAAAATGTCTAGAAATTGTTACATGGTTAATGCCCAAGAAATACAAAAAAATATTAAATAGATGTTATAAATAGGTCCCAATGGTCAAGTTGGTTAAGACGCCTGTCCCGGAAAGACAAGAAATCCTGGGTTCGATTCCTAGTTTTGACTCTTATCTTTTTTTATTTTTCCGTGTCTTGTACTGCTTCATGTTTCGTTTATATTTATTAGTAACTTCTTCTTCAATTAAAAAAAGTTAGAAAAGTTAGAAGAGCCAAGGCGAACCAAGAGGAGCCAAGAAGAGTCAAGAAGATCCAAGGAAAATGATAAAGAGCCACATAGACACCCAAGAGCCAATGATAAAAAAGAGCTAAGAACAAAAAAGACGAGATAAGAAGGTCCAGCAAGAACCACGAAGAGCCAAGAAGAGTGAGTAGATAAAAAAAGAATCAAGAAGAGCAAGATGAGCAAAAGGATTCAAGAAGAGTCCAGAAGAGCCTAGAAGAGTCCAGAATAGCCAAGAAGAGTCAAGAAAAGCCAAGAAAAGCCAAGAAGGACCAGGAAGAACCGTGAAAAATCAAGAAGAAGTAAGAAGAAGAAAGATAGGAAGAAAAAACAACGCTCAATCAAATGCTTTATTTCTGCCCATCCTAAATTCAAATATTGTCTTATTAGGTTGCCATTTATACCAGTAGATTGTACTCCAACCCTCTTCCCATCCACATAGCAGATATTCCAAGTCCCAACAAATCAGTGTCTCCAGGTGTACCAGTTTCACCGGGACTGGAGTGCTACTGGCTAAGGTATACATATTTTACTTTGAAGTAGGTATTAATATTGTATAGAAAATAAATATTTTACTTTAGAACTAGAAGAATAATTCTTGATAATATTGAGGACGTGTAATAAAAGTGTCAATATTCATAATTCACGCAGCACGTTTCGCATTAATCCTGACCGTTAATACATTTAATTACGTGCACATGTATCCATTTTCACGAACTTATTTTTTTATTAGATTATATATTATTAGCACTTCAGCAAAAAATTTACGAAACTACTTACTTGAATAAATTATTGTTGTTTGTTTGATGTACAAATGCAAGCGCTCTCATACTTAGTGTCATTGTCCGAACAGTGGTCATTGACAAGATGCGATCTGAAATTTTTGTTACGTCGATCATTTTTGATATATTCATCCACAGTGTCTTCACTCATATGGGTAAGTGATCACAATACATTTTGATGTAATTCAGTTTCATTGACGGAGACACTGTTTTGTTTTCGTAGTCTTAACATAGAGACAATATCTACTCAACTACAACACGGCATCACAATTGTATACCCCCATTCACCGTATACAGAATTTGGGTTAATGATTATAAGAATGTTACTGACGTATTTAACGTATCAATCACTAAATATAAACAATTCTTAATAGAATTTATATCGAAAAGCAGAACGACAAATATAGTTTAACAAACTGCCCTAGTAATAGACTTATTTAATTTATTTATTGAACTACGTATTCCCTATCTTATATTGTTTTAAGCTTGCGTGTTAGAGTATTTTTTTTTTGTGATATTATTTATAATTATGTAGATGTTCTCTGTGTTAAAAAAAACTAAGCATATAAGAGTAAGAATAAACGTGAAATTCAAAATAAATAAAATAACGTCACTCAATCTGGTGTGGCGTCCAGGGCAACGCAATAGAATATTTTAAATCAATAAAATAGTTCACAGTTATGTATAAGATTTACGTATCAGTGGTATGCGTGTGTTAAGAGCAATGGGATTAAGTTGATGAATACTAATGCGATATGAAAGATATTTGGTAAACAAAAATATAGAGTTTGATATTGGGGATTCCAAATTGCGGACTGTGGCAAAAACAGCGTTGTTTTTAATTTTGTTTTTTTTTCTTGGTTTTTAACATATTAAAATGTTTTATTAGTTTCAGAGAGCACGTCCGGCGATGCCACAATAGACGACATAAATCGTATGAAAAAACATTTTTCCAATCATTATCACCAACATCACATTATGTTGTTAAGTCGACAGATAGTTTGTATAGCAAAATACGGATAGCTAAGAACTTGTGTTTGTATCTAGCAGTAGTTTTAAGGACTGTCATGCTGGAAAGAGTGCCAAGCGTATAATTAACTGACGACGTAGCGCTAACGAGCTGGACCGATGGTCCACGAATGCAGCGCATAGGATTGCGTGGCACCACAGCTCTTCATTCATTATCTTATTACCGCAAGCGACCGCTTGACACTACTTTCAGTTTGTTGTTGAACTATTTTACAAAAAACTAATTTGTGATTTGTCTCTTGGCTTTGTTAAAAAGTTTTATCGTATTAATTCGTTGTATTATTCAGGCGATCTCTGCTATTTTTGGAGATATCATCAATTTCCATTCTGGGCAAATCGAGACTACAAAGCTCTGTTGGAGAAGGAGTCTTTTAAATTCTTCCACAGTGATGAGAAAAAATTGGTCTCGGCTGATGAAATTATAGAAAAATGCAAGATCTTTCCAAACCACATTTTAGACCTTGAACACAACCGAGTCCACTGTAAGTAATTACCCATTTTGTTTGTATATTATAATTTTTTTTAAATGCACGCAAGTTTATCATTCATTTCAATGAACAAATATTTCTGTCAATATAATACCACAAATATATTCGCTCTAACCGTGGATCATAAATGCTAAAAATCTGGATACAGTTTGAGTCGGTTTAAACTGAATATTTTTTATTTATTTTTCAAACTCCCGCTGCGTCGCAAGGCGATGGGTCAAGGGGGACCGGTTGGAGAGGTCAGAAGGTCTCCCCAACCGGCCTCTCCCAATCTAGTACGCCACGCGGATGGTGCACACCTAACCGGATGAACCCGGGCACACCTGCTAAGTCACCAAACGTAGGGAACCACTTGAGGTGACCAAAATCAAAAATCGCCTCCCAAATTTCAAACCCTAATTGCTATGAACAAATATCAAGTATCAACATAATACCACAAAACTATTTATTCTAACCTTAGATTAAAATTATTCTTGCTTTAAAAATGTGATACAGTGGGAGCCGGTTAAACTTTTATTTTTTTTATTTTTCAGTTGAAATATGTTACTACGCCAAAAACGGATTTTGGTTTTCCGTGTGTAAGAATGACCGCGAAGCGAATGAAAGGATGAAATTGCTCAATAAATTCGTGATAGTGAATGGCAAAAGGATAAACCAACTGGAAGTCATGTTACTCTGTTCAAATCACATATTGTTGAATTGTGAACAGTGTACGATACAGAAGGGTAAGCCACAAAAATACCAAGATACCAAAAAATTTCGAATAATCTCTACTCTCATCATAAAAAGCTGAAATCGTTGCTTATGGTTTGATGGAAGAAGCAACTCGCAGATGATTGAACCTGCAACGCTTTGGTGCGCGCCCATAGCTTTGGTCAACTTCAAGAACACACGAATTTTATTACATTTATCCTTATATAATGTAATTTCCATATGAAGCACGAACACTGTTATCATATCAATCTAAGTAATTTGCTGACATATCGATATATCCAATACTTTTGCTGGAACCTCTTAAGATTAGCTTCATCATTGTACAACTCGATACATCACGATTTCCTACTTAATTTAGTAGGCTGGAGTAATGGTAGTACGGTTTTATACCAAATATTTTCTTTATTTACAGATCAAGTGTGCCACTATGCTGCAAACGGATTTTGGAAAAACGATATTCAGCCAGATGAGAATTGCCAGAAGAGATTTTTCTACACCGGTGACAACTCGATCGACTGGCAAGAAATCTGGAACAAGTGCGAGTTTTACTTTTATGGAAAAACTTTTGCGATTGAAAGCGTCTACTATCCACCCGTATTCAAATATCATATTTCCGTCTATCAAGATGCAGACACTGACAAGGACACCATAGGTAAATAAATCTACACCATAAATTCTGCGGGGTTATTTTATGTATTTTATAGATTCAAAAATTCCAGCATTACCCCCTTCCTTTCCTTTCACTATTTCCTCCACTAGTAACCCCCACCCTGAGACAACATCTTCACCTCCGTACTGAATACAATCAAGTGTGATTACAGATTAAAACACAGATATATTCTCGCCATCCGTGTCCGCCAGCAAATCCTCCAGATGTTTCACCACCTTACAGAGGCTAATTTACAGATTAAACACCAACAACAAAACCATCATTCTTTTTATTACAGAGTAACTTCAACGACTGACAACAAAGTGTTGTATTTAAATTCATAATGTTATCACATATTTATATTTTTTAATGTTATCTCTATGATATTACTTTTGAATCCTTCACCAAACTCAAGAGCTAGTTCTCTTCATTGGTGTAGAAATACTAAAAACACATATTTTAACCATTTTGTTCTTATGCCATTCACAATGTATTTTTGAAACAGTATTTGTTTGTATGTTATGTATTTTAAAAGAATAAATTTTGAAAATAATATTTTCGAAATAATAAAAACTGTTTTTAAAGAAACGGAAAAGCAAATTTCATGTTGACCGGTACTACAGAACAAGGTTTTGATCTGAACTCATCTTCCTAAATGTGATTCGTCCTTCGGTATAAGACAGATTTCGAACAATGTAAATCCAATAAGATAAGTGTAATTAGGCAGTAAAAGAATGCTACTCTCAGACAGGTATATTTAATTTAAGGGTATGAACGCTTAAAAAGGTAAGTTTTTAATTGAGACCTGAATTCTGTTGGACTTGTAATGCATCTTAGTTCGGGAGGAAGTTTATTTCAAGCCTTCGGCCTAGATGCTCCGAAAGCGCGATCACTAAACTTAGTATTTGGCTTGCACTTCCATATTCGTGTCCCTGTTAAATCTATACGACTCCACCATCTTTTCTAGAGTGACTTCATCAAACTGTCAATACATACTACATAGGCTTAAGCCCTACAAGCCTTTAATAAAAAAAACCTTAAAAAATAACGCTGTATAACCATGACATTATCCAAAATAATCACAAATACGCCAATCCAAAACAATACTCATCATTCCACCAAAACCTCTTACAACATTTTCAACTCTTTCAACAACTTCTTCTTTATGTGCCGTATCAGGTCCCCCCGACGTTGGCGATCACTCTGGAAAATGTCTCTTTGTCTTGCGCTGCCCGGAATAGCTCCTCCACACTTCTAATGCCGGTCCACTCTCGTATATTTCGCAGCCAAGACATTTGTCTCCTACCAGGCCCTCTGCGACCCTCTATCTTGCCTTTCAATACTAACTGGAACAAGTGATACTTCTCCCCTCGAAGTACATGTCCCAGATATGAAATTTTCCTGATTTTTATTAATCTAAGCAGTTCTCTCTCTGCTCTAGCCCGCCTGAGAATTTCTGTGTTGGTGATCATGTCGGTCCATGGGACTTTGAGTATTCTCCGGTGAAGCCACATTTCAAAAGCCTCTAACCTGTTCATGGTATTTACTTTCAAGGTCCATGTTTCACATCGATACAACAAGACCGACCACACATAACATTTTAGCATTCTCTGCCTTAGTTTTAAGCTGATATTATCATTGCAGAAGAGGGATTTCATTTTAATGAACGCACTTCTTGCTGCTTCAATTCTGCACCTAACCTCTATCACCTCTATACCTCTATCTTCTTTATGTGCCGTATCAGGTCCCCCCGACGTTGGCGATCACTCTGGAAAATGTCTCTTTGTCTTGCGCTGCCCGGAATAGCTCCTCCACACTTCTAATGCCGGTCCACTCTCGTATATTTCGCAGCCAAGACATTTGTCTCCTACCAGGCCCTCTGCGACCCTCTATCTTGCCTTTCAATACTAACTGGAACAAGTGATACTTCTCCCCTCGAAGTACATGTCCCAGATATGAAATTTTCCTGATTTTTATTAATCTAAGCAGTTCTCTCTCTGCTCTAGCCCGCCTGAGAATTTCTGTGTTGGTGATCATGTCGGTCCATGGGACTTTGAGTATTCTCCGGTGAAGCCACATTTCAAAAGCCTCTAACCTGTTCATGGTATTTACTTTCAAGGTCCATGTTTCACATCGATACAACAAGACCGACCACACATAACATTTTAGCATTCTCTGCCTTAGTTTTAAGCTGATATTATCATTGCAGAAGAGGGATTTCATTTTAATGAACGCACTTCTTGCTGCTTCAATTCTGCACCTAACCTCTACATCAACAACTACAGAAAAAAAACCACCACAACAAACATATCGCCGACATTCACAAGATCAACAACATTAACGTGGACGACAAATACGGGAACTTTTAAAACGTAACTTTTGCACTATACCATCACTTGATAGGACAACAACCGCCTATATGCTGTATAATGCAAGGTGTCAAAATAACAATTAATGTTAATAATAATAATAATACTTGGATAATTTGTAGAGCGCCGTTTTTGTGAAAAATCACCTCAAGGGCGCTCTACAATTTATTTCCTAGGATCTACATTTGTTATTTAGAAAAGATACCAAAACATACTTACCTGGCAAGTCACTTCCGACAAACACACTTATATTAAAAAGTTTATGCTTATAAAAGATAAAACTGCACGCAGAGGACACTATATCAAAAAACACTGGTCATCGCATGACCTTAAGTCTGCTATAGTTTTTATTTTAATTTAACTGTCTTAAAAAGCCTACAAATTGTTAGTTGTTATCATTTTTATTTATTTATTTTTAATTATTATTTTTATTTATTTTATTTTTTTTTTTTTTTGCATTTTGTTAATTTAAATTGCCGTCGACTGTGAAAGTGGAGGTTTCTGAAATTATGTATACGACTGTTTGAAAAGGTGCGTTTTAAGTTTAGACCTAAATTCTGTCGGGTCTGCCATCATTCTCAAATCATGTGGCAGTCCATTCCAGGCTTTAGGTCCTGACACGGCGAAAGCACGCTCACCGAACTTAGTATCTGGTGTGCGCTTTGGTTCCTTCAACCTTCCGATAGCTGATGACGTTGCTGACCTAAGGGTTGACTGTCGGGAATTGGAATCTTCTGGAATACACAATTCTGATAAGTAAGCCGGAGCCATTCCGTTAAGTGACTTAAATACCATCCAGCATACCTTGAACTGGATTCTTTCAGGACATTTGAGCCAGTGCAGATTTTTGAGATGCTCTGAAATGTGGGAGTATTTAGATACTCCGGTGATAAGCCTTGCCGCGGCGTTGAAAACGGATTGTAATTTGTTGATTTGACATTTGGGGAGACTTGCATATATTCCGTTGCAATAATCTAGACGTGAAACAACATAGGAATTGACTAGCAATTTAGTCGCCTCTGTTGGAAGGTTTCTCCGCACTGCTTTAATTTGCCTTAATTGAAAGAACCCCGTGCTTACAGTTCTGTTCACCTGAGTTTTAAGGGAAAAATTAGCGTCCAGATTGACACCCAGTAACTTGATGCACGTTTTTGGAGCGATGTCACTTCCTGAAATGGTTATTGGGGAGTTTTCAATGTTATGCTGACGTCTGCTTGTAGCAGTCCACAGAAACTCAGTCTTTGTGGGATTCAGTTTCAATCTATTTGAGGTCATCCAGCGAGTAATTTGAAGATAGTGGGTCGTGATCCTCAGCATTGAGGAAGCAACACAAGAAGAAAAAAAAGAAATAGCAATTACATAAAACTACATTAACTAAATATTGAGCAGTCAAATTTAGACCAATATTTTCTTAAAAACTGTGTTTCACCAAGATGTACAATTTCAGGCAAGTGTAAGAGAGGCAGCCGGTGTGAAAACGGTCTAGAACACAAAGGTATTGAGTCAGTAGCACAATTGTTTCCATTCAAATTTGTATGGAAGGATCTTCTTTATTCCATGAAGAAAACAGTTATCGGTAAATGCAGGCATTTAATAAAATAAAAAATTTAAGTTTTATGAAGGGATAATTAAATGATTATGTTTAAAGCTTCGGTGGCAATGAAGTAAACCAAATCGTAAAATTTCTGAAATATCGAAATTATTTCTTGATATTCGTAGTACTGGCGCAATAACAATATATAAACAAATGTGGCCAGCAAATTTTCACCTAATTAAATGAACCAGTTATTAAAATAAAACAAAACCGCAAATTGGATTACATACTTATTGGGACTTACCCTGAGACTGGAGTCATATATATATATAGAATAAGCTTCAATGTATCCATGGCATATTTGGTATTTATAACCTATACCGATTCGTAGTAAGGATTCATCTAAATGATGATTTCATTTATAGCTTCACATTAAGAGATAGAACAAGCTTCAATGTATCCATAGCATATTTTTGGTATTTATAACTTATACCGATTCGTAGTAATGATTCATCCAAATATTGATTTCACTTACAGCTTCACATTAAGAGATAGAACAAGCTTCAATGTATCCATAGCATTTTTTTAGTTTTTATAACTTATACCGATTCGTAGTAATGATTCATCCAAATATTGATTTCACTTACAGCTTCACATTAAGAGATAGAACAAGCTTCAATGTATCCATAGCATTTTTTTAGTTTTTATAACTTATACCGATTCGTAGTAATGATTCATCCAAATATTGATTTAACTTATAGCTTCACATTAAGAGTTAGAACAAGCTGCAATGTATCTCTATATATTTTTGGTTTTTATAACCTAAACCGATTCGTAGTAAGGATTCATCTAAACTAAGATTTTGCCCGTTGCAGGCAACTAATTGGTAAAAGTGCTAAGTGATTTGATGTGTGAATGTGGATGAAGTAAGGAGTGTGGGACTACAAAATTTAAACAAAAAAAAAATTCCGAGCCATTCGAGCTGTGTAGGTTGAGACGCGTGAATAATAATAATAATAATTTGATAATTTGTAGAGCGCCGTTTTTGTGAAAAATCACTTCAAGGGCGCTGTACAATTTATTTCCTAGGATCTACATTTGTTATTTAGATCAACTGTGCCAACGCGAGGTTCGTCATCCGTTCAGGTATGTGTCTGTCGCCAATATAGCGCTGACATGTGTCTGCTGCCAATAAAGAGCGCTGACACAACATCCTCACATAGATAACAAACCTTGGCAGCACCGCTGTGACGTTCGACGAAGACAGAAGATGGAGACTCTGCTGCAAGAATCCTAGGTAGCGAAGGAACTGTACCAGCTGCTGCAGCGAGAGAGACCGCCGCGTCCACCAACAGTGCCAGCACGAGGTTCGTCATCCGTTCAGGTATGTGTCCGCTGCTAATATAGCGCTGACATGTGTCTGCTGCCAATAAAGAGCGCTGACACAATATCCTCACATAGATAACAGACCTTGGCAGCACCGCTTTGCAAAATCACCTCATCCTAGTCTATTTTAGTCTCTCTAGTCACTTCCTAGCCATTCATGCCACTTAGTGTATCCTCTCGACCCTTTTAGACTCTTTCCTGGCTCCAATACCTAAATAAAATCCAGCAGAAAAAATTACAATTCTTTCTATTGTCGTGATCCGACGATTTCACACCTCTGTCTCAGACCTTTAGGGCTCGCTTATTGCAGGCTATCATAAGCAAAATCTTGAACCAAAGTAAAAGTGAAGTGTATGTGTGTCATCTGTAACAAAATACATAAA
This sequence comes from Hesperophylax magnus, assembly GCA_026573805.1. Taxonomy (NCBI): domain Eukaryota; kingdom Metazoa; phylum Arthropoda; class Insecta; order Trichoptera; family Limnephilidae; genus Hesperophylax; species Hesperophylax magnus. Next base: position 843,254 of record JAIUSX010000100.1, read on the forward strand.
CAAAAACAGAAAATAAAACGTGGTTTTTTATTTTAGTTTATTTAGGAAACATACAGTTTTTCAAAAAAAATAATTGAACATAAATAACAACATGATTTTAACCAGTTAAGTTCCATTTATAATATTTATAAAAGCTAGAAATTAATTAAAAGTAATAAAGTACATGGCGTGTGTGAAAAATGATTAGAAAGAGAATACTAAACAATACAGAAGCAATATTTTTAACTTAGGTACATAGTAAGGTTAATTTGATTTTAAACAATTTAAGGGTACAGTGGAAAATGTCAATATCGCTTAAGGCATTATAAGATTTGCAGATACGCCCGAGCAAGGAGTTTTGTGCGTATTTCGATTTGAAATGTTGTATATAAAATAAGGTATTTGATCTGGTATTGCGTTCAGGACAATGAAATGCAATCCTTTTTAACAGGGCTGGGGAGTCAATAAGGCAGTTCACAATTTTGTACAGAAATAGTACGTCAAAAATTTTTCTTCGTTTGTAAAGAGTAATAGGATTACATAGATGATTTTCAAAACGAAACGACAGGTATTTCAGGAATTTCGTTTGAATATTTTCAATTCGGTTAATATATATTTGGTATTGTGGATTCCAAATGACAGATGCAAATTCGAGATGAGATCTTACGTATGCCATATAAAGTAGTTCAAGTGTAAAAGGTTTATTGAATGGTTTTGTGATTCGTAGAATGAAGCCCATTTGTTTGTAGGCTTTTTCTAAAATGTTTTCAATATGATCTTTAAAAAGTAATTTAGAGTCAAGTAATACTCCAAGGTCTCTGATTTTTTCTACTCGTTGGAGAGGGACATGGTTTAGATGGTAAGTATGGATGATTGGGTGACATTTACATGAAAATATTAATGAATTACATTTATCTATGTTAATAATTGTGAATAAATGGTTTTCTTTGCAATATTCATTAATTCCATTGATATATTCTTGCAATTTATTGCAATCATCTGTTGAGCTTATGCATTTGTATATTTTCATATCGTCAGCGTAAAGAATTAAATCAGAATATCTGATGACATGTTGGATATCATTAATATACAAAGTAAAAAGTAGGGGCCCTACATGAGAACCTTGAGGCACTCCTGAGGGAATAAATATTATTTGTGACATGTAACTAGGGAATGCAATCCCGAAAGAAAATGTCAATCCAGGTATTTCCGGGACTGAACAATCTTAGTCCCGCTGGATCCAGGTATTTGCGGGATCCAGCAGAGTGGACTTAGATATCTAATCAATCGTATAATAAAGACCTAATACCTCGATCTACCAACCATGTTTTTAGACTTTTAAATTTATAACTATAATAAAACAAGTTCTTTGGGACATTTTAAATGATTTATTAATATGTATACCTTTAGTTAGACATAGGTAAAATTTAAGTTGATAAAGAAAATAAATATTTTTTAAGTCATAAATTGGCAATGAATAAGATAAGACCAAAATTTACATAACATACCCGCCTCGGAACAGACTTTGTCTAGTGAGGTGGGTAAAAGAAATCTATACAAATGAAAATAAAATAAACGCCCGGATTGCCGGCACTGAAACTGAAATTGAACTGAGACTTAAATTTAAATAATAACTTTCACACGATTAACAATATTCTTGTACAATGAGCATCATAAGTTTAACTAAACATTATTTTGGAAATAGCTTCGTAAAAAAGTTAAAGTATTAATTGTGTCATCTTATAAACGGCTTCTGATATTGGACACAAGGTAGCCAGCGGCTGAAAAAGCTCGATCAGCTTCCACGCTGGTTGGCACAATAGTCATTAGCGCATTGTAAGTGAATTGAAGGTATGTGCCTTTTAATCCACCGGACTCGAAGTAATTCAGAGTAAGTGAGGGTAAATCTGTAGTTGCTCTCTTTCAGCTTTAAAAGATCTTGAATAACCATCATTTTTAGTGTCTTGCCGTAATTCATAACCATTAATTTGATTGAATTAGACGATGTTGGTAAGTTAAAACCCCCGGCTTTAAAAAGATCTCGCAAATCCGACGAGGTACAGAAAACTCGGAATAGTAAACCATCTTTAGACACCATTCGTGATACCCTCTTTTTGACGGTATTGTTTTCGCTTGAAAAATGGTCAGTGATGGTTGAGGTTCACAATGAGCCGATGTGAGGGACCTGACGTCAATGCAGTTGTAGAAGCTTCTCTGTAATCCCGCCAGTCCAGCGGGATCCCGCAAAATTTTCGACCGAGATTAGTTCCGCAAAATGTCTGCGGGATCTCGGTATTTCGGGATCCCGGTATACCGGGATTGCATTCCCTACATGTAACCTTTTAGGGCAACAGCTTGACTTCTATTTTTAATGTAAGATGAGAACCACCTGAGAAGATTCCCGCTTATACCATTTTTTTCTAGTTTATTTAAGAGTGTGTCATGATTCACCTTGTCGAAAGCCTTGGAAAAATCAGTATAGATTGAATCAACCTGCTTTTTTTGTCCATTGAATTAAGAACAAAATTAGTGAACTGTCCCAAATTTGACTTAACTCAATTTTATCAAACCCCAACAAAACCCGTTTTGTTGGGGTTTGATAAATGTGTTTTTACATAAATTAAATAGTTGGTCATAAACGATTTTTTCCATGATTTTACATAAAATGCATAACTTTGATATAGGTCTATAATTTTCAATATTGTGTTTATCCTCCTTTTTAAAAACAGGTGTTACAAAAGCTTTTTTCCAAATAGTGGGAAATACGCCTTCTTTGATAGAAAGTGTGAACAGTAATGTCACAGGAGTAACAAGTTGTTCAGCACAATTAAAAATGAAAATTGGGTGTAATTTATCGCGTCCAGCGCTTTTTTTGAGTTGATATTTTTTAGATATCTTAATACTAAAGTTGTATTAATATTAATCGAATTTAAATGTATTGTAATCGAATTCAAATGTATTGTAATCGAATTCAAACGTAATTGGAATGTAAATGTTTGATACCCATATCGTATGTACGGTTCCAACTTTTGTCACCGACACTCGAGAAAAGATGTCAGTGATAGAAAACATCACAAATGATTTGAATTTTTTTCCATTTGATTTCGGGCATAATTTTTCCATACTAAATGGGCAGCTCGAAATTCAAACGAAAATTGACCTTAGATTCGATATGAATTGAGCGGCAGTGCGGTCGTTTTTTGCCTAAACTTAGATTAGTAAAATGAAAAGGCGCGGTGCACGCAAAAATAAACCCTTGAATCGATATAAATTAAGGGGCAGTGCGGTCGTTTTTCGCCTACACCCCCTCGAAAAAAACAAATGCCAACACGATATTAATATATATATATATAGTGATTTCACTTATAGCTTCACCCTAATTGAAATTGAATGCTTTTACCAGATTTATAATAAATAGTATTTTAAATCAGTAAGTTTTCTCAAGAAAATAAACAAATATTTAACTTTGGAAAGAAATATTACAATGGATCACTTCGTGAAAATATTGAGGACGTCTAATAAAAGTTTCAACATTCAAAATTCATGCAGCACGTTTCATATTAATCCTGACCGTTATCATATTTACATGTATCCGTTTTTACGAACCTTAAAAAAATACTAGAATATTATCGACATTTCAGTTACAAATTTACGAAACTACTTGCTTAAATACATTGTTGTTGTTTGTTAAGTATACAAATGCAAGCGCTATCATTCTTCGTTTCATTGTCCAAGCAGTGGTCGTTGACAAGATGCGATTTGTAATTTTTTTTACGTCGATCATTTTTGGTATAATCATCCACAATGTCTTCACTCATGTGGGTAAGCGATCACAATAAATTTGAATGATATGCAACTTTATTAACGGCGAAAATCTTCTGTTTTCGTGGTCTAAATGTAAATTAAAGAAATGGTTTGTTGTTATGTTTTCTCGGAGAAAGAAAACTGTTCAACTGTTTCCTTTAATGACAATTTTTTTTTATGTTTATGGTTCTAAGTGGTATTTAAAAGATAATTAGATTGTAAAATCAGTATATGATAAATCCGTGGTCGTGGGGTAAAGCTGGCCACAAACAGCTGCGCACGATTGACCTGAAAGCTATGTGGCTTGATACAGCGATGTGGTAACACATTGCTAGCTGAGCTATGCCATGAATGCTTTATCAAATAAAAAACAAACTTTTTTAAGCGCTTGCGACGGTTTGAAGAGTGCGAAAGGCGGGATCGGTGCTCGGGAGCAGAAATGAGCGTATGCGCCGCCCCACGGCGGCGCATACGTTGCATACGGCGCATACGTTGGCAAACGCTGCAGTCTACGCGTGTGCCTTTGAAATCACATACCCACACAGCAGTGCGCGTGGCCCGCTATGTGTGTGGATATGTATGCAGCCGTTATATCAGTCAGTCCATATCCTCGCTATGTTCGATATTCCTGGATCAAATTTAAGCGGGCTAAATCAGTCGTTTAATTAAATAATTAATTATCATCACCTAATTAATATCACCTCAGGGGCGCTTTACAGTTGATGCAGGTATTACAAAAATAAAGTGAAGTTAAGTTAAGTAAAATGAAGAACAATAACAGGTGACACGAAGATTGACTGGACCAGCTGCTGCAGCAAGAGAGTCCACCGCGTCCACCAACAGTGCCAGCAAGAGGTTCGTCATCCGTCCAGGTATGTGTCTGCTGCTAATAAAGCGCTGACACAATATCTTCACATAGATACCAGACCTTGGTAGCAGCGCTGTGACGTTCGAAAACAGATAGAAGTGGAGATTCTGCAGCAAGAATCTTAGGTGGTGAAGAAACTGGACTAGCTGCAGCAGCGAGAGAGTCCACCGCGTCCATCAACAGTGCCAGCACGAGGTTCGTCATCCGTCCAGGTATGTGTCTGCTGCTAATAAAGCGCTGACACAATATCTTCACATAGATACCAGACCTTGGTAGCAGCGCTGTGACGTTCGACGGAGATAGAAGTGGAGATTCTGCAGCAAGAATCTTAGGTGGTGAAGAAACTGGACTAGCTGCAGCAGCGAGAGAGTCTACCACGTCCACCAACAGTGCCAGCACGAGGTTCGTCATCCGTCCAGGTATGTGTCTGCTGCTAATAAAGCGCTGACACCATATCCTCGCATAGATACCAGACCTTGGCAGCACCGCTGTGACGTTCGGCGAGTCCATCATATCTAGTCTCTATTAATAATAATAATATTTAGATGATTTACATAGCGCCGCACTTTTGCAAAATCATCTCTCCTCTCCTAGTCTCTTTTTGTCTCTTCTAGTCACTTCTTAGCTATTCATGTCACTTACTGCATCTTCTCGACTCTTTTAGGTTTGTCTTCTAGTCTATTCTTATCTCTTCTAGCTGACTTCTTATCCTAGCCTATTTTGCCTTTTCCTGGCTTTAATACCTTAATAAAATAAAAATCCAACAAAGAAATTAAAAATTACAAATTTCTTCTATTATGTAGTGATCCAACGATTTCATACCTCTGTCTCAGACTTAGAGGGATCGCGTATTGCATTAGTAAGCCGCAGAATAGTTCTTTTTTCAGACGCCGAGGCACTAGCAGTAACAAATGTCAAACGTTACGTGTAAGTGATTAATTACGTACTTTCATTTCACCGAAATATACGTAATTTGCATAATTTTATCAGTATGGGCTATTATATTCATCGAGCGATGAAAAATGTTGATGTTATTAATTGATAATAAATCTAAAATAGTCTGGTAAGATATTATAAAATGGATTTGACAACGTTCTGGCAGTGTTTTCAGTGGTTAGTTCGTCATATTTTCATGAATAGTACATTGGCTACAGCAAACAAATAATTTTTTTTTCCGCAAATGGCCGAGACACAAAACATCGTTCAATTATTCAGCAACACAAATCACTATTATAATTTAGAAAATGTTGGCGCAGTATCTATCATGTTTTGGGGATTAATTTTTATTTATTTAAATTACAATTAAAAATTAAATCGCAGATTAATAATATTCAATAAGAATTCGACTTCAGTATTCAAACTCAAAGCAAACTGTCAAAGCAGCGCGCGCATACAATCCAATGGATTAGTAATAGAGTATACGATTTTGTGCATTATACGAGTACATATGAGCATTAAAAACGGTTTTTGTCATTGGATGTTGTCATTAATATCGTATAAAGTTGACGAAGATATTGGCTTGCGGGTGCGTAAGTGCGGAATGAATGTATTTTTTATTTATAAGTACATGTTAATACTTAAAGTACCAATACTAACACCCACTTCAACCATATTCAAAAAATTCCCAGTGTTGAAGAAAAATTATATTCAAAACAAATACTTACTTTCCTTTACAAGAACCTAAACACATTTAAAACTTCACAAACTTCTCGCAATACCAGAACAAGACATGCACACCAACTACTAATACCAAAAACCAACACATCCTTTGGACAAAAACACTACAGATTCCAGGCTATAAAACTATACAATTCACTTCCAACACAATATAAAACATCTAATCTTACAGAATACAAAAAACACATATGCAACTGGCTACAATCCTTTTAATATTTAATTTTTTATATTTCACTTTTTTTGTTTGTTATAACTATGGAAAAATCGATTTTATATTTTAATTTTTATTGTTTCTCTGTGTAACCAACTCCACTGTATTGTTTTAGTATTATATAACTTTACAATTGAAAAAGTCCTCTACAACACAGGTGAACTCCTAGCGTGGAGGACAATATACTATACCATTGTAATACAAATATATTTAAGAATAAATAAAAAAAATAAATAAAAAAATACATTTATTTAGAGAAGACACATTAGAGCACCATACTAGGCAGCTGCCTGTTTCATGGTGCCCAATGGAGGAATGGTTAGTTTGAATTTAAGTCTAGTGTAAACACATTTTGGTAGAATTACAAAAAAAAAAAAAAATGCTATAGAAATATTTTCAATAACTCACAAAGTTTTCTATAAAATAAACACAAATATATAAAATAGTACACATATGTACATTGTATACATTCACATGCACACGTAGTAATTATACATACATACATGCATATATGCATATACATATACATACATATACACAACATACATATACTTACATACATGTATCTTATTCCTCACACATGTAAACAATATATACACCTCTATCTGCGTACGAGAAGCAGGTTACCGACACTATCCCACTCACTCATCAAGAAATCCCCAAGCACCTTCCTGAAACTGTCGTATTTGGCAATTGACTTTATTTCTATTGGTAAATTGTTGAAGATTTTAGGAGCAAGAAAATTAAATTGTGACAGAGCCATTGAGGTTCTTGTTGTTGGAATAGTATAGTTGGATTGGTTGGAATATCTTGTGTTATAGGTTGATTCAAAAATGTTTTCTTTCGTATGTTTGAATTTGTAGTAGGAGAATAAGTGTTTGATGTATAGGGATTTTATATTGAGTGCTTTGAAGTCCTTAAATAAGTCCTTTGTGGGGTGAATGTAGTGTACTTTGTAGATTGTCCGTATAATCAATTTTTGAGCTTTAATTAATGTATCTAATATAGTTTTAGAGCATCCACCCCAGACCGTAAGATATAATTGATTGATATAGTGAAAAGTATACCGTCTTTAGTGTGTTTTTATTTAGAATATTTTGTAATGATCTGAAGATATACGCCAATTTCCGTATACGGTTTGTAACATTGATTACGTGATCTTCTCACAGGAGTTTATTGTCAATTATTACACCCAAATATTTAATGGAATCTACTCGTTCCAGTGGGTTTCATTGACAACTAGAGATATCTCTACAAGAGTGCATTTTTAGGATATGATTGGTTGAAGGTATAGCATTTTTTATACGTTTTACAGATCGCTTCCACACCACATTATTAATGCTTGTATAGGTGTGTTTTACGCGTTTCACAGTATTTCAGAATGTATGTGTATTTAGACTCGCCCGCGCTGTTTGTTTCGTGTCGTTCGTTGTGCGTACACAGAAACGGGAGGATAATATGGATATTATTTGTACGTTTTTTTACAGCGCCGTTATTGTAAAATAAATCACATTGAGGTCACTGTAGAAATATTAAAATATTTAAATTGCAGTATTGCTGTTTACGGCTAGAAGTCCAAATCTTTTTACTATAAAATGCAAGGGATGCGGAGCATCCACAGCATGTATGTACAGACCGCGCCTGATATATATGTGTGTACATACATACATATATCTTTTATTTGTAGTAAGGTTGAATTCTGAATAATAATTATTTGAATTAATGTGGTTTTAGAAAACTATTAGTATGACTTTATTTTTTTTTTTTTTTTTTTATATTATCTCCACACAGGAGGCCCTGAAGAAAATAATTTCCCTCAGGGCCTATGTCATCTTTGGGGATGCTGTGTGGAGGGTCTTTTTGTGGAGAGGAAGGAGTGAACATGGGTCTTGAAGAGTCCCATGTTGTAGGAGGGAGGAAACACAGAGGCCGGCAGTTCGTTCCACAGCCGAGCTGTTGAACTTAAGAACGAATCGTAGAAGCGACCCGTTCTCATGTGACAAGTCTCAACTGTGTACAAATGTTGGGCACGCGTTTGGCGTGTATCCCGACTACGCACCGGTGCCGAAGGGATCAATGACGCTAGTTCCTCAGAGCATCTTCCATTGTAATACCGATAGAACAAGGACAGCATACCTACCTGACGCCTGTGCTCTAAAGATTGCAGTCCGCTTGTTAAGATTGGGGAATCTATCAAACGGACCGCCCGTTTTGCACTGAGTCTAGGGTTTTTTTCAGGTATTTAGGGGCTCCGGACCAGAGATGGCTGCCAAATTCGACAGTAGGGCGCACTTGTGATTTGTACAGGGTCAGCAGTTGTGTATTATTAAAGTATCTGCGGGCCCTGTACAGTACGCCCAGTTTCTGAGAGGCCAACTTTACTCTGGCTTAGATGGAGCCCCCGTACCTGAGCTGGTCACTTATAGTTATACCAAGCATTTCAATGGAAGGCTTGTTCGGAAGATTGCTTCCGTTGAAGGAGACTAGATTATCATTTGGATCCCTTTTAGACGTAATCAGACAAGATTGGGTCTTTGAAACATTAAATTCGACGAGATTATTTGTTGATTCAATTGCCACTGTAATGTGCCCGTTGGGTTTTGAGCCTATCCAACACTTCAGCAACAAATCCAATGGAGGTAATGACCGACTTCAATTAAGTTCTCGGCAATTACCGATTTGTCCGGATGGCAAAGTTTACACTCTCGAGAGTGAGTGATCCTTCTAGGCTGGAAATAGTCCACGTACGTCAGTCGGCGATATGTCGCTGAATGTATGAAGAGCAGTAGTGCCATGTGAGCATCAGTCAGCTCATCGGTCGACCAACCGTAAGCGCGGCACTATTTCGATCCTCGGAGATTGCCCTTCTGTCTGGCCTACACATACACCTTGTCAAATTCTGAGCAGCTGGGTTTATAAATGTTTTTTGGAGGCATCAAAAGATTTTCGATTATAGACGTTGTTCCTAAATCAGTCTTGATGCTTTCTTTTCGCAACATGCTGGCGTTGTTTTTAATTTGTATTTATATATTGGTTTTTAACATATTGAAATGATTTATTAGTTCCAGAGATATACACGTCCGGCAACACCACAGCAGAAGACATAAGTCGTAAGAAAAAAGCATTTTTACCAACATCTTATTCTGTTGTTAAGTCAACGAATAGTTTGTAAGATGAAAAATACGAATAGCTACGAACTATCCTGTGTTTGTATCCTGCTGTAGTTTCAAGAACTGTCAGGCAGGAAATAGAGCCACACGTATGACGAAGTAGCGCTGACGAGCTGGACCGATGGTCCTCGTATGCAGCGCGTAGTGAATCGCGTGACATTACAGCTCTTAATTCATTCTCCTATTACCGCAAGCAACCGTCGTACGCTTGGCCCTATTTTCAGCCCAACTGTTAGTAGTATTTTGATTTTGAATTATTTTACTAAAAAACCGAGTTTTTTTACTCTCTTAGCTTCTTAAAACAGTTTTATCATATTGATTCTCTGTATTATTCAGGTGATCTTTGCTATTTTTGGAGATACCATCAATATCCATTCTGGGTTGGTCCAGAATATAAATCTCTGTTGGAGAAAGAGTTTCTTAAAGTCTTCCATAATAATGAGCACTTGGTCCCGGTTTTAGAAATTATTGAAAAATGCAAGGTCTATACAAACCATATTTTAGACCCTGAACACAATCGATTCCACTGTAAGTTAAAACCTATTTTATTGATATATCAACCTTTTATCCAAACACTAAGCTGATATTTAACTTTAACACCAAAACCTTTGTTGCTTGACCCATTTTAAAGCCAATATATTCAACAAAGTTTTCAAGTAATTTTTTTTTTTAAATCTCACGCAAATTTTATTCTTTCTTTGCATTAAACCCACCTAAGGCTTCTCTCATCGTTGGGGATGCTGTGCGGAGGGTTTTTTTTAAAGGAAAGGATGGAGAGAAAGTTCTGGTAAGGGAAAAGGTAAGAGGGATGGGTAGGAATCTTGGGATCGGTGTGTCCATGAGTGATGAACATACGAATCTATCCCTCCCGCTGCGTCGCAAGGCGATGGATCAAGAGAGAACAGTTGGAGAGGTCAAAGGGTCTCCCCAACCGGCCTCTCCCGATCTGGTACGCCACGCGGCGGGCCTCGCATACTGAATGTACCTCACCGGATGAACCCGGGCACACCTGCTAAGTCACCAAACGTAGCGAAACACTCGAGGTGACCAAAAAGCAAAATTGCCTCCCAAATCTCAAACCCTAATTGCATTGAACAAATATCAAGTATCAACATAATACAATAGAACTATTGATTCTAACTTCTTCATGGCTAAAAAAACTGAATACAGTGTGAGCCGGCTAAATTGATTTGTTTTTGCTTTTCAGTTGAAATATGTTACTACGCCAAAAACGGATTTTGGTTTTCCACATGTGTCAATGAGTTCGAAGCGCAGGAAAGGCTCAAATTGCTCAATAAATTCGTGACAGTGGGTGGCAAAAGGATAAATCAATTGGACGTCATTTTACTCTGTTCAAATTATATATTGTTAGATTGTCCACTGTGTATAATAGAAAAGGGTGAGAAAATAATCAACATTCCCAACACTTTTTGAATTGTCTCTACTCTCATCATAAAAAAACTGAAATTGTTCCTTGTGATTTGATGGAAGAAACAACATGCAAAGGATTAAACCCGTTTTGCTATGGCGCCTCTATAGCTTTGGACAACTTCAAGAACAGAAATTTATTGCATTTATCTTTCACCCTTTTCACAATGTTTGCGATTTCCATAAGAAGCATCAAATCATGTTGTCAAATCAATCTAAGATTACAAGTAATTTGCTGACATCTCGATATAACCAATACTTTCTCTAATAAGAACCCATTAAGATTAGCTTCATCATTGTACAAATCGGCTGCAAAGTCAACATCAAAACTTTACTTCAAATTAATTACGATAGATCATGATTTTTCATTTAATTTAGTAGGCTAGCACCACTTTATCCATTTCTTTTCTTGATTTACAGATCAAATGTGCTTCTATGCTGCAAACGGATTTTGGAAAAACGTTAAGCCGCCTGACGAAAATTGGCAAAACAGATTTTTCTACAATGGTCACAACTTGATTCACTGGCAAGAAATTTGGAACAAGTGCGAGATTTACTTTATTACAAAACATTGCGCGATTGAAAGCGTCCACTATCCCTCAAATTCAAATATAACAGTTCCTCTTACAAATATTAAATCTCCACATGAAATTATGCTGGATTATTTAATGTCATTGATAAAATAAAACAGAACCACCCTCCCGCTTGAATTTCTTTGTAATTTGTTTGTAAAGGCGATACGAGCGTTCAATAAACAAATCAAATAAAAAGTTACTCATTATTACCATGATATTATCCAAAAGAATCACAATTACGCCAACTCAAAACAATTATTACCTACTTCACAATTACTCCACCAAAACCTTTTACAACATTAACAAGTGTTCCGTAACGCTGATTGCTTTTGACAGGCTGTGTACTAGCCAATCGTACCGTCAGAATTTAAACTGTATAGTTTAAATTTCGCACATGTCAGCTGGATCCACGGAGGCCGTGGGCCGAGGAGTCGCACAAAAACCGTTTGTCCTGTCAAATATCGATCCCCGGTTGTCTTATCGGATTAATCATAATACGTATTTTTTATCGCAATTTAACCAAAATAACGAGTGCTAACAACCACGCTAAACGTTCCAGTGCTGACAGATGATGCTCACTATGCAGATTTCACCATCTCCTCCCGGTAAGTTGATTGTGAATTAACGTTATGCATTGTGTTTTCGCATCGCCTGTCACAAGCTATATAATTCATTTATACTTTATCTGTGTGGAATAGCCCTTTAAAGTGCGGCTATTCCAACCCCTGTTCGTTCTTCGAACATTTTTGGTGCCGAAATCAGGGAACTTTAAGATTATTATCTATCTATGCCAAAACGGATAATGCTGTGGAATGTTTCTTAAATTTTGAATAATAATCAATTCGAACAGTAATTAGGTAGGTACCTAGCTCTTGAGTATTTACGACCTACCGCGCATATGATTGTAATAGATTATATTATTATTATTTATTTTCGTTTCGTTTTTGGGTACGTTTCCAATCGTGTTTATTCAACATGGCCCCAGCAATTCAAATATTGCGCCGGAAACGGACATTTGCGAATAATAGATTACTCAAGACACATGAAATAGCAAAAAGCGCTTTGCACGATGCAACTAAGTGCAACTTACTGTTAGCGCATTATACTACTCTGGAAAAGATAGTTCTTGAATTTGAAACGTCTCACGCGGAAATATTAGCTTTAGATGACACAAACGAAATTGATGAGGATAAAATTCGCGAAACCTTTGACGAGATGTATTATCAAATTGTCGAAATTTACCAGGAGTTAACCAGTCAGCCTCTCGATTGTAAGACCGCAAATGCGTGCACAAACGTTAAATTACCAAAAATAAACATTCCAATATTTTCTGGAAATGTCAAGCAATGGCCCGAATTTTACGACATGTTTAACGCTCTGATTCATGAAAACAAATCTTTATCCAACATCGAACGCATGCAGTATTTGTTCTCATGTTTATCTGGAGAAGCTTTAGGGTTAATTCGGACATTTCCAGTACAAGGAGCTCACTACGTTGAAGCATATCAAAGATTAATCGCGCGCTATCGTAACGCGCGTGAACTCGCATTTACGTGTTGGCGGGAAATGCTAAATTTAAATTTTCCGCCCAACGATCCTTTTGAATTCCGTCGCGTGTTCGATGTATTTAATGAGGATTTAACAATTTTAAAAGAATTGGATCTCCCAACAGATAATTGGGACTTCGTGCTTTGTTATTTAATTCTGTCGAAATTAGATTCACCTACAAGATGCGCATTCGAACAACTTCAGTCTCCTACCAAGCTGCCTTCATATTTGAAACTCAAAGAGTTTCTTTATAACAAATGCGAAGCTCTTGTACGAGACTTACATTTTTCGACTCGCGATAGCAGTACTATTGACAAACCTCTTGCACGGAACTTTAATCAGGCTGCCAAAAAACTCACTTCAGCGCTTCTTTGCGATCTTAAGAAAGGACAGCCTAAAACAAATAGGTCCTCGAACTCCACCACTTATCTGAAATGCTCCTGTTGCGGGGAAGATCACTCCATTTCCAAGTGCAAGGTATTTGCACTCAAGTCAGTTCAGGATCGCGTACAGTTTGTTCAATCACACCGTTGGTGTTTCAATTGTCTTCATTCTTCTCATTATCTTAAAGATTGTAAATCTTTGTTTACATGTCAAAAATGTCAGCAAAAACATCATACTTTGCTTCATCGAGACGAAAACGCTTCTTTGGAAGATCAGCATCAACACTCCACGACGTCTACGGACCAGGAGACGTCTTCCGACTCTAAAATTCAGGTCCTCACCAACTTAGGAGACAAGTCCATAGTACTATTGTCAACCGCCAATGTTGGCATTCGCGATTCATCCGGCCGTTTCCAAACCTTTCGCGCATTGATCGATTCGGGCAGTCAAGCTCACTTCATCACCGATCGTGCTGCGGAGCTCGTAGGCATCCCTCGTCAAGCCAGTTCTCAGAGAGTTAGCGGCTTAGGCCAATCTTCCGCAACCACGTCGGGAGTCATTCAATTAGAGATCGGTGTTAAGGGACGGGTTCTCTTCAACATCAAGGCACTTACGCTGCCTAGTATCTGCGGCAACATGCCAACTGTTCGTCTAGATAAGTCATCGTGGCATCAGTTGAGAAACTTGCCTCTTGCCGATCCTGACTGTCACAAACCGGGACCGATTGATCTTCTTCTGGGTGCTGAGGTTTTCTCTTCTCTTCTGAGACCTGGTAATGTGAATGGTGGTCCACGTCAGCCATCAGCTTTCAATTCTGCATTTGGTTGGCTTCTTCTAGGTTCAGTTGGTTCGGACACTGCTCACGAAACGAAATCTTTCATCGTTACTAACGAGGACCGGCTTCACGAAGAGGTCCAGCAACTGTGGGAGTTAGACACCATTCCCCAGTCTTCACACCTTACTCCTGAGGAACAACTTTGTGAACAAATGTACTGCACTGACCACTCACGGGACGGATCTTCGGGAAGATACATCGTATCCTTGCCTTTCCGAGAAAGGGGAAGGGATATCTCTTTCCCAGGGTCGCGTGAGATCGCTTTACGCAGATTCCATTCACTCGAGCGCAAACTCATAGCAAATCCAACCTTACGTGAACAACATTCTGCTTTCATGACTGATTATTTACACAGTGGTCACATGACTCGTGTTCCTGGAAAAAATTTGCACAAGGGAAAGTATCACACACCTCATCATTGCATTCTTCGTCCAGGCAGCGCTAGCACTTACTTAAGAGTGGTTTTTGACGCCTCAGCGACGGATGTGAACGGATCCTCGTTAAATGATACCTTGATTTTCGGTCCAAAGCTTCAAAAGAACCTGCTGGAGCTTTTGCTAAAATTCCGTACACCATCAGTGTTAGTGTTCACTGCTGATGTACGACAAATGTATCGCCAAATATTGGTTCAAGAACCAGATCGTGCTTTTCAAAGAATATTTTGGCGTTTTCATTCGTCGGAACCTATCCAAGAGCACCAATTGCTTCCGATCTCCAATACGTTTGCGTGGTCGGATTCAACCATCGGGCTCGCCTGGTTACGTTCTCCTTCGTGTCGCTGGAAGACTTTCGTGGCCAACCGTGTCAGTCGCATTCAAGATGCCCTCGAAGGGACTCCTTGGCATCACGTGTCATCTGGAGATAATCCAGCGGATGTCGCTTCTCGTGGTCAATCTTCAGCCGATCTAATCGATAACACGTTATGGTGGGTGGGGCCTTCGCGGCGGATCCAATCATTCGATTCTTGGCCGTCTTTCGATGGCAATGTCGACGAAATTGAACTTCACTCTGAGGAACGAGTTAGATCGTTATTTGTCCAACAGGACGAAAATCTGGTGGACCTATTACTAATTAAATTTTCTTCAATTCAGACGATCCAACGCATTCTCGGTTACTGTCTTAGATTCATCTACAACCTACAGAATAACGAATCTCGTCGTTCGTATCTTCCATTAAACCATGCCGAAATTCACACTTCAATTTTGACAGTAGTTAAACGCACTCAACATCTACATTTAAATGATGATATCACGCGCTTGAAGGATGGCAACCTTTTGTTGAAACGAATGCGGAAGCTTAATCCCTTCATTGACGATCACCGTGTGCTCAGGGTGGGTGGCAGGTTATCTCGATCTGGGCTCGAAGTCGAGCATAAACATCCAGCACCTCTGGAACCTTTCATTAGTGACCTACCCGCCGTTCATGTTAAATCGGTTAAAACTCATCTCTATCGCTTAATCGGTAACCTAACGTTAACTTTCGAGGAGCTGACGACACTATTCGTGCAGATTGAGGCCATGTTAAAATCTCGGCCTCTCTGCCCGTTGAGTTCTGACCCAAACGATTTGCGCGTGTTGACTCCAGGTCATTTTGTTACTTTAGAACCCTTGACTTCCGTTCCGGACGAGGATTATACCGATCTACAAATCAACCGTCTGAGTCGCTGGCAACTCATGCAACGTTTCCAACGGGATTTTTGGAAACGTTGGAAGTTTGAATATCTCCAATCGCTAACTCAGCGCGTCAAGTGGACCAAAAATTGCAATTCACTCTCGGTGAATGATGTAGTGATAATCCGAATCGAAAATACTGTCCCTTTGCACTGGCCTCTCGCGCGAGTCGACAAATTGCACCCAGGTCCCGACGGCGTTGTGCGTATCGCTACGGTTCGTACATCGAATGGTTCTCTTCTCACGAGACCATTAACCAAATTATGTCCATTGCCTAGTCAATGTGACTAATCATCTTCGCTTCCGCGGCGCATTCTCTCTTATCGATTTTCGTTATTCTTATTTTCATTATTTTCTTTTCTTATCATTTTCATTATTATTATTAATATATATATTTTTTCTTTTTTCTTATTTCTTTTCACTGTTCTTCATTCACGCAACGTTCCACAGCATTGCCCGTTTGGTTTCTAAATTTTCTTTAAAATACACGTTGTTGTATTTTGGTGGGCGGAATGTTCCGTAACGCTGATTGCTTTTGACAGGCTGTGTACTAGCCAATCGTACCGTCAGAATTTAAACTGTATAGTTTAAATTTCGCACATGTCAGCTGGATCCACGGAGGCCGTGGTCCGAGCAGTCGCACAAAAACCGTTTGTCCTGTCAAATATCGATCCCCGGTTGTCTTATCGGATTAATCATAATACGTATTTTTTATCGCAATTTAACCAAAATAACGAGTGCTAACAACCACGCTAAACGTTCCAGTGCTGACAGACGATGCTCACTATGCAGATTTCACCATCTCCTCCCGGTAAGTTGATTGTGAATTAACGTTATGCATTGTGTTTTCGCATCGCCTGTCACAAGCTATATAATTCATTTATACTTTATCTGTGTGGAATAGCCCTTTAAAGTGCGGCTATTCCAACCCCTGTTCGTTCTTCGAACAACAAGTCTTTCAACAAAGAGAGACAAAAAACCACCACACCAAATTTACTGCCTACGTCTACGAGATCAACAACATTAACTTGGACGGCATAGTCGAGAACTTTTACCAAACAAATTTTGCCAAAGACAGTTCAAGTATTTAAGCTTTTTAATCGTGAAAAAGACACAAAAAAATATCAATTGCGATCAGAAAATGTTGGATTTGATTAAAAATACTTGTTGATACTGCATTATATTCTACATTGCAGAACGGACGTTCTGGCCCAGCATAGCATGACAAGAGGTATGGGCCTCGAAGGTTGCAAGAGTCATTCCAGGCAAGGACTGTAATATACACGGTGTCCGGAAACTCGTAGTACAAGCGGGAAACTGGAGAATCTACACCACATGGGGAACCCAAAAAAATATAAAGTTTTTTGATTTGAGCATTTTCACAAAAAAAAAAAAAAAACCAAAAAAAATATTTTTCGGCTATTTTTGGGTTAAAGTTTTTTCTGGTGTCTAAACACTGGTGTTAAAACATCTGTTAAAATGTTTTGTCATCTAAACTTCTGGTGTTAAAACATCTGTTGTTCAACCCTAAGGTTGAACAACAGATGTTTTAACCCTGCAGAGCCGAAATATTTTATGATTACACCGGATTAAATGAAGGGTGATTTCAAAATAATGCTTAAAATCCGAGTTTCTTCATTTGTTTTACTTTCAAATAGTTTTAATTAGTTGGGTACTTTGATCTTCAGTAATAATTTATAAGAATTTGATTAAAAAAAAAAAAAAAAAAAAAAAATGAACTTCTAACTCGATTTACTCGATAACGAAAGCTCAAATCAAAAAAAAATATACTACAAAATCGACTCCAAATGTGATGTAGATTCATCAGTTTCCCGCTTGTACTACAAGTTTCCGGACACCCTGTATATATATTTGTCAATTATTTAAAGTTATCTAAATTATGTCACAGGATTATATAAATCTGTAATACACATTATTTTAAAAAAAATTAAAAACTATAAAAAGATAATCTTCCTGAAAATCCGCAAATAGACTAGTTGTCGATGACGATGCATTCTATCAACTTTTGTTGGCAATAACGAACACGTACGCATTTCTCTGAAATCGGATGATAATATAGCAATTAATATACGAAATAAATGTTGGTCCGATCGGCATAGTTGTGGACTCCAGTTCCTGGACAAGGAGGTTCAACCCTCAGTCATTCCCAAAAAAAAATTAAATACGTCCGATGAATCATAGCAAAAATAATTGTTTTTAAACAAAGATAGAACCAGTAGGTATCAAAACGATAAAACAACAAAACTTGTTTTAACTGTCCCGTAACCAAGTTTACAATCGATGTAACCTTTATACTATAACTCTTGCTTCATTATAAATTGTGGCCTCTCCCACAACTCTTGTCGTGATGCAGCTCGAAGTCCTGCAGTTAAAGCAGGAGTCCGAAAGGAGCGATATCCTTCACGTTTACACAATGTATATAAAATGTTTTTTTTTAACATTAGGAGGAAGCTACAAGCCAAAAATGTGTATTTTCTTGGTATTTATTTTATTAGGTACAATATTTTTTACAATTCAAGGTTTTCAGTAATGTAGGCCTCACTGGGTGGCTTGCCCGTGCTGAGGCCTTCATTTTATAATATAAAAAAACTACATAATACATTTAATGAGTGTACTGGACGGGAGTCCGCACAAGACTGTAGATTTAGGCGCCGGGTCCAAACCGTGTCTTCAACCGATGAGAATGCTCCTTTACGGCCGATGATGATGATAGTAGTAGATATTGATGATGAATCTGCCTCCCGCACCCAGGCTTGGTGAATGTTGGGCACTGGGTGTGCTGTCGTCTCTGCTCGCTTCTGGTGTTGGCGGTTTTCCAGAGGAGGGCCGGCTTGTCTTGAGGAGGTAACACCAGAAGATCTTGGAGCAGAAGACTTGGCGAGGTGAGGCAGATGTTGGGCAGGAGTCACTTGTAGATAAATAAAACGCTTGGTTTCGGTGGTAAAGATGAACTAATTTATTTTCAATTATGTGGCTGCTTATATTTAATTAGCCTGACTCGCGCCCGACATTGGGCTGGGAGCCCAAAAGTGGTGGGGGATTGTACCCGCGCCAACAATGAGTTTATAGGCCCCGACAAAATGTTGCATATTCATTTTGTCGGCAGCACTGGTGAAAGTAGTCGCTTAAATTTGCGAGTTAGAAAAGATTTTGAACGCTTACATGAATAACAATTACATAGTTTAAATGCATAGTAGTTATAAGAATGTGTATCTTGACAACTAGATTTTTTGTTTGCCAAGATACGACAAAAAATAAGAAAAGTTTGTAAATAAATGTGTAAATATGATCTCAAAGCGATAAAATTTGTAAAACATTGTTAAGTTGGTATTTTTCCCAGTTCCCCCGTAACATAGCGCTCAGAAAGAGATAAGATTCACTATGCTACGAGGTTCCTGGATTTTTGTACACGCAAAAAAGGTAAAAAATATTGTTCAAAATTGGTT
This sequence comes from Hesperophylax magnus, assembly GCA_026573805.1. Lineage (NCBI taxonomy): Eukaryota > Metazoa > Arthropoda > Insecta > Trichoptera > Limnephilidae > Hesperophylax > Hesperophylax magnus. Next base: position 862,870 of record JAIUSX010000100.1, read on the forward strand.
GTACATATGTGTGAAAAACAGCTTTTTTTAATATCTCCTCAGCGGTAGTATATAGAAAATAGTGTTTATTTGACTACCGCCGAGGGGATGAACAAGTAAAATATAAACATTTGCAATATTTAAAAATTGATTTTTCCTAGTAATTTTTACATAGAAAAAATGCTGGACATCGATCCACGCGGCAGGTAAGCCGGCGATGCGGTATCGATGCCGTTCGTAGACAAAGTTTTTCAAGCGGCCGGGAACAAAATGGCCAGTGGCGGGGAGTGATGATTTCGCCAGTGGCGTGGGGTAGGCACATTTTATAAATGTAAAACAGATTTTATGAAATTAAATAATGTGGTCAACTACGTCCGTTACAATGAGAAAAAATATACATTTAAAATTAAAAATACATAATAATATATTTAAAATTAAAAAAAAAAAATAGTACATTGAAAATAATCTTGTGTGTTTATGAGTGATGTGTGTTTATATTGGTTTTGTGTGTTACGTGTAGGTTTTATTTTTATTTTATGCTATGAAATTTTGGTAATATTGTCTTTTTTGTTCTTTAATCCATTTTGTAATTTTGTGTGTGAATTTATTTTTATTTTCCTCAATTTTAATATCAAGTTTTAAACTGTTGAAAGCTTTTATTGCGTGGTATTTATTGGTAGTGTCTTTGTCCAAAGCTTGAATTTACTGTCAGAGTTTTTATGTTTTCTTTGTACGCTTGTCTAACTGGTCTGTTAGTGTTATTTTGTGTATGTTGAAATTTATTTTTTTTGTCAAAAATGTAGTTTAGTAGTATGCCTTATATCGATATGAATATAGGTAATAGGCATTAAAATCGCATGACAAATGGAGTCTAATACGCTCGATTTCAAGCACAAAAGTGTTTTTTTTTTAAACAATTATTTTTAAAAACAAACAAACATTCATTATTTTAGCTTATAATTTGTGCATGTTTATTTTTATGCACAAATAAGTACCTCTCCTGAAAAAATGTTGAAAATATTAGTTTCAGTCAAATGCTCGTCTTTTAAAAAAGTACGATTTTTGGCTTATTATGCCAAGTTTGAAAAATCGTTCTGAGCAATCGCTTGTCCTAATACGCCATATTCATAGAACTTAAAAATTTGGGATGGACGGCAAAATATAGATGGATTCGATATTTGTTTCGTGCTTATGAGAAACGTTTTCTACTGACCCGTTCTTATCCTCCCGTATTAGTTATTATGAGTAATGGACTGCAATAATAATTGCGTTGTCATAAATATTTTAAAACTTTATCGTACCATGTCTTCCTCGTGCGTCTTCGACCCCTTCAACCATTCACTTCCAATTCATGTACCTATTTCTTCCTTAATTACTTACGCCTCATTTTACTACACCCATTTACTTTTCTACCATTTAAATCGAGAAATGCACATTTTTACTGTTTGAAAACTATATTATATCAACTATAATTCGACTGCATACCACATTCTAGAGCAGAGATATAAGATAAGAGAAGAAGTCTTCCTCGGGTGTCCTTGATTTTCCTGCTATTAACTAAACACTACTATATACCATATTGTTTATGTTGGACAACTACATTATGTTGAATTTAATTCGACTATCTATATCTCATTCGCATGCAATTATAATGCGTAAAGCCTTCCTCAGGCGTCGCCGATTTCTTCTACAGTACAAACTACTCTCTGAGCACTACTGACACTAATAAGAAAAAGCTTTGAAATTTTCAGTTTTTTAATATTTATATTGATTATTATTTCTGTTATTTAACTTCTAGTAAATCCAACTAGTAATAACTTAACCTGGATTTACGGATGCTGTGAACATTTTTAATTGGAGTTTTAATATCTAGGCAAATCCTAATCTCAATTTCATAGACTTACGTATGCTGAGAACATTTTTAATTGAAATGTCTATGCAAATTCTAATGGCAATTTCACAGACTTACGTATGCTGTGAACATTTTTAATTGAAGTTATGTCTTTGCAAATCGCAATGGCAATTTCATAGACTTACGTATGCTGTGAACATTTTTAATTGAAGTTTTGTCTATGCAAATCCTAATGGCAATTTCATAGACTTACGTATAAAGTGAACATATTTAATTGGACTGTTAAGCCCCCTCATACCCAATTTCTACCGATTCAACTCTTTAAGTGTTTTAGTTCAAAAAAAAAAAAAAAATTTAAGGTAATATCTATACATTTGTTATTCCGAAACGTTAATTATATGAAATTCCCTCAATAGAAAAAAATTGCAAAGTAAGCTCCGAAAATTATTAAAAACATGTTTTGTTCAGTTATTTAATATGTTATAGGTATGAAAAAATTACAGTGTATCTTTAAATGCAACTAAAACATTTTTCGAGATATTTTTGCTCTTTTTTAAATTATTTTTTATATATTATGGTTTTCTAATATTTGCGCACTCCCTCTAACATTCGTAATTACATATCTCAATTTCAAACCATCTTTGAACTCTTACTACGGGGCCTTAATATCTGTGCACATCCCAATGGCACACGGAGAAAAATGAGTATTGCTGATTTATTAAATAAGCAGTTGATTAGTTCCTTTCACGTAATTCGTGGTACGGTTCGTGTTTCGGATCGTAAATATATACGTACCTACCCTTATAAACTGGACTGCAAACCATTTCCTATTTTCCTTCCGTGTTAGGAAATGAATATGAATATAGCAACACGTGTTTATCCACATGCGTTTGTCTTAAAAATACATCATGACGAAACTTTGTTATAAAACTGTCATAAAAATTAAATAACTTCTTTGATTCGTGGTCACGACAACCATTATATTGATACAAATGTGTGTAGTTTATGGAAAATTTTATAAGATAGATTCAAAATAATCAAACAAAACAGAATTTATTGTAAACAACTTTATTACCACCTGTAGGTAGAACCAGTAAGTATCGAAACGATAAAGCAACAAAACTTGTTTTAACTGTCCCGTAACCAAAATTACAAACGATGTAACCTTTATACTATAACTCTTGCTTTACATTATAAATTGTGGCCTCTCCCACAACTCTTGTCGTGATGCAGTTCGAAGTCCTGGAGTTAAGGCTGGAGTCCAAAAGGAGCGATATCCTTTACGTTTACACAATGTCGATAAAATGTTTTTTTTAACATTAAGAGGAAGCTACAAGCCAAAAATTTGTATTTTCTTGGTATGCCTTATATCGATCCGAATGTAGGTAATAGGCATTAAAATCGCATGAAAAATAGAGTCTAATACGCTCGATTTCAAGAACAAAAGTATTTTTTTTATTTATTTTGTAAATAATTTAAGAAGAAAGCAATAAAGCTAATAAAAGGGAAACTTTCACAGATAATCTTAGCTATAATATCGATTTTTTAAGTTTTTTCTTTTATGCCTTCGTACATTTCTATTGAAAATATATTTTTTAACTAGTTTACATTTATATTTCTTATTGACTAATCAAATATTTATTTGTATTGTATCTACTCAAGCGAAACTATAGAAAAACTTTCAATTTGTCTGATGGATATTTTTTTTGTATTCGTAATGTAAACTAATTCGTTATAAAGATTAATCGAAAATAGTGATTTAGCATTAAGCTTCGCCTTAACAATGAGGTATAGAGCAGCGAATGGTAGAAAAATTTGATAACGTCCGAGAAATACTTCGGGCGATCAAGTAATACAAATATGTTATGTTCCCACAAACAGTTCTCCAACTCGTTGTGGAAGGAGATTTTAAATAAAAGGTTCTTTGTGTTAAATCAGGGATTTATTAATACTTCCCGTATTACAATGGTGACTTGATGGTCGACCTAACTAGGAGCTGGCTAAATGAGATCTGGAAACACCAAGTTTGTTTGGGAGCATTCTAATTGGTCCTGGCGACTATTGGCTACTAGCTGCCATCTTGTGGACTTCCAAGCAAGCTCAATGCACTGCCCTCTATGAGTGCATCTGTGAAGCTCTTACTTCCCAGCACTTATGTATGATAAAATTATCCTATGTGGTGAACGAAAAAATGGGGTGTAAGAGAATGTATGGCGTGGAAGTGAATGATTGAAGAAGTCGGGAATGCCCAGGGAAGACAAACACGGTCAAGTGAATCAAATACTTAAAGTATGGTAAAAGTGGCGCAAATGATGAACGAAGAAGTGAATGGTAAAAGACGTCGAGAATACCCGAGAAGGGAAGCAATTACTTACAAAAATAAACTTGACTTCAATATTCGGCTGTGGTTTGGTAAAACCCTTCAAGCCACAAAATGGAAACTTTACCGGAGTCGATAAAAACGAATATTTACGGATTTATGTTTAACTATTAAAAAAAATTCTTAAAGTTTATATGAAAATGGTTAATTGTTTTTAAAATATTGATACGATACGATTCTACCACCTAAGCCTGGATCACTCCTGTCCTCGTGCTCCCGCTAAACCAGGGGACACTGATTTGTTAGGACTTGGAACACGTGCTCTGAGGATTGGAAGGAGGTTGGAGTTTAATTGAACAGTATACATGGCAACCTAATAAGCCAATATTGGAATTTACGATGGGCAGGAATAAAGAAAGCTAGAAGTCCACAATGGAGTGCTGGTATCTACCCTGTCGTATGCCAGTGAGCCATGGAACTGGCAGAGGAAGGATAAAAGTAGACTGAATGCTATATAAATGAGATCCCTGAGGCCTATGTGTGGTAAAACCATGTATGATTGGATGAGAAATGTGGAAATCTACAAAGAATACAAAACTAATGTAAGCGTTTCATGAGTAAGATAACGGAAGGGACGTTCAGATGGTTTGGGCATGTAGAGCGAATGAGCGAAGAAAGGAGTGTAAGGAGAATATATGGGACAAATGTGAATGGTAGCAGAAGTCGGGGACGCCCGAGGGAGAAATGACACAATCAAGTGAATCAGATACTTGATGTCAAGAGTAAGAAATAATAGAAGAGTATGTAGGAGACGATGTATGAATGTGAATGGTGCAAGGAATGTGTGTCAAGACCGAGTTGTTTGGCGGTCTCTCCTCTCTGATCACGGCTCTGAAATGGCGTGACGGTTAGTTAGTTAATAGAAATATAGGACTTGATTGAGAGTTATTTTTTCGTTATGTTCTTCATATTTCCTTGCCACTTTTTGACTCTTCCTAGTTCATCTTGTCTCTTCTTGCCTCTTTTAACAACTTCTAGCTAATTTTTGACTCGTCTGGTCTCTTCTTGCAAATTCTTCTTGTCTCTTCTTATATCTCCTTGTTTCTTCTCGCCCCTTTTTGGCTAGTCTCGTCTCTTCCTGAACTTTTTCGTCGCTTCTCGTCTCTCCTAGTCTCTTAAGACCTTTCCATCCTGGTATAATCTTTTCACAGGTAGTCTTTTATCTTCTTCCTCTCTGCCTCTTCACAATAGTCACTTTCAATGATGCTCTTACATCGCAGATGCATTTATCTTTGGGACCTATTTCTTTTCCTGGAAAATTATAAATTAGAGTCCTGACGTGTGCGGCTAAGGAGGTTAAACAATCAGTCTCCTCATACAGCCGTAGGGAAAAGGTGGGTCCAATATCTGAAACGATGGTAATAAAAACAATTTTATTTAGGTTGAAAACAAAAAATCGTGACGCACACTGCAAAGTAGATAATAATCTAGATTCTATAAAATAAATATTAATTAAGTTAATTTGAAAAAGTAATAACCTAGGCAAAACTTTTATGTTTCGTCGTGATGGAGGTTTATTGTCATGTCATTGATATTTATTTTTTATTAAAGCATTACGACAATGCACATGAAGAAAGTTTGAACTTATAAACTTATTATTGAACAAACAATGGCGAGGCTAAGATCGGTCGTCCACGCAGCAATTGCTTTATTACTTATATCATTTTTTGCTGGTGGAAATGGGCGCTATGCTGGTAAGCAGACTTCCTATCTTTTCGAAATGTTCATAATATTTTTCAATACATTGCAAATATCTCGAAATTCTGGGAAAATTTTAGAACATAAAATAATAGTAATAATGTTTGTTTACTTCAGCTGAACAGAGCGGTGAGTGCAATACTTTGTCTGCCATGTAAAAGCATACATATAAATTAATTACATGATGATTGCATGATATTTTTTTTATTTATAAGCACATGTTACATGATTAATACATTTATTTAGAGAAGATACATTAGAGTACTATACTAGGCATCTGCCTGTTTCATGGTGCCCAATGGATGAATGGTTAGTTTGAATTTAAGTCTAGTGTAAAAATATTTTGGTAGAGTTATAAAAAAAAATGAAAATTAGTAAATAAATGTTTTCAATAACTTTCAATTTGGTAGGCGGGAATGGGTACCGCCGCCCTGGGAACCATTTATTGGATGACAAACACCTCTGCCACAGGTCACCCCAAGTGCTTCACTACGTTTGGTGACTTAGCAGGGGTGCCCGGGTTCATGGGTTAAGGTTTGCCCAGGTCTTGGTGGCGGGTGCGTCGGCCCACCTTCTGCGTGGCGGGCCGGTTGGGAGATGCTGGTTGAGGGAGACCCTTTACAACCGGTTACCGCTGTCCGGGCCACTCGATAGTACAGGGGCCCGACCCTCAGGCTCACGACTAAGGGTGGGCTGCCCCATCAGCGAGTGAAAAAACCCCGCCACTGCTGTTGTGCCGGTACGTGACCGGAGGGGACCCAGCAGCAGCGTTTGGGGCGCATTGGATGCCCTCTCCAGCCGGACTCTCCCAGCCTATCGCCTAGACCCGCAGTGAGTGGGCTGGAACCAAACGCTCATCACTCCTGGACAGCCTGAACCCCAGATTCCTACCCACCCCTCATACCTTTCCTTTCCAGACCTTTCCTTTCACCTCCTACCCTTAGAAAAAAAAAATTAAAATTCATAAACATCAACACAACAATTTTAACATCGTTACAGCGGCGAGTAGCAGGCGTCCCCGGTGCGGGCCAAAACTGTTGGTAAATTTTGCCAACATTCGCGGCCTGCACACAAATTTAAATTCCGTCCATCACCATCTTTTGTCCCAACGTCCCAACCTTCTTTTCCTATCCGAAACTCAGATAGCCGAGCCGCCAGACTCCTCCTATCTGGACTGCCCGGGCTTTACCCTCGCAAGCAAATTCCGACTCAAAGGAGGAGTCTGCCTCTATAGTCGAGCTGACGTCAACTGTGTACGACTATTGAGTCTGGAAAACTCCAGATTCGACGTAATATGGGTGCGCGTCAATCTTGCCAGTACGCTTACCGCTCACCGAACCATAGCGAATCAGACACTACCGAGCTCTTCAAACATTTGAGCGATACTATTGATGATCTCTTGCCCCGCTACCCTTCGGCTGAGTTTGTTGTTCTGGGGGACTTCAATGTTCATAACGAACCATGGTTGAAGTTCTCAGGCCCAACGGACTCGGCTGGCCGACAGGCGGAATCCTTTGCCATTTGCTACGGATTAGAGCAATTGGTTCAGGAGCCTACAAGGGTTCCTGATGTCCAGATTCACCGCTCCAATCTGTTAGACCTATTCTTAACTACTGTGCCACACGGTTATAAGATTGACGTCACAGCGCCTCTGGGATCATCTGACCACTGCCTAGTGACGACATCAATCCCCGTTAGCCTCAGACCAACCAATGAGAGGCTGAGGAGAAAAGTGTGGCACTATAGGTCAGCAGATTGGTTCGGTATGCGGGCCCATTTCAACGCTTTTCCGTGGTCAGCTGTTTGTTTTCGGACTTCGGACCCTTCAAGATGTGCCCAGCAGATTGGTGAAGTCATCAAATTGGCGATGGATGGCTTCATACAATCGACTACTAAAAAAACTGGTGTGGGCTCAAAGCCGTGGTTCAGTCGACAATGCTCCGAAGCAGTTCGACGAAAAAACGCGGCTTACCGAGCCTACAACACATCTCGAACGCCCGAAAGCAGATCAGCATACAACAAATCGGCAAAGGAATGCAAGAGAATCATTAATAGGTCAAAATTCGAACACGACCTGCGGATCAGCAAAAAGCTGGCTGCCTGCCCGCATGACAGCAGAGCATTCTGGTCCCTTGCGAGCTCAATAGGTCGGAATTTTTGCAAACCCAGTTTGCCACCTCTTACCAGACCTGACGGCTCACTAGCAAACACCGCCACCGAAAAGGCTAACTTATTAGGGAAAATGTTTGCGGAAAACTCGACCCTCGATGACGGAGGTGCTGTTCCGCCGTCGGTTCCTCACTGCGGCTTCTATATGAAAAAGCTGAGGATCCGGCATCAGGATGTACTCCACGTCATACGGGGGCTCGATGTTAACAAAGCTAGTGAACCTGATGGAATACCTGCCCTGGTATTGCAGAGGTGTACTGCGGAAATAGTTCCAGTTTTGACAAAGCTCTTCAAAATGTCCCTGAAGTGTGGCACTGTGCCCTCTGGTTGGAAAAAAGCGGTAATTCACCCTATTCCCAAGAAAGGTGACCGCTCCAACCCGGCCAACTACCGCCCCATTGCGATCACATCAGTTCTGTCCAAAGTGATGGAACGTGTGATCAACGACAAACTGCTCATATACCTCGAGAAGAACAAAATTATCAACGACCGTCAATACGGATTCCGGCGGAACCGCTCGTGCGGTGATCTTCTCGCGTATGTGACGCATGTTTGGGGGCGGTGCCTGGAACGTCACGGTGAGACCCAAACGGTCGCACTAGACATATCCAAGGCCTTTGACCGGGTCTGGCACCGAGGACTTGTCAACAAATTGCATTCTTACGGACTTCCCGCATCCCTGTGTACGTGGATTGCTGACTTTTTAAGGGATAGGTCGATTGAGGCGGTTGCTTACGGTTTCACCTCTTCCTCGCACTCCATAAATGCTGGCGTCCCACAGGTATCGGTTCTGTTTCTGACTTTGTTTTTGTTGCACATCAATGACCTTTTGACATGTGCACCGATTCATTGTTACGCGGATGACAGTACAGTTCATGATAGCTTTTTGTTTGACAAGCCCCCAAAGGGCACACAAACTCCAACGGCTCGAAGGGCTTTGAAGCAGAGAATGGACGGTTATCTCGAGAGTATTTCCTCCTGGGGTAAAAATAATCTCGTCGAATTTAATGTTTCAAAGACCCAATCCTGTCTGATTACGTCTAAAAGGGATCCAAATGATAATCTAGTCTCCTTCAACGGAAGCAATCTTCCGAACAGGCCTTCCATTGATATGCTTGGTATAACTATAAGTGACCAGCTCAGGTACGGGGGCTCCATCGAAGCCAGAGTAAAGTTGGCCTCTCAGAAACTGGGCGTACTGTACAGGGCCCGCAGATACTTTAATAATACACAACTGCTGACCCTGTACAAAAAGGTCGCGGGTTCGAACCCGGCGTGCGCAAATAAATTTTATTTGATTAATTTGTGTTATTTCACAATTAATTAATTAAAATAATATATAGTATATTTGCGGCACGTTCCAGAGTGGAAGATACTACCAGTATCGCCCTGGTGTAAGACCACCATTCAGAATTGAAACGTTGCTCCAAATGGCTTTAGCCGTGTTTAGTGACTAGATCTGAATAGCCAGGTATTTCCCCACCTTCCTCTTTCCCTTCCCCACTTACCTTCAGCCTCACAACATCCCCCAATTGGGGATGCCATAGTCTCACTGGCTCCAGACGGGAGCAGTTGGGACTCTTGTGCGGTATTACTGTAAAAAAAAAAAAAAAAAAAAAAATCGCAAGTGCGCCCTACTGTCGAATTTGGCAGCCATCTCTGGTCCGGAGCCCCTAAATACCTGAAAAAAACCCTAGACTCTGTGCAAAAACGGGCGGTCCGTTTGATAGATTCCCCAATCTTAACAAACGGACTGCAATCTTTAGAGCACAGGCGTCAGGTAGGTATGCTGTCCTTGTTCTATCGGTATTACAATGGAAGATGCTCTGAGGAACTAGCGTCATTGATCCCTTCGGCACCGGTGCGTAGTCGGGATACACGCCAAACGCGCGCCCAACATTTGTACACAGTTGACACTTGTCACATGAGAACGGGTCGCTTCTACAATTCGTTCTTAAGTTCAACAGCTCGGCTGTGGAACGAACTGCCGGCCTCTGTGTTTCCTCCCTCCTACAACATGGGACTCTTCAAGACCCATGTTCACTCCTTCCTCTCCACAAAAAGACCCTCCACACAGCATCCCCAAAGATGACATAGGCCCTGAGGGAAATTATTTTCTTCAAGGCCTCCTGTGTGGAGTAAATATAAAAAAATAAAATAAAAACAAAAATTGCCAAAGTTTTCAATAAAATAAACACAAATATATAAAGTAGTACACATATGTACATACATACACATGCACACGCAAGTATATATGCATATACATATACATACATACACTCAACATACATATATTTACATAAATGTATCTTCTTCCTCACACATGTAAACAATATATAGGTAGACCTCTATCTGAGTACGAGAAGCAGGTTACCGACACTATCCCACTCACTCATCAAGATATCCCCAAGCGCCTTCCTGAAACTGTCGTATTTGGCAATTGACTTTATTTCTATTGGTAAATTGTTGAAGATTTTAGGAGCAATAAAATTAAATTGTAACTGAGCCATTGAGGTTCTTGTTGCTGGAATAGTATAGTTGGATTGGTTGGAATATCTTGTGTTATATAGGTTGATTCAAAAATGTTTTTTTTTTGTATGTTTGAATTTGTAGTACGAGGATAAGTGTTTGATGTAAAGGGATTTCAAATTGAGTACTAAAATTGAATATGGGTTAAAAAATAAAATAGTTAATATAGCATCTGTACTACGGTGAAATTCTCCATCTATGGTGTAAAGGCTCGCCCTGCTACTCGGCGACAGCCTGGATGAGAGTGTTTTACCGAATTCCGATAGCGCTGACTCGTCCCGCTATAAATAATGCATTATCATTATTGTGGTGATGCTATGATTTGATCCGATTTATCTTTTATACGACCGCTAATTAAAATGTCGATTATATACGCCTGTCTCGTAGTAACTAACGAATATTGTTTTGGTAAAACATAAATATTATAAAACATATAATGGTTCCATATAAAATAGTTTTACAACACAGTATTTTATTATAGCGACTATCTAAACATTGTACATACAAAATATCCCCCACTAGTTTTCAAGAGAACAAAATTGAAAGTGCCAGATGTCTTTTAAAAGACGCCGTCCTTAGCCGACGCGTCACAAGAAAGGGCAACGGAAAAAACAAAGTTTTTTATTATAATACATCTATTTTTTCAATATATACATAAATATATATATATTTTAGGGCGATTGACTCCAGTCCATAGAGAGGAACTTTCCTTCCTAGGAACTGAAGTCAATCACCCTAACAACTAGCCAAATCCCAATCGGGTAGGAACTACATTTACTTCATACATTAAGGCGAAGCTTAATGCCAAATCACTATTTTGATTAATCTTTATAACGAATTTGTGTACATTATGAATACCAAAAAATATGCTTTAGATATTTTGAAAGTTTTCTTATCGTTTCGCTTGAGTAGAACACAAATAAAAAAATAAATTACTCAATAAAAAATATAAATGTAAACTGCTAAAAATTTTTTTTTTCAACAGAAATGAAAGGAAAGGAAACAACTTAAAAAAAATACAGTAATATAGCCAAGATTATCTGTGATAGTTCTACTTGATTAACTTTTTTGGTTTCTTATAAAATTATTTACAAAATAAATAAAAACCAGTTTTGTGGTTGAAATCGAACGTTTCTAGACTCCGTTTGTCAAGCGATTTTAATGCCTATTACCTATAATATAAGGTATACCAAGAATATACACATTTTTGGCTTGTAGTTTCCTCTTAACTGCTGAAATGGCACCCAAGAAAATGCATCTTTTCCGCGTGTGTATGCGTGATTGCCAGAATGCATTGTCATCGACAACAAGTCTATCTGCCGAGTTTCAGCTCGATTGGATGTCGGGAAATGGATTAATTTTCACTTTCATGATTCCACCTCACTCATTTATTCAATCAAGAAAACAAAATCGGAATTCAGGTAGATGTATATAAAAAGATATATGAACAATATTTTTACAAGCTGATGACATCGATTTAGAATCGAATTTCAAAACATATCGGCAGAATAGTGCATTTTACTTGGACCAACTGGTCTGATCACAATGTATTGCTCTACTCTAGGTACTATCTGACCATCTACGTATACCGTTAGTTGTACAATTTCTGAGGATCCATGCCGATAGTGGCCCAAAAGTCAAGCGCAAGTGCAATCCTACTCCAGATATGCCCAATTAACCATAGGTCGACTTGAGATAATTCGTGGAACCAACATAGTAACTGATGACAGTACCATGATAAGCGCAGCCCCAATCGATGATCTATATAAAATATTGTGCAAGTATTAAGTTCCTCAAAAATATCTGTGTTTAGTTGGAAAAAAGGCCTACAAACGGGCAAAAATGGAAGGTTACAGAGGGTTGGAGTGGGCGGGTTTGAGGCAACGTCAAGAAATGTACACATAAAATGGCTTTTTATGAAAGGGTTTTAGAAGTGTCAAAATAAATTTCGAATAGAACAAAATGGATAAACTTTTCGTTTTTCTGAAACAAAACAAATGCGGCATACCACACACCGCACCGAGCCGTATTAATGCAAAATCTGAAAATAAAGATACAAGTGAAGTTTTCAGGAAAAACTTTTTGCTCGGAACCAATTAAACCAATTGAAAAATACCACAGATGATCCAGCGAACAATATGCATCATGGCAGTAGGTAAATCTGCGGGTCAAAATGGACTTGTCATAGAACACGTAAAGCATCCATGGTGGGGGGGGTGGGGTAATTAACAAAACTGCTCGCCTCTTTCTTCACTACCGTTATTGGGCTCGGGTACATTCTAAAAGGACTAAGCCAAAATAATAATGATCCCAAAAGGCCGCCAGTTGAACCTGACATAATCCGTTATTTGCAGGCCCATATCCCTGCCACAATAATTGCAAGAATCTTCGAAAAGGTGATTTTGAATTTGACGGAAGACAAACTTGGTACAGAAGACTCCCAAATGGGCTTCAAGCAGGATGCTCTTCTGATAAAGCCGTGAAACAAACATATAGAGCAAGAAAAATAACGGTATACGTGTTTTTTTCTGTATTTAGGCAAAGTACCATCCGTTAATATATGAGAATTCTCGAATTAATGTTTTTTTATTGTTATGTTTATAACTGTCTGAATCTGTGTTTACTCCAATTAAAATAGTACAACCAGCAAGAAAACTGTGTCAGATGGAATGATAGCCCATCAGAAGCAGCTAAACTAAAGGAGGCTCAATGTCCCCAGTTCTGTTAAACGTGTGAATGGATGAGCTCAGTAAAACATTTAACAAAACAAGAATTTGATATATTGCCGGCGTACGTACATACAATATTAGTTATAATACGAAATGGTCATACTAGCCCCATCGGTAAGAGCAATGATAAAAATTCTGGCCATATGCGAAGCACACGTTCATAGTCACGGGTTAATGTACAATGCTAAAAAACATCAATGATGATATTTAAGCCAAACACTGGTCCAGTTGTCATTCCACACATTTGTCTGGGCGGAGCCAAAAATCTGCAGCGCAATAAAATCTTTGGGCTTGTCGTCGCTGATGACCTAAATGAAAAAAAAAATAACATACAACGCCAAAGAAGAGTACTGAGCGTGCAAGCCAATATGCTCGCCAGGAGATTCAACGGGTGCAATACTCCGGTGAAGAAGAAACTATTCCAGCCTGAGCTTTTTCATTAGCGAACTATGGACAAGGTACACACAAAGCGTCATGAACACACTCCGAATACAGTATAACCATGCTTACAGGCGCTATTCAGCCTCCCTTGGCAATGTAGAGCCTCACCAATGTTCGTAGAGGGAAGGGTGAATGGGTTCACTACTTTGATGTGCCACAGAGTAGCCGGTTCAAGTCAGCGCTACCGTGTATCGGAAAACACTCTTGTCCAGGCCGTCGCCCAGTGGTAGGCTTCTGCCCCACACTAATAGCTGGAGAATTTCCCTCAAGCCACCGTAGCATAAGTTTTCAATTTAATTTAATTTAATTTATTTAGATGTATGCATGTACCTATATGGCAAAAGGATTGTTACGTTCATCGCTCTATTTTGCTGAAATTAACCAACATTGTTATTGTTATCATTGAATCCTCGCCGGTTCAATGTAAAAATTTTATTCATTAGATGGCAAAAATTAAATAAACTGATTTGCAAAATATTTCATCCATATCCATTACTCAAAAATACATATACAAAAAATACGCTGCTTCAAATCCACAAAGATCTTTATAAGAAGTCACACCATGCGATGGTTCGTGTCGAGAGCAGTAGGCAAAATACAATGGGTCGCTTATGCACTCCATTAATGCACACCAGTTTTGTACAACACTATTACACGTACACTAGAGTGGTGTGGTTTAATCAACTAACGACAGAGATGAGATTAGAACCGGATTATAATAAATTTAAAAATAAAATAAACTTCACTATCTTAAATGATTTAACGAATTAGAATGACGAGGATATCTCACTATATTATTTTATAAATTATTGTATAAAAAAACTAAAATCTCTTCACTTTATATGTTTTTATGATTCTTTTTTTCTTCTATTTACATATGTATGTAAAGTTTTTATTTTTTTTCCCTTTACACACGAGTTTTAGACTCTTGTAAAGGTAAACATGTTAATTTTTATTGAAATGTGTTCTTACTATTTAAATAATTATACTGTATTTTATAAAATAAATAAAAAAAATAAAAATTTAACTACTGCTCTGAAACGGATTGGAATTTTTATAACAGAATGAAAGGATTAAAAAACAGCAGCATCCTAATCTGTCTTGCAAAAAGGGCTTGCTTGCTGAAGAAATAATTATGGTGCGATACCGTGCATTTTCGTGGCGACGTTGACGTCGAACTCCCTGGAATCGGCAGCGGAGGCCAGGGGCTCTATTCCTGAATCGAGGGCGCTCGTAATCGCCGTCGAAAGTACGTACGTTGGTCGTCGTTGCTATTCCCGAAATTGGTCGAAGGTACATACTTCGACGCCAAACGTCAAAAGTCATTCCACACAACAACTACTGGGTATAACCAGTAGAAACAGGGCAGCGAGTGGTAGGTTGTTGGCGTTTCTATGGAATTGGCTGTCAAAATCTAGTCTAGCTGTCAATTTTTGTTTTACCGCGCGAACGTTCGGACCCGCAAAGAGGTTTATAAAGTTATACAATCCTATTACAATTTTACAATGGCTAATTTACCAGCGATGTTGGCTACAATTCACCATGTTGAGCAAGTTGAAGCGGCTGCTTTGAGACCCGCAAGAACGTTTCATCAGAGGGTCGATTCTTTCGCCGATACGACAGACGAAGCCTTCATAAGGAACTTTAGGCTCAGCAAAGCCTTAGTGCGTCGGCTGGTAGATCTCGTGTCTCCATTCATTACAATGTAAAAGTGGGTGAAAATTTCCCACTTACTAAGTCTTTATCGGAGCTTACAAGCTCAATTAAGAGTTGCTTTTGGCAATTTGTAATATGTCCCGCAGCCATTTCTGTTTTGAATAACGAATAACTGTTGTCTGTTTGACAGTCACACCATAGAAATCCCAAAAACATCAGGAACATAGACAATATTCACAGGGGTGCCAATATAATCATCTCTTCTACCAACTTCGACCGTTCGACGCTCAAGAATACATAAAATTGAAACATTCGAAAAAGTTAGTCGCGACGCTAGTAGTTTTTCACTCGAAGACGGCGCATACGAAAACGATTGATCGTTTAACTCCAGAATCGCAGGCCAGGATGTGTCAAAAATGTTCTTTCCTCGATAGAGCGAGCGTCTTATAATCAGCTCAGTGAAATGCCAGTCCGGACGAAGGATGAGCACTTGTTTTCCGATTTCCAATATTTCTGGATAAAGTCTCAGTTTTTAAATAATGACGAGATAGCGAGCGGAGTCATCTGTCACCAGCCAAAAGAAACGCCCACTGCTTTAGTTTATTGAACAAGGAATGGGACTCCCTCAATTTTGAATTCCTCAGGTTTTGTCATCCGAGAGCAGGTTTTCCAATAGTAGTGTGTAATTAAGTAGAAGGATCCATACACCTTTTTTAATTTATTAGTTTTATTGCAAAGTTTGTACATTTAGTTTTTTTTTTTTTTTCCATTATTTCTGGCTTTCACCCTTCAAGGGTGTTCTTGGCCATCATTTAAAATTATTGAGAAATGAAAGGTGAATTTAAATATTAATTTTATTTAAATAGAAAAATTTCAAAATTATAATGAAAATTGGAGTTGAGTTCACACTTAAAAGAGATGAAATGTTGAATGTAGGGGAGGCAATTTTAGTTAAGGCTTGATAGAAGAGAGGATATTTGTTTAGAGAGGGACAGCCAAAAAATATGTGATCTAAAGTTCCCACTTCTAGACCACAGAATGTACAATCTGGGGAGTCAAGGACGTGAATTTTAAAAAGGTGGGAAGGAACGGAACAATGTCCGATCCTCATTCGAATGAGTGAAGAAATTTCTTTTTTGGAAAAATGAGGGAATTGCTGAAACCACGGTTTTGATGGAATAGTCCTTTGTATTGAGGCATAGCAGGCTCCCTTGGATTGACTAGCAATGTGCCAATACTCTGCCCAAACATTGCGGGATCTTTCTTTGATGATGGAAAAAATGTCAGATAAGGGAATGTGGTTTACGAGGGTAACAACAGGGTTGGACGCTCCTTGTTTTGCCAAGGCATCCGCAATATCATTACCCATGATACCAACATGTCCAGGAATCCAAATCAGAGTTACAGTTTTACCAGAGCTTTGAATGGAGGCTATCATCACTCGAATAAGGCATACAAAGTGATCATCAGGATGAAGAAGAGGACTGGATTTAAGTTTCTGGAGGGAACTGAGAGAGTCAGAGAGAACGAGGGAATGTTCAAAATTATTTTTGATTATATATTTGAGAGATTCTATTATTGCAATGCACTCAGCTGAAAATATTGAAAATTGATTTGAAATTGAATGAAATATTCTATCATTAGAATTATTGTGGTAAACGTTAATACCTATACCACAGTTAGGAGAGTCGGGAGATTTGGATCCATCAGTAAATAAAAGAGAAAAGTTGGGCCATTTAGATAAAATAATGTCATTGAACATATTATTGACAGTTCGGGCCGGGAGATTGGAATGACTTTTAAAGATTCCGATCCCTTCTAATATTGTCGGGGATAGGGTGACGTGACTATATTTTAGTTTGTATAAGGGAAGTAGATCATTTTGGATGATGTGGAGCTCTGAGAGAGACTTAAAATTTTTACAGATGTCAGGAATAGGTTTAGTTGAAGCTCTGATTGTAGATGAATGGGTTGAGTCAATGAACAACGAGACGCTGGGGATAACCTGATGACATTTAGAATTTAAACATTTAAGAACAAATTTGTTAGCAAATAGTTGACGCCTTAAATAAAGAGGAGGATCAGAACATTCTACTTGAAGGGAATTGATGGGTGACGATTGCATCGCTCCAGTTATTATTCGCAAAGATTTAGATTGAATTTTGTCTAATTTATTAAGTACATTTTTTGAGGCAGTACTAAAAAGTGGGCAGGCATAGTCGAGATGGCTTCGAATAAGTGCATTGTAAAGCAACTTAATGCAAGTAGGGTGAGCTCCCCACCAAACGCCAGATAATGATCTGATGATATTTAAATTTTTTTCGCATTTTGTAACTAAATTATTAATATGGGAAGACCATTTAAGTTTCCTATCAAATGTTACTCCCAAAAATTTTACTTCAGAAGCGTTGGAGATTGGAGAATTTTTAAATAAAATTTGAACGGGGGGGTTTTTATGGCGGTTTGAGAAGGTGACACACTGAGTCTTTTGGATTGAAAGTTCAAGACCATTTAACGTGAGCCATGTGCAAAGGGCATTCATGGCTTCGTTAAGATATTTGACGGCAAGAGGGATGATAAGAAGAAAGCTATGTCATCTGCGAACTCGATAATTTTTATTTGTGGGGGAATAGTGACATGCATATCATATGTGTATATATTATACAGTAAAGGGGACAATACATCGCCTTGTGGTAAACCCTTCCAAATAGACCTACTTTGAGAAGAAATATCTGGAAGTTCAATGAAAATTTTTCTATCTAGAAGTAGATTAATAATAGATTGGACAAACATGGGGGGAAGGCCAAGGCCTAGAAGTTTTTTTTTCAGGATTGGGATGGAAACATTGTCAAAGGCGCCTTCTATATCTATAAAGACGGCAAGACAAACTTCCTGTTTAGAAATTGATAAATTAATATCAGTGCTGATGATGGCAAGGTTATCCTGAGTGGATTTTTTTTTCCTAAATCCAAATTGAGATGGAGAGAGAAGCTGTTTACTCTCGACAAAAAATTCTAATCGGTTTTTAATTAATTTTTCATAAAGTTTACTGAGGGTGGATGAAAGAGCGATTGGCCTGTAGTTGGATCCAAAATTTGGAGATTTGTTTGATTTTAAAATAGGGATGATTATTTGAGAACTCCAGTCATCATGCATTATACCAGTCTGGAAGATTTTATTTAAGATGCTTAAGAAGTGGTTTAGAACATTATCATTACTATTTTTGATTATGCTGTAAGGTATACCATCTCTGCCTGGAGATGAGTCCTTGACTGTCGATAAACAATTTTTTAGCTCAATTAAGGTGAATGGAGAGTCTAGCCAATGATTAGACATGGGAGTATTATAGATGGGCGTTATTTCATCTAAGTTAGGAACAGAAGGGGGGGCAATTTTGTCCAAGAATTCATCTATCCATTTAGAATGAGACGCTCGAGGAGATGGTGAACTGAAGGAGGATCGAAATCTTCGGATCATAGACCAAACTTCCGAAATTGGAGTGTTCGGAGATACTGAACTGCAGAAGTTGTACCACCCGGATCTTTTTTTTGACCTCAATACCCTTTTGGCATTGGATTCAGCATTTTTGTATAAGATAGTTTTCCATAGTCATATTGTAACGATAGGAAAGAGATTTAGCTTTCCGAATTCTTACTACTTTGGAACATTCCTCATCCCACCAGGGAGTTGGAGGGAGTTTTGTGAGAGATTTAGTTTTAGGGGGAGGATTTGATTTATTTATTGCAGTTATGAGCATTGATTTGAAGTTATTATAGTCATCTTTGACGGAAAATATATCGGTGGCGGGTAAATTTAGTAGGAACTTGTCCATATGAGAGTTAAATTCATCCCATTTGGTGTGTTTCGTTTTAATCTTTGTCGAAATATGAGACTTGTCCGATTGGAAAGAAGTTTGATAAGTAATGGTGATCGGGAAATGATCACTGGAGCAAGGGTCGGGGGACACCACCCACGAGGAGAGAGAAGCCAGACTAGTGGAACATATCGAGAGATCCACTGCACTGGGGTTTGTGCTGGGGCGTGAGATCCTAGTAGGAGATCCGTCATTCAAAAGGAAAAGGTTGGATTGATCTAGGAAATCCATCACACTTCGACCATCTCGGTCGGAGAAAGCAGAACCCCAGACGGGGGAATGGGCATTAAAATCGCCTAATATAAAGAAAGGAGGGCTTAGTTGACTTACAATTTGCAACCAAGTTTGTTTGTTGAAGTGGGCTGTTGGGGGAAGATAGACTGAAATAAAGGATGTGTCCTTTATTTTAGCTGCAACCATTTGGAAGTCAGCATTGGGGGGTTTGATATTATTTATTGGGGAAAATGATATGGATTTTTTAATAAAAAGGGCAGCACCACCGCCCGAACCTTCCGGGCGGTCGTCGCGGAGACAGGAATACCCTCCCACATTAAAGTGGGTGGATGGAGTAAACCAAGTCTCTGAGATAGCAGCCAAAGAAATAAAGTTGGAATTTAATAGGTTAAGGAGATCAAATTTGTTAGAAATAGCACTTCGGCTATTCCACTGAAGTATTCTGACATCTTGAAGAGTCATTTTGAATAAATGATTTTAATGTGGAAATAATAGTAGCAGCTTTGGACGGTAGATTAGTTTGAGAAGAAATAAGTTCAATTAGAAGCATAATAAGAGTTTGGATAAATGAAGAATTGTCTTGGGAGAGTTTTTCAGAAAGTTTTAGAGAGTTCATTGAGGACGGATTATAATTATTTGCACACCCATTTGTGGCATTTGAAAGAGATGAACCATTGGGATTTAAGAGCAGTGAGTTGTGTTGTTGCTGATCATATCCAGGAGCCGGTTTAGAGATAGCGTTTTTGTATGAGAATTTAGTTGAACGAGAAGAAGTTGTTGTAGAGGAGGGAAGAGGGTTGGATGAGGAGTTGCTGGATAAAGCCTCAGCAAATGATTTTTTCACAGGCGGGAATAGTTTAGAAGCCTGCAGAAAAGACAAGTTCTGAGAGGCCATAGAAATTTTAATATTTTTTTGGCGAGATTGTTCTGGGCAAGAAGTGTTGATAGCTGTATGTGAGCCTGAGCAGTTAAAACATTTGGGTGAGGAGGAAGAAGGACATTGGTCAGCTGCGTGGTTTTCTCCACATTTAAAACATCTGGGTTGAGATCTGCATGCAGCTTTGGTATGGCCAAAACGGCAGCAATTGAAACATTGAGTGGTGGGATAAGTATACATTTCAACTGGTAATGAGTTGAAGAATAAATATATATGGGAGGGAAGAGATTGACCTTCAAAGGTGATAACGACAGATTGGGAGGGCTTCCAGGAAATTATACCCTCAGAGGAGTCCTTGTAATTTAGCCTCCTGGCTTTTATGGGATTGCCAATGTGTTGGGGGGTTGAAAGTGAAGACAGAATTTCTTCGATGGACAGATCGGTCGAGATACCTCTGACCAGGCCCATGCGAGTGACATTGAAAGTAGGGATATATGCCTTTAACTTTGAATTTGATGAAATGAAGATATTTTTGATGAAACTGTTAGCAGCTGACCCTGAGAGGAATTCAACGGAGATTCGGACGCGACCCTCGGCTTTTACACATCCAGGCATGATTGAAAGATTCTTGCTATTTGATAGGAATTTGCCAAATTCAAGAGGGTGGATGGTTTTTCCTTGCTCAGTTTTTTGGGCGTATACAATGAATGGGCCGCGGGAATGAAGAGAATAAAAGTTTGTTGGAGGAAGTTGAGAAAGTGCTGGTGGGGACTGTGAAGTCGAAGGCGAATCAAGTTTTATTGGGGAAGAAGGAGTAAATTTCCTTTTTTTGGTAGAAGTCAAAATGACAGAATCACTGTCAGAAATTTCTACATTTTCCCCGTCTGGGGGGTCTGGAGAGGGATCTGGGGGCTTTGTAGGGAGTCCAGGAGGGAAATCTTCCTCCATTATTCACAACAGTAAACAACTACAACAATAGTATGGAAAATGACAGAAGTAAAAAAAGTTTATAAATATCTGGAAATCAGCAGCGAAAAGTGACTCCTGGAAGATCAGGAGGGAGAAGAAACCTCAAGGCACAACACACTACACTTTTTTTTTGCCAGAAAACAAAAAAGAATGGTAAAAAATTAATTTTAGATGGAGCAAAACAAAACAACTCGTACATTTAGTTATAAAATATAAATTCCCATTTTTCACAGTCCTCCTCACTGGGGTTTTCTCTTGTGAGGCGTCCTGTAGTTTTTAAACTTTTGTATTTAGTTTCAAGTTGTTTTTACATCTTCTTCATAATGTTTGTAAGTTGAATACCACTTTGTTCTCTCAGCCATGTTTTTTTTTTTAATATATTAAATTCCGTTTTTTTTTCTTTGATTTGTTAGATCGTATAATTTTGGTAGCATAGAATTTAATATTTCTCTGTCCAAAAGATGTATTCAAACTGGGAGTAACCATTATATTTTAGCTTATTGCTCTGATTGAGTATTTATGTTGGGCAGTGGAGTATTCAGATATGTTTTTAGTTGTTTATTTTAAATAAAATATTTTCACATTATAGATTTGGAAGTTTTTAAATATTTATGTAACAGGTTCTTGAAAATGTGTATAACTATCCGTGCTTTGGAAATAAATGTAAAATAATAATATATTCATATAATTATAACACTAGTGCCATACTTACCCTGTTTATACTTAATTTAATATTTACGTAATTTTACTATTCAATGTAAAAGCCCAAAAGGGTGTTGATAAATAAATTAAGAATACATACAAAATGGTATATAGTTGTCGCTCCTTCATTCACATAAACAATAAAAGAAAGTTAACAATAAAGGAATCAGCGATATTACCCACATTGTTCAATATTTTATTGTAATCATGCATTTATTACCAACACATTATTTATTAAGTTAGTCACCTCATCAAACTATCATTGCATGATAAAAATACGGAATCTAATACACGTTAATAATTAAAATGTTTTCCCCAACAGTTGTACCAGAGGAGCTGATGTTAAGTGGTCTGCCGACATTACCGCTACCGACAGAACCACCAACACCACCAACTGACCTTTTAGCACCACCGACTGAGCCACAAGTAATAACAACAGAACCACCAGCACCGCCAACCGAATTAACAGCACCATTGACAGAACCATCAGCACCGCCGACAGAACCGCCAGCACCACCGACGGAGTCACCAGCACCAACGACAGAAGCGTCAGCAGAACCAACCGGACCGTCGACAGAACCATCTTTATTACCGACAGAGATATATCCTACATCCCTCGGAACAACTGTTGTATTAACGGAACCATCCCCACCCACAACAATAATTACATCATCGACTACAACAGCAACTCTTCCAGTAACAACAATGACGAAGCCCTCACCATCACCGGTTATAACCACGACAACGCCTACCACTACTTGTACAACCCCTGGAACTCAAAAAACACGAAGAACTCGTCCGACGCGACCAACGCGTCCGACGCGTCCAACGCGTCCGACGCGTCCAACGCGTCCAACACGTCCAACGCGTCCAACTCGTACTCGTCGTACTCGTCGTACGCGTTCAACATGTACAACGAACATCCTGCCTGTTTCAACGACAGAAAGTATAACTACGACTACTCCTTCGACAACTAAAACTACACCATATACTTATATTGATCCGACTTTGACAGGTACAACCGCAGCACAAACAACAGTAACTATTCCAATTTGTTCGTCAACCGAAAGTACAACTACTGAAACAACACCATATATTTATGTTGATCCGACTTTGACAGGTTCAACCGCGGAACAAACGACAGTAAGTACTCCAATTTCTTCATCAACAGAAAGTACAACCACTAAAAAAATACCAATTATTTATAGCGATCCTAGCTGTTCACCAACACAAAGTACAACAACTGAAACAATTCAAATTCATTCGTCATCAGAAAGCACAACGACCGAATCAACTCCCATTATTTATAGCGATCCTACTTGTTCATACCCGCCATCGACAACTGAAAGTACAACTACTGAAACAACCCCAATAATCATTATAGATCCTACCCACCCATGTACAGACACATCATCGTCAACAAAAAGTTCAACTTCTGAAACAACTCCAATAATTATTATTGATCCTACTGAAAGTACATCTACTACAACAACTCCCATGAAAACTACAACAACAGCTACAACGCCAACAATTATCCTTGATCCTACTTGTTCACACCCGCCGTCGACAACTGAAAGTACGACTACTGAAACGACTCCAATCATTATTATAGATCCTACCATCCCCTGTACAGAAACATCATCGACAACAGAAAGTTCAACTTCTGAAACAACTCCAATAATTATTATTGATCCTACTGAAAGTACATGTACTACAACAACTCCAATGGAAACTACAACAACAGCTACAACGCCAACAATTATTCTCGATCCTACTTGTTCACACCCGCCGTCGACAACTGAAAGTACGACTACTGAAACGACTCCAATAATTATTATAGATCCTACCCACCCTTGTATAGAAATATCTTCAACAACAGAAAGTTCAACTTCTGAAACGACTCCTGTGATTATTATTGATCCTACTGAAAGTACGTCTACTGCAACAACTCCAATGGAAACCACAACAACAGCTACAACTTCAACAATTATTCTTGATCCTACTTGTTCACACCCGCCGTCGACAACTGAAAGTACGACTACTGAAACGACTCCAATCATTATTATAGATCCTACCATCCCCTGTACAGAAACATCATCGACAACAGAAAGTTCAACTTCTGAAACAACTCCAATAATTATTATTGATCCTACTGAAAGTACATGTACTACAACAACTCCAATGGAAACTACAACAACAGCTACAACGCCAACAATTATTCTCGATCCTACTTGTTCACACCCACCGTCGACAACTGAAAGTACGACTACTGAAACGACTCCAATCATTATTATAGATCCTACCATCCCTTGTACAGAAACATCATCGACAACAGAAAGTTCAACTTCTGAAACAACTCCAATAATTATTATTGATCCTACTGAAAGTACATCTACTACAACAACTCCCATGGAAACTACAACAACAGCTACAACGCCAACAATTATTCTTGATCCTACTTGTTCACACCCGCCGTCGACAACTGAAAGTACGACTACTGAAACGACTCCAATCATTAGTATAGATCCTACCCACCCTTGTACAGAAACATCTTCAACAACAGAAAGTTCAACTTCTGAAACAACTCCTATAATCATTATTGATCCTACTGAAAGTACGTCTACTGCAACAACTCCGATGGAAACCACAACAACAGCTACAACTCCAACAATTATTCTTGATCCTACTTGTTCACACCCGCCGTCGACAACTGAAAGTACGACTACTGAAACGACTCCAATCATTAGTATAGATCCTACCCACCCTTGTACAGAAACATCTTCAACAACAGAAAGTTCAACTTCTGAAACAACTCCTATAATTATTATTGATCCTACTGAAAGTACGTCTACTGCAACAACTCCGATGGAAACCACAACAACTGCTTCAACTCCAACAATTAGTCTTGATCCTACATGTTCACACCCGCCGTCGACAACTGAACGTCCAACTACTAAAACAACAATAATGTTTGTAGATCCTCCCCATACTTGTACAGAAACACCATCTACTACAACATATATTACTACAACAGATATTACTACAACAGATATTACTACAACACCTATATTTTGCACTGCAACATAATGTACATTTACTGATACAACAATATACTCGTCAATAAAAAAAACAACTACTGAAACAACACCAATTTGTTCGTTAACAGAGGGTTCAATTATTGAAACAAATCCGACAATTATAATCGATCCTTCCCCTCCTAGTCTTAAAGCATTATCCACAACAGAAATATCAACTTCTGAAACAACCCCAATAATTATTATTGATCTTTCCCCTCCTTGTCCAAAAGCACTATCAACTATAGCAATTTCGTCTTGTGAAACAACTCCAATAATATTTATAGATCCTACCCGTTCATGAACACATAAACGTCACCGAACGCAGAGGTACAATAAAAAATATCACCAGTTGATTATGTGGATACATCTCGCATAACCCCTATAGATACTACAGGTTCAACTGCGTACACTCCCACAACAATAACAATGACGGCAATAACAAATTCGTCGACAACGGATGCAACAACACCTGAGGAAAACGTTTACTCATGTTGCTGTGGTAATCAAAATAAAGACACCATTGCCAGAAACACTTCCATTTGCACTTCCGTATCGACAAAAATAATAACAAAATTACCGAAGAGGTTTTGAGGTGTCTTAAGAATTGTAATTGCGAATAAGATAACTGAAAATCTATAAACCATGACAATATTGGGGTTCTAAACTGTTTTTTTTTCAGTTTCGTAAATTAGTGCAGATCTGATTCCATTTTTGTTGCATTTTATATATAATATTCACATTTTTCGTATTTCAAAAATTAATAAATATGTAAAGATAATATGTTTATTTTACATGCGAACACCTTCCACCTTCAACATATCAACTAGAACTACTCGAAAATTCTTTTTAATTACAACAATATTAGCACTGAGTCATTTAGATACTCACTTGTATCTAGATTACCAAGTCAGTAGTTAGAGTATTAATTATCCAATAAATATATTTGTACAGCGCCCTTTTGATTTTTCACGAAAACGGCACTCCGTCCGGGTTAAATTTTCCCCACAAGAAAAACTAAACCCTTTCGCACACTTTTCCACAAATGAACATAGAGTCAATCTACAAAGCAAGTGCATTATTTAAGCTTAATAAATACAAAATAATACAAGAAAAACACGTCAGTACTCCTAACAGGGCCTATAAATCCTACTGATCCCTCAACATAAATATTTAAAAAATATTTTGTTATCCTACATGTATTTAAAATGACTGATTTTCGCATTTTTATTTATAAATTTTTTGATAGATCTAATACGTCTAAATTTTTAATGAGAGAGCTAGGTATAATGCCAGTAGCCGAAATAACGAATGGTAATATTTTTATAGTCTGAGAATACCAAATTCTTTTTATCTCATTTCCTAAATCTGTGTATTTTCTTATTTTTTCATTAACAGATTTTTGAATATAACAGGGATTTGGAATAGCGACATCAATGATATAAGTTATTTTTTTAATTTTGTCATGTAAAACTATATCGGGTCTATTATGACTAATCGCTCGGTCTGTTAGTATAGTTTTATCATAATATATTATATAAAATTCGTTTTTCAAAAATGAATTTGTTTCGTATTCATAATATGGTATTATATTACGGCAGTCAATCAAGTTATGTTTAATTACCAAACTTTGGTGAATTATTTTCAAAACTTGATTGTGCCTAAATGTATACTCGGACGGTGCTAATATAGAACATCCCGATATAATATGTTCTATAGTTTCCGGAAAAGTCAAACATTTTCTTCATAAATCATCAATTTGATTTGTATCTTTGATTATATGCTTCCTATAATTTTTAGTATTAATGACTCTATCCTGAATGACAAGCATAAATCCTTCTATTTCTGCACTCAACTCTCCAATACTCAACCATTTGTTTGAAGAAAATTTGTCAACATACGTTTGGTTGAGATAATTGAAGTGTTTTGCGTGTAAAAATTTTATTTGACTAGGAATCTAATAATTCCGTGTTGGCATTTATAAAAATGTTGGCATTCTCGTCGTATAAATTTAAAGGTGTAATGTTTCTAACTGCCTTGCAAATTATTTTGTTCATTTCTGAGCTATGAGCTTTCCCATGGAAAAAATTTCTTAGCATTTCTAGCTGATTATGTTTCAAAGAAGTTATTTTGACTATACCTCTACCTCCTAAATTTCTAGGTAAATTAATTCGTTCTATAGCTGAATTTGGATGATGGCAATTAAACTTTGTTAGCGTAGTTCTAATTAATCTTTCTAAGTTATCTAAATCTGTATTGGAATTCATATGTCTATGGTATTGGACCATTTAACTATGCCAAATGAGTACGTTAATAGAGGTATTGCCCAAGTATTTATTGCTTTTACTAAATTTTTAGCAGATAGATTGCATTTTAAAATTTTCCTGATCCTAGTTTGAAATTTAATCCTAATATCATTTTTAATACTAGTATGGTCTAATCTATTTGATTGTGGGTATCCTAAATACTTATAAACCTCATCCTTTTTCATAATAGTAATTTGGAAATTTCTAAATATACTCTCGTCCCCATCTACAATTTTGCCTTTCTCTATATGGATCGTTCTACATTTATCTAAACCAAAAGTCATTTTGATATAATTTGAAAAGTTTTTAACTACCTCGAACATTTTCTCTAAATTTTGTTCAGAATTCGAATATAATTTTATATCATCAATAAATAATAAATGCGAAATTGTACTACTCTCCCTTGTATTACCCTTAATTTTTTTTCTAAACTTGCTTTTAATTAACATTTTAGATAGAGGATTCAATGCTAAGCAAAACCAAAGAGGACTCAATGAGTCTCCTTAAAAAAATCCCTCTTTTGATTGAAATTGGACCGGTCGGTGGCCGAGTTGACATCGCGCTTGGGTCCCACCCAGGCGTAGTGTTCAATTCCTCGACTGGTCCTCCATCACAACACGAGCATATTTTTCCGCTTACTGTGGTGGTAGTAGGAGATTTTTAAATATTGTCAGGTTATTAGTAACCCCGGAATGTTTGTCTTTCTTATTAAAAAATTTAAAAAAAGATGATGAAAATCGTCAAATTGAGAAAATTTTTACAGTTGGTTGTGGTGCAAAATGCAAACACTGGCCGGAAAAGATAAAATTATTTCAAGAATGGAAAAGAGACTTGGAAGGTCGCTGCAATGGATTATCTGTCAGCTGCACGCCAATTAAATACCATTAGCGGAGCTGTAACTATCTCGGGACTAATTATTCGAAGAAACTTTAAAAGTTGTGTGTTCCAATTCGATCATCCATCCCATAAAACTTAACCGGAAAATAAAGTACAGACCAAAAGTATTTATAGAATATAAACCTGGCTGAATCGGTGCGAAAATTGCAGATTTGGCAAGCAGACATCCAGGGAAAATGTGGCTAAAAACTGCAAACTGCAGCTGATTGTATGTTATAACGAAAATCCAACAAAAAACTTGAAGATATTGGCGACCTTTATTATTCGATTATAGTTATTGTATAGATGGGTCAGTAATCTCTGAAAAATGGTCAGCACTTCCAAATATCTTTCAGCAGAAATGAAAACCACGGTCGATCCAGTGATACGAAGGAATGCGTGTTTTGCACACCCAAAAAACATTGTTCAATCAATGCTAATCGATGAGAAAGGTGTAAAATAGAGCTAGGATGCAGAATGATCAAAAGAGTTTATCATTTGAATTAATTGACTGGCAGGCTACACATTTCATTCTGACACATCCTCAAACAAAAAGAGGGGCGAAATGATAAAATTATGTAATGAAGAAAATGTAAAAAGGTTTTGTTAACCTAAATTTCCTTGCCAAACATGAGGAGTTCGCAGTTGACTATAGAGACATCTTCTGTAGCTGGCTTTAATCCTCGAAAACATTACAAGATTTTAAGTAATAACTCCCTTAATATTACGTTAACATTCAAATGCATCAAAAAATATACTCTGTAAATTAGACAACATCAATCGAAATATTTGCACATAATAACTGGAGCGATGCAATCGTTGCCCATCAATTTCCTTCAAGTAGAATGTTCTGTTCCCCTCTTAATTTAACTATTTGCTGACAAAATTATTCTTAAATATTTCAATTCTAAATATCACCAGGTTATCCCCAGTCCAAATCTCCACTCTCCTAACAGTGGTATAGGTATTAACGTCTACCACAATAATACTAATGGCACAATTCTCATTATTTTCAACCGAGTGCTTTGCAATAATTGAATCTCTCAAATATATCATTTAAAAAAAAAAAAATTTCCTTGTTCCCTCCAAAAACTTAAATTCAGCCTTATTCTTCTTCATGATCACTTTGTATGCCTTATTCGAGTGCTGATAGCCCCCATTCAAAGCTTTGGCAAACAGTAACTCTGATTTGGATTCCTGGACATGTTGGCATCGTGGGTAACGATATTGCGGATTCCTTAGCAAAACAAGAAGCATCGAACCCTATTTTTCCCCTCGAAAATCACATTTCCCTATCTGATATTTATTTCCATCCTCACAGAAAGATCCCGCAATGTTTAGAAAAAAGTATTGGCACATTGCTAGTGAATCCAAGTGAGCCTGCCATGCCTCAACACAGAGGACTATCCTACCAAAAACGTGGTTTCAACAATTCTCATATTTATCCAAAAAATAAATTTCCTCACTTATTCGAGAATGAGGATTGGAAATTGTTCTGTTCGATCTTTCCTTTTCGTTTTTAAAGTTCGCGTGTTTGACTCCCAGATTGTACATTCTGTTGTCTAGAAGTGGTAACATTAGACCACATATTTTTTGGTTGTCCATCTATGAAAAAACGTCCTCTCTTCTATCAAACCTTGGCTAAACTTGCGTTCTCTCTATCCAACATCTCATCTCTTCTAATCTTCCATATAATTTTGAAATTACACCAGCATCACATAACTTCCGATCAGAAATTATGTGATTCAATTCTCAATAGTCCACCATCATTAACTAAACAAAATCAAAATAAATTTATTTAATTTTCTATTATTTATTTATTTATTTATTGGACAATTTGTGTAGCGCCGCTTTTGTGAGATATGCGCTTTACAGTTGATGCAGGCATCACAAAAAATATAAATATTACCAAAATAATGTGAAATTAAGTTAAATAAAATGAAGTTCAGGGACAGGTGACACGAAGATAGAAGATGGAGACTCTGCAGCAAGAATCCTAGGTGGTGAAGAAACTGGACCAGCTGCTGCAGCGAAAGAGTGCACCGCGTCCACCAACAGCGCCAGATTGTTATTCATTCATATTTTGAGGATTGGTAGTAATTAAATAATATGTTAAATTTATATATATGACACCAATCTCTCGAGTGGACTGTGTGTAAGAGATTAGGATTGAATAAATAAAATTAAAATAAAACTGGAAATCTGTTCCTACGAAAAATTGCTACATTATTTGTTACATATTTAATTAGAATTTTTTACTAATGAAATACATTTTTTTTAATAGAGTTCATTTATTATTTACAAAATTACAACATACTTAAAATTTGTGACATAAACTTTTGAAAAATAAGTACATATAAAATAAACATTTATTTATTTATAAATTCATGTACATAGATTAAATTCAAACCGAACTCGAAAATCAATACACGTTATTCAGTACACTATTCACATGATTCATTTTAATAAGACAGTTAACAAATGTAATACACACGAATTTGTATTAATTTGTAAAAAGGTAGCGTGACAAAATTATCTTTTTCCTTTTGAAGGAAAAAGAAGGCTCTTATAATCCTGTAAACGAACTACGATCAAACTGCATGGACTATCGACGCGGCTATGAAATGAAAGTTATGAGTTTGGTGTGTAGGTACGTACACAGTCGATAATGGGTGCATAGCCTATCTCCTTTGTTTCTCTTATCTGTTGTTGACAGTCAATTAGTCAGTTGACAGAGTAAATTGTTATTATTGATTACTTAATTTAAAAAAAAAATTTAAATTTTTTTTTTAACCAGATTATTTTTTTTTTTTACTTTGGTTTTCATTTACATCCAAAATTTACCGGAAATTATTTTTTTTTACTTTTAAACCCAACATTTACCGGTATTTTGGTCCAGTTATTCTAACATTTGGTTTTCATGGCATTAAACGGTATTTTTCTATGGTTTTTGCTTAATATATTTTTTAGTAGTTCCCAGTCGTTTCCATGATAATTTATACATTTTTTTCTGTCTTTGTAAATAATAATTTCTTCTAATAAATATATGAATTTCTCATTCTAAAATACTTCAATATCAAAATAATTGCAATTTAGCACCACAATATAAGATAGTTTTAATAGCAGCCTTTAATATATAATATAAAATATCGAATTTCTTGACTCAAAAGGAATATAAAATATAGAATTTCTTGACTCAAAAGGAATATAAAATATAGAATTTCTTGACTCAAAAGGAATATAAAATATAGAATTTCTTGACTCATAAGGAATAAAAAATATCTTCGTCAATATACAAAAGATAAAGACAATTTTTTCGGAAAATGGTTTAGGTTAAACCGACGTAACGTCTTGGATTAGTCTGTCTTAATTTAATGCAAAACTAAATAAAACAAATGTAGTTATTAAATAACACTATCTAATTATTTATTGATTTTTCTTGATCCGAAAACATCCATTGCAAAAAAAAAATTATTTTTTCAATAAAATCTGAAGATATATTATTAAATTAAAAAAATTAAACAGCAAAATTGAGGTATCTTTAACACCATAAAAAACATATTTTTTAAAGACATCTATTTGATATTCGTTTTTTTTTCGTGAATGAATAAATGCCAATCTTTAAAGTGGAAATTAACCCACTTCCCAATATTCGTTTGAGCTGAAACTCGACAGCAGATAGACTCGATGTCGATGACAATGCATTTTGTCAACTTTAGGTAACAATCACGCATACACGTGTGCACGGTAACCGGATAAATCATCACAATGATAATTCATCACATCTTTAAAAAGTTATATAAAGTCATGGAAAGTGATGAAACAAAAACTTTATTAACTGGGTTATGTAGGTTAGGTTAGGTTAGGTTAAAAAAAATGGTCATCGTTTCTAATGACTTTATTTCAATTTTTAAAAGTGTGTTGAATTGTCACTGTGTTGAGTTATCATGGAACCATGTGCACATATACGTATTTCTTTGAAATTGAAAGACATTACAGCAGATCATATACGAAATAAATGTCAGTCCTACCCAATTGGGATTTGGGTCAAATGTTAGCACAATTGATACCAGTCCCTGGAGAGGAAGGTTCAATCCTCAGTCAAACCAAAAAAATCCCAAGAGATAGCTCAACTAGCTCGAAAATTGAAAATAGATATATTTCAGTAAAAAACTTTTTTCGTGTTGATTTTTATATCCATCCAAACAAACAATTATTATTTTGTTAAACGTAAAATATACTTAAACATATATTTAAAATCAGTCACAATATTCATTTAATATGTTTATTAACTACTATTTACAAAATTTTCTTTAGTTCATATTTACATTGCACAACATTCATATCAACTAGAAGTTGTTAACTATTTTAAGTATAAATGGCCACGATAGAAAAGGCAAGCTTAATTTTAAACAGAAAATCAAGGCCTTCTAACACAATATTTGATATATAAGATTTGCTCGAATATAGTAAAATTATCATCTGTTGATGCAGATAGATTCAATATACTTTGGGTCCATTTCGTCCATCTCTTTGCCTTTCGTTTCTGGAACGAAAACCACGACGAAACAAAGTCCGCAAATTGATATTCCGGCATATAACCAGAAAGTTCCGTAAAGACCCAAAGCGTCTTGGAAGTCAACAAAAGTCTTGACGCTTACAAATGCACAAAGATAACTAAAGGTTGTA
Source organism: Hesperophylax magnus (assembly GCA_026573805.1). Lineage (NCBI taxonomy): Eukaryota > Metazoa > Arthropoda > Insecta > Trichoptera > Limnephilidae > Hesperophylax > Hesperophylax magnus. The sequence continues at coordinate 895,904 of JAIUSX010000100.1, forward strand.
GCCAAGGCACTACCAAGACTTCTGAATTCCAGAGGAAACAGCTCTCCGATAAGAAGCCAAGATATAGGACTGATTCCAAGACTGAAAGCTACTGTGAAAACTAAAACGCAAGTCAAAGGTACCCAATCGTATTCCCCTTGCAAACTTGTTGTGGCAACAGCCAAAGTATGTCTGTACACTTCCTCGTAGTAAATATAAGATCCAAAGCTTGCGAGAGCTAAAGACATCAACACTCCGCTTGAAATCAGCAATGGCAATCTGCCCACTGTATCAATCAACAATCCAGAAAGACACGACGCAAATATTTGAACAGCACTCACTGCTATAGCACCAGAATGTGGACTAATGCCTCCAAATGTTTTCCTGAATACAGAAACAGCATAGAAATTGAACGCATGGGCACCAGAAAACCTTTGGAAGAGCATTAATCCACAAGTAATCAAAACAGGTCGAGTCAGTCTAGAAGAGAACAAGCTTTTGCTGAAGTATTGTCGAGTATCCGAAATCCTTTTGCTTGCAAGGATGTTTGTTCTTATTGTTGCTAGTTCTTGTCTGACGTCTGCTTCAGGACCCCTGAGCCATTGGAGCGACTTGGCTGCTTCTTCGTCTTTTCCCCTCAACAGTAGAAAGCTGGGCGTTTCTGGGAGATAAATTATTGACAGGAATAAGGCTATAGGGGCGCAGGCTACAACCAACGCTAGCTGCTGCCAGTCTAGGTATGCTCCGGCAGTAAAGCTGATCAGGATTCCAGTCTGGTTGAGGATCTTCAGCACGGATGAGAGACTGCCTCGGACGTCGGGGCCGGCAATTTCACTTATATAGACCTGTAATAAAATAAACATTCGATTTAGTCAATGAAGGTAATGTTTTAATTGTTATAGTTATATAATAGGTATCCCTTTATGAAGGAAAGTATCAAAACTGATTTGAATAATCCTAGAAGCTGCCTGATTCGAGAGTCAAGGGGTATCTTTACCTGAGATACCATGGAGACGATGGCGCACAGGAAACCGGCCACTAACGAAGTGGCTAGAAGCATCTTCACAGAGTCAGCGCACATGGTGAGTAGCCAACACATGGAGAGCGGCAGCGAGATGAACAGCAGCGCCTTGCGCCTGCCTTGACGCATCGCCGCACCACCCACCATCCCCCCGAACAGAGCGCCTGGAGGAGAAGAAAAAAAATTCATTAGTTTCGTATTGACAAGTCCGGCCGATGAGCCAGCAGTAATGTGGTGCTGGAGAAAGTGCTCAGGATTCCATGGACAGTTAGGTGCATTAGTATATCTAATGGCGTGCTTAGAATTTGTAATCACGGTATGCAGTAAGAAAATGGTGAATACACCGATATAAAATTACCCCTTAGCCCTTCCTGCAAGTTTTAACTAAGTATGTCTGCTAGCTGTAACCGATGTTGGTTGGGATGACCTATACCACATAAAATATCTAATATAATAAATAACCGTGTTATTTATGCACATTACAAACCAATTACTGGATATATAAGATGTCAATATTTTTCACAAAATAAATACAAATGATATTTGGAAAGAAAGGCAAAATAATATAATCATTATTTGTAAATAGTAAAGTTATAATAATTGATAGCTGATGTACCAATAGATGGCACTAATTGTTACGTTTACTGGCATTGTAGAAAGGCACAGTCTTTTTAAATCATAGTTCCGTGTTCTTCATAGACACAACGCAAACTAGTCGTCTTTTGCGCCCACATTGTTTTATGTATAGACAACATTTTTTAATATAACGTATAGACGTCATTTTACATACTTAGTTTCTACCTTTGACACATTATAGCGGTGCGGTTGGTGTTATTATATTTATGTTATTTATATTTTTTATGCCAAATTATAATAAAGGATGGGCAGTGCTTATGTGCCTATATGTACAGACGTCAAGCCTACATTCAGGGTATAAGATACTTTGGACACGTTGCTCGTCAAATTGAGAAGTCGTACCTGGAGAAACTCATAGGTAGGATCCGGAATCGCGGTGGCTTTACCAGTGCTGTACTCAAGGGAAAAATAATTACCTACTTATGAAACACTTATTTATAGACCGCTTTCCAGTTTTAGTATGCCAGGAGTCAAGTATGTTGTCAACATTGAAAAGTTTTCTCGGAGAAGCCTATTAGAAATAACTTTCACACCTCTTATCAATAATATCTTTATTTAATGCTTACCTGGTGTGAATTCGAACAGAATGTACATTGTACATGATGCAGGATCAATTCATTTTGACGTCAATATTATTTTTTATAATACAGTATAAGAATCCGTTCCATATTTTCTGGTGATAAATTATACCTATTTTCAAAAATCCACTTATACATAGATAGAAAATGATCGTTCAACATCGACAGATGTCAGCGGAGCAAATTTATAGAGTTGTGTTGAATCGATGGTAACATTTAAATTTTCACTAATGCTCCGTAATTTATCGTAGCCAGGGTTTCTATTTAATATGGCATCGAATCTTTTTTCTGTCCACTCTTCATTGCTCCACGATAAAAGAGTCCTTATTTCATCTATAATTTCGAACGATTCGACGATAGTAAGCTTAGGATCCTCGAGTTTTTTAATAGCATTTGGAATTGTTCCGAAATATTCCATTATAAAAATTAGGTCACCCTTAATACTCGCATCTTCAAACAATAATTTAGCTTTCGCTATTGCCACAGCGTCCTTTTCATTTAAAATTGAAACGACACTTTTTATTTTTTCGAAATGTTGACCATAGTAAACAGCAGCTTTGAGCCAAGTTCCCCAACGCGTTAATATCGGCTCTGGTGGTAGTGCAATATCTGGAATCATGGTTTTAAATATGTCTACTCTTGTTGGTGCTTTCGAAAATATTTTTTTATCACAGGAAATAAGATCATCCACTTTCTTATATTTATCCCGCACAGTTGAATCGACTAGATTTAGTGAATGAGCCAAACAGGTAAAGTGTATCATATTGGGAAACACATCTTTAAGTTCGCGTCCGGCTTTTAGCATATAAGGGGCAGAGTCTGTTGTTAAAATTAAAAGTTTTTCGAAGTTATTAACTGCAGATTCCTGCCACTAAAAAATTAAACTGTTTTTTACAAAATCCTTTATGGTTTCGGCATTGGTTTTTGGTAAAACCTTGCTAGCAATCAAATATGACCGAGTTACAATGTCTCCTAGTGGATTTACGACCAGATTAGCTATATTGTGTCCAAACTTATCGGTCGTTTCATCAACTGTCGCCCATATACATATATGAATGTCCTAATTTTTTTTCTGATATCGTTAATTTCACTACAAAACACTTTATTTAAATACACTTTTCGGAGAGTAGATTCACTCGGAAGATCCATAGTCGAACATTTACAACACAAATATTTCGAAAAAAAGACGGAAATTAAAATTGTCTAGTTCTGTCCATGGAATATTAGAACATTAAAAACATAGCTAAATCAAAATAGAAATCTGTTTTAGACTTATCATTTGTCTTCATTATCAAATGATTTCTGCTAGAAACGTGCTTAGTTACTGTATATTTTTTTAATTGTTTTAAAGAAATATCACACACGTCACAATAAATCACCCCACGATCAAATTTTAGCTCAGGATCGGGTTTTATCCACTTATTTATTAGATTAATTGAAGGTACTATAAACGCGGCCATGATGATGATTGATGAATACTAATTCGTAACTAACTTCTAAAAAATGAAATATTTCCTATCAGCTTGTCGTTTAAAAATATTTGTTTTAAAGTAAGACATATCGATTTACCATTACCTATTGTCTCTTTTCTTTATCATATGTTGTTCATTGAATAGAAAAAGACGAAATTATTATTATCGATTGCCAATGTGGTACAATAAACAAAAGTATCGGATTTCATATTTCCTGGGCTGAGCTTCAGTTAACAAGTCAAGTAAAGTCATTTTTACCACAAAAAGGACAAAGAGCAGTACGTCATATAATATTATTTTAGTGTGATTGATATAAACCTTTCCACAAAAACTCAAATTTTGTATACCGTAGTTGAATCACAGTACTGGCTTACATAGTGATACCAACAAGGAAACTGTATTGTCTTTTATTAATATTGTTTAAATTAAATTTTAACCTTGATTTCATATTTTCAATATATATAAAAATCAATGTATGTTTAGATGTCTGAACTTTGGGGATTTGTTGTTCACACACCTGGAAAGGTTTCTATGTACCTAAAAGTGAGTTCTGGCAACATAAAATTTGTGCATAAAATCCATTGTTTCCTATCCGATTGCAAAGAAACTTTGGTGAGTTATTGTGTGGATGCAAGAGAAGGTTTCTATGTATAATGGTGAACTCTGGTGTTTTGAAATTTGTATAAAATTCCCTTATTTCGTATACTATTCATCTGATTGCGATAAAACTTTGGCGAGTTGTTGTGCAAGTTGTTGTGCACACGCCTGGGAAGGTTTCTATACATAAAAGTGAGCTCTGGCGTTATTATGTGTGTATAATTTTTTTTCCTATACCATTCTTCCTATAGCAATGAAACTTTGGCCAGTTGTGTGGATGCTAGGAAAGGTTTCTGTAAATAATGGTGAGCTCTGCGTTATGAAATTTTGATCAAAATTCTCTTTTTTCTATATCATTCATCCTATTGTGATGAAACTTTATTAAATTTTAGTGTTGCGCGTGATTAGTGTCAAAAAAAGCAGGGCGAGAAGGGAAGGGAAAGGGAATAAGAATAATAACATGACATTTATATAGCGCACTTCTGTGTTATTTCACTTCAAGTGGAATGGGGACGCGTGGGTAAGGACACGTGGGGATTATCATTCTTTCTTTGAATGGTATAGCAACGCATGCAGGGCAGGCGCTAGTATTTCATAAAAAAAATACAATCGATATCACAAAACATTCAGACTGAAAATCCAATATATATTTAGGCACAAAAATGTGGTTATTCCGTTATTGGACGCGGTGGACTCTCTTGCTGCAGCAGCTGGTCCAGTTCCTCCACCACCAAGGATTCTTGCTGCAGAGTCTCCATCTTCTATCTTCGTAAAACGTCACAGCGGTGCTGCCAAGGTCTGGTATCTGTGAGAGGATAGTGTGTCAGCGCTTTATTAGCAGCAGACTGGACGGATGACGTACCTCCTGCTGGCACTGTTGGTGGCCGCGGTGGACTCTTTCGCTGCAGCAGCTGGCCCAGTTTCTTCACCACCTAGGATTCTTGCTGCAGAGTCTCCATCGTCTATTTTCGTGTCACCTGTTCCTATACTTCATTTTACTAAACTTAACTTCACTCTATTTTTGTAATATTTATATTTTCTGTAATACCTGCATCAACTGTAAAGCGCCCCTGAGGTGATATCTCACAAAAGCGGCGCTATACAAATTATCCAATAAATAATAATATTCCCCGTATGAAAATTAATTTCTTTAAAAATAATGTAAAATTGAGAATTTGTTCAGACCAAGCCTCTAGTATGTATACTACATGCAGCTGCAAAAGGACAGTATGTTTAAAACGAATTTAACCCGTTGAATAACGATAATTTAATTGTTTTGCCTTTAATAATGAGCGTCCCTGGAATTCTTCAAAAAGCCACCGCGATTCCGGATCCTACTCATAGGCAATGGCAAAGTGGAAGGCAGGAGAAACACAAGAAGATTAGAAATGTGTTGAAGTGTTCAAACAACTCAGGTATCCAGAACGTTGGTGTCCTTGGCTCTTCGCGCAACGCAGGACCGTGAGTGGTATGAGTAGCACCAGAGATGTTGGAGTGTGTGTAACGATTTCATCAACGAAAAGACTAAAAAGAAGATTGACAAGTTGTATATCTCGATTGCTGGGATATGGAGTGGTGCGTTTTAAAATCTGCCATAAAAATTCGTTATTTTTTATGAATATTACAAATATATCGAAGAATAGAAATAATGGAACCGTGAGACAAAAAAATGTATAAGTTCTCATACGAGCTGTGGGCAGCGCACCGATGCGGGTTCAGTTAATAATCAAACCGCGTTTGCAGTAGTTGGTACGGGACGTCGACGATAATTAAAAAAAAAACGACAACGCCGTTATTTAACGCTTTCCGTATAGTGCTATTTTACTGCAATTCTATAGAATTCATACTATAACAGTGTTCCACGCCCATACCGCGAAACATCAGAATTTCACGACTTCTCATAGGAGAATGTTTGTTCGATGTAACATTTCTGCGTTATTTTGAGCGACATAACGCGCAATGAATTTTTTGAAAACAATCACTAAATATTATTTATTTATTTATTGGACAATTTGTATAGCGCCGCTTTTGTGAGATATCACTTCAGGAGTACTTTACAGTTGATGCAGGTATTACAAAACATATAAATATTACAAAATTAAGTGAAATTAAGTTAAGTAAAATTAATTACAGGAACAGGTGACACGAAGATAGAAGATGGAGCAAGAATCATAATTGGTGAAGAAACTGGACCGCGTCCACCAACAGTGCCAGCACACAGAGGTTCGTCATCCGTCCAGGTATGTGTCTGCTGATAATAAAGTGCTGACACAATATCCTCTCATAGATACCAGACCTTGGCAGCACCGCTGTGACATTCGACGAAGATAGAGGATGGAGACTCTGCAGCACGAATCCTAGGTGGTAAAGAAACCGGACCAGCTGCTGCATCGAGATAGTCTACTGCGTCCACTAACAGTGCCAGCACGAGGTTCTTCATCCGTCCAAGGTATATGTCTGCTGCTAATTAAGTGCTGACACAATATCATCACATAGATAACAGATCTTGGCAGCACCGCTGTGCATTCGGCGAGTCCATCATTCATCTCCATGTAATCCTGTTCCTGGTACATTGTGCCCGCAATAAAAAGCGAAAGTCGGGATAATAAATTACCCTGGGCTTAGCGAAACACTTGCTAGGGCCTTCAGAGTTTCCGAGAATTCCGTTGAAAACATCTGGCGTACCTACAGTTACCGATCTTCGTCCCAAGTTCAAGTTCAGTGAATTTTGAATATTTTTTAGCAAAATTTTCGATTATTCACATTTAACACACTGCACTCTCACATTACTATCAAGTTCTGATTACTGGTTGTTAAGTATATTTAAAATGTTGATTGATTGACTTAAAAAATAATTTCATATGGATGTTACCTCATTTCCCTTGAAAATACTAAAAAAAACACAAAGCGGTTGGAGGACGCGTTGGCGAACGCTTTTGGCTACCACGAAGGGCGCTATAATTATTGTCATCCATAACACTAACGTTCCATAACATACCATGTGAACCATGTGTTGCTATTTGTTAACGCTTCTAGATTTAACATTTTAGTAAATTCAATAAATTTATAAAAACATATTATAAATAAATCATTCTCGCGGTTTTTTAATTTATTTTTTGAGAATCCATAAAGGTTTGAGTGTCCGTAAAAATGTGATATTCTAATTTTCACAGACGTTTTTTTCGTAAGCTTACAAAAGGCTTACGAAATATATATGCATCGAAAAAAAAAACAATAGCCGTTTGAATAAATGCTTAATTTGTAGTTAATGCCGAACTGCGTTAAGCAAAGACGACATAAGACTCTAGTAACGGGAGTTCTACATTCACATTTAAATTATTTCTGATAAACGTATTACTAAAATCTCAAATGTTTGTAGACTGTTTATAATCGTTTGAATAGAAGTGATACGCAAATACCGCAGTGCGTTCCCATCGCACAAGTCGCACTAAATTATTGCAACAAAGTAAATGCAATTTAATCACCTTGTCAGAGAATAGCAGCTGTCTTTGACAACAGTTATGATTCCAAGAAATGTCATAAATTCCATACGAATTAGTTAAAACAACTTTCAAAGGCGAATTATCATAATAATGAAGACGTTTTAGTGTTCAGAAAACTATAAAATGGATCAGTAATGCACGAGGAAGGTGAAAGCTATTTCGGTAAAGCTTTGAAGTTATAACTGCGCAGTTATAACTTCAAAGCTTTACAGTTATGACAGAGATATTAAAATGAATACATTAACAATATAATAAAGTTTGTCTATTTCGCTTTGTGGCCTACACCATAAAGGTTCAGGTCCGACTTGATTATAAAAAAAAATTATAAAATATGCGATTTCGAAATAGTAGAAATAAAGTAACCAGAATTTGACGTTGGGGTACTAGCGTAAACCCGTGAAAAGGTAAAATAATATCTAATTTAAAAAATAAAAAACAAAATAATAAAAATTTCAATTAAAAAATCGGCACGGCCATAGACATATGAATATTAGTAGACCTGCCCTAAGTGATTAAAAGCGTATTATCCCCACTCCCCATACCGGTTCCATTGAGCCGGCTGGGCTCGCGTATGGCCTCAAATGAAATTTGAAAACGTGACGTCATCATTCTTGTGCGAACTATGGTCGAGGCATCATCGGTTCATTTTACTAAATAACACGGCAAAATTTTGACTTGTACTATGAAAACTGGTAAAAATAGATGTGAAAAAAGAGAATAAACCCAATTGTCGTATTACATTCCATATATAAGCATTATTTTACTTTATTTTAAGCATATTCACATCGTATAATATGAATCAGTTGTTACTATCACATCGAGAAACGTCTGGACGCGAAACACAAAGCTGGTTGGTTACTGGGAAGTAAATTATGAACATTTATAAAAGTGTCTTAACTAAATACTCTGAAACTAACTACGACTCTGAAAATAGAAGCTGCCTTACTTTGCCGAATTTGGACTTCGCAAATTTGTTCATAACGTGGCGAGTAATTTGCGCTCCCATGTAAAAATGTCTATTCATTCAAAGCAGATTTTACTTTTAAGAAGTAAATGGTGATATTATAATGCGAGATGCCTATTTACTGTCAGATTGATTTATTGACGAATCACAATCAGCTTCACTCCCTTCGTTCTTCAACAGTTGATTTTACCCCTCGCCCATATCTTCTCGTCTATTAATTCCTATGTCTGTGGGCACGGCAGATAATCAAACCCCAATCGACTGCTTGGAAGGCAACTACGAAGACCATTACACCACCAACTTGTCCTACACATTCATACACATTCCCATCATATGTTCTCCATACACCGAGGACGTAGTTATAGCATTCACATAGAAGGGGTTCGATCCTAAAAGGGGGGAACTAGTTTAAAAGTTTTTTGGGACCTCTACTTGTACTTACCACCACTTATTATTTAAATCATATTAAATAATAATAAATAACATCAAAATTAAGCACACCGTTGGTAATAAAAAAATAATAATGAATTTGTAAATAAAACCATATTATAATAATTGTATTGATTATTGAAGCAATAGGCTCAACTCACCACAGATTATGTAAAAAATCAACAAAGTTATAATCAAATACATACTTTTAACGGTAAAAACTTCGAACAGACGCAAATTTTTATATTATTGTAGAAAGCAATCACTTTGTGGTTTGACATATTTAATAAAATAAAATAAAATACCAAAAGTCCTATTCTTAATAATCAATTAGATATATCAAGTAGTCCAATATTAAGTTTGTTTCCAATAAACCATTAAAAAATGTCCAAGTTCTCCTTATCACCATGTCAGTTGATGCTTTGTTTCTCCATATATATTATTATAATCCATTAGTCTACATAATTATCTTTCGGTTTTTCCCGTGTCTTTTGTACTTGTGTAAATGTATTGTGTGATTTCTCTGTGTTTGTTATATTTATATCATGTTGTCTAGCTCAAAAATTTTTTATATATAAGCTCACACTTTGTACTTCTTGTCTTATAATTTGTACCCTGAAGATGCTTGAGTAAAGCGAAACCGGTCGGTTATAAAAAATATTAAAAACTGGTGGTTTTAAAACAAAAAGTATTTTATTTTATTTTAGCAAATTTATATGTTTCTTCTGCCAACTGTCAAACGACAGCGGTTGATCTAAACACAGTACTACTACTAAAGAAATACAAATCCGTAGTCGATACTGCCCAAAGCGTTTGGGAGTTATCGGCACTTTCAAAACACGGTCCCTCCATACCACTTCTCCCCTACCTAGAGTAAAGTAAATTAAATTAAGGTGTATTAGTAACGAAAATTATGTGTTTGTCGGTATTGAAGCATATCGAATCAGGGAATACCAGACATTTTATTTTTATTTATTTTATTATTTTATTAGGTACAATATTTTTTACAATTCAAGGTTTTCAGTAATGTAGGCCTCACTGGGTGGCTTGCCCGTGCTGAGGCCTTCATTTTATAATATAAAAAAAACTACATAATACATTTAATGAGAAAAATTATACATTTAAAATTAAAAATACATAATAATATATTTAAAATTAAAAAAAAAAAAAATAGTACATTGAAAATAATTTTGTGTGTTTGTTAGTGTTAGTTTATATTGGTTTTGTGTGTTACGTGTAGGTTTTATTTTTATTTTATGCTATGAAATTTTGGTAATATTGTCTTTTTTGTTCTTTAATCCATTTTGTAATTTTGTGTGTGAATTTATTTTTATTTTCCTCAATTTTAATATCAAGTTTTAAACTGTTGAAAGCTTTTATTGCGTGGTATTGGTAGTGTCTTTGTCCAAAGCTTGAATTTACTGTCGGAGTTTTTATGTTTTCTTTGTACGTTTGTCTAACTGGTCTGTTAGTGTTATTTTGTGTATGTTGAAATTTTTTTTTTGTCAAAAATGTAGTTTAGTAGTGTTTTAACGTATAATTGGCGTATATCTAGTACGTCACAGCTGTTGAATATTTGGTCTGTATCAGTCAGTCTATGTTTTTTTAGTATTACCTTTAAGATCGTTTTCTGTGCGGTTTCTATGTTATTGATTGCCGAGTTTGTTGCTCCTCCCCAAGCAATAATTCCATATTCTAGTATTGATTGGCAAAGTGCAAAATATATTGTTTTCAATTGTTTTATTTTATATATGTTTCTTATGTTTAGTGCTTAACTGACACTAAGGCCCGGTATATCAGTCAGTCCGTATCCTCAGCATCCTCACTCATTTTTAAGCGGGTTAAATTGACCGGTCCATCCTCGATAAGCCGCAGAATACTTATTTTTTTAGACACCGAGCGGTAACACACATGTCAAATTTGACATTTACGTTAATAATTGAACACTTCCATCTCACGGAAATTTACACAAATGGCCTAATTTCATCAGTATGGACACATATCAGTATATTCATCGAGTGATGAGGAATGTTGATGTTATTAATTGATAATCAATCTGAAATAGTCTGTAAACCATTTTAACAATTTAACAGAGATTTTAACAAAGCTTTGCAAATTAAATTCAAATATATGGAATGTTTCTGTACGTATCAGAAAACTAAAAATTGTTTTCGAAAAGCAATTAAATACGCTTTCAAAATGTATTGCATTATAAAAATAAACATTTAATTTTTAATATATTGAAATTTTGAGTACAAACAAAGAAGTTGTAAAAATGGCTCACCTCAATGGCTATTTTCGTCTAAAAACCGAACAAAATTACTGATAACAATAAACACACGTTTTATTAGATAAATGGGTTATACATATTACTGTCACCTCACTTTTTTGTCGTTTCATAAATAAAAAAAATAATTAAAAATTTATAAATTTATCGCAAATTTGGTCGGAACCTTTGGTTTCACAGAGGTGTTTATTTTCAATTAATTTGTGGTTAACTTCTACATTTGAATATAAAGCGTGGCGTTTTCTCTTTCTGACACCGTTAAAATCATGTTTCTCATCATGACAGTAAGGGAGATACAACGATTCCTATTATACCTTATGATCTGTTCCCAAAAGCAAACAAATTGACGGATAATAACTGTTTATTTCTAAAACCGAACTAATGAGCATGAAGGGTTAAAAGTTTCAACATGACAACAGTTTGTTTTCAGCGGTTAGTTCGTCTTAATTGCATAAATAGTGCACAAACTCAAGCAAAACAAATGCTATTTACAAATAGTATTCTATCTAGCACCATGCTGATTGAATGGGGAACTTTATCAAAAAAAAAAAATAAACTCGCTTAAAAATAAACTTCGGTCTTTTAAAATTTGAAAGATCACGATGACAGAAGATGCGTTTTGCAAAGAAAAAAGAAACACGTTCCTCTATTAAAACCAAAGACATTACGTGTAATATTGGTGATATCCATAGAATGCTTACGATCTATAAACGGGTTAAGTGCTAAGCTCGACATTCCAACCAAGCCAAGCTTAAAAGCAAGTGATATACCGGGCCTAAGAGAGCCCTATGAAAAACTAATAAAATTATGAACAAAGTATCAATTAATTGAACCAAATTGATATTCCTTTTGATTTATTCAAGTAGTCAATAACGTCTGTTTATCATGGTGCATATATAAATATTTATAGACGCTACAAACCATAAAACCTAATTTTGAAGTACCTAACTTTACTATTTCCGTTTTATCACCAATCAAGGGATATTATAATTCCAATTTTGAAAATAAAAATTAAAATAATTTAATCCAAAGTAAAAAAAAACAAAGTTTTTTTTTCCAACATCTATTTTTTAAATGTCTTTCAAAACAAAAACCAAAAATGGTTTGACGATTGAACCTTACTACCCATGAAGGTTCAAATCCTGGAGTGCGCAAGTAAATTTTATTTGATTAATTTGTGTTGTTTCTCAATTTAAACATTTAAACTAATTATACAGATTGATCGACTGTAGGGAAGTGAGTGAGTTAATTTCCGCATGCATTCACTACCGAAAACAAAAGTGAAAATCAAAAACAGAAAAATTTTAAAAATGGTTAAAAAATACTACCACAGACCTGTGAAAAATCACGGGACATTATGATTGTAGGATCTGTGTAGCTGACAGTATTTATAAATAATTTTCGTCAAAATAATGTTAATTTACTTAAAAACATAATTAGATTTTCTTATTATAAAATTGCCAGAAATTAACATTTCAAATGAACACGCTTAGTAAATTTGAAAGATCATCTCTCAAAATTTTAAACTAAAGAAATATTTTAAAATATGTTTCGAATTATTAAATCAATTAAATTATTAAAATTAATATATTAAGTTCACGCAGGAATCTTCACATCACTTCACAAACAACCGAAAATAGCATGTTAGATGTCACGTGAAATGGTTTACAAAAAAAAATATATATATATATACATATATCACATACCTATTGCCATTGCTATCACGTTACTTACCTATTGCAGAGCCAAGAAGTTTATAGCCCAGTTCCTTGTTCAAATAGTTAATGGGAAAGCTTCCGGCTTTTATCAAATATCGAACATAGTCTGTTCTAACCGCAAAGATCAAAAGTATTGGAAACCATTTAACTCTCAAGTGGGCCATGATTATGACTATTGCTCCTCATGAAAAATAATTTATAGAACACACGAAAAATCACGTCGTGTAGCAATATACAGGGTTTTCCAATAAGAGGTGTTATTTTGAATGGCCCGCTATTTCGGTAGATGTTAATTTTGAAGCTGTCATTTTTTGACATTTGACAAGTAGAAACTACGCCATTAATAAAAATGGAAAGATACACGCTTCAACAATGCATTGAAATTATTAAAATTCACTTGAGTGAATCAAATGCAAATCATCTTGAGTGATGAGGCGCATTTCCACCTCGGTGGCTTCGTCAACAAGCAAAATTGTCGCATCTGGGGCTCGGAAAACCCAAGAGTTATTGTTGAAAAGCCTCTCTATCCTCAAAGTGTGGCTGTTTGGTGCGATTCATGGTCCGGCGGAGTCATTGGACCTTACTTTTTCGAAGATGAGGCTGGAGCAACAGTTACGGTGAATGGATTGCGCTATCGAGAGAAGATTAATTTTTTTTATGGCCTGAATTTGGATGGTATTGATCTGGAAAACGTTTACTTTCAACAAGACGGCGCTACGTGCCACACCAGCAACGAAACCATTGATCTTTTACGATTGAATATCAAAATAACACCTCTTATTGGAAAACCCTGTATTATAAGTGCTGAGTATTAAATTAATCGAAACGAACATGTCCAGTTCGCTCATCGCCCGGGCGGGTTCGAGAACGCAGTTTCATTGAAGTTAGTTAAATATTATTAAGTAGGTACCTAATTATTATAGCTTTATGTGTGGCAATGCAATATATACACGCACGTGTGTGGGTATTAAATTTGTTGCTTACATTCTGGCTGGAATTACAAAAACGTTCTAAAATTAAAGTTCATGAACACACGTTTGCGCGCAAAAACCTGCCTGTGACGCATTGATCTCAGTGATAAATCATGCTGTATATACACGCACGTGTGTAGGTATTAAATTAATTGCTTGCATTCCGGCGAGAATAACAAAAACGTTATTTATTTAAAGTTCGGCGGACACGCGTTATAACCGGATTTTTTTTTGCCTGAGACGCATTGATTTTAAATAGTGAAAAATCATTGAATATTAATATTATATTCAGAGCAATAAAAAATGTTGTGAAAATCATTTTATTGAATTTGACGAACGAATTAGTTATGTACAGAGTTTTCAAATAAGAGGTGTTATTTTGAATAGCCCGCTATTTCGGTAGATGTTACTTTTAAAGCTGTCATTTTTTGACATTTGACAAGTAGAAACTACGCTATTAATAAAAATGGAACGATACACGCTTCAACAACGCATTGAAATTATTAAAATTCACTTGAGTGAATCAAATGCAAATCACCTTGAGTGATGAGGCCCTCGGTGGCTTCGTCAACAAGCAAAATTGTTGCATCTGGGGCTCGGAAAACCCAAGAGTTATTTAAAATTAAACAGTAACTTTGTAAACATCACTTATAGGTAAATACTTAATGCCGACCGGGTTTCGCTACAACCGTAGCCTCATCAGGGCAGTATACTACTGAGAGAGTACCAAGACTTACCAAGAGTTATTGTTGAAAAGAGTTATTGTTGAAAAGCCTCTTTATCCTCAAAATGTGACTGTTTGGTGCGGCTTATGGTCCGGCGGAGTCATTGGACCTTACTTTTTCGAAAATGAGGCTTTAGCAACAGTTACGGTGAATGGATTGCGCTATCGAGAGATGATTAATGATTTTTTTATGGCCGGAATTGGGTGGTATATATCTGGACAACGTTTAATTTTAAGACGGCGCTACGTGCCACACAAGCAAGGAAACCATTGATCTTTTACGATTGAATATCAAAATAACACCTCTTATTGGAAAACCCTGTATTAACGTTTATTGATTGATGTTTCGAAAAATCTTATTTAGTTTAATTTTTTATTATACTAAACGTGTCTAGTTTTAGTTGATCGAGAGAAGCGAAGTTCTGTTTTAACTCGGCCGTTTTGCATTTCGTCTGTCTGTAAATTTGTTTGCTACAGTGGTTCAGTAATGATTATATTTTAAGACTTTCTCATTTGCATTTTTCAAACCTACCTAAAGAATGATAAAAAAAATTGTCATTGAGATAGTGACGTTTCTTTGAACAAATTGTATAATGCCTTGTTTTAAAGTTAACAAAAAATGAATGGTTTATAAGTGAGCATTTGAGTATTTAAATACCTACTTAAAAATCTTCTGATTCCATAGGATATTTTGAAACATACTTTTTTTTTCGCGAGGTTTACTTGTTCACAGAACTACTGGTGTTAGTTTTTTTTTTTCAAATTAAATTAGCACCTGTCAATACATAATATAATGGGTGTTGTTTTGTAATTCTGCCCCAGCATTGAACACGATGAATGGCCGGCACCACGCTGGCTGGTTCCAGCTTTACCGTAAGGCCGCATTACAAGCGCAGCTTTGTCCAGGGCAGGCCTGGCAAACTAGAGATGTTAGAATCTTGAATGATCAAATCAATTTTGTAGCAGAATTTTATCAGTTATAATCACGTGGTCCCTCGCCGTTCACCACCAGTTCTTGCTCCTTCCAGTCCTGCTATATTCCTCTTCCACAGTTTATCCACATCTTCCACTAGGTTGCTTTCACTGCACGGAGAAAAATGACTATTGCGAATTTATTAATAATCTTTTCAAATAATTAACAATATTTGGCAATTTCAGAAAAAAAACGGGATTGCAGGCCACACAAATGAATTAACAGGTTTCCTTCATAAAATTTCATTAAATTACGAATATATTATTGTGATGCATGGTAATAAGGTGGAGTATAAGCGATAGATGGCGCTAGTCATAAAGCTTACTCAAGAGTCCGTCAGATGTCGCTAGAGTGTAACAGATGCTTGTGAGGTTATAGTGACAGGGAACAAGCTTCTCGAACCAGAGAATTAACAAAACTCGGGTAATGAACAATGTAACTAAATCCAGACCTATTATTTGTAACGTAAAAAACACAATTATAAGTAAAACCTTTTACATTTTAACAAAGAGTTCCTAACACTTAAATCTGCAAAGTAAGACAGATATAACAATTATCATGATGTCGGAACACGTTTTCTTGAAAATCCGAATATTTTCGCATTTTTTCATGATATATTATCAAGCCAAATGCACGTGTTCCGACATACGACATTGGAACATGTGTTCCGACATTCTTACTCTTACCTCCTTACTTATAAACGCGATGAACAATGAAAAACATGACTTATTATTACCATGGTGTTTATTTGATTAAAACGGTTTTAAATCTGGCTCAAGGCCGGCTTTACCACACCAAAGTTGAACCGGCGTGTATGAATCTAATTAGTAACATCCTAAAAGTTTATCAGGAAACTTATTACTTCATTCGTCAAAGGCCTGCAATCCTATTTTTAACCGGATTATCAATAATTAAAAGATAGTCTTAATAAATTAGCAATCGCTTGTTAAATCCTTCGGGTACGTGCTGAAACTACCTGTATCAGTTGTTCGAATTCATGATTCATTTTTGATTCCATAAAATCCATTTTCAAGTGCAGGTCCGAAAACTTTTCGTAGAATTTTACTGCTAATTTGGTATCATCATTTTGCGTATGCTTCACAACCGTAGGTTTAATTTTATATAAGTTTGCTCCTATTGTTAAGTTTTGGAGCGGAATGTTATTATATTCAAATTGTAATCCTTGTGTTATTATGGGATGCAATACCAAATATCTTAAACGTCATTACATCCTTTCATTATTTGGCTGTCTTTGTTTTGTCGGCTTCGAATCTTTTGATACGCCTATAGAATATATCTGATCTTCTTATTATATTGCTGCCGCTGAGAGCTTTCTTTCTGACACATTCGCAGTTGATACTCCGGAATAAACTCCGGAACTAAGATCCATAACAAGTCCAACAGAATTCAGGTCTAAACTAAAAACTTACCTTTTTAAGCTGTCATACTCTTAAATTAAATATACTATTCTTGAGAGAAAGTCCAGTTATATCCAATTATGTCCTAAATCCTGAATATAAATTTCGCTAATAAACAATTAGTTAATGTCAAGTAACCTACCAGGTAAGTATTGTACTGTATATTATCTCCATACATAGTTAGTAATGGTTCCATGAATTCAACACAGTGACAATTCAACACACTTTTAAAAAGTGATATAAAGTCATTAGAAACGATGAAAAAAATAAATTTAAACCTAACCTAACCTACTTCAGCCAGTTAATAAAGTTTTTGTTTCATCACTTTCCATGACTTTATATAATTTTTTAAAGATGTGATAAATTATCATTTTGATAATTTATCCGGTCACCGTTAGTAATAACATACTCGTATATCATTGTAGAAATGTATTATATATTTGCACAGCGCCCTTGAGGTGATTTTGCACAAAAACGGCGCTATATTTTGGATCATCCAAATATTATTATTATTATAAAGTACCTACATTAAAATATTATGATTTCAGAGCAAATTTTTGGACACAAGGCTACTAACTGTTCACAGAACTACTAGTTAGTTATAATCTTCTATATATTATATTTTCTCTACCATCCTAATCGTATATAAATCTTATACAAGAACAGATAGGAACACTTATAAGACGATAAGTGTGCAATTAACAAGGACCAGATGTACGTTTAGTTTCACATTCCAACAGCAATCATAACATACAAGAAGTATATTATGCAGCTCGCGTGTGCATTCTCCGACAGGAGTTACCCTCGTGGGTACGGCACGATTCGTTTGTTACCAAACAGCACAGGCGCGGCACACGTGTCTTGCAGGGAGTGTGGTTCTCATAATCCCTGGCCACGTGGCATGCAACGAATAATTAATGTATTCCCAATCAACATCTGAGATGTTCAGAATCTCTGATCTTTATGATGCAATCAATCCGTTTGATGAATTCTCCCATCTTAATAGAAGGATTGCTATCTTTAGAATGTCAGATGTCAAGTGGGAGTGCTGTGTTTGTTCTACAGATATTTCAATAGAAGGTGCTCAGATTGGAAACATATCAGTTTTACGACTCGTTCAACTTGTTAGTTGTATAGTATTATTGAAGGTTTTCTGATCTAACAACGTTATCTACAAAAAACATACCGATAATTCGAGAGTTTAAGGTCAAACAAGGTAGTAAACTAAAAAAAACTTACAAATAATTCTAGGTCAAAGTCAAATAAGGTTATCTACACAAAAACAAACAAATAATTATTAATTCTAGGGTTTAAAGTCAAACAACGTTGTATACTAAAAAAACGAACAAATAATTTTAGGTCTTAATGTCAAACAAGGTTATGTGCAAATAATATAGATATAAATAATTATAGGTCTAAAGTTAAATTGCGTACTTACCAATGATTCGAGGGTCTTTAAAGTCAAACAACGTTGTATACTAAAAAACAAGCGGATACTTATTTATTGGTACATCTTTTTGAAGACAACGTTATTTGACTTTAAGGCCTAGAATTATTTGTATGTTTTTTTTATGTGGATAACGTTGTTTGACTTTAAGCCCTCGATTTTCAAAAAATCAATTAGCAAAAACCGCTCTGCTGTTTATTGAAGCGAGAAAAGTTTTGAACCAAATACCGGTATAATGGGTGCGGTGCGAATGCTTTCACTACCGGTTAGCACCCAAAGCCAATCCTTTGAGTAACACAAATTGGCAGAATAAACCACGGACTTGCAGTTCACATTTAAATGTCATTATATCCACAACAATTCCGGATCGCTGTACGAACGATAACAACTTCAAAGCTCCAACACTTCCCAGAACTTTTAGGACATTAACTGTAACGATGTAGTTCAACAGGGTTATGTGGCTTTAACCCTTTAACGAGTAATTATCAACGAAACACAGCTGTATAAGTTCATTTTAAACAAAGAAAAGGTTAAAAAAAAACATTGAACATGAGATAATTACTAGAAGTGTGAGGTATACCGATTTGATAGAAAACTGATGTAGCCAATGTAGAGGAGAGGTCCTATGAAAAGGCCGGAGAATGAAAGGGCCATCGCCCATAGCAAGATATATTCTTCTTCTTTCGTTTGGCGGTGAGGTCAGAGGGGAACATATAGGTCAGTGAGTCAGCCTAGGAACTTAGGCGTCGCACTGTAGACCTCATCAATCCCGCCGGGGAGTCAATGCAGTGGGCATTCTTTCACCACATGTTCAGTGGTCTGCACCGCACCGTATTCACACATCGTCGACTCTTTAAGACCCCACCTATGTATAGTGTGGCCACAGCGACTGTGGGAGGACCTTATTAATTGTTCCCCGATATTTGATGATTCCCCTTGGTCGGGAGACCTGTCGGTTTTCTGCCCTTTATGTAGCGGCATAATTTGTAGTTGGAGGCCCACTTCCTTATGGTGTCGTATCACTCTACCGACACACGCGGTCGCAATAAAAGTACCGGTAAAAAATTTGCAGTAGATTTGCAGTAGTTGGCACACTACTGCAAATATATATTTTGTCAATATCGCCAAACATAATTAGAATTTTATTCTGACTCTTGACATGGCCGAAGTATTTGGTTCAATTGATCGTGTCATGTCTACCCCGAGTCTGGTAGCTACCAGGAGAGACATTTCACAAAAATAGCGCTTTTTACATTATCCACAGAGTATTATTATTATGTATCGTAAAGGGTTAACACTTTATCAGCGTGCGGGTGAACTTCGGATGGTCGGAAGTTTATATTACTCACGGGTCGATCATTTACCTGCCAGGGTAAAATTACGATATTTAAATGTCTCAATGCGGTTTGTCATCAAAGAAAGATACTGAATTCTGACTTATTGACCAAACCACAAGTTACCGAGAAAGTAAATGACAAAATATCGACGTTTAAAAGTTAATATTAGATGTAAAGGAAAAACTTTGTCAAACATACGATTAATTAAGAAGACAACAGAAAAAAAATCTTATTTAAACCTTATCATAGACGCGGTAGCAACATCAATGAAAGTTAACTGGCCTGTGGCATATGGACCGTAATATTTATATACGCTGTCAGGAGGTCGGAGAATTTGTGTGTATTTCCGCTTTGGAATAAAACTCAAATAAGAGAAATATTTCTGACCGTTTGCGAAAACTAAAAACTGTTTTTGAAAAATAATGAAATAAGCATTCAAATTCTGTCGAAATAAACATACAGTTTTTTAAATACAACAAATTTGAATGTAAACACAAAAAGGTTTAAAAAACAGGCTCACTTTACGTTTTATCGTCTAAATATTGCAGTAAAATTACTTATAATGAAAAAAAAAACATATTTTGTTGGACAAATGTATTATAAACATTATATTATTACTGTCACCTCACTTTTTGTCATTTTAGAAAAAAATCTTTTTTTTTCAAATGGTGGTCGTAACCTTTGGTTTCAAAGATGTGGACATTTTAATTCATCTGTTGTTAGATAAGAATACTTGGATGATTTGTATAGCGCCGTTGTTGTGCAAAATCACATCAAGGTCACTGTAAAAATATATAGTATATGTCTACAATGAGCTTTCTTATAACTATATTGTCTATATAACTATAGACAATCAAACTATTATCAACTTCTTAATATAAATAGAAAGCGTAGTGTTTTCTCTTTCTAACACAGTTTAAATCATATTTCTAAGTATGAAATTAAGGGGGATAAAACGATTTCTATGAGATCATATGAGTTGTTCGTAAAACCGAACAAATTAGCCTGAGAGGTTAAGAAGGGTACATTTAAATGTTTTAAGTTTTACGCAACTGATTGTTTAACAGTTGTAAATGGTTGTTTAACAGTTGTGTAAAATATGAAACATGTTTATTAGTACGCGGGATTTTCGATATCCTTTCACTTAGACTGTGCAACGAATTAAATTAGTAAATTTCTTCTTCAATAATTATAAATTCACAATGTGGCATCATTTTAATTAAATGAAAAAAATAAAAGATATGATTTCAGATTTTTACGGCCAAAAGTTAAATCGTAATTTTTTTGACAACTTAGACAACTTTTCGGACAGTGTCACAGCGTTCATCATCAGGGCAGATGTATAAAGATTATACGTTTGAAAATAATAAACTTTATATAAACCAATCATCTACATGTCTCAAAATGAAAGTTTTTTTTCATACTTTGTATCCTGATGAAGGAAATGTGGTTTAAACAAAGATAATTATTTTTATTTAAATAATGGTTTACACGAAGTTATTTATTATCATTTTATTAAAATAATGCCACAAAGATGTTTCATATTATTGAAGAAGTTAAGATTTTAAAGAAATTAAAACATGGCTAACTAACTAACTAACTAACCATCACGCTGTTTCCCCGCAGGGGTAGGCAGAGAGGACAGACCGCCAAACAACTCGGTCTTGGCACACACTCCTTGCCTTATTCACATTCATACATCGTCTCATACATACTCTTCTATTGTTCTGACTCTTGACATGGCCCGACTCGATATCTGATTCACTTGGTAGTGCCATGTCTTCCTCGGGCGTCCCCGAATTCTGCTACCATTCACATTTGCATCGTATATCCTCCTTACACTCCTTTCTTCGCTCATTCACTCTACATGCCCAAACCATCTAAGCGTCCCTTTCTTGATCTTATAAAAATGGCGATTTATATAAAAATGTTTTTACATTAGAAAAACAGAGCAGAATTTTATATATATTTGCAATGTATTGTGATCAACAATAAATTCAAGCTTACAATTCGTAATACTTTAACAAGAATTTGTTCGCCCATGTGGATGTCAGCTAATAACATCAAATACAAATACCGAACACTGACTCATTTAGGGATTGAATACTGATTCATTTCAGTGACCAAAAACACAGTTTACTAAGTAAGCGATGGACAAAATCTCAGTGTTTGACAGTGACATATCTAACATCAAACAAATAAACCGGTTACTGATCATTGAAGAATTGAATACTAATTCAATCCACTGATCAAAAAGAAGGTGAATCACAATAAATAATTGAACAACTAATAAAAACAAACATTGCATCATTAAAACCGATATACGAAATTCTGGAGTAGATTTATTCCAAATGGGAGGGCATGTTACACGAAAAGAGCGATCATAGTAAACGGCTCGATTTGACCTAGAAAGTTCGATTAGACGATTACTAACTTCTAGATCTGCTGAACTTAGAGAAACTGTCTATCGCTTAAGTTTTCTGATGAACCAAAGATCTAATAAAAACATTAACAAAGGGAAGAAATAAGACACAGTGCACCAATTGTATCAAAAATGCCGGGAATCTAACACGCCAAATATCAAGTGATCATAATTGACTATAATTGGGTTACGAAATACCAAAATACAGTCATTGTCCTATCGTCAATTCAATTCACCATCCAAATTAAACAATTCTACTTTGGTCCAGTATGAATTAGATGTATAATTTCTTTCGTCAGCTGCTATCTGCTATCCATCATCTATCACCAAGCCCCCAACATTTGTGTCCATCTTTACATAGTCAATTTCCTACGAGGTCAGCACTGACGGAGTTCAAACAAATTACAGCATTTTATTGGTCGCATAAATAACGTACACATCTGAAACGTGAACCGTTCTGCGGGACAAACACAATTGGGTCATCGTACCCGCATTGATATTGGCCTATTTGGCTGATAATCATAAACTGTTGGACTGTTTGTTTAGAGGCACGGCGAATGGAAGAACACAAGGAGAAAAATTAATTATGAATCTCTTCGAATTATTACCAATCCGGTTAAAAATGAGATTGCATCCTGATAAGCTTATAGTAAATTACGAATTATCATGATGTCGGAACACGTGTTCATAATTTCGGATATATTAGGATTTTCATGAACACGATCGGGGGGCTAAGGCTAAGTCGCGGGTTCAGATGCCGGCATGCGCAAGTAAAAAATTATTTGATTAACTCGTGTTTTTACACAATTTATTAATTTTAAACAACATAGGTACAGCATTTTTGCAGTAAGTTCCAGAGTGGAAGATACTCTCAGTATCACCCTGGTGTTAGACCATCATTCAGAATTGAAACGTCGCTTGAAATGGCTTTAACCATGTTTAGTGACCAGATCTGGTACTTCCCCACCATCCTCTTCCCTATCTCCTTCCCCTCCCCATTATCTTCAGCCTCACAATATACCCCAATTGGGGATGTAAGTCTCACTGACTCAAGACGGTTGGGAGCAGTTGGAAGTTTTGTGCAGTATTCACATTTAAAAAAAAATTAACAAAATACTAGCGCAGACCCCTAAAAATCATGGGATTGGTAATATAATTGTAGGATTTGTCAAGCTAAAAGTATTTTTTTTTTTTAATTGCCATAGGATACCTCTCGAATGAACACCGTTAACCTAAAAAATTATAACATCTGTCAAAAATATAAACCAAAGAAATACATATTATTATGTCTTCAAACACAGCTAACATTTAAATTATAAATAATAATCACTTAGTTTTATATATAATAAGCACTTTGCTTAGACACAACCGACATGTTTTGTTAGCAAGGCCCACCTCATCAGGGTTTACTTCAAATAGTTTTAAAATAACCCTGATGATGTGAGCATTGCTCGCGAAACAGGTCGGTTTTATCTAAACAATAAAAGTGGTTATAATTTTTAACATCCAACATTTATTATTAATTAATTAATTCGAATAAAATAATATCGATAAAATAAAAAGAAAACACGATTTTTTATTAATTTATTGACCGACGGGGTTAGTTTAGCTTAAACATCATCAGGGTATAAAATAATTAATTTGAACCCTGATAATGATTGAGCTAAACGAAACCGGTCAGCCAATAAATTAATAATAAATTATTTTACAAGCAATAATTATTCGCCTGAAACACTCATCCACATTGAAAAATCTCCTGATAAAAGATACATGACGCCAACGGGACTCGAACCCGTGTCCCTTCGATTTCCGGTCGACAGCTCTGACCACTGAGCTATGGCGGCTTATCTCTTATCCGCGAAATAATTCAATATATACTAGTGTTTCATTCAACAATTACTGCTTGTTACATTTTTTCACCTGAAAACAACCAACTTTATTTTATATGAGAAAGGCATTGTAAGTGCTAACTCTCTCACTAGATGGCGTCGAGACAAATTGTCTACATTTTTAGGTGAAATACTAGAACTTGTCAAATATATATATATTTTTTTTTTTTTTTGGTAAACTAATGTTTAAGACAAGATTTTTTTATGCATAGCACAAAGGGTAACAATTATTTTACAAGCAATAATTATTCGCCTGAAACACTCATCCACATTGAAAAATCTTATTCGAAAAAGATTTTTCAATGTGGATAAGTGTTTCAGGCGAATAATTATTGCTTGTAAAATAATTGTTACCCTTTGTGCTATGCATAAAAAAATCTTGTCTTAAACATTAGTTTACCAAAAAAAATAATAATTAATAATAAACTGTTTAATTTTATTAAGTATGTCAAACCACAAAGTGATTGCTTTCTACAATAAAATAATATCTGTAAGTTACTTTATTGCTTGTCTGTATAGTTCCCACAATCAATTAAAATTTTCAAAATTAAAGCAAATCCCAGATCTAGAGTTCATTGAACCCAAGGTACACACAGACACACCACCGATATCATATTTTTTTATTATTCCAAAGCATCGGTTACCTTCATCTGCTTCTTCTGCCTTCTACATTGCCAGTGATCATGAATTTATCCAAACTTGAATGCTCAGTTTGCCTCGGTTATGCATACATATTCACAAAACAAACACCCACCCGAATTTAATACATTGTTATGGGTTTATCACACACAGTGCAACGGTAATCAATTTAAATCAGTAAATTTGCGCTATCACCTCACAGAATCTAGATCACTCCCAGCGATGATCCGGTGTCCGGTGTCCGGTGGGCGTACCGAAAAACTAAACACCTAAAACATCACGAGGGCGCATACAGACCATGGAATAATTAATGGAGGACTGAATGTAGTTGTAACCAATAAAAAATGGAAATGGAAACAAGAGGAAGGAGATAAAATATCAGTTCCGATGTGTGGTGCCATTGGTTACAAGGCCTGAAATTGGTAGAGAAACACTATGCAGTAAAAACGAGGCCACCAAGTGAATTCGCGGTTACCGTTTGACTAAATTATGAAAGAGGAGATCCAAAAAGAGGGTAAGTGAAAATAACGAAAAAAAACAAAGGGAGGAGCGTAGGTGGATTGCACACTTATAGAGGATGTACAAAAAATGAATGTCAAGAGGACATATGACGCACACGTAAATGGAATAAAAGGTGTTGAAAAATTTCCAACAAGACATTGGTAGAAGAAAAACGAATGTAGACAGAAAGAATTAGAAATGAGGTCCCTAAGGCGTATAATAACAACCTTTTTTAAGTAAACTTCTAAGTACATTACAAAATGTTAATCAGATAAGATATTACATATGATATTTGCTAAAAAAGATTTACAAATAAAAACTAATTTCAATAAAATGTCAGTTAGTTGTGAAGATCGCGTCAATGGGGAGAGACTCTTTCAAGAATCAATAGGATTTACGCTTTGAATATCTCCTCGCTGACGCAATACATCTGTCGATATTGGAAGATATTTGCTTCAGAAACAGCATACTCCTCCCCGCAGGGAGAACCATTGAAAGGTTGGTCTTACAGGTAGGATTTAGAATAATCTATGACTGCGCTGTTTAAGATGAGTCATCAAGAACGTAGAGACTAGCGTGCTGTAAAAAAAATGCACCGCAGCAGTCTAAATAAGTGGGTGGCACATGAGAGATAAACCTTTGCCCGAGAGAAATACGAATGAGAAGATAATAGCAAAAATAATGCTAGACTGATTTAAAATCAATGATATTACGAAGGGGATGCTCGGATGGTTTAGGAACGTAGAGTAGATAGAGAAATGGACGTCGGACAAGTAATGGAAGCAGTTGGGAATACTTAAGAAGACATGGCACGATCCAGCGAACTCAAATATTTCAAAAGGGTGACAGCAAGAGTCGTAATTACAGAAGACTAAATGTTGATGAAATAAGATGTGAACGACAGAACAGAAAGCTTGGTAAAGAAGATGAATATAACAGAACAGAGAGCGTAGTGAAGAAGGTGTGTATGACAGAACAGAGAACGTGGTGATGAAGATGTGTATGGCAGAACAGAGAGCGTGGTGAAAAAGATGTGTATGATAGAATAGAGAGCGTGGTTAAGAAGACGTGTATGATAGAATATAGAGCGTGGTGATGAAGAAGATGTGTATGACAGAACAGAGAGCGTGGTGAAGAAGATGTGTATGATAGAATAGAGAGCATGGTGAAGATGTGTATGACAGAACAGAGAGCGTGGTGAAGAAGATGGGTATGGCAGAACGGAGAGCGTGGTGAAGAAGGTAAAAAAAGTGACGATTAAACGCTAGAAGATGGAGAGAGAAAAAAGGTTTGAATTTAGGGGAATGAAATATGTAGTCAAATTAAAGTCGATATAATGTAGTTATTTAACAGAAACAATGTGACATACAGTAGTGAATTGTACAAAAGGTCGGGGATGCTCGAGGAAGACCAAACGCATAATCTCTGCACCGGAATGAGATATGAACTCGAAGTCCTGATAGGGTAGTTTTTTAACAGTAACAGTGTGGAGATCATGAAACTTCATGGAGTGAATGGCAAAAAAGTCGGAGATGCATGAGGAAGGTACAGTTGAATTTTCATTTCTCTACAGAAAAATTATTCCCACTTCAAAGATGCATCCAGTTTAAAGGTATACAAGAATTCACAACCTCAAAACTTTACTCCAAAGCTTCGTAACCCCGAGCAACGCCGAGTAAATGTCAGCTAGTTTTAAATATAAGATGACGAAGATAAAATACATGCCACGATCCAGATCATTTACTAGCATCTAGTGAATCAAGTGTTCAAGCAGGGATGCAGCATAAAATTGCCATTTATTCAGTTATTGTCTGCAATGCATGCAAGCTAATTTTACAACCACAACGCAATATCATCAAGCCGGTAGAGGAGAAGCGACATACAATCGCTGTTCATAATAATATCCGACGCACAACAAACATGATGTTCTATGACGGATGACTAACGTATCGTTAGCGGCGTCAGTTGGTTTTATTGGAGTCAAACGATGCGTTGACCTAGTGGGTCAAATGGTGTGTTTGGCGCTCTCTACTTGGGAATAGTAGCAATAGTGCTATGGGAATACTGTAAACAGCTGACTGTCCGTTTTCATTGAGCTTTGAAATACGCGTAGATAATAATAGTATAATAATAAATAAACACTAGAGATAATGATATCTTCACTGTGATCTCTCTTTAAAAACTATAATACACGGAAATAAATGAGTAATGCTAATTTATTAAATCTCTTTAATCACAGAGTCCCATTTGATTGGAATCTGTGGGACTATGGTACTCGTATAATTGGGGGGTGTTGTAAGGTTGAAGGTAGTGGAAAAGGGATTGTGATGGGGTAGAGGAAGGTGGATATGTATACTGGGAAAATGAGATTGCTCATTTGTTAAGTAACTCTTCAAATTGTTGGTAATTCGGTAAAAAACAGGATTCCAGGCACTTAAAAAATGAATTAATATGTTTCCCGATAAACTTTGTCATGATTTTATTATCAAGATGTCGTTGAACATGTGTTCATAAAAATCCTAATAATTCCACTTTTCGGCATTATAAGGCAAATGCAGGTACATTAACACGTGTTTCAATATATTGGGAATTCACTAATTAAATATACCAATCCTGAGAGAAAGTCCAATTATATCCAATTTACCAATTATGTCCTAAATCCTGTATCTGAATTTCGCCAATAAACAATTAGTTAATGTTAATTAAGTGTTGATCTCAAGTGACCTACCGATTCCGAATGATTCCGGTTTGGACTATGATTATAAACACGATTCCGATATATCAGTCCGTTTGATACCGTAGAGCCTGAAAAAATTGCATTAAAAGGTCGAACCCAAGTATCAAATTAGCACCCACAAAAATAATGATTTTTCCCGAAATGCAACTTTAAGCAGATTGTGTGGCTGATTTCGGTTTTGACTATGATTTTGAACACGATTCCGTAATTTCAGTTCGTTTGGTACCATAGGGCCTGAAAAAAATAGCTTATAAAGGTCGAACCTAAGTCTCAAATTAGCGCCCATAAAAATAATGATTTTTCCCGAAATGCAACTTTAAGCAGATTGTGTGGCTGATTTCGGTTTTTACTATGATTCTGAACACGATTCCGATATATCAGTCCGTTTGATACCGTAGAGCCTGAAAAATATTATTGTTGAAAATATTGTTTTTTTATGTTTTGTATCGAGCTCTTAATTTGAGATTCGAATGTTATCACATCGTTGTGAGCTTTGAATGAGAGTGGTAGGTAGCAATGTTATAGATGTTTTATAAAAGTATATAAATTTTTTTTTTTTAAAGTTAAAAATTTCCGGGATACGAATAACCTGACAATATTTGAAAATCTCCTACCACCATAGTAAGCGGAAAATGTAGCTTGTGTTGTTATTGAAGACTTAGCCAGACGAGGAATTGAACACACTATGCCTGGGTGGGACTCAAACGCTATGTCAACTAATCGAACGACCGATATAGTGCTTTGGGGATCACGCCACAGTGCAATCAAAAACAAAAACAAGGGCATGAATGCATGGTTTGGTACAACCGATCACAATCGTATGTGTTCATAAACGAACACAAAACAAGTTTAAAAAGGATCAACGAAAGCATAATTTATAAAACTGGTTTTAGTCAAATTTCTCACCATCGACCCTTCGATCTGAATTGCATGGAAGAAGCCTTATTTTTGTGTGGTTTGTGGTTAAGAAAAGAAACTCGCGTTTCATATTTCTATCGATTTTCAAGTGCTTTATTATATAACAACTTTTGTTCAAGGTATTTAAAAAACCTTCATAGAATGTGACAAAAACTAGTTTCTCAGTGTTTTCATAGAATGTCAAACTGTCCTATAAAAATAATAAGATTACGAATTATGCAAACATCCGTCTGTTAAAAAATTGTAGTTTATATGTACGTAGCAATAATTCGGAGACGAACGTAAGGCTGGGAAATGAAAATACGAACAACTCAAAAGTTTATATATAAAGAACACAATTTTAAACTTTTTTCCACTTGTTTTTATTTGACCGTGACCGGTTTCAGCCTGTTAGGGCCATCTTCATGGCCCTAACAGGCTGAAACCGGTCACGGTCAAATAAAAACAAGTGGAAAAAAGTTTAAAATTGTGTTCTTTATATATATTTATAATGGAATTCCACCACGAAATAACAGTTTCAAATATTAAAATATTAACTCAAAAGTTACCATATTTTAGATGACTTCTTTTATTTATTTATTGCATCTCACTATACATAATACACGTTTTTTATTTAAATCAACCTCACTAGGACTAAGCCTGTATCGAGGTTAACAATTTACATTTGAGTGAAGCAAACATAAGAGTAATGACAAATATAAAAAAATGATATGGCAATATTTCCAGATCTCGACCATAGAATAACAATCTCAAAGAGGGAGATTGTTAATAAAAAAATTAAGGTAATTGAGGGAGAAAAGGGACACTGACGATTGTTAATAAAGAAATGAAAGATTAGATAGTTTGAAACGACCCAGAAAGACATGGCACGATTAAGTCAATCTAATACTAGTGTCAGGTCATATCAAGAATCGGAAAAATAGAATGAGACGATGTAGATATGAATATTAATGAAAGATAGAGAATGTGCGAAAACAGAATTGTGTTGAGTTCCAACTAGCGATGAGTTGTTTATAACGAGCCGCACAATTGAGTTAGCTCTTTTTATGAGCCGTTGTACCACGGTTACTGTGTTTTATCAACGCTATTAAAATTATTCAAGTATTAATTGTTTTTCTTTGGGTGTTGTACGATTATTAGTTTACGTTGGAAGCTGGGAGGCATATCGGGCGAGCCTTATCGGGGAAGCATAGTATTCTAATTGCTCATACGCTCTGAGCTCACAGCTCCCGTTCACTTGAGCCGTCGTTCAATTGAGTCGACTTTTTGAGCCGTACGAAAATATTGAGCTGGTACCGTGTCTCCCGAACTTAATAAAATGCGACATGACCCATCGCTAGTTCCAACCTTTCCGCCTAACCCCTGCAATAACAATGGCCTGATGGCTAATAATAATAATAACATAGCATTTATATAGCGCAGTTTAGTATCATTTCACTCCATGTGCACTTTACTATAACAAACTTAAAAACTGTAATTTAGTATTTGTAATTTTAGCTATTGTAATACATTATATCATGTATCTATAATATCATATATTTCAATCAATACTAATCTAACCTAGTCTACCTATAAGTTTTGCATGTGATTGTATCTCTAACTTTTTATATCCTTCTAGAGTTTCTGTTAATTGTATATTTTCTGATGTCACTGTTTATAATTTACTGTATATGGTATATTTTATACCGTTGATATTAAAATAAACAAATAAATAAATAACTGGTGTTGAAGTATACATCTTTCCACGAAAGATACAAGATACTACCAATCTTGCCTTTTTTTGTATTCGACTAAAGTATTTGCCTCCATTTGAATTCCTTTGTACTATGGTGGCTGCCAACCCCTGGTAACAATAGCTAGGAAATTGAAACGTAGAAGGGAAATAAGTCTTCACAGCGGTCCCGGTAAATGCGGCAATGCGACTGATTGTCGTGAAATGCAGACGAAAATGTTTGCATAATATATTGAACTACTCGTATTTACAGATTTTGTGCCGAACCCGATCCATCATTTTGTGAAATTAATTGCATTGACCAAATTGACAGATCGAGAGTGATTGTTTGCTTATATTAGTAATTTAAGTGGCAGTTTCAAAATAGAGTGGTACACATAGACATATGAATATTAGTAGACCTGCCCTAAGTGATTAAAAGCGTATTATCCCCACTCCCCATACCGGTTCCATTGGAGCCGGCTGTGCTCGCGTATGGCCTCAAGTGAAATTTGAAAACGTGACGTCATCATTCTTGTACGAACTATGGTCGAGGCATCATCGGTTCATTTTACGAAATAACACGGCAGAATGTTGACTTGTGCTATGAAAACTTGTAAAAATAGATGTGAAAAAGAGAATAAACCCAATTGTCGTATTACATTCCATATATAAGCATTATTTTACTTTATTTTAAGCATATTCACATCGTATAATATGAATCAGTTGTTACTATCACATCGAGAAACGTCTGGACGCGAAACACAAAGCTGGTTGGTAGCTGGGAAGTAAATTATGAACATTTATAAAAGTGTCTTAACTAAATACTTAATTAACGAAATATTCGACTCTAAAAAATAGAACCGAATTTTTTTGCCGAATTTGGACTTAGCAAATTTGTTCATAACGTGGCGAGTAATTTGCGCTCCCATGTAAAAATGTCTATTCATTCAAAAGCAGATTTTACTTTTAAGAAGTAAATGGTGATATTATAATGCCAGATGCCTATTTACTGTCAGATTGATTTATTGAAGAATCACAGTCAGCTTCACCCCCTTCGTTCTTCAACAGTTGATTTTACCCCTCGCCATTATCTTCTCGTCTATTAATTCCTATGTCTGTGGTGGTACATCTATAAAGCTCCTACTTCAGCGTAATATTTTTTACTAGATTTGGTTGTATAGATTTCTCTAGTACTTTTTTAATGGGTACTTTTAAGTACCTACCCATAATAATGTAAAAAAAATATTTTAATAATAAATTCTATATTTGAAATGTGTACTTTTTTAGTTGTAATTTCTTAAAGGCAATATCAGGACAGTGGTCCTAGATCGTTTCCACTTTATTTATGACTTCCCTGGTCACCGCGTGAGTAGAAAAAGCGGACCGCAAGGGTCTGCGCTATTTAGCTAACATGTAATAATAATAATACAATATAACCCTACAATATTACAATTTCTTGTGATTTTTCACGGGTATCTGCAAGTAGTTAGTAGTATAAAATATGAAATTTAAAATAACTGTAATGTAAGTATGATAAAGTTTCAATAAAAAAAATAAAAAAAACACATTATTTTTATCTTATACGCAATATTTCACTTTCAAATAAATGGATTTAGCTTTATTAATTCAAAACATGATTTATTATGTCGGGGGAGATGGAAAAATACCCACTTTTAATTTTAATTTCATTTATTAAGTCACTTACGCGATATGTCAATTAGTACGCGGCGTCGTTATAGTTGCAGCCGACGGCGACTATGTTCATATCAAGAGTTGAATTATATTCATAATATCATATTAGAATTAAATCATAAACCAGTCTATACAAATCTAGCGTAGCCCACAAACTACTTGAAAACTGAGATATAACTCTAAAGGGGACGCGAGCAGGCGTTATTAAAGGTTCCCCAACATTTATAGTAACTTTTAGTAATAATATAACTAAATTCAAGTATTAATTCAAAGTAAACATTCTATATTTACCGTGAAGCGGAATTCGTAACCTTTACCAAAAACACACATAGATAATATATATATATTTGTAAACATTCTATATTAATAATATATATATATATTTGTGTTTCTTATATATATATATATATAAGAAACAAATGTGACAAGGAAGCGTGCCGACTGTAACTGAGCCATTTTTTTCTGTAAACACCGCACTAAGTCACAACTGCTCCTTGCTATCCGAAGCCAGTAAGCTACGACATCCCCAATCGTTGTGAGGCTGAAGGATATACAGAGGAAGAGGAGTGTGAAGAAGTATCTGGCTATTCAGATCTGATTACCAAATACAGCTAAAATCATTTCAAGCGATGTATCAATTCCGAGTAGTGATGGCCCATCTTCGTCGTTTCTTTTATCCATGTGAATTACAAATTTTAGCATGGGATCACAAGTCATAAAACTTGAAATCAAATTGTGGTTTTCATTTTCGTTGCAGTATAAACATTATGATAAATGGATTGGAATCTACGTCCATTATCTTCGTAATCTTTTTTGGTCTGTATTTATAATTGTGGCGTTGTTTATTGAGTTTGATGAACCGCTTAAACAGATTTTCGTTTGTGGCAAAGCATTTTAAAATAAATAAAATGTTGTAGGTTAAACGTTTAAGATGGTTTGCTATCGATAAAATGGAACTAATTCATGGAAAACTTACATCGTCGAGTCATGATAGTCAACTATGGAGTTGTGTATGAAATGAAAAAAAATCAGGAATAATGAACCTTAATAACCATGGCATGATTTGGTTAAAACGGAGTATTATTTAGTTGAAAGATTCGTCATAACCAAATTCTCCTAAATTCTTATGCACCGGAGAGCTAATAAATAGAAGAAATGTCCTGTTAGTTGTTGAGTTGACAAATGCGTCGGTTTACTACTAAGGGTTTGCGTAGTGGGTTCAATTTCTCTACTACCCGAGTCCATCATCATGAACAGTAAATGACACAAGCCTTTTCCGCTTAGTGTAATGGTAGGAGATTTTTTTACCGTGTTAGGAGTTGGTTAACTGGCAATCTCTGATAAAACATGCCGTTACAGCAATATTTATAAATCCCAACCAAAAAACCAAGAGCATAGAAAATTTAATCAGCAGTCACAATATAATTACATCGGTATTCATTTGGTACACTCACCGAGCAGACTAAGACTGGCGACCCATGAAGCCTCCTGGTCCGTTATGGTCAGCCCCGCGCCCTGCGGGGCCAGCGAGCCCAGGGTGCCGTTACCCTGAAGAGAGTCCATTGCTGGGGAGGTGTATCCCTTGCCTAGACCTGCTGCGAAGGGTCCTAACGACACGGCTAGGGCTGCTAGCACCTGAAACAAAGCCACATATAATTAGAAATTATGAATAAGATAAAAGAGTATTTCTTATACTTTCTTTCATGTTTCTGATTTTTCCTTCTTATACCTTCTACTTTCTTATTTTTGTTTTTTTTTTCCTTCCTGTACTTTCTGCTTTCTTATTTTCTACCTCTAATATTTTCCTTCGTGTACCTTCTGCTTTCTTCCTTACCCTTTTTGCTTTTATTCCTTACTTTGCCTTCTGCGTTATTTTTTCCTATTACGTCTGCTTTCTTCTTTCGTATTTGTTTTTTTCTTCCTGTACCTACTGTTTTCTTCATTCTTACTTCTGTTTTCTTTCTATTCCTTCTGCTTTCTTCCTTAATATTCTTTCTTGCCTTCCTTCTACTTTATTATGTTCATATAATGAGATAAAGGGTCTCACCTTCACTCAGGGCTCCCCAGTTGAAGGTTTCTTTTTGTTTCTAAGATCGTTGTAGTTTTTATAGTAATAAATATAACATTTTCGCACCTCCATTTTAGTCAATTGAAGACAGTAATAATTAGTCAATAACCCAGAAAAACAATTAAAATCCAAAACTAAACTTAAAGCAACCATCCATAACTAGTGACAAATACAAAGGACCATTGACAAACAAAACATTTTTTGCATATTACGATTAAAATTATCACAAACTTAAAAATAATGTAAATATTTTGACGATTTCTATAGCACTGTTTTTAAAATCACCTCAAGGGCGCTGTACAAATATATAATAAATTTTGACAATGCTCTAACTTAGGTAAAATTCATATCTAACTAATTTCATATGAATATCTTATATAGGGTTGTCTGTTAATCTCAGATAAAAGAAATCAATATCTTTAGAGGTTTCATTTGACATAATCAAACCTTCTTGTCTTTTTGTGCTGTGCTGAAATATCTGTCCTATCTGGTACGTGTGGCATGATAACCATAAATCATGAATTCTACCGCGGCAGTAGATTTCTAGCACAAATAAGCAGTAGCATGCAAAGAGGTTTGGGAATTCAATCATATTATTTATTACTAATTTAAAACATATTATCGTCGGTTAATTTCTCGAATCTTGCATGGACAAACATAACCTTTTTGGTGCAGCGTTTCGTTGAATTTAGAGATTGCGGGTTCAACCCGTCATATTCCAATTCCGTGTTGAAGTCGTAAGTCATCATTTATTTAGATCCCTCAAGGATCAATCCTAGGATCACTGTTATTTTTTTAGATTTCTGAATATGGTGGGTGGAAAAATTGTTATGTGTTTTGAAAGCATCACCGTGTAATCAAGATAGATACGTTTTTCGCTTAAGATATTTAAAAAAAATCTGTGATGACTAGGAGTAGTAGTTATAAACTCAAAATTAATTAACAATAACGTAAAAATATAATCACAATCACTTCAAGTTAGGAGCATCATAACCTAAAGCTTGTAAAATATTATATGTGCTTGCCTAAGTAGTTCCACATCTTTGGATCCTTTGAGCATTATCTATCGTCCCGATTTTAGAGCATTTATTCCTTATTTCATTTTCAACACAGGATATATAAAATTCATGTAAATGAAATAATATAAATGTTCTAATGAATAACTAAATTCTATTGTCCACCACCGTCTTAACCATCTGATATATTAAACAATTTTATTACCGAAGTGTTTCGAAGATTTTGTGTAACGGCGAACAATTTAATAGCGACCGCATATCAATTTAATTTAATTCCCTAAATAGTTGCGTAAAGTGTTGGAAGTTCTGTTATTTTTAAGATGATTGGTTTTCCCGTTGGTGATGTCTCAATGCTAAACCAAGAAAATTAAATTGTTACTTTAAAACAATCTTGAACCATTAAGAAATACATAATTGGGTTTGCGTGAGGAAAAAAATATTTTAGGCAGAGGCAGCTTAGGTACAACGGAAGTTTAGAAGATGTTGCAACAAATCGTCACGTTGAACCAAGATTCTTCACTGGGCGATGCAACATTTTACAAAATTAAGTATATTTTTTTTTTTATGTAGATAACGGTATTAACTAAATTTAAATAAAATAAAAAAATATCCTAATTCTCTCGACGAGTAATAGGGTAGCAAATGAATTATTTATTTATAGTAAGGACAAAAATAGCGAGAAATGTACTAGGCAGAAAATAAAAAATTGAAAATCTTGGTCACATCGTGAGGGGCGATAAATGCAAGATTAACCAACTGTCAACCTAACCTAACCTAACCTACCCAACTGTCAATCCAGAGAAAGATTGATTGAAATCGTAGTAGAGGAAGCCGTACTTGGCTTTGAAATCGATGTTAGGGTTA
This sequence comes from Hesperophylax magnus, assembly GCA_026573805.1. Classification (NCBI taxonomy): domain Eukaryota; kingdom Metazoa; phylum Arthropoda; class Insecta; order Trichoptera; family Limnephilidae; genus Hesperophylax; species Hesperophylax magnus. The sequence continues at coordinate 932,418 of JAIUSX010000100.1, forward strand.
GTGTTAGTGCAGTTCCGAGAAGGATGAAGCACCAGATTCTATTTCCGGCAGAGATATCATCCCAAAAACAACAGTCAAACTTCTCGGTGTCAATTTAGATTCAGTCTTTTCTTTTAAAAGTCAAATAAATAGGACTGTAAGCACCGTTTTTTTCAACTCAAGTGTGTCCGAAGAAATCTTCCTACAGAAGCAACAAAACTACTTATCAACTCTTACGTAGTCTCATGTCTCGATTACTGCAACGGCATTTATGCCAGCCTTCCAAAATATCAAACTAACAAACTTCAATCAGTGTTTAAAATATTCGCACATTTCAGAACACCTTCGTAACCTTCACTGGTTCAAGTGCCCTGAAAGAATCCAGTACAAATTGTGCTGGATGGTGTTTAAATCCATCAATGAAATGACCCCACCCTACATCTCTGAACTATGCGTCCCGGAAAACACTGGTCTGAGGCAGTCAACTCTTAGATCAGCAACATCAGCAGCTGCAGGCAGACTGATGGAGCCTAAGCGCAAGCCAAATACTAAGTTTGGTGATCGCGCTTTCGGAGTATCTGGGCCGAAGGCTTGGAATAAACTCCCTCCGGAACTAAGATCCATAACAAGTCCAACAGAATTCAGGTCTAAACTAAAAACTTACCTTTTTAAGCTGTCAATGTCATACCCTTAAATTAAATATACCATGCCTGAGAGAAAGTGACCTACCAGGTAAGTAATGTACTGTATATTATCTCCATATATAGTTAGTAATAACATAGATCATTGTAGAAATGTATTATATATTGTGCGGCGCCCTTGAGGTGATTTTGCACAAAAACGGCGCTATAAAAATCATCCAAATATTATTATTATTAAGAAGACACTTTTTTTTATTTTTTTTTTTATTGGTACAATATTTTTTTTTTACATTTCAAAGTTTTCTAGTAATGTTGGCCTCACTGGGTGGCTTGCCCGTGCTGAGGCCTTCATTTTATAATATGAAAATAATCTAAATACAATCTACAATATAAGATAAAATAATACATTTAATATATAATCTTGTGTGTTTGTGAGTGATGTGTGTTTATATTGGTTTTGTATGTTACGTGTAGGTTTTATTTTTATTTTACTTTAAAAAAACATCTTTTGTAAATAAGAACATCTCACCATAGCAATCCCTCCCTGTCCAACACATATTTAACAACGAAATTTTATCCCCAAATTACGAATGGTGATACGTATATTATTACTCTAAGGGTGATACCCACATAATACACGCGAGAAATGATTACGAGCGCCACCCAACGATTCCACGAAACAGTTTAATAATGTTACCAGACAGGCACATGCTCACTCCAGGCTTCATACCTAATTTGACGAAGGTTTCAGATGCACTGATTGTGTATTTCAAACCAAAATTTTAATTATGTTCAAGTCATTTGACTGACACATAATGTAGGCTAACCTAAACTCGGTGGTACAGATATTAAAGTCTTTGGCGTTGTTTAGAAAAATAACTGATTTCACTATTGTTTTTATTTATATGGAGTCCCTCAAGGGTCTCTTCTGGGACAATTCTTATTTTATTTATTTATTTAAATACCGATATATTTTTGTAGATTATCCACACTAAAACTTTGCCACTTTTCAATGCTTTAGGTCTGCTTATATTAATACACTATGTAGAAGTCGGTCGAAAATGTTAACTAATATTCATAATGATTAAATCATAACCGCTATGTGTATAGAGACCTAATGCTCGAAATATACTCCAATGTGAAATAAGGCGAGAATTTTTTTTAACTGTGCTTGTAATTCATCGCTTCAGAAATCATATTCATAAAGTAAAACCCCCTCTTGGTTAGCACATTGTAATAAAATATTATTGAATGCAAAATAATTCTCCTTACATATTACGAGAAACGTGTAGTTATATATAAATACCAGTTAAGTAGCAAAGTATCTATATTAGGCTTTATTTAGACAGTATGTGTGTTAGGTAACACTTCACTATAGATTTAATACTTAATTCCCAAGCTTTGTAAAGTGCTCTCGAGGTGTTAATTTTCCAAAAAAATATCACTTTAATGTTTGGCTTCATATTATTTTCATTTTGCAAAAACGCGGCAGAAATGAATGTGCAAGTCTTGGAGTTATTAATTTATTAATTACTATGTAAATTAGCCGTTGAAGTTTATTTCATTCAAAATTCATTGCTTCTTATTAAACATCATGCCAAACATAGAGACACAATAATTCTCTCTTGGCACATACTCCTTGCTTCAATAATACTATTCTGTTATCCCAACTCAAGCATTGATTAATATGATCGTGCCGAGTGTTCCTAGGACGTCTGTGACGTCTTCTAAAGCTTAACGTGAAATCACTAGTTTTGATTAATATTTATTACGAATCGGTTAATTTCAGTGCAGAAATTATGGGACTAACTACCATATGTATTCCTCTTTGCCCAGAATACTAATGAAGGGAAACAATTTTACCCAAGTCAGCGGAAATCTTCAATTTATCCTTAAACAAATATAAAATGTTGTTAATGAAGCAATTCAGTTATGTTCAATAATAATGTATATTTCTTAATATTCTCATGTAAAAGCCCCGAAAAAGGGCTTGTAATAATAATAAATAACAATAAATACATAAATAAATATGAATACCGAAATATATGTCTCGGATAAATTGAAGCTTTTTCTAAGGTATAAGCAGAATTAAATTACGATTGTTAATTATACTACTATTAGAAATGTATGAACGAATGTAAGAAACAATTAAAAGAAAATAAATCTTTATGGCTCGGATTATCTGTGACAATTTTCCTTGATTAACTATCTTTTAATTATTTTATTTAAATTTGGTTAATACGGTTACCTACATTAAAAATTAATTTATACTTGAAGAATCTTGGTTCAAGTTAACGATTTCTTTCTTATAAAACTATTCACAAAATTAATGAAATTGCTTAAATCGAGCATTTTAAGACATCTTTTGCCAAGCGATTTGTATGCTTATTAGCTACATTAGTGGTGATATAAGGCATACTAAGAATATACACATTTATGGCTTGTATATTCCTCAATTCTGTATCAAAGTTTTATTTGTTTTGGTCGAATGCCTACTTTAATTACGAAAAAAACAGCAGAATACAAAACAATACTTTTTAAATTTTTAATAAAAAATATCAAGTGTAGGTTTATATAGCTGTTTTCTATCAAATCACACATTTTTCGATGCAGTATATAGTAATGCAAAATCATGTGTTTTTGGTTTGAAAATTATGGTATTAAATACTGCGAGTAGAAAACATCTTGGCCTTTAAAATAATCGAGTATTTTTTAGATAAGTCTTTTTATAAGCCCAGAAAAAAATAATGTATAAGGCCTATGAAAACTGCTATAAAGTTCAAAATCTCCTACTTAAGAAACCATTTTCGGTTATGATTTTATTGTTTAATGTGGCAAATTAAGTTATTTATAAAATGATCGGAAAAAAATTAAATATTTATGCCTGAACATTAGGGTGGTTACAAAAAATCAATGTTGGAATTTTGTTGTGCTGACCCCCCTAAAAGCTGCCAATTGGCTAAAAAATGAGATTAGTGAAGTTTCAGCTCAATTGAATACGGTTAACCCGTGCCTCATCAAGGTTGAAGTTTAACTTTGTATAAATTTTTTTTTTTTTATTAAATACCTAACTATATTGCAAAATTTAATTACATGTGCTGTCCAGATTTCGCTTTATTTATTTTCTCAATTGGTACATAAAAAGGGTGTAGTTAAAACTGTTTTCAAAGTAAATACAGGACAATCCAAATTTAAAATGATGGATTTACGAGAAAAGAAATGCAAAAAGGTATAAAAAACAAGAAGAAATAATGTTCAAAGTTTTATTATTTAAAATATACAAAAGAAAGCATTATGAAATAAAGAATTTATTATTATTATTATTTACATTTACAATTAATTATCAGATTAAGGTGGTAATGGCTTAGATAACGTGGCTTTTGAAGAGTCAGGAAAAAAATTTTGACATTCCGATACAACTTGTAACAGAAACTGTCGTTGTGCTTCGTCTTTTGTCAAACAGGAATTGAAGTCTTGGATTAATTTTACCCCTCTTTCAGTTGTGTCATTGACAACCTTGAAACCTTTCACAATTTTTTTTTGCTTTTAAATAATGTGCATTTTCAAACCATATATCAGGATCGGTATTTTAAAATTCTGTATCAATATCAAATCTTTTGGAAAATTTAGAGTTTGTTGAGAAACAAAAAAATCGATATCTTTGTCCAATAAATTATCCACTTGATGGAGACTGAGTTTTGCTTTCACATCCCTATCATATGTTTGTTCTTCAATTGGAATTAATTGTAGACTTTTTATAGCCATGCTTGTTTTGACACTTTTTTCTAACTTGCGACTTGCTCAGAATTGAGGTACCACAGATGATTTTTCATTTTAGACAGTGCCTTGTCTGCAAGTTCTTTATCGATTTCTCTATATTTTACAAGAGATTTTAAAAATTGTAGGTCTTGGTTGGGGGCCAAAGTGGGTTTGGGGGCGTTAAACCACGCTTTTACATAAATGTTTATTAAAAATAAACAAATGTCAGTGATAGCTTTTATTTCTAAATTTGTTAATGTAAATTGATACCTGAAAAGATATATTTTGATACAATAAATGGCCTTTGCCATCCATCTAGCGTGATGAATGGCACAAGTAACTTTGAAAAAAGTATCTTTTGGGGGAGTACGTCCTAACACAACTAACGAAAGTTGAATTAATTCTTTGTAATCATCCCTTGGCTGTTGGTTTTTTAATTGTTCTGTAAGAAAAATTAATATTTCATCTGAATTCCCTATTTTATGTCTAATATTTTTATCTTCAATAGCAGTTTTGTATTTTGTCTTGTCTAGCTTCAACCACCCAGTCTGAAAGTTTTTAAAAATATTTGAGTGGGGTCCAGTAGTTGTGCCCATTTTTAAATCAAAAACTGATTTGAGAATAATTTCTAAAATATGGTGGCGACATGCTAAATAAAGAAGATTTTTCTCTAATAATTGCTCCAACAAAACGCAGGTTCCGTTGAAGCGACCAGTATTTACCGCAGTGGTATCAAAACAAATTGCACGTTGAACAAAAATGTTTGTTTTATGTTTTATTATATATGATATTATTTTATTAAATATGATGTTGTTTATTATATTGTTTAATAATGTATAATGTTCAAAGGAAACAAAATTTGATCAAAAGTGATTAAATTAAGTTTTTTTTTTTGCAAGAAATCGATTTTTCATATTTAATCTCGATGAGGCACGGGTTAACATTATCCAATTGAGCTAAAACTTTCCAAATCTTATTTTCTAGACAAATGGCAAATATTAGGGGGGTCAGGCCGGCATTAGGACGAAAATATTTTTTCACCTTATACCTTGTAACCACCCTACTGAACATCCACAAAATAAAATAAAGGGCACTTTTTGGCCATGTTTTTTCTTGCATAAATCGAAACAGGATGGTGTTAAGCGGGAATTGAAACCTTATCGCCATCTACGTAAGGGGTGTTATTGATAGCGGCTCGATTCAAAATATTACACGACCTAGTGCATCGCCTTAAGTGTAGAAGTGTAGAGCGGGCATTACATATCGCCAAACCGGGTGCGGCTTTATACTTGTACAGAGACAAAGTTATTAGCAAGGTTTTTCCATTGTTAGCTTTGCTTCATCGCTGTCGCAAGCGACAATGATATAAATAAATAAAGCTTTTAATAGCAAAGTTTTCTTGATGTTAATTTCAACTTCAATCAATCCGCTTTATCGTTTGCCTCTCCCAATAAATAGCGTGCATACCTAGGTACAGTAGCGCAACGATTCTTCCGACAACCTTGGCAACCGCCACGGGTCCGAGCCTTTAACCGATTGTCCTCTGAATAGTACCTATAGTGCCCTTTTCAACACTATATGAAATTCGGAATATAGTTTAATGTTAACAGGTAATTACAACATTATTTTTTCCTCTATCTTTCAAAATAATCGTAAAAATACATTATGTCCCGGCAAACATGGTTCGTAACTGGGAAATAAAAATGGAAACTCACTAATTGGACACTGTAGAGAGGTCAATCAATTAATAACCTGAGAACTTCACTTTCGTTCCTTAGTTTTCATTATTTCAAAAAGACCATCAAAGTATTCCGGTGCTATTGACTAAATAACGACCATTTAAAAAAATCATCTATTTGAATTATGATTTTTTTTTCGAGAACGAATGAATGCAGATCTCGGATGTGAAAATTAACCCACTTCCCGACATCCAATCGAGCTGTTACTCGACGTATAGACTCGTTGTCGATGATAACGCATTATATCAACTTTTGGTGGAATCAAGGCATACGTATGCGGATATATAAGCATTTATTTAAAATTGGATTACATTAAAGCGATTAGGTTATAAACGAAATAATTGTCGGTCCTAATCGATTAGGATTTGGCTCAGTTGTTAGCGCGGTTGACTATAGTCCCTGGGGAGGTAAGTTTAATTCTCATTCAAACCAAAAAAAGAAGATTTTTTTTAAAGCATTTCTAAAAGTTCACAGCAGTTAACTGCTCTTAAGAGCCAATCCCTGGAGAGGAAGGTTCAATCCCCAGTCAAACCAAAAATAGTATATTTTCAAGTACATCTATTAATAAAATTATGTATTACAGTTTAAAAAAAACTTTTAATGGGTTAATTTTTTAATTGTACATATTTCGTAATAAGTGATAATTTCATTCAACTTCTACTTATTAGGTTTTATATAATGATGCCAGAAGAACACAATTCAATTTAATATTCATTTCAAATTTTGCCAGGGGGTTCGGCGGTTTAAAGCTGAACCACTGCACACATACCGAATATAGCCCCAATGCCCAATAGGCATAATATTCAACCAGTAAAACTAACTAGCAATTCGCAATCATTCGCTCAATGAACACAAGCAATATAATCATGGAAGCAGGAATTCAATTATTTGACCAGGACAAGGTAATGTATGCTTTGCACTGCGATAGGATTATGCAAGACGGTTGGCAGTCGCTGTAGTATTGAAGTTACGGTATTTCCAACGAAATCGTCATAAATCTAATAGTAACCATCACATATTTTCTGATGTTTATTGTGTGATCAGCGCAGCGTGGGAAAGTGGAAAAACAGATTCAATACTAACATAAAATTGATCTAGACAAAAAGTCTGCGAAAAAATCAGAAGGCTGCGGGATCAATTCCCGAAGAATTTAGTTTATCTCGGGAGATTTTTTCAATTGGTATAAGTGTTTCAATTGTTTCAGGCTTATAATAATAATAATGTTTATATCAGCTGGACAGGGCGGTGTGTGCAATACTCTGCCTGCCATAAAAGTTTACATTTAAGTTAATACATAAAAAATCAATATAGAAATAAATAAAAAATGAGTAAATTGATGAACACATTAGGACTTTATGGTGGCTTCAGTGAAATTCTCCATCTCTGGTCTAGAGGCGCTCCCTGCCACTGGGCAACGGCCTGGACAAGAGTGTTGTCCGATCTCTGGTAGCGCTGACTCGTCCCGGCTATTCTGTGGCGCATCAAAGCAGCGAACCCATGCACCCTTCCGTCGGTGAACATCGGTGAGGCGTTGCATCGCCAGGGGAGGCCAAATAGGGCTCTGTATGCGTGGTTGTACTGTACTCGGAGTGTGTTCATGACGCCTTGTGTGTAAGTCGTCCATAGCTCGCTAGTGTAGAAGCTCATACAATATGTTTGAAAAATTTACTTCTTCACCGGAGGACTTCACTTGTTGAATCTTCTGGCAAGCATGTTAGCTCGCACACTCAGTACTCTTATTTGACCTTCTATGTTATTTTTATCATTTAGGTCATCAGATTTTCAGGTTGGCCCCGCCGAGACGTATGGGTGGAATGACAGTGGGACCAGTATTTGCTTTAAATATCAGCAGGGATGACTTTTTAACATTGTACATCAGCCCGTGACTATCAACATAAGCTATCAACGCATATTGCCAGAAGTTTTATCATCGCTCTTACCGATGGAGCTAGTATGACCATGTCGTCTGCATAGCTAATATTGTTCATTCGTACCCCGGCAATATGGCATCCGATTCTCGTTGTATTTAGTGTTTTACTAAGTTCATCCATATACATGTCGAAAGGCACTGGGGACTAGCGATGTGTAGGTTCAGCCGGATTGAGTCCTTGAGCCCGAGTCCTTTGCGGGAAGCGGGTCCTACTCCCACTCCTTTTCGTAATCAACCACTCCCAGAGAACTCGGTCTGGGACTCGGACCCGAATGCCTCCAATCAACGACTCCCAGAGAACCCGGACCCGAGAATGCCTCTAAGGACTTGGACTCGGACCCGAATGCCTCTAATCAACAACTCCCAGAAAACTCGGACTCGGGGTCTCGATTCGAGATCTTACTGATTTTATTTTTCAATGCTTTTTATGTCTTATGAATAATACGGGGGGATTTTGCGATATTGCTGATTCTTTTAACTGTTTGTAACAATTTGTATAATTTAATTTTTCAATTCGCAATTTTAAAAAAAAATATTACATTTTTTTATGTTCATTTTTTTTTATGTTTTATCTTGATTTAAAAAATTCAATACGAAGATATTTTGAGTTTATTTATGATTCTTTTGACTGTTATGCCTATTTGTACATTTTTTTTTTAGGATACAGAATTTAAAAAAAAACTTACTGATTTATTATTTTTATGTTCAATTCTTATGTTTCTTTTGTTTCATGATCTTGTTTTAAAAATCAACACGTTGGCATTTTGAGATATTGCCGATTAGTTTAACGGTTTTTATGTAAAATCTCAATGATTTATCGCAATTCTTTGATGTTTTATATTTTTATTTTAGCCCCTCATATTTGTAGGCGCTAGGTACCTACTGTAAGTAAAAATTATTGTTTTATTTTAAAGTTTTATTTTAATTATCGTTCACTATTTTTATTTTTTGTGTTATTAAAAATACAAATTTCAGTGGTGTCTGTCTGTGTATCCGTAACTCTGGTTCAGTGAACTCTAGAATATGGATTTGCTTTGATTTTAAAAATTGGAACTGATTGTCAACTGGTATTGGAAAGATTCGGACAAGCGATAAATTAGGTACCAAGATTATTTTATTCAATAATTGTTTATTTAAAATGGCTATCTTTTGTTAAAATTTTTTAGCTATGTCGTAATAGTGTTCATTCGAAAGGCAAATTTCTGGCAAATGTTTATTTTTAATGATCCTGAGACATATATATGTATATATTTGTGAAACCAAAAGGAAAAATATACAAATCAATTATATAATATACACAAATCCTACAATAATATATTGAACAAAGTGTGTATGTATTGTAAAAGTAAAAAAAAATGGACTGGAATAAATAGATATTAAAACATGTTGTTAATTGTTAAAATTTTAATAGTTCAATGCTGTACCTAACTACTTCCTGACTTTGTTTTTAAAACATCTCGCCTTTACTGAGTTTCATTTGATAGAGGCTTCGACCAAGTACCTTTATCTATATCGATGGACAGAGATTATGAAAACGACAAATTCTCAACGACAACCGAAATTTATGTTACTACATTTGATTTATTACTGCTTACGCGTGTGCTAAAATTATCATCTGGAACTTGGAACCTAATACTACATCCGTTACGGCCTCGCATTAGCCGTAGCCCAATCAGCTGGAACACGACAAGACACGAATGGATTTCGTTGAACTTCGCCAAAATGTAAACTGCACAACTCGCGACTCGGGTGCGATGGGTGACGGGATTGACTCCGTGTTCTCGTGTGGGTCCGAGTTCTTGTGCGGGTCCTTGTCCTGCTACGGTCCGAGTTCTTTCGCGGGTTCTATCCGAGTCCGAGTGCCGAGTCCTTGGCCGGACCCGTGCGTCCCGGTAGTCGCCCAGTACCCAGTCCGCACCCAAGAACTCGGACCCGGGACCCACTCCAAGAACTCGAGTTCTTTTAAAAGGAAGCAGTCCTCGGATGCCTCCGGAAAAATGCAGAACTCACCCACCTCTACTGGGGACATTGAGCCTTATTGTCTAACGCCGCACTTTAATTTGGCTCGTTCTGATAGGCTATCATTCCATCTGACAAAGTTTTCCTGTTGGTTGGACCATGTTCTCAATATATTAATAATTTGTGGTGGAACTATAATTATTGACTTTACTAATTTGTTACCCTTGGTGCTATGCATAAAGATCTTATCTTAAAAACATTAGCGACTGGCAATCAGAAAGCTGAGGGTTCAATTCCCGTCGAGATTTTTCAATTCGTATGGGTGTTTGTGAGCTCTCATACCTTAAATTAATTATACCTGCCTGAAAGTAGCACTATTGTATTTCCAACATATCCTAATCACACTTTTCTTATTGGACTTACATTATTTGAAGCCTATATATAGTTATCAACCTGTCTCATACCAAGAGACGAATCACATCTGGGAAGATAAATTCTAATCAAATCCTTGTACCTTTGTACCGCCCAACACAAGAGTTGCTTTTCCTTTCCTAAACACGCTCATTATAAATATACATTCTCAATTACACATGTTCCAATTGTGTCCTCTACTTGAGAACTGTCTATAAATTTCTCTAGTAGACAATGAACAGTGATAATCTCTAGTTACCTCCCAGTGAGTATGGTCCAGTCTCTATGTTATCGGGATGTACAGAATGTAAATAAATTTTAATACAATGTCCATTATTAGTTATAGACGAACCGGTGGATGCAATCTGTTAGCCATAGTTGATAGTTTGTCTAGTCTATGGTTAGTAATAAGCGGTGTATCTCCATTTGTGTGTATAGCTTAATGATGTGGGGACTGGGGAGGGGGAAATATGTGAAAGGGGAAGCTGAATAAATAACGGAAAAGAAAAACTAAATAAATAATATGTAAGTTGAATCAGCTAGAAATGAAGAATAAGTGGGCAGGAAGATAATCCAGTATCGCGATGGCGAAAGACCAGAGCAATTTCATTGTTGCAAGCTTAAACTTTAATCTTGAAAGTTTTAAGTCCTGCTTATCGGCTTTAGAAATACTGGTTTAAATAAATGATTATGCATCAACGTAACATGGAAAAGGTTGTCTTCTAGTCGTAAAGATGAAAAATAATTTATTTTCTGACTCGAGAATATTACGGCTTTAACAAGGTGATTGGTGTAACTATATGGATGCTTTTACTTCAGTGATAAAATTTATATCAACATAATGTAATACTCCTTCTATTTGTGGATTTCGGTAGGTATATTAAATGCAGTCCACTTTAAATAAAAACATGTTTGTGTGCAGAAACTACCCGGAGTATTACACTGTAATTAATTAATTATTTGTGTCTTGCACTGTACAGTTTAGGATTGTTGCAGACGGAATTAGCACCCTCTGTTATTCAAAACAATAACCGTTGAAGTTTTCAAACGGCGGCTGCTAGTTTACTATTATTTGTGGTATGTTGTGTGACTCGAAGAAATTGGGAGGGGAAGGAGATGATGAGGATGAAGTTTGGAAAATTCGGAGCAGTAAACAATTTCTTTTTAAGTAACGAATTATGTTGCTCTTAAATTGTGTTACTGGCAGATATACTAAAGCTTTTGGTATCACAGTATTATTATTGAATGTAATTAACTAATCATCACCCAGTTTCTTCGCAGGGGTGGGCAGAGAGGGTGAACCATCACACAACTCTATCTGGGCAAACAATCCTAGTTTTATCTTTATTCATATATACTCTTCTGTTTATGACCAAACTATTTGATTCACTTTATCGTGCTATATCTTCCTTCTCGTCCAACAAAATTCAGATTTAAACTAAAAACTTACCTTTTTAAGCTGTCATACCCTTCAATTAAATATACCATTCCTGAAAGAAAGTTCAGTTATATCCAATTTTCCAATTACGTCCTAAATCCTGTATCTAAATTTCGCTAATAAACAATTATTTATTGTTAATTAAGTGTTAATCTCAATTGACCTACCAGGTAAGTATTGTACTGTATATTATCTCCATGTATAGTTAGTAATAACATAGATCATGGTAGAAATGTATTGTATATTTGTAAAGCGCCCTTGAGGTGATTTTGCACAAAAACGGCGCTGTAGAAATCATCCAAATATTATTATTATTATTCTAGACGTCCCCGACTTCTGCTATCACGGTCAATGATATATTATATTATCGTTAATGTTCATTTATTCTTTCTCCCACATAAAAGCACATTCGGATCACGTCTTTCCTATTGTTTCCAATTAAGCATTTTGCCCGACGCTCCCTAGCATCGTTAAACTGCAGTTAAATAGGATTATTGTAGCCAAGCCGAATACAAATAAAAATAAAAGTTCATAAAAGGGAGCTTTACTGAGCTTCCAGCGTGTTTTAACATTCAGGCGTGTTCAAAAACAGCTTAACAATCATTTTTATAGTTGTTATTTTGTAAATACATCATTAATTAAAGTCTATCGGCTTGTTTTACGCAGCTGAGCGGGTAATAAAAAAACACGTTATGTGTTAAATCTTACAATATTTGTTCAGAGTTTTTGCTTTGATCAAAATCAATATTATTATAACTTTGTACTCTTTTTTATGTATTTATTAGCATTTCATTTGCTTTGCTTTCATTTTTCACAGTATTTTTTTAAACTTATTTATTGGTGCCGGTTTAGTCATACTACAGGCATTTTCAGATCGGTACACTTAATTTGGGAGGCGCGTTTGGATACCGCCGCCCCGGGAACCATTTAATGAATAACCATCACCTCTGCCATAATAACCCCAATTAGTTGGCTACGTTTGGTGAGTTAGCAGGGGTGCCCGGGTTCATCGGGTGAGGTGTGTTCAGGATGCGCCTGCCCCCAAGCTGCGTGGCGTGCCGGATCAGAGAGACTCGTTTGAGGAGACCCTTTGACATCTCCATTTTCAAGATATACCGAAATAGGCCAAGCCATGATGCGTATAGCGTAATGTGACGCATAACTTACTGTTATTGTATTCCACTATAGCAGTGAAAAAATACAGCCATGAACTCAGCTGATTATCAATGTTCAAAAAACTGCATTAATATAAAGAAAATGGTACAACGCCAACAAACTAACCGATAAGAAAAATGCTCCTTTATCACCTAGGTCTTAAAACTAACTAACTAATCTAACCAGCACGCCGTTTCCCCGCAGGGGTAGGCAGAGAGGACTTGCCTCATTGACATTCATACATCGTCTCATTAATAATTTTCTATTATTCTTATTAGGTCTTCATTTTCGATTATTTGAAGTAAGTACATATTACCATAAAATAGGAAATATGTTATAGAGTGTCGAAAAAACGGTGAGCTCTGCAGTAATGAAATTGGCACAGAATTTTCAATTTGAAATTATTTGCAGATTGCTGATTTACATACATCAAGAGCTATAGAGCTTTGGAATATCATCAAAAAAATCGTTTATAATTAATTTTAATAATTTCTACTTCGGAATATTTCTGAGACCTTATTTGTAAACACACTCTCTCTGTCTCTCTCTCTCTCTCTCTCTCTCTCTCTCTCTCTCTCTCTCTCTCATATAAAAGTACATAATAAGTAACAAAAATAAAAAACCATAGTGTTTATCTGCATACCTTTGCGAGACACTGATGCATTTTATTTGTACATAACATTCCCTTTAAGCATTGTGGAAAATACACAGACGATTTTAACGGTAAGACAAAATTCTTCAGCAGCAATACAAAATAAACATAGTATTTTACTAAATCTTTGAATCTTTTAACTGTGTCGTTGACATTTTCGTAAGATTCGTTTCGCATTTTAATTGTCAAGTTGGGAAATTCTTACGATAAGGTTTTTTTATATTACTAGAAACTATCTGAGCTTGAATATTTGGGAAACCGTTTATATCGGAATGGTCGCATTGTTGGAATATATACACGGATCTATAGAAAGCTGTTAGAACGAAAGTGAATTCCCTTGGCTATACACTCAATAATAACATTTGAAAACCTATTTTAAAAAAGCTTTTTTTTATGATTACGCACAAAAGTTCTAATTCTCCGGGGTCAGTGGAGATGTACACAATATTTGTATCTACATGGTGTATTTTATCGGTGGCTGAAATTTTATCTGGCGCACTTATTACAAAATTTATTTAAAAAAAATTATCACAAACTAACGTTTAGGCTTTTATGTAACATTTATAACGAATACAACAAACTTCTCGATAATTGCGACACGGCGCTCCAGACTAAATACGAAAGATAAAAACTTCCTCTAGGCACTCTTCAACCTCGCTGGAAGGGACGAAACATCTCGCTATCAGGTTCAGGTCTTGAGCCTTCGACCGGCTCGAGATCTGTGCTCGTTCAAGGCCGTGCGTTGTCTTATATAGGCCGTCCGTGGGACATCATTTGGTAAGTAGCGTGGAGCTGGCCTCTGATTAGTTAGTTAATAATTTACGTAACCAGTAGGAGATCTACGGAAGTCCTTGGTTCGTAGATAGGAATAGGTGTGAGCGAGAAGTATTCTATTTCTTAGAATCTTCCATTCTGACTCTATCATTACATTGTGATTATACTGATATATTGTCTAATGATCTAAAGTTGCATCGCTAAATTATAACTGATACCTACTAATTAAGAGATGCTTCGAAATGATCTAGACACACTTGGTGTAACTATGGTATTCCCATTTGGGTATTAATAATAATAATATTTGGTTCATTTATATAGCGCCGTTTTCGTGAGAAATCACCTCACGGGCGCTGTAGAGATGAAGAAATGGATGGGTGAAAAAAAGAGCTAGGTTTCCAAGTGTTATTAAGGAGAGGAAGGAAAGTATCCAGGATAAAAAGAAAGCCATGTTATACGAAAAAGAAAATAAAAGCGTCAGCTGTTCTATTCAGTTGTTGTGTACAAAATCAATTAGTCTAAGGTTTAACAACCCGAAAAACTAAACCATTTACAAATTACTATTTAGACCTTCTAGTGATCTCCATAGTATCTTAGATCTGGTCTAAGGCAAAAGACATAGGGTTTGAGAATGGTGGTAGGCGAAGTAATAGTCGAGATTAATACGAATGGAATGTCCGTGAGCTTATTTTAACGGCAAATGGCATCAAATTCTATCACCACAATGAAAATTCCTCACAAACTTGTTGGTAGACTTGAATGTAGAAATTAGAATCGGGTAACCAAAGAAAAGAAGCATTGCTTTTTTACCATTCAATTCAATTAATTTTTTGTGTTTTTCAAAACATTTTAAAATTTATGAAGGAGAATTACATGAGTATTAAAAGAAGGTATCAACCATGCTAGTAGTAACGGAGCTTGTCTTTATAGCTAGGTACTATCGAACACATCCCACAACTCAAAGTCAAATGTACCAATTGTGATGCTACAGATAGGTATAACATATTCTGTCATTAAAAATACGATTTTAATCAAACCACGTAACGTATTTCAGTCCTCCATGAGTGGTAAATACTTTCAGTATCGCCCTGGTAAAATACCACTATTCAGAATCGAAACACTGCTTGAAAATAGCAGTGGTTTAGCTGTGTTTGGTAACCATTTTTGAATAGCTAGCAGCATGAAATGGTCTAATAAAACCCATTTATATTAAAATATTAAGTAATTATTAATATTCACGATTGATTTAAATATCCTTAGAGTTATTTAAAATCAGTTTTAAATAAAGATTCCGAACTGATTACGTTGGTGTCCCGTGGATACCCAACGTCTGAAACTCACCTGAGATCACCGCGACTACCGTCGCCATGCCGATGTGTGGCGGAAGCTGGCTCAGGAAGATACTGAGGAAGTTACTGAGGAAGTTACTGAGGAAGATACTGAGCGATGCGCCGTGAAATAGCAATAGATCTCGCAATGTCTGACATACGTAACGTCAGCGGTAGAGGGTTAATTTTACTCAAAATAAACAACAACAAAAAAGTACTTACTTGTGACCTGTAGTGCTTTTCACCCGGGGGCTTCCTCACTTCGTCTTCCGCCATCTTTTCTATATTCATTTCTATAACTTGTTCAGATCACTTATCACCGATATTATCAAATTATTAAACACTTTGTATTCATTCTCGTATTTTAACAACAAAACGAATCGGTTTATTACGTTTTTATCACAAAAGGAACGGGTTAAATACAGCTATATCGCAAAAAGAATCAGTTGCATATCGCTGTATCACAAAACTATCCGGATTAAGATTCCTTTATCAGAAAAGGAACCGGTTGAAAACGGTTTTATCACAAAACTATCCGGTTACAGACGCCTTTTTCGCAAAAGGAACCAGTCGAATAAGGTTTTATTATAAAATTAATTTGTTAATTACGTTTTTATATCACAAAACGAATCGGTAAAAAACACGTTTACCACAAATGATATGACAGTTATGTTAAAAATGTCGATAAGTTGAACATATATTTTTAACCGCGTTCACTCCACATTCTGCAATTCTGAAACAAAGGAGAAAATTAAATTAATATTAGGTAATAACACATGGTTACTTGTCAGATTTAATTAAATTAGTCACATTGAATCAAATAAGTAATGCATTGATAGACTAAACCACAGAAAATATGAATTTGTTGGTAGGAAAAACCGATACACTTCTAGGGATGCCATATATGGATTCATCGAGTTGTGATATTATACAAAATAAATATATACATTCAAAGACATACCATTGATAGATTCATTAAATCCTCTCTCACTTTCTCATACATGACGCATCTATAAAACAGAGCTCTCAGTGGTAGGGTCACAGATGTAAGTAAAAAAATATATAAATATATACAGGGTGTTAAGGGACTTACTTTAAGTTTGAAGAAAAAATTATAATTGAAATTTTGGTCTCCTGCGACTGTGTTTAGATTTTTTTTTCAACTTAAATCATTAAAAAACAGTAGGTATTGGATAGTTAAAATCGCGACGAAAGGTTGGGTGATCAGTGAGGGCAAGTAGAAGTTTTTTTGTTTGGTTTTGAAGACATTGAAAACAAACAAAAAAAACTTTAAAAAAAGTAACCGGAGACCAAAATTTTATTTAAATTTTTTACAAATAATGTCAGAATCACTGGTAATAAAGTATGTCAAGTACGTCTCTTAACACCCTGTATATATTTTTAAGAATGTAAAACATTTTTGGGTTACGGATAACCTGACAATAATCTCCTACAAGCACCACAAAAAAAAAATGTTGCTTGGGTTGTGATGGAGGACATAGCCACTCGAGGAATTGAACTCACGACGCCTGGGTGGGACCAGCCACCGACCGTTCAATTCATTCTTTTTTTGTGAGTACCGTACAGGAGTCCCAACTGCTCCCAACCGTCTGGATCCCCAATTGGGGTATATTGTGAGGCTAAAGTTAGAGGTGAGGAGAAGGAGATGGGCAGAGGAAGGAGGTAAATACCTTACTAATCAGATGTTGTCATCAAATATGGCTAAAGCCATTTCATCAACTTTTTTATTGTCTTTTACCACTTACCGATTTTAAGATATCAGAAGAAAGTTACGAGGAAAGAAAGACATATTACTGGGCTATGAGTAACCCTTTTCTCCTTTCGCATGGTGTGGGGTCAGAAGGGAAGATCTAGACCAGTGAGTCAGTCTAAGGCCTCGGGCGTCGTCCTGTGGACCTCATCAATCCCGCCGGGGAGTGAATGCCGCGGGCATTCGTCGACCACATATTCGGTGGTCTACACCGCACCGCATTCATGTAGGCACAGTGGCTGTGGGAGTATCTTATCCTAATGATGCATGGACCTAAAAAGCCCAAGACAGAGCATCAGTGCGGTTTTGTATGAATGGCATTGAAGCCAAACCTAGAGTGAGGGGTAATTGCCAGGCAGCCATCTTGTACGGCTATTTTTTTTATGCAAAGTGAAAAATGATTTAATTTTTGTGTTGTTAATGCAGTTATAACGGTTTATGCTTTTTATGGGTATTTGATGAGAAAAGCTATGGGATACATCTCTAAAAAAATTATGCAGGTTGTGGCATTTCCCGTACATCTTTCCCCTCACCCCGCGGCTTCAAATTGTCCCAGAATTGCTCCGTCAGGGGCTTTTCAAGTCCATGTATTGATGGCAGACCAGAGTTTGAGAGGCAGAACTAATCCAGGCTGTCTCTCAATGGGGTCGTGCACAAGTAACCTGACAATATTTCAACTCATCTTACTTCGACCTAATCTGAAAAATTTTGCTTGTGCTAGTAAAGCATTAAAGCGCGACGCCTTGGTGAGAGAACCCGGCGCATTTTTCAACTCGTCTACTAACCGGTAATTATTATGTATCATTCAAGGTCTTCAGTTGTGCAAGCAAAATAAATGTTATATAAGTTAAGTGCGTTGGGTAATTTTCTAGTTTATAAATAAAGACGACAAATCAACTTTTTTTATTGAAGTTATCTTTTAGATGCCAAGTTTTTTTGGCCTCGAACAGCTTGGGATATTTTCATTATATCTTATGAAGTATTAACGTATTCATTTATGAAAAACAATGTTTTTTTATCATTTTAAGTTACGTGAACAGAGAAAATACAAAATAGTCTATCTACGACGGTGAAAATGCTAAAAGGGATACATGCTTAGTAGTGAAGTGGACAAACGCGACAAATCGTGTCCCCATCCAGCTGAAGCCGAGCAGCTCGGAACGTCATTTCTATCATGAGTTATGGAGCATTTAAAAAACAAGAAGAAGATGGTTAGAAATGGATCTCCTCAATGTACATACGAATTTTAGAGCGAGAGGATGTTAAAAAAACGATTATATTTAATAAAGCACGACTTATTTAAATTAGAACAAAAATATCCCAATAAATGTCTTAAGTAGCATTTAAAGAAACACCGTGAATTTTTTCTTGCCTGTAACATGTTAAACAACAGAACCAGGTGTGTTTCTTATAATATTCTGAAAATACTTTTCTAATGAAAAAATTTCATATGATTATCTTTAAAAAATAACACATACTTTTTTTGAGCTTAGGGATGTGTGGTATATTTAGGTAGATATTCGGTAGATACAAATAAGTGAAGATAATATTGTTCTATATTATGCAATGAGATAAAAGAGTGCTGACACTCGGGCGAAGCCGGGTAGTACAACTACTAGCAGAAAATATAATATTTATAAACTAAAGTTAAACAAAGATATGTATCAGATGATGTATAAAAGTGAAAGAAGCAAGGAGCATGTACCAACACGGTCCTAGGTAACAGTGTTCCCTTACAAAATTTTTCAAGTTAAAATTTTCCCAGTTATAATTTTGCCAGTTAAAATGTTTTCGATCAAAATGTTACCAGTAAAAAAGTTCATTGCCAAAATGTTCCTAGCCGAACTTAACCTTTTAATAAATTTATTTGTTTCGTCATCTATTTGAGTTCTCTTCAATGTTACTACTAACAGAAACATTTTGGAAGAGAAGATTTTGATAGGGAACATTTTAAATGGGAACATTTTGGCAAGGAACATTTGAAAGGGAACATTTTACTGATAACATTTTTACTGGGAACATTTTGACAAGGCAAATTTTGACAGGGAACATTTAGACAGGAAACATTTTAATTGGTGACATTTTTACTGGGAACATTTTGACAAGGAACATTATTACCAGGAACGTTATTACAGGCCACGTTCCAAGACAGATTTCTGTAATTGCCATAATCTTTGCATACACCTCTGGAAACAGCGTGGTGGATGGTTGGTTAGTTAGTGACTTCTAATTTTCGATATCGTAACTGCAATACTTGATTAATTTGCAAAGAATGGCAAATTATTTATTCGACACCCAACAGACTAAATAACATGAGAATTTTCGCAGATAATAACACTATAAATTTAACATAGCAGAAACTGTTTTACATTTATGTACCCTCTCATAGCGTGCAGCGTGAAATGTAACTGCGCTTATGATTGCAATTTATTAGGCAACGATTAAATCAATTAAAATAATTACTG
Source organism: Hesperophylax magnus (assembly GCA_026573805.1). Lineage (NCBI taxonomy): Eukaryota > Metazoa > Arthropoda > Insecta > Trichoptera > Limnephilidae > Hesperophylax > Hesperophylax magnus. The sequence goes on from JAIUSX010000100.1 coordinate 952,419, forward strand.
TAAATAGCGAAATAAAACTAGTGGCGGTCTGAACCAGGATTTTCTGTGTGTCTCGTAAGAACTGATATTATCAGAAACTTACTGATATATGTATGAACCCACTTTAATTAAATTAGATTAAGAAGGCATCATCTGTATTATCTAGCCAGTGGTTATGGCTTATTTTGAAAGCAAAAAAGTTATTTATTTAATTACTGGCTTTACCCCGCCGAGCGTTGCTGTGAATCAATAGTGTGCATTTTTGTTAAGTCCAACAGATGGCACTGTGTTACAGGTAACATCAAGATATGTTGTGTCAATCTCAAAGCAATCGGTGAAGAACTTTCGGAGATTTAAGATGTTGAACATTTACATTTTTACTTATATAGATTGGTACCTGACGTGTACCCGGCGTTGCTCGGGGTTATGAATGGTTTGGAGAAAAGTTATGAATTTTAATAAACCTTAAAACTGGGTGTATTTTTTAGGAAGAAATAATATCATTCTAAAGAATTAACAGATTTCCTGATAAACTTTTATTAAATTACGAAAATATCATCACGATGTAGGAATACGTATACATGAAAATCCGAATATTTTCTCATGATATATTATCATTTACTAAAAGCTTACCAAGAAACCTGTTAATTCATTCGTTAAGGCCTGCATTCCAGTTTTTAACCGGATTATCAATAATTTGAAGAGATTCTAAATAAATTAGTATCTCCGTTAATTTTTTTTTTTTTTTTTTTTTTTTTCTTTTTTTTTCTCCCTTACTGTTAAGGTGAGAAATATGGTCTAAGCGGTGTTAGAAAGAGAAAACACCAAGCTTTATATTCGTATCATACTATAGAAGTAAACCACAGAAGAATAAATTAAAATGTATACCTCCATGAAACCAAAGGACCGACCGCGATTTAAAAAAAAAAAGTCTTCGTTAATTTTGTAATAAATATTTTTATATAAGGTAAGGAAGCAATAAAGTTTGTAATACATTTCACTAATAAAATGGTGAGGCTTTTATTTATTTTTTTAGTAATCAGTAATTTTAGTTACAAAAACGTAAGGTGACGGGAACGGGAACCTTTCAAATGTCAAAAAAAACAACATGACGCTAAATTCCCATTTGATGACGATGTTACATTTGAATTTTTGAGAAACAACTGGGCCTAACTATTTATTTATTTGTATAGCTCCGCTTTTGTTAGATATCACCTCAGGGGCGCTTTACAGTTGATGCAGGTATTACAAAAAATATAGATATTACAAAAATAAAGTTAGGTTAAGTCGAGTAAAATGAAGTACAGGAACAGGTGACACGAAGATAGAAGATGGAGACTCTGCAGCAAGAATCCTAGGTGGTGAAGAAACTGGACCAGCTGCTGCAGCGAAAGAGTCCATCGCGTCCACCAACAGTGCCAGCACGAGGTTCGTCATCCGTCCAGGTATGTGTCTGCTGCTAGTAAAGCGCTGACACAATATCGTCTCACAGATAACAGACCTTGGCAGCACCGCCAGTTTATATATATAATCTTCCGCCAATTATTTCATATATAATTTAGTCCAATTTCTAGGATAAGTCAATTCATTGCCTGAAGTCAGTCCATATATAGTAAACTTCTACAGATTAAATAAATGATTCTTTCATCTTTCTTATATCCTCACTCTTGTTTTATGTTTTTTAGCAGTGAGACGCGCCATTGAAACACGAGAAAAGGCAACCATCCAACACCCATCAATCACGTATTATTCCTCTTAGATTTAATGATATTTCTCGGCATTCGCTGCACTAGTCATATATTTGCAAGAAGTGTTTTAGCTTAATCCAAACACCCTCCGTAAAACGAGATTCGTTAATGATTATGTTAGATATTATTGCTATTCTGTTTAACATTACATTAATCACCGTCTAATAATAATAATAATATTCGGATGATTTGTATAGCGACGTTTTTGTGCAAAATCACCTCAAGGGCGTTGTACAAATATATAATACATTTTTACAACGATCTATGTTATTACTAACTACATATGAAGATAATATACAGTACCATACTTACCTGGTAGGTCACTTGAAATTAACACTTAATTAACATAAACTAATTGTTTATTAGCGAAATTTAGATACAGGATTTAGGACATAATTGGAAAATTGGATAGAACTGGACATTCTCTCACGAATGGTATATTTAATTTAGGGTATGACAGCTTAAAAAGGTAAGTTTTTAGTTAAGCCTTCGGCCCAGATACTCCGAAAGCGCGATCACCAAACTTAGTACCTATTTGGCTCGCGCTTAGGTTCCATCAGTCTGCCTACAGCTGCTGATGTTGCTGATCTTGTTGTTCACTTAGAAACCTCGAAACTTTCCATATTCCTTTCCAAAGAACCAACTTAACTTACTATCAAACTCTTGTGCAAATATGACGGCTAAATAACATTTACGAAGAAAACTTACTGAAATGAAATATTGTTAAATTATTAAAAATCTGGTCAAATTATTCGTTTTTCTGTTAATAGAGGCCTATAATGAATGTTTTGACAGATTTTAAAACAAACTATGAGTAAAGCACGAATATGTTATGAAGAAGTAGATATATTCTGAATGACTAATATTTTATTAGGAAATGGTTATGCAGTCACACTTTTAACAGTATCTTGAATTAAAAAAGCCGTACTCATTTTTCTCCGTGTTCCTATACTGTAATGGCAAGATTCCAGACATATTTAGCGATAGCCCTCAAAATTTCTCGAATTTATTGATTTCACTTGACTAAAACTTTGTCGATTTTTTGTTGTTCTTGTTGTTTTACTTATTTATTGTTTTATTCTTATACATTGTTGTACACCTTTATAGGACAGTTGGTATAATTTATATGTTATTAATCTATTCTCTGTTGTGTACATAAAAATATCTAAAATTGGGTTAACCTGGTGCCACAAATTAGAACTGTCCGGAGCCAGAGAAACTATTGAAGCCGAATTTCGCATTTGTGTTGTGATGTTGAATAGTTGGGGAAGGGAGAGAGGTGGGTAAGAGGATGGTTGGAAGGTGCCTCGCTCTTCAGATTTGGTCACTAAACAAGATAAAGACATTTCACTTGGTGGTCCTTCACTGGTGGGCATTAAAAAAATTATGTTCATAAACAAAAATGGATATGAAGCTGCGGTTAGAAAAATATATCAATAATTTCTTAAGCATACGTACATTAAAACATCGTCGTTGGCATAAAAGTTAAGTCACGTCTAGACTTTGACTTTGAGTCAGGATATTGCGGTTTCTGCCATCATAAAACATATACCTTATATAATATGTAGATATATAATACAGGGTTTTCCAATAAGAGGTGTTATTTTGATATTCAATCGTAAAAGATCAATGGTTTCGTTGCTTGTGTGGCACGTAGCGCCGTCTTGTTGAAAGTAAACGTTGTCCAGATCAATACCATCCAATTCCAGCCATAAAAAATCATTAATCATCTCTCGATAGCGCAATCCATTCACCGTAACTGTTGCTCCAGCCTCATTTTCGAAAAAGTAAGGTTCAATGACTCCGCCCGACCATAAACCACACTAAACAGTCACACGTTGAGGATAGAAAGGCTTTTCAACTATAATTTTTGGGTTTTCCGAGCCCCAGATGCGACAATTTTGCTTGTTGACGAAGCCACCGAGGTGGAAATGGGCCTCATCACTCAAGATGATTTGCATTTGAATCACTCAAGTGAATTTTAATAATTTCAATGCGTTGTTGAAGCGTGTATCGTTCCATTTTTATTAATGGCGTAGTTTCTACTTGTCAAATATCAAAAAATGACAGCTTCAAAGTAACATCTACCGAAATAGCGGGCTATTCAAAATAACACCTCTTATTGGAAAACCCTGTATATGTACATAATGATATGCATTATGCGTAGCTAAATAGTGTGTTATTTAATCATTGCAGAAGAAGATATTATGTATTAATAAACCTAAACAAAATATCAAACAACAAGACACGGAAAATTTAAAAAAAGTGATGAACGCAACTGGGTGTAGAACCCAGGACCTCTATCTTTCCAGGATCGCATTCCGAATTTATAACATTTTTCTCAAACACCTTAACTTCATATATGTTGTCTATACATTTGTAGAGCCGAAACGGTAACTATATGAAATTCTCTCAAGGTATGCTCCGAAAAATATTGGAAACATGTTCTGTTATTTTTTTTTATTTATTAAAGGAAAAAGTACATGTAAGTAATAAGGTTTACAATTTACAATGACAATATTTAATACTAATCTTCCAGAGAAGCATTCGCTTGTGGTTGGAAGAGGAGTGTACATTATGTTATTGTAGATATACATATAGAATCAAGAGAAGTAGAAAAAAATATTGTAAGTAAAATGTACTATTAGTAGCTATAATATATAAATAAAAACATGATGTTATTAGTTTCTGGGATAAAGAAAATTATTATTATTTTTTTTATATTAATATGTATACTATATTTGGAGAAGAAGTTGCTTCTTAAGTAGAATATTTACTATTAATTTTTTTGATAATTTATATTTAAAATATTTTTTTTAAATGCTCAAAGCTTGGCTTTTGTCGTTTATGATTCTGATTTCCTCAGGGAGTTGATTGAAAAAGTGTCTTCCTTGGTATGTATAGTAATTTTGTGCAAAGGAAGTGTTTAATTTTGGACATGGAAAAATATATTTTAGTCGAGTGCGGTTTTCAGTTAGAAATTGGTACTTTTTTTTCTTTTATGATTTGAATTAATGAATTTTGAATGTACAGATCTATTTAACATGTAATAGCTATGAAAAAATTCACACTGTATCTTCAAATGCAATTTAGGCATTTTTGGGTGATTTTTTTTAAAATTATATGATAAGATTTTAATATTTGTGCAAATAACATAAAATATGATTTTTGTCGATGTTTTTTTATTTGTATAAATCAAAAGAGGGTTGGTATTAAGCTGTAATTTCAACTTTAACGCCATCTATATAAGAACTATATAATTTCCATTGAATTTCCACCTTGATGCCATCTACATAAGAATTACATAATTTCCATCGAATTTCAACCTTAACGCCATCTACGTAAGAACTACATAATTTCCATTGAATTTCCACCTTGACGCCATCTACATAAGAATTACATAATTTCCATTGAATTTCCACCTTGACGCCATCTACATAAGAATTACATAATTTCCATAAAATTTTAACCTTAACGCCATCTACGTAAGAACTACATAATTTCCATTGAATTTCCACCTTGACGCCATCTACATAAGAATTACATAATTTCCATTGAATTTCAACCTGAACGCCATCTACGTAAGAACTACATAATTTCCATTGAATTTCAACCTTAACGCCATCTACGTAAGAACTACATAATCTCCATTGAATTTCAACCTTACCGCCATCTACGTAAGAACTACATAATTTCCATTGAATTTCAACCTTAACGCCATCTACATAAGAATTATATAATTACATTATAAACAGAAGTAGAACAAATGTAATAAACCTAAATAATGCATTTTGTAAAGGTACAAATAAATTCAAGGAAAATAAATGAACGCATTTAGAATCTTGGATTCCTGCTAACTCAGCGTAAATATTTTGGTTGAACAGCTAAATAAATATAAATCATAAAAAAACTGTTTTGATGAAATCTATCGATAAATTTCAATTCTACGTAAACAACAGAAGGCGTATGTCAGTCAAAATGTTACAGAATCTCCAAAATCAACATGTTGATCGAAATGGATTATATCTTTCTCGTTAATGTATCAACGGCGTCCTATCAATTAGCAATGATCGACTATTGTTTACCGTTGGCCCAAGCATAATAAAATCATCTATTTAGTTTTCAATTTATCAATACTTCTAACCTAACTAACTGACTAACCATCACGCCGTCTCTTGCAGTGGTAAGCAGAAAGAACGGACCACCAAACAACTCGGTCTTGGCACACACTCCTTGCCTAATTCACATTCATACACCGTCTTATATTATTCTGACTCTTGACATGGCCCGACTCAAGCATCTGATTCACTTGATCGAACCATGTCTTCCACGTGCGTGCCCGACTTCTGCTACCATTCACATATATTCTCCTTACTGTCCTGTCTTCGCTCATTCGGTCTACATGCCCAAATTTCCACATTTCTCACACGATCATACCTGGTTTTACTGCACATACGCCTCAGGGATCTCATTTCTACAGCATTCAGTCTACTTTCATCCTTTCTCTGCCAGTTCCATACCACACTTCCACACATCAGGGTAGGTGCTAGCACTCCATTGTGGACTGTTATCTTCGCTTCTTTCAGTCCTCCATTAATGGAGTTACCTGCATTTACCCTTCTTTTAATATCTCTGTCAGACTTCCCATCTCTCATAAACAAACTTCCTGAATACACAAACTCATCCACCTGTTCCTAGTATTCCTCATTCACAACTATATTGCACAGTGTTTTCGTACTCTCTCTTTCAAACACCATTACTTTAGAGTTACTTACATTCATCATTAACTCATTCTTCATACATACATCGTTCATCCTAGACACGAGAGACTATAGATCTTCAATACTGTTAGCAATCAGCACCGCATCATCAGCATACAACAGACAACAGAATACAATACCGCCCGACCCACCACAGACGAACCTAACCCAACTTTATTTATGTTAACACTATCTGCCGCATAACTAAAACCGAGATTAAGTAACGTCAACTGCAAGTCTTGGGAAAGTACAATGGAAATGGTCATAGATAAAAAAGAAGACATCTAACGTATGTTGACAAATTGGGCGCATCAATCACTAAATATAAGCAAGTCTTAGAAGAATTTATTTCGGTAAGCAGAACAACAAATATCAATGAACGAACTACCTAGCTTTTCTTTGACTTATTTAATCAATTTATTGTGCGACTGCTACCTGGACATACACTGAAGTGGCATAATGAAAAAAAAGTGTGATATATGCGGATTCGACCTTACTTCGGACAAACCAGCAAAACATTTCAGAATCTAGCACACTATAAACATAAGGTTTTTATTTTTTATTACCATCTTTCCACATGCATTTGTGAAGTATTTTGATTTTTAATGTTGTTGTGCACATTTAAATGTTCTTTGTCTTAGAAAAAACACATGTATAAGACAAGCTGGGCGTGAAAAATCTAAAAAATAAATAAAGATAAAAATTGCGTTTCGACTGTCAAACTGTACGGACTATCAAAGTGGCTATGCATTAAAAGTTATGCGTTTGGTGTGTAGTATGAAACAAAGGTGAGCACCTCCGTTTTTAGATGCGATTTGAGTTAGTATTGGGCAAAGATGTTGGCGAAACTTTTAATGGCCCATCTCTCTAGATTCTATTACACTTGGGTAAGTATCATAGCTGCGTTGTAAACTCCTTCAACCGAATCAGTAAATACTACAGATTAAATATGTCCCAACAACCACAGTCAGACCCAACCTAACTTTATTTATTGTTTACAATGTCTGCCACATAACTAAAACAGTGATTAAGGCGAAGCATTGCAAAGTCATGTGTTTTTTAGTTAAAAGGGGAGTTAATTTTAACAAATTAATTTTATTTGGGGAATCTGCAAGATAACTGTCACTTCACTTTTTATCACGTTCATACAATAAAAAATAAGTAAAAAGAGAATTACGGCAAAAGCGGTGTTGCCAGTTAATGCTAAATCACTATTTTGATTAATCTTATCTAGGATTATAACGAATTGGTTTACATTATTAACTAACTAACTAACTAACCATCACGCCGTTTCCCCGCAGGGGTAGGCAGAGAGGAAGGACCGCCAAACAACTCGGTCTTGGCACACATTCCTTGCCTCATTCACATTCATACATCGTCTCATACATACTCTTCTATTGTTCTGACTCTTGACATGGCCCGACTCAAGTATCTGATTCACTTGGTCGTGCCATGTCTTCCTCGGGCGTCCCCGACTTCTGCTACCATTCACATTTGCATCGTATATTCTCCTTACACTCCTTTCTTCGCTCATTCGCTCTACATGCCCAAACCATCTAAGAGTCCCTTTCTTGATCTTACTCATTACGCTTACATCAGCCTTGCACTCTTTGCGGATATCCACATTCCTCACACGATCATACATGGTTTTACCACACATACGCCTCAGGGATCTCATTTCAACAGCATTCAATCTACTTTCATCCTTTCTTTGCCAGTTCCATGCCTCACTTCCATACATCAGGGTAGGTACCAGCACTCCATTATGAATATACCAAAAAATACCAAATACCAATAATACCAAAAATACCAATAATACCAAAAAATGTGCTTTGATAAATTGAAGGTTTTCCTATCGTTTCGCTTGAGTAGAATACAAATAAAAAAATAAATTACTCAATTAAAAACATTAATATAAACTACTAAACAAAATATTTTTTCAATAGAAATGTATGAACGCGTAAAGGAAACATATTTAAAAAATACAGTATTATAGCTAAGATTATCTGTGACAGTTTCACTTGATTAACTTTTTTGCTTTCTTATAAAATTATTTACAAAATAAATAAAAACCAGTTTTGTGCTTGAAATCGAACGTTTCTAGACTCCGTCTGTCAAGCAATTTTAATGCCTATTACCTACAATATAAGGTATATCAAGAATATACACATTTTTGGCTTATAGCTTCCTCTTAGCAGTACAGCTCTTAACTAGCAGCACAGTTAAAGAAAGAAAAAAATAGTGAGAACTCAACACAAAGCTTGTACAATCTTTATTCAATGTGTAATTGAAACACCGTCTAACGATTGAGAAGTGTTTTTTTTTTTAAGTAAGGCTGTTAGTATGAAAACAAATAAATAAACAGTGTGATGTAGTTAGTACATTGGTACTGAACAAATATTCCATAAAGGTTTCATTTAAAGATAATGCGTTTCCGAGAAATGTAAACAATTGCACAAGTGTATTTATTTACGGCAATCACATTAAATATTACGAATTAATTTACCGTGTGTGGGATCTTTTATAATCTTAATATGCTCATACTAGGAATCCTCTTGTATGTATTTATTTCTCAACGGTTTTATAGCTTATTGTGTTTACATTTTATTGCGCAGCGGGGCACTTCAAACTATGTTTATATCAACTTAAATCGAACTGACTACATCTTAACTATGAAGCATATATGTTGATATAGATATGGATTTGAAGGGGTCAGGGGAAAACCAACTTTTGTCACATAATGAAAATACTGAGATATTTCTAAATAACAGTTAAGATCATAGTAAAATTGTAACATTTATGGTAAAATAAATAAGAAAAACCTTTTTTGTTGAAAATATTTTTATGGTGAATTTAGTTTTTTTAATTTTATTTTGACCTCACATCAGCTTAGAGTTATAATAAAACAATTATGGCATAGTCAGAATAATCAGGGGGAAAACAATCAATTTCCACTAATATCAGGGGAAAAAAAATCAATGTCCACCAATATCAGAGGAAAAACAATCAATGTCCACCAATATCAGGGGAAAAACAATCAATGTCCACCAATATCAGGGGAAAAACAATCAATGTCCACCAATATCAGGGGAAAAACAATCAATGTCATTAATATACATACTTTAATTAATTAAAAGTAAATAATGTACTGAATTCTAATTAGTATATTTATGTGTTGAAAAATATTTTTTGGTACTTAGATGGGAAAGTAAAAGCCAAAATATAACCTAAAAGTGTTAATCGACCATGAATAACGTTTGTTTTTTCCTGAACGTTGGGGACTTAGTTTCTTTTTGTCCTGTAGCCATATTTTAAAAGTAAGATATTTCAGTGACTATGAACGTTATTGTCATGTTGTTTTTGGCAGAAATTAGCGACGGGTATCTTCATTCAGACCGCATTGTCAGTTGAAAAAAAAAGTGACAAAAGCTGTTTTCCCCTGACCACTTCATATGTTTACATGTCTAACTGACGGTCTTTGTGGTTGATAAGCAAGGTCCTCGACTACAAAACCAGAGGTCGCGGGTTCAGATCCAGGCGTGCGCAAGTAATTTTGAATTCAAGAAATTTGTCTTGTTTAACTATTACCTAATTCAATTAAAAATTACGGCACGATTCAGATATCAAGATACTTTCAGAATTGATCACTATTGATCACTATTCAGAATGGAAACATTGTTCGAAATGCTTTTAGCTATGTTTGATGACCGAATCTGAATAGCCATGTACTTCTATACCCTTTTCTCTTCATCTCCTTCCCTGCCAACTATTTTTTCACAGCATTTCTCGCATGAATTTACTGCAATATTTTCCATTAAAATATAAGAAAATCGAAAAAATATATATTTTTGCAGACTAAAATGTCGGGCAAAGCCGGGTATTGACCAAAAGAAGTATTATGTATCAATAATCATTGGATACGTAGTTTCTATTTGCGTTCTGAAAAGTTGCTAATTGCTTTATGTCTACGCCATAAAAGGTGCGAGTAACACAAGATTTATCCTGTTCGCGTTGTTCGATAATTAATAAGTGACCATATCTTCGGAAGGTGAAACAGCTGTCACGCATAATAATAATACATCTAGCTGATGTTCGGAAATTATTGCATTAGAGGGTCGAGGACCGTGGTCGAGGGGTAAGTCTATCGACTAGCAAGCGGGATGTCGCGGGTTCAAATCCCTGCGAACGATCATAAATTTTATTTGATTAATTTCACAAATTACACATTTAAATGAACATATAATATATTTGCGGCACATTCAATAGACCACTATTTAGAATTAAAACGTTGCTTGAAATGGCTTTGGCCGTGTTTAGTAACCAGATCTGAATAGCCAGGTACCTCCCCACCTTCCTCTTCACATCTCCTTCTCATCTCCACTACCTTCAGCCTCACAACATACCCCGCACTGCCTCCAAACTTGCAAAAAAAAGTTTGTTTGTCCGACAGATAACGATAATTTCCAAAAAATTATGTTTTTACTTTTCACAGGTGACAACTAAAGGTATATAAAAACACACGCGTATTCGAATGAAAAGTCTAAATTTCAAAGCAATCAAGATTTAGAACAAACGAATATTAACATTTTTATTTATATAGATTATAGCGGTTAGGCCCGGGCAGACGTTGTCCTGCCACAGACCGTCTTCTATGTATTAAAATCTGTATTACGCATATACAGAAAATACCACACTAAATACAATAAAGTTTTGGAGTGTGGTATTTTCTCTATATGCGTAATACAGATGTCAATAGATTTGATCACACTGCCATCTGTTGAAAGCTAACACAAGGTACAAATGAATTATGACTTATATATTTCAATATATATTTTATTTTATATTTCAAGCTAGAATCAACAATACACATTCACAAAATTTCATTAAATTCGGGTGTGCGATTTCGAAGATTATCGTGTACGAACTCAGTGCCACCTGATTTTTTTTATATATTAAGATAATTTAGTACATTACTTGGCCATCATTTTGACTGGTATAAATGCAGCAATTGTTCTCGTCAGCGAACAGTTTAACAGTAAAGTCGATTACTGGTGTGTCCCCAACCTTCAATACGGTTTAATGCGGGTAATGGCTGTAACATTGGCTCTAACCATTTCAAGATCAATGCTACATCGGTTAGCGATGCTATCAACTGTTGTTGATTTGATAAACAAACCATTTGATTATTCCAAATTGACAAATCTGCAGGGTGAAGATTAGAAGAATGCACATACTCATGAAGATATTTTCTGTTATTTTTTTAAAAAGATAAACTTATGTATACAAGTCAAGGTTTGTATGCAAACCACAAAGGATAACAAATTATTCCCGTCGGCGGCATTTATTTTTTCTCGGAAGATTTTTTCTATTTTTGTTTGGTTTTAGACTAGTAATTATTGTTTATAATAATTTGTTATATTGTCTGTCAATTCATTACCCAAGAAATCACAGTAAAATACGAGTAGTTTTTAGTTATACACAAGTAAATATACAGAAAATAGGGACATGGTAAATACGCAATTTTCATTAAAAAACCAGTGTGTATCAGTAAGATAACAATGAGAAGTAAGTATTTCTGCTTCCGATAATGGAAAATAATGCATTTTAGCAGCTAATTCAAAAAATAATAATTTAACGTCTTTTCTTCACATCGTGTTTTGACATAATTGTTTTATTGTTTGTTTTTGCCATTTATTTATTTATTAAAGTTTTAATTAAACGCAAACTGACAACCCAAGAATCTATCATGGAATCATAGGTTCATATTTTATAATTTAAAAAAATAATAATTTAAAAGAATATACTTTGTCATCCATAACAATGGCCGCCAAGTAACAATTGCTTTTAATTTTAACGAAATAAATATAAAAATGCATTATTTTGCATTTGAAAACAGCAATACTTACTTCTCATTATTATCTAACTACTACAAAATATACTTATTAAGTATGTCACTGTTTTCTGTGGTAACCGGATAAATCATCACAATGATAATTCATCAAATCTTTAAAAAGTTATATAAAGTCATGGAAAGTGATGAAACAAAAACTTAATTAACTGGGTTATTTAGGTTAGGTTAAGAAAAAATCATCGTTTCTAATGACTTTATATCACTTTTTAAAAGTGTGTTGAATTGTCACTGTGTTGAGTTATCATGGAACCATTTTCTGTTTAGGTATTTACGAAGATATTTCCGGTTTCATAGTTAAGATTTGATACAATTAATGCAACACAACCAATGTAAAAGGTGCATAAATTGGATAAATTAGTTTGAAGGTGGTATCAAATTTGTTATTATATTATTTGTCTGACTCTCTGAAGGTTCGGAAGCGATATAATAAATTACTGGGAAATGACTGTACATTTGCAATCGCGAATAGCAATAGTCCAGGGTCATTCGCAGAACCGAGATCGTTACTCCAATAGCTGAATTCGTATTGAATTTCTTTGAATTGGTTTGGATAAATCGCTATTTTTCTCCAAATTTAACAAAAAACTGTTGAAAGATGTAAACTTTGAACACCAGAGTCAAAACTCTCCGTTATGAGGATACGGAGAGTAAGGAGGTAAAGGGAAGTAGATACCGAGCAATTCAGATTTGGGCAGCATTAATGCCTAACGCCAAATCAAGCAACAATTCATTACTTTTAAAATAAAATAATTAACCTTTTCAGCAAGGTTGCAAATGTTGTGTACAAGGTTGAATATTGATCGAACAGAATTTCGGATGATTTTAATAATTACCTATAACTTCAAGTCAGATTTATTTACTAAAACTTCGCCTGTGGCACAATAAATACAATACGAACCGATTGTACCACCCCAGCGAGGAGCACTCCTGTCCCGGTACGACAGGGACATCTGGGGGCCCGGTTTATTAGTAATTCAAACACGTGCTTTGAGCATGGAGAGGAGGCTGAAGTTTAATCGGCAGGTAGCAACCTAATAAGCCAATATTGGGATTAGGATGGGAATTGATTGAGCCTTATTTTTTTAACGTCTTTCTTCTTCTTGCCTCTTTTCAGCAATTTTTGGATTTTCCTGTATATTTTAGGCTTTTCTTGGCTGTGAATGCAAAACATGAATAATTTCACTCTCTTTTTATTCATAGAACTCTTACTGGTGCGTAAGTACTTAATGCATACTCGTTTCGTCACTAGATCTGAATAATCATTTTTTTCTAACTTTCTTCTACATAACCTTAGGTAATTGCCACATTCATAATCAGTGCTTTCTAGCAGCAAAGTATAAATAATGAATTTAACTTATTCTATAGCGCCTTTTTTGGATTAATTTTACACTTTTCGAACATCACATTGAATATAAGGGCATACGCATCAATCAAACGTAATTTGATTGATTGATTGATCGTTAGATAAGCCGAAGTCGTCATCAGTTATAAGTTGTTGTTGAATGGATTATAGGCTTTCAATAATCTAGAGTACTTGCTTGACATCTATAAAATAAATACATTGTTTCATTTACAAATAATAATAACGAGCAGAGTATCCTTGAGGCGATTTTTCACAATAACATAACTAACTGCCATAAAACAGGGACTTCCCTAGCATGGCGGGTGAAATAATACAAAAAAAAAATTACTTTATTTTTTTTTTTCACGAAAAATATTGATTTTTTTTTAAACTAACTAACTAACCATCAAGCCGGTTTCCGCAGGCGTAGGCAGAAAGGACCGCCAAACAACTCGGTTTTGGCATACTCATTTCCTCAATCACATTCATACATCGTCTCATACATACTCTTATGTTATTCATTCCTCAGGGATCTCATTTCTACAGCCTTAAGTCTACTTTCGAACTTCCTCTGAAAGTTGTATATAAATCATGTAATATGGCAGACTGGGATTGCACTACCCTCCCAGTCTTGCAGGATTAAAAAGTTAAATTAATAATAACTGTTTAATAATAATTTAATTAATTTTTAATTTTCAAAAATCTGTTAATGAAAAAATAAGAAAATACGCAGATTTAGTAAATGAGATAAAAAGGATTTGGCATTCTCAGACTATAAAAATATTACCATTCGTTATTTCGGCTACTGGCATTATACCTAGCTTTCTCATTAAAAATTTAGGCGTATTAGATCTGTCAAAAAATTTATATATAAAATTACCAAAATCAGTCATTTTAAATACATGTAGGATTACGAAAGATTTTTTAAATATTTATGTTGAGGGATCAGTAGGATTTATAGGTCCAATTAGAAGTTCTACCGAGCCGAACCCTCTGATATGAAAATATCTGGAGTCGGTGAATTATTTTTGCATTTTCTCTGAGTTGACGTGTTGTTCTTGTATTGTTTTGTATTTATTGGGCTTATATAATGCACTTGCATACTGTGGATTGACTAGATCAAGGCTGCCCAACCCCAATGTGGCCCGCGAACGAATTATAAGTGGCCCGCGAGAACCATTTTCAAAAAACCCGCCAATCCGCCAATTTGAAAAAGTGTCGCCGGTCCTATTTATCGCTATCCTAGCGGGTCCTATTTATGCGTCCGAAATCGAGTCCGCGTCGAGGCATCATCGGTTCATTTTACGAAATAACACGGCAAAATTGTGGCTTGTGCTATGAAAACTTGTAAAAATAGGTGTGAAAAAGAGAATAAACCCAATTGTCGTATTACATTCCATATATAAGCATTATTTTACTTTATTTTAAGCATATTCACATCGTATAATATGGATCAGTTGTAGAAACATATACTATCACATCGAGATACGTCTGGACGCGAAACACAAAGCTGGTTGGTTGCTGGGAAGTAAATTATGAACATTTATAAAAGTGTCTTAACTAAATACGTAAACGAAATATTCGACTCTGAAAATAGAAGAAATTTATTTTTCCGAATTTGGACTTCGCAAAATTTGTTCATAACGTGGCGAGTAATTTGCGCTCCCATGTAAAAATGTCTATTCATTCAAAAGCAGATTTTACTTTCAAGAACTAAATGGTGATATTATAATGCGAGATGCCTATTTACTGTCAGATTGATTTATTGACGAATCACAGTCAGCTTTCCTCTCTGCGTCCCGCAACTCTTGTTTTAACCCCTCGTCCTTAACTTCTCGTCTATTAATATTCATATGTCTGTGGTTTGACTGTATATAGTTAGTAATAAGAAAGATCACTGCAGACATATACGATGTAATTGTACTGCGCCCTCGAAGTGATTTTGCACAAAAATGGCGCTATACAAATCATGTAAATATTATTATTAAATATATATGATTTATGAAGTCTTATAAATAAGTTATTATTATTACGTTGATTACGTTTAACTCATGTGTGTTCTATTCCCATCTAAAAAAATGTTGTCTGAAAGTGTAAACAATTCATATATTCTGCATCAACTTATCAGAAGCTGTTTTGTTATGCTTTGACTAATCATTTAAATTACCAGAAGTCAAAGAGTCGCTTCGTGGAATGATCATTGAACGCTCGATGACTAAATAATGAATAAATTAATTCTATTTGATTTGACAATTTATTTCTTGGAGAGAAGCGACTGCAGGAATCAATTCGATTGTACAAATTAATAGACTTGTCCTAACATAAAATCTGGGTTTAATTTCGACGAGTTGGAGGCAAACCATGTGACCATACTTTTGGCACCAGGAGGGTTCGAGAATGCTTTGAATAAAATGTGCAATTTTTGCATTGACCGCCGAAGAGCGCACATAACCAGACCAAGCGCAGAAAATTAAATTGAATGAGGTGGGTAAATTATAATAATACATATATATATAAATATTTTTTCCGTATAAAAAATGTTTTCGTATTTCAAGAAAAACATACCAATATAATATTAGATTAAATGATTGATACAATATTGTATTTGAATGCCTTTCTTGAAAGAATTGAGTATTTATACGAAGAAAACTATTCATATACATATTGAGTATGTACGGGCGCAAACAAATAATTCGTATTAATTTTTTAAAGCATAACTTGATAAATAATCAACGCCATTCATGGATTCATAGAGTATAACGTACGTCATTCAGAACAAAACATGTAAGCTAAGATAACAGTTAAAAGTACAATTCAAGCTGATGCATTATTGGTAGTGACATTAATAAATTCCAATTCGAGGTTACCGACAAGCTATACTATAAGGACGACAAAGTAAATAAAATAAGTAGCTACCCAGATAGTGACACGTCCGTAATACGAATCCAAGTTCAGTCCCAGTGCCATACCGTTCACCATGTCCAAATTTAATTACAGTAGGTAATAGGTAAACCCTGTAACACTGAAAAAATAATTCCTTGAAATACAGGGTTTTCCAATAAGAGGTGTTATTTTGAATAGCCCGCTATTTCGGTAGATGTTACTTTTGAAGCTGTCGTTTTTTAACATTTGACAAGTAGAAACTACGTTATTAATAAAAATGGAACGATACACGCTTCAACAATGCATTGAAATTATTAAAATTCACTTCAGTTAATCAAATGCAAATCATCTTGAGTGATGAGGCCCATTTCCACCTCGGTGGCTTCGTCAACAAGCAAAATTGTCGCATCTGGGGCTCGGAAAACCCAAGAGTTATTGTTGAAAAGCCTCTCTATTCTCAACGTGTGACTGTTTGGTGCGGTTTATGGTCCGGCGGAGTCATTGGAACTTACTTTTTCGAAAATGAGGCTGGAGCAACAGTTACGGTGAATGGATTAATTGATGGTGATGATTATTGATTTTCTAATTGACGCGATATTCTCGTTGACAAACTGTTGATGGTCTCCTTGTTGCATCATTTTATCAGGTTTTAATTTCAAACCTCTTAAACGGTTAGCCATAATAGTTCCCGTCCCATGAAAACCGATTTGAGCTAATTTTTCTCGAAGGGTGAGTGTTGTAAAATACCTATCGAAATATAGGCAGCTGTTAGGTGGTAAAATTTGTGCTAAGCGCAGAACGACACCAGGACCTACGCCTAACTCTCTGTTGGGAAGTGGAGTGGACGGTCCTTGATAGATTTCAAAATCTACCACTAGCCCACTAGAGGAGGCCTCCTCACAGATGAAGTAGATGCAACAGGTTCTACATCATCCAACACATCATTATTTTGACCGTCATTCTCTTCCACGTCTGGAATCTGAGGAATGGATCTGTCCGCAAATAATTCGAGGGTATCAGCAAAAAGGTCCTCATCCTCACTCGAATATCCTTCTATTTCCGAATCGTTTCCATCTCCAATAGCATTCAGGACCAAATTTTCGAATCCTTCATCATCTTGTGATATTTCAGGATATTCACATTAAAAAAAATATTTAAAAAAAATTAAAAACATACATACTCCAATTCAATTTTATTATGCCCAAACATAGTTACAATGAATATCTGGTGTTATTAGTGAGACATTATCTCATTAAAAAAGAAAGAAAAAGAGAAAAATTATAACACTTCGCAAATATTTATCGGACAGAATTGGAATGGAATGTATGAGAATAAACCTGACCAGCACGCCCGTGCTGGAGTTAATCTTTTCATTAATAAATAACACAATGCTGAATGTCATACTTAAAAAAAAGAATTAACTCATTGATTAACATGTTAACTACAATAATAACACGGTGAATTACTCAAATATTTTATATATTTGTATTTATAAATAACTTACGAGGCATAAGTTGGCTCCGTTGTTGACGCGACATTTTGACAGTTTTTAATGATGCATGATGCCCCTAGCGGTAAATTTTGGAAACAATGGCCAGTAGGGCTTAGATACAAGCCTGCACAGTCATTGTAGGCCGGAATACCAACGAAATTTAAAACCGTTTTAGAGAAATATTTTTATAAACGGACCCGCACGATCGTATCAGCCAGTGCTGAAAGGGATAAACTACGCCATTAATAAAAATGGAACGATACACGCTTCGACAACGCATTGAAATTATTAAAATTCACTTGAGTGAATCAATTGCAAATCATCTTGAGTGATGGGGCCCATTTCCACCTCGGTGGCTTCGTCAGCAAGCAAAATTGTCGCACACCACCTGCTCGGAAAACCCAAGAGTTATTGTTGAAAAGCCTCTCTGTCCTCAACGTGTGACTTTTTGATGCGGTTTATGGTCCGGCGGAGTCATTGGACCTTACTTTTTCGAAAATGTGGCTGGAGCAACAGTTACGGTGAATGGATTGCGCTATCGAGAGATGATTAATGTTTTTTTATGGCCGGAATTGGATGGTATTGATCTGGACAACGTTTACTTTCAACAAGACGGCGCTGCGTGCCACACAAGCAACGAAATCATTGATCTTTTACGATTGAATTTCAAAACAACACCTCTTATTGGAAAACCCGTATTTTGGATACCGAAAGAAAAGAGATATTGCCAATTTGCTTACGACATTTCAACTCTAGGCACCAGAAAGTGATTATCTGTATTCACGTTGTGTTTATAAGCATTCAATTTTTTTAAATAACATGCGACGAAGGCAGCTAGGAGAGAATCTGGCTCTTCCGATCTGGTCACTAAACACGGCTAAATCATTTTCAAGCGACAACGTTTTGAGTCTGAATTTTTGTCTACCACCAGGGAAGTATCTAACACTCTGGAACGCGTCGCAAATACGCAGATATACAAATATACAGTAGTATGTATAAGTGATTAGTTGGTTTCATAACTCAGGACAGTGGCAATTCAACACACATTTGAAAAGTGATTTAAAGTAAAAGTGAGTTAAAGGTACTGAAAAAAGTCATATAAACCTAATCTAACGTAACCTATTTAACGTAGTTTTTTTACATCACTTTCATGACTTTGTATCACTGTTCAAGATTTTATATCACTTTTTATTACTTTATATAACTTTAATGACTTTATAATACTTTTATGACTAGAGTGATTTGTTTTGGGGGTGTTATGCCGTGTTGCGCTAACTCCTTCTTTAGCCAACGTTTCGGACGGCATTGCAGTGTCCATCATCAGGGCAGATGTGTAATCAAGCGTTGGCTAAAGAAGGAGGTAGCGAAACACGGCCTAATACCCCAAAAACAAATCACTATAATAGTTTTTGCCGTGAAAATCTCAAATCATACTTTTATGACTTTATATCACTTTTCTGATTTTATATAACTTTTCATGACTTTATATAACTTTTCATTACTTTATATAACTGTTCATGACTTTATATCACTTTTGAAAAGTGTGTTGAATTGCCACTGTCGTGTGTTGCCCGGTTGCCGATAAGTTTCTTCTCGTTTATTTCGTCAGTGCGCTATGGGCCTACCGCTTAGAACTGCGTTGTAACCTCTCTTTCTGCCACAAGCGTCATTGGTGAGAAAGAAAGAGAGAGGTTTATATATAAGCGATACGCCCATACATAACAATAATAATTTCACATACAGTGGTTGGGAAAAATTCGCGACACTCTAAATGGGTCAAGGTACAGTCGCGACGAAATTATTATGGACCATTATTGGTAGACGCAGTGTAGTTATTATTATTGGTCTGTGTATTTATTGCCTGTTGGCACGCTTCCCAATAGCGACACCAGATGGCATTATAGTTCCGGCCAATTATTATTTCGAGTTAGCTGGCTGCGGTCCAGCGAATGGCTCAGAGATTGCTAAATAAGAGAAGTTGATCATGTTTGATTTTTTCTTGGAAAGGAATCATTTTTATACTGAAATACTCATATGTTCAAGCTTCCTACTTATTTTCACAATTTTCAGAAATTAATTGTTATTGTCATATTTTTTCACAATCATTGATTTTGCTAATATTTTTGAATTTGATTTTTTGATTTAATTATTGTTTCTGTCTACCATTTTCTAGATAAAAATTGATTAAATATTTCTTGGTAGCAAAACATCTTATCAGTAACAATTTGTCTATGATTTGACTCAATAGCCGTTTTTGACAGCACCGTAAATAATATCAATATAGTGTCAATAAAACAACCTAATAACATAACCCGCTTAAAAAAACAATATATAGTGATACGCTAGACAAAGTGGCAGTATTTGTGACGGTGGCAGTGAAATTAATCATTTGTAAATTGAAGTGCAAAAAGAGTATTGTCATTGTGACCCAAAATCAACTTTGGTGAAAACATACAATAACCATAGACAATACAAATCTATTTCGCCATAGACAATTTACATAAATTAATATATACTTAGGGGCATTTTTGTTCCAACATTAATAAAAATATAATTAATAAACCAAAAAAAAAAAAAAAAAGAAATAGAAAATGGCAAATACAAGAGGAAAGGGAGTTATAACGGAAACCGAAGAAAAATTTAACATTGATAAAATTATACAGATTATTGAAAAAAAATTTGAATCCATGAAAAAAGAAATTATATCAAAAATTGAAAAACAAACCCAGGACACTCAAAAAAGCATTGATTTTATGAGTAGTCAGTACGATGATCTAATAAAAAAACTAGAAATAACAATTCTACAAAATAAAAAAATTGAAAATGATTTTGAAAACATAAAAAAGGAACACCAGGAAAAGAATATCATTATTAAACAACTTGAAATAAAAATTTCAGACCTCGAATACAAATCTCGGTCTAATTTCTTAGAAATAGCGGGCATTCCTCAAAAAAATGGAGAGCAGCAGATGGAGATAGTAAAAAGAGTTGCGGCGGCGGCAGGAATGGAAATCCAGCACAATGATATAATTGATATAAAAAGGACACATGATAGAAGGAACAATGCGCCACCGAAACTGCTAGTGGAATTTGCGGAAAAAAAGACAAGAGACAATCTTCTTTCTAAAAGGAAAAATATTAATTATGCAGCTATAAAAGATATCTCCACCGAACCAATCTATATTGCAGAGGAATTGAGCCCATATCAAAGGGAACTGCTCTGGAAAACGAAAAAATCTGCCAATGAAAAAATGTACTCCTACGTTTGGTTCAAAGATGGAAAAATAATGACGCGAAGAATGCCAACCGAAAAAATAATTTATATAAAACATGTAGATGATATAAAAAATATTGTATAACAAAAGGGCACAAAAACGATTACGAAAAAAAGATAAAAATGGCTGACATTATATTAACCTCGGAACCAAGTGATCTATCGAATTTAAATAACAACTCTTTCAATATACTACACAAAAACATAAGAAGCATAAGAAAAAATTTTGATGAATTGCAAATTTTATTGAAATATTTAAAAGTTAATTTTCAAATAATAATACTTACTGAATGTTGGATAAATCATAAATACATGAAATTGGAAATTGCTGGATATACAACCTACTCAAGTTTGAATAACAAAAAACAAAACGATGGTGTAATTATATACATTAAAAACGAAATAAAAGCCGAAGTTGAAGAAATTATTATCACAAATGCCAATTGTTTAAAAATTAAAATCAGTAAAGAAAAAGCTATATTAGCAATCTATCGATCGCCCTCAACAAAAAACATCGACCCATTCCTTAAATCCGTAGACGAGGAACTCTGCCTTCTTAAAGAAACGAAAAACATATTTATTATTGGAGATGTAAATATAAATATTTTAGAAAATGGACACCCTAAGCGAATTCAATATCTGCAGATGCTAGCATCCCATGGACTGGAAAGCTTAATAAATGTTCCTACTCGAAAAGTGGACAACAGTGAAAGTTGCATAGACCATATAATGAGTAAAACAAAAGACATTACTCAAACTGTTGTATTTAATTCAACTATAACCGATCATTATACAACTATGCTTTCAATAAAAATAAACAAGTCAAATAAAATGAAGAAAAAACCATTAACAACAGAAAAAACAGAAATCAACTGGAATATCATTAAACATAATCTACAATGTACCGATTGGAAAAAACTGCAAAGTATGAACAATACAAATGATGCATGGAATTATTTCATAGAACTTCTTCAGAATAATATACTATCTAATACCACAAAAATTACTAAGAAAATCTCACACAAAAATGTACATATTAAACCATGGATTACACAGAATGTTATAAACTGCATAAGAAAAAGAGACGAGTTACACAAGAAACTTAAAAAAATTCCATACGATATACACATGTTAAGATACTACAAAAGATACAGAAACATTTGCAAAAAAGTTATTATGTGTACAAAAGAAACCTACTATAAGAAAAAAATTGTAGATTGTAAACAAAATCCCAGGAAAATGTGGCAAATAATAAATGAAATAACCAGTTCTAAATCTGCCAACGTTACATCAATTGACGTGCTGAATATAAACAATGTTCCCAGGACATACGCTGATAATCCTGACCAAATACTTGAATACGTCAATAATTTTTTCATAAATATAGGATCAAATCTAGCAAAGCAAGTTACAAAATGTAATGAAGATGTACAAATAAACGAACCACCTGAGCAAGGAAATCAGCTCAATTTTAAACAAATTACAGCTGACGATATCAAAAACACAATTTCTTCTTTAAAATCAAATATTTCTTCGGGGGAGGACACAATCTCAACCAACGCAATAAAATATCTCTGTAAAGAACTTATCGAACCACTTACATACTTAGTCAACATGTCTATAACGAATAGCATATTCCCTACAGCCCTCAAAAAAGCGATTGTTATACCAATATTTAAACAAGGATGTAAAAATGACATAAACAATTACCGACCAATAAGCCTACTAAATGCATTTTCAAAAATATTGGAAAGAATACTAAAAAAACAACTCTTATCCTACTTAGAAGACAATAAAAAATTATCAAAAACTCAGTATGGATTTAGAGAGAACTTAAGTACTAGTGACGCCATAGAAAAAATTACCGATATGATCACTAAAAGTTTAGACAGTGGAGAAAAAACTTTGGCAATCTTCATAGACTTACAAAAGGCTTTTGACACAATAGATCACAAAATACTTTTTTCAAAACTTTCAAAAATTGGTATGTCATGTACAACACTAAACTTACTAAAAAGCTATATGACGGAGCGTACACAGAGCGTCCAAATTAACAAGAGAAAAAGCAAACCTCTTCTTATCAACCATGGAGTACCACAAGGAAGCGTACTAGGTCCGATATTATTTTTAATATACATTAATGATATCTGTAACCTAGAAACAAGAGGAAAAATCATTAGTTTTGCTGATGACACAGTAATTTTATTTAAAGAAAAAGATTGGATAAATACCTACAAAGAAGCTGAACACGGACTTGGTCTCCTGCAAAACTGGCTTAAAAGAAACTCCCTGACGCTTAATGTCAATAAAACAAAATATCTGACATTTTCTAAAACAGCCAGAGGGCAGCCGTCAGAGGACCTTAATCTCAAATTACATTCATGCCAAGGAATTTATCAAAAAAATCAAGGCTTATCATGCCTCTGTCCCACTATAGCACACTCCAAAAGCATCAAATATCTTGGAATTGAAATTGATGATAATCTCCGTTGGAACTCACATATAGATGTAATTACAAAAAAACTAACCAGGTACATATACTTCTTTAGAAACATTCGCAATATCCTCAATATAAACGATATTAAAAAAGTATACTATGCTTTGTGTCAATCACAAATAGAGTACGGAATAACTGGATGGGGGTCTGCCTTGAGCACTCACACAGAGCGGCTCAATATAGCACAAAAAGGAGTATTAAAGACTATACTGAAAGTTCCGCTTAGAACTCCGACAGAAGAAATATTCAAAAACTTCAATGTTTACAATGTACAGAAACTATATTCAAAAAATATTTTATTTAAACTGAAAAAAAACATATCCGAATACTCCACTGCCCAACATAAATACACAACCAGGGCAAAAAGCGAAAATATCCTGATTACTCCCAGTTTGAACACATCCTTTGGACAGAGAAATAATAAATTCCATGCTATAAAATTGTTCAATGCTCTACCAAATGAAACCAAAAAAATAAACGAAATGAGTATATTTAAAACAAAAGTCAAAACATGGCTTAGAGATCAAAGTAATAATCAACTTACAAACATTATGAAGACAATGTAAAGACAATTCAAAACTAAATACAAAAATTTAAGAAAAACTACAGGCCGCCTCAGAACAGGAAACCCTAGTGAGGAGGACTGTGAAAAAAATACAAAAAATATACTTATATTATACTTTAAACCTACATAATGTACAAATTTTGCTATTGATATTAATAAAAAAAAAAAAAAAAAATAAAAAAAATAACAATAATATTTGAATGATTTGTATAGCGCCGTTTTTGTGCAAAATCGCCTCAAGGGCGCTGTACAAATATATAATACATTTCTACAACGATTAATGTTATTACTAACTATATATGGAGATAATATACAGTACAATACTTACCTGGTAGGTCACTTGAGATTAACACTTAATTTAGCTAAACTTGGAACAATTTCTGGCTCTAATCCTTTAGATTTTAGAATTCCTATCTCTGACGTCATCCCAATTCTTAAATCCAACATGATTCTCTCCTTGGAAGAAAATTGGACTAATACGAAAACCCGAACTGGTGCTTTTTATGCTGGAATACAAAATCATATTCCAAGTAAACCTTGGTTCCACGGCAAGAAAAAATCCAAAAGATTTATATCCTGTATCTCGAGAATGAGAATTGGTCATTGCTCCATTGCATCCCATTTGTTTAAAATCCGGGTCCTAGATAGTCCACTCTGCCAGTGCGGCATGGAAAATGAGACTCTTTATCATGTTTTCTTTAATTGTAAAAATCAATCATCTTTCAAACGCATTTATCGTTTACTTATAAAAATCACCCACCGATATCGTCTTAGTATTCCTTATTAGCCCAGTCAATGAAGGGAAAAAAAGACCCAATGTCGGAACTAATTCCCCGAAAGCTGAATTTTTCACAGATGTTAGAAGACCTTTAGACATGTATTTTTACAAAAGTCCCCGACTTTCCCCCTTGTGCTTCCTTCCCCACCCCCTCTTGAATATATTTTTCAAAGCCTTTCGGAATACGCTAATATCTCCTTAATGGTTTTATAGAATCAGATTATTTATTTTTTGTTTAGTTTCTAATTAGTTATTCTAAAAAATTGTATTCTTTCATTTTTGCGAGAAAAGCTATACAATCTCTACAATTTATTAGTAAAGGAAAAATATCAGTTTTTAAAATAGTATTTCAGAATATATTTGCACATAACTTTTTTCTGAGCCAGTTAACGAAAAAAAATGAATCAAGAAAACTTGTAGACAATATTTTTAACTATAAAATAATGTATATAATGATGGGTTTTAATTTATAATAAGGCACGTAGGCTGTTAATAAGGAGCACGGCGAGCGGCGGCTCGAACGCGCAGCGGTTCGCGGCGCAGCGAGAAATTACAAAAATGCAAAAACCTAAGGAAAGTAATGATTAATTCTTGTGTTTTTTTTTATATAACAAATTCATCTAACGTTGAAGAGTTTTATTGCTATTTACCAGTTTTAGTTCGGAGGGGAGGGGGTAATATAAATATTTTCCCCTGCCCAATGAAGCGCTTTCATTATCCACCAACCGCCGCGCCGTGCCCCGGTCTGGCTAAACAGTAATATTATGTTGTATGATTGTTGGTAACATATTATTTAAATAAAGTTATGTGAAATAAGCCAAAAATACCTACAACAGCGTGGGACTACCCTTTCACAACATTAAAATATTGCAGACCTTATGTTATGGCGAAGTTCTAAAAAATATTTTGTGGAAATTCTCACTTGTTTTATTATGTGCACCTATCAACAATAAAATACCGAAACAACAAATCACTTAAAATAGTGCATACATCTAAAATGGTTTACTTTCAAAAATATACCACAAAAAATATTATAATGACAAAACGGTTTGTTAATTATATTATATACTTACCAATATTATCTATGACAAAATTAGGCAAATATTCAAATAATTTTCTAGTCAAGAGAGTCTTCTATTTATTCGTCATACTGGGGTATGTTCAGACATGATAATCCGTTACGGTTATAGCACATGGCAGAGCAGGTAAATCCAGATTTTCTGCAGCCACAGTAATTTTCACATCCAGACTTGCAGGAACAGGACACCAGAGAAAGAAGGTCATCAGGAGCAAATGGTTTCAAAAATTTCTTCTTTCCACCATTTTCATTTACATTTTCATACCTCCATCCCCAGTTTATAGGGTTTAGTTTGTTTCCTAACCAAAACTGTACTTGCAAATAAACTCCCAACAAATGTTGATGACACGATTCTGAAGTCGGTGGTAGTTTTGCCAAGTCAAATTTAGATTTAAAAGCTGATTTTGTCGTTAGCTTCCAAGACCATACATGGCGAGAGCGAATTTTTCTCCATTTTGCAACAAGTTCTCTTCAGTTGCATCTTTTCCAGAAATGCCTCAGCTGCGCGTTTTGCTTCGGGATTGTTTTTCATCATGTCAACAGCTTTTATCTTTCCTAACCCATATAAAGATGGGGTCGTATCACAGCTCGTAATGGCATGGGTAAATAGCATATGTTTTCGAATATCTTTATGTAACATTATAGGTTTCTCTATGATGTAGAAAGTTCTTGAAGGGGCTTTTCCACCAACATCTTTACAGAAAAAAATAGATTTTCCTTCAGGAGCAAGACTTACAAGTAATACCAAAAGATCACTATCCGTGCCAACAACAATCACTTTTGAGAAGATGTTGAGTTGTTCGATGCCGGTTAGTACAATGTCAATATCGGCATCACTTGCGGCCGTGACTGTTTTCAAACCAGATTCACTAAATTCATGACACAGTGCTTCAATCATTATTTTTGTTGTTTTTCTTATTAGATAACAAAGCTTCCTTCTTAGTCAAAAAACGTGTAGTGAAGTTTAATTCAATATCGCACGATGAGTTGTTAGCCGACCTTTGTCTTGGCTCTTCATATTTTACAATTGGTTCTTCAGGGTATCCATCGAAAACGATAAGAGAATGTTTGCCAAATTTAGTATGGACGAAACGTGAGTATGATTTAATGATGTCTCCGTAAGTAGTTTAAGTTTGCCAAACAACAGAGTGTAGGAGGTATCCTACATCGATGACTATTGCAGCATTTTCCAAATCAACTTCGTCATGAATACTTTCGCTAAATACTTTCGCCATATGTGATTTTGTTCCTTTACGAAGGGAGACTTCTTCAAAAATATAAAGGGTCTTGAAGCCAATTCATATCCTAAGTAGGTCTAAAGCTTGCTAGGACTATCACTAATGCACAGTATTCTGTTAAATAGCTGCTGGGGGTTTACTGCAACTTGTCTCGTCCTAACAGTTGCGGATTTGAATCTTGCTGGGTAGTCACCATGTCTTTCCTTTTTAGTCGTATATCTCCAAAATTAAATCCTTTCATTTTTTGCATAGCTGCCAGGCCCACCTCATAAGCGTTATCACAATTGACACTATTATCTGAAATAAACCCTGAAGATAAAGACACCAGCTCCCCGAGAGCTTGGTGAACGGGCTGTGCTGTCTTAGCCATGATGTATATTTTCCTATATCTAGCTCATCCCTTTTCTTCCGTGATTCGTGCAGCTCAACATACTGTTCAGTAAAATTAAATTCTATACCGATGAATTTTTCAATGCTCTCTTGCACTTTCACGTAGTAAGTGGTTCCAAGTTTCCACTTTGACAAAGCGCTGTCAGTGATTCCGCGCCCAAGTGTCAAACCTGCTACTGACTTCATTGGTCGCATGAGACACTGCTCGATGATCATGTCCGTCCACGTACAGGACCAATATCTGTCTCTTCTTTTTATTGTAAAGTACCCATTTTCAGTGAATAGTTTATATTCTTCTTTAGTTATTCTTGATTCGAGTTGCAGCATACTTTGAACGTACATATGTGCTGATTTTGCGTATGGTAAATGTCCTGCCGGTTGGAAAAATGGAAGCATATCAACAATAGTATTTAGGTGCATTTTCCGATTCCCAGACTTCTCTGCAAATATAAATCTAAGCATGAGGTCGATACAATGTAGAAGGTAAAGCCACAACTTGGCAGTCCTACTCGATGATTCCTTAACCCTGTCTTCACTTGCTTCAGTATATGGAATCGTCTATTTTAGATTGTCATCATTATTAACCTCCTCTATATCTTTTTTCCACGTAACTAAATCTTGATACATATTTTCTATTTGTCTTAATTTCCCATCAATATCTCGGTATTCTTTTCTTATTACGTGGACAAGAGACGCTGCTGTTAAAGTGTAGGCTCTGTTTGCCCGAGAATATTCATGTCCATTGAGCATGTGGGTTACTGTTGAGTACGCGTAAACTGATTCCCATACATTTCCTACATACCTTTATTTAAATAATAAGTAACAAACAATCATACAACATAATATGACTGTTTAGCCAGACCGGGGCACGGCGGTTGGTGGATAATGAAAGCGCTTCATTGGGCAGGGGAAAATATTTACATTACCCCCCTCCCCTCCGAACTAAAACTGGTAAATAGCAATAAAACTCTTCAACTTTAGATGAATTTATTCAAAAAAAAACACATGAATTAATCATTAATTTCCTTAGGTTTTTGTAATTTCTCGCTGCGCCGTGAACCACTGCGCGTTCGAGCCGCCGCTCGCCGTGCTCCGTATTAACAGCCTACGTGCCTTATTCTAAATTAAAACCCATCATTATATACATTATTTTATAGTAAAAAATATTGTCTACAAGTTTTGTTGATTTATTTTTTTTCGTTAACAGGCTCAGAAAAAAGTTATGTGCAAATATATTCTGAAATACTATTTTAAAAACGGATATTTTTCCATTACTAATAAATTGTAGAAATTGTATAGCTTTTCTCGCAAAAATGAAAGAATACAATTTTTTAGAATAACTAATTAGAAACTAAACAAAAAATAAATAATCTGATTCTATAAAACCATTAAGGAGATATTAGCGTATTCCGAAAGGCTTTGAAAAATATATTCAAGAGGGGGTGGGGAAGGAAGCACAAGGGGGAAAGTCGGGGACTTTTGTAAAAATACATGTCTAAAGATCTTCTAACATCTGTGAAAAATTCAGCTTCCGGGGAATTAGTTCCGACACAAAACCTTCATTGACTGGGCTATATTTACTTTCTCTCAACAATTCTCGCATTTTCTCAGTTCTATACAAGTTCATAGACTTGAATGACTTCAATATTTGAGATTCCCTATTCCCGTATAGATTTCCCATAAAATTATAACCATCTCCCTTAACTTTAACGGCACATAGCACTCTTTTTGGGGTGAATTGCCTAATACAAAAAAAAAAAAAACATTAACTAATTGTTTGTTAGAGAAATTTAGATTCAGGATTTAGGACATTATTGGAGAATTGGATATAATTGGACTTTCTCTCAGGAATGATATATTTAATTTAAGAGTATGACAGCTTTAAAAGGTAAGTTTTTAGTTTTGACCTGAATTATGTTGGACTTGTTATGGATCTTAGTTCCTGAGGGAGTTTATTCCAAGCCTTCGGCCCAGATACTCAGAAAGCGCGATCACCAAACTTAGTATTTGGCTTGCGCTTGGGTTCCATCAGTCTGCCGGAACGCTTAGATGATTTGGGCATGTAGATCGAATGAACGAGAAAAAGTGTAATGAGAATATGTACGAAGTCGGTGACGCCCGAAGAAGACATGGCAAGATCGCATCAGATACTTGAGTCGGGCCATGTCAAGAGTCGGAATAACAGAAAAGTATTATGAGACTATGTATGAATGTAAATAAAGCAAGGAGTATGTGCCAATATCGAGTTGTGTGAGGAAATGGTGTGATAGTTAGTTAGATATAAAGAATTAATTACCACAATCAATGGTTGGCTGCCCCTGACGAACATTAAACACGTTGTCTGCTTCCGGGGTCGTGAAATACCAAGTCAAATAACACAGGATCAAAGCTTCCTCTCTACTTAAAAAGCGATCATATACACAAATAGCTGTTGAGAGTCTGGTAAGGGATCGTCAATATTTAAAAGAAAATTACCTGGGTATCTATTCCCCAGTCTCGATCGCTCGCAATTTCCGCCGAAAGTACATACACTGGCAGAGTTTGTTATTCTTGAGTCTCACCGAAAGTACATACTACACGCCATACGTCAAAATTCATTCGACTTAAACAACGAGTGGGTCGAAGCAGTAGAGATCGTCAAAACTGTCAAAATCTCATTGCATCCTGGTGAATTGCCTTATACAAAAAAAAAGATCGTTTCCCGCGCGCTTTTCGAAGTTGGTATCGGATTCGTTTAGTTCTGCAAAGTTGTTTTAACCATTTTTCTGGCATTTCGATATGTATCCACCACCGCCATTCATTTCAGAAAAAGTGCGGTAGCAAATAAAAACGTTTGACATTTCAAATTAACTCCATAAAAACCTCAAACACATCAGAAACATAGACAATATTCACAGGGTTGCCAACACAGTCATCTCTTCAACCGTGCGACACTCAAGAATGTATAAATATAGAACTTATGACAAAAGTCGTAGAGCTTTTCGTTCGTAGATGGCGCATAGCGAGTAATTCGTGGTAGAGACTCTGGAATAGATACCCTGTAGTCGAATTCCCGCTCTTTATTCATAGCATATCCATAGCGTCTCACTGGCTATGGGCCTCGATTCTCGACGAAGTCATTCCACTCGAACAACGAGCGGTTCGACTGGATTGACTTTTGACGTTTGGCGTATGTGTGTACCTACGACGAGACTCGAGAGTAAGAATGTCGACCAATGTATGTACTTTCGACGGTGATTGCGAGTGGCCTAGATTGGAGAATCGGGACCCTGGTTTGTACTAAGGCTGAAATAAGGGGACGGGTTTATTTGGGAACATGTCCTTGGCTACAGTAAGGATGGAGAACGGGAATCTGTGTCCTAGTCTACTTAAAAAACACAACAAAATGTGTTACAATATTACACTTGGTAGTTGCTAGGCTTTAAGTTAAAGTTATTATTATTTATTTTTATTTATGGTGTCCATAATACGGTTATGCACCAATATATTACAGAGAATGGGGTACGTACGTTGTATAAAAGGTCACGGGGGCAATTTTACTATTTTGAGACAGACGTCATGAGACAGATGTTGTCTGTAAATGACGTTGAAAATGTCGATGGTCAATTATGCAATTGAGTCGCTCTGTTTGGCGCGTTCGGGGTCCTCGCTTTCGGAGTATAAAAATGTATGGGATCTCCCACGAGTACACTTGTTAGGCACATATAAGTAAACCTCTTTTAATATAATTGGATTAAGTATAGTTGCAGAGATTATTTTTTTTTAAATGTAAAAAATATTTAAGATGTTGAAATCGTGCATTCCTGTTAAGAACAAAGATGGTTTTAGGATGGATGTATAATATTTTTATGTATAAACATATACAGAAGACAAACGTACTGGCAGGTTAACTAAGATAAAAGCCATTTCTTTAGAAGTTTAACCTCGGAGAAGATACGTTTTGTAGCCTGAACACAATATTATTAAATGTTACGACTTAATAAGAAAACGTGTTGAGAATCTTTAGATTATCGAGAATGTATTATTAATTGGCTTATGAAAAGTCAAGAAATATCATAGAAAAACTACCAACCAAACATTTAACGAGTTTGGCGTTAATTTAACACTCCATTAATAGAAAATATTTATTTAAAGAACCAGATCATCTGAATAAACAAGTCAGCGTCAGAACGTCTCAACACGAACAGAAATCTGAAAATAAACAGAATAATTCCATTGATCGGGATTATTTATCTGCTGCGCATTTTGTGTGGGCGTTATTCAAAATTGAGAATTGGTGATGAAATCATTTGTAGAGGATTTCAGAATAAATTTTAGAGTGAGTCAGGCGGCTTGGGAAATGGTATACAAACTGACTTTTTAATGACACATAATTCTGACTGCCCAGGAAAATATGAAAGTATTTAGAAAAAAAAACAATAGCATTAACTTTGTGGCTCGTCCCAAATAAGAGAGAGTTGTCAGAAGAGTTCTGTGATACTGGCATCTCATATGCTGGACCGTCAAGACAACAGCACTAATCTATTTTTTGAGCACGCAGGTAAAATGTTCAATCCTGAGATTGTAGGTCAGAATGTCCAGCGATCAGACGCTATTCTTTTAGCAAGTAAAAGTAGGCTTGCACCAACATTCAAATCTGTGATGACAGTAAATTTCTGGAAGGTAACAGCTATTTTCAAAGACAGCTTGCAGAGCAAGTGAGGGATGGAGTCACTGTAGACATAATTCAGCTACTCTTAGCTGTAAAAATTGTTCACAGAGAATTTGCTGAGGCAGCTCTGATGACTGTGTGGGCTCATGTGAATAGTGTTGATGCAGAAAGATTTTTTGGTCGCTATAATCTTGTATTGACAGATCGTGGAACGAACATGACACACTCTACTGTAGAAACATGTGCCATGTTGAATTTCAATCAATAATACAGGGTTTTCCAATAAGAGGTGTTATTTTGAATAGCCCGCTATTTCGGTAGATTTTACTTTTGAAGCTGTCATTTTTTAACAATTGACAAGTAGAAACTACGCCATTAATAAAAATGGAACGATACACGCTTCAACAACGCATTGAAATTATTAAAATTCACTTGAGTGAATCAAATGCAAATTATCTTGAGTGATGAGGCCCATTTCCACCTCGGCGGCTTCGTCAACAAGCAAAATTGTCGCATCTGGGGCTCGGAAAACCCAAAAGGTATTGTTGAAAAGCATCTCTATCCTCAACGTGGTAATGTTTGGTGCGGTTTACGGTCCGGCGGAGTCATTGGACCTTACTTTTTCGAAAATGAGGCTGGAGCAACAGTTACGGTGAATGGATTGCGCTATCGAGAGATGATTAATGATTTTTTATGGCCGGAATTGGATGGAATAGATCTGGACAACGTTTACTTTCAAAAAGACGGCGTTACGTGCCACACAAGCAACGAAACCATTGATCTTTTACGATTGAATATCAAAATAACACCTCTTATTGGAAAACCCTGTACAATAAACATGTTTCAAGTGATTTTGCTAATTTAATTGTTATTCCCCCCTTGCCGACTCCCATTCCTTGACGTTATCCTATTTAGTTATAATAATCTATGAAAACGCAAAATTAAAGCTATTTTTTCAATAATTCATGCTACATTTCTTAAAAATTAATGCTTTGAATGAATGTCTCTATGTATAAGTAACGATGTATACAGTTAAATATTATATGACCCTAGTGAATATGTTCTTATTGGGTCAGTGGTAGAGTGCAAGCCCCGGCAAGCCTGAGGTCCTGGGTCCATTTCCTAGATAAGAACGAATCTTTATCTGATTTTTATGTTTATAATTTTGTTGTGAGAGTTGCTAATATTGTATTCAGTGATTAATAATGATAATAATAAATGTTTTATTATAGATTTAATGATATCCTTAATGTGTTCTCCCGTGCAGAGGATTTCATTTACACATGATTTGGTAGTATGGGAAATATAAAGTAATTACAAATATATTGAATAGTGTTTTTTTCTGATATAATTATAAATATATTACTTGGTGTTTTTTGTTCAGTTGAGTGGTTTGAGTTTCAGTCTGTATTTTGTGTCAGTATATTGAATATTACAATTTGAAGTTTTACTCATAAGTTATTCCAAAAATAAACATATGTTATTACAGAGAATGTAATAACATATTTTAAGATACATCGACTGATAGCATGAAGGTGTCCGAAAGATTTATTTAAAAGTAGGTAAGTACGGTCACACGGAACAAAACACTTAGTGGATAGTTCGGCATTGTGTCAGGGTCCTGGGATTAAGATACAATCTCATACGCTCCATTGAAACAGGGGTTTTCAATCATTTCAGCTTTATTCATTAATAAATTAAATACTAAATTGGATATGCATTGTGGATAACCACACTGTGGATATCTTTTACTAAGGCTACCTACCTTAATTTTGGCGGTGCGTCAGTCAGTCTATCCAAAATGTAAATAAATAAAAATGAATGTTTCTTTGATTGTGCTATATAGACTAAAAAACTACTGGACGACATTCGCTGAAAATTTCAAAGTTTGTTGTTATTAGTGCCAGGAGAGTGGTTCGGATGGTAGAGAAAGTCGGGGACGACCGAGAAAAACTTAAGCCCCCGCATACTCAATTTCTACCGATTCATAAAAAGTTTCTCGTTAACTCTTTATGTTTTTAAGTTGCAAAAAAATTATATGTTATATTTGAAGATAATATCTATACAATTGTTATTCCGAAACGTTAATTATATGAAATTCCCTAGAGAGAAAAAAGTGTTGTTCTGTTATTTAATATGTTATAGGCATGAAAAAAATCACAGTGTATCTTTAAATGCAACTAAAGCAAGTCGATAGACTTATGCTCTATTTCAAACAAGTCGTGATTTAATAAATATTTTCACCATTTTCGCTTAATCTTTATCGTTTTTCTTTTAAAGAACAACTAAAAAAAATAATTCTTTACAAGCCATTAAACTATTATACGTATCTCTAGTAAAAAGTCTAATTGGATATAACTCAGTAGTTTGGTCTCCATCTTACAAAATTCACATTAACAACATTGAGCGAATACAAAAAAAATTTAAACGTTTTATAAATTTTAAATTAAATATCCCTGCAGAAGACTTAACAATACAATTTCTTATTAAATACTCTAAAAATACATACCTACATTAGAAGACTTATTCAAAATACTTAACTCTAAATTCGACTGTTGTGAACTCCTGCAACTTATAAACATACATACACCCACAGTAACAACACGACAAAATACAATATTCTACAGCAGCTCACATAAGCGTAACTACATTGCCCACTCTCCGATACAACGACTTCACACCATGGGAAATCATTACTTGGGTGATGTTGACATATTCAATACCAACTTGGCAAGTTTTGTGGATCATTTAAAACATTTATTTCAACAATACTCCTAAACACATCATGTAAACCTACAAACAGATGTAATTTTCTGTTTTTGTTTCTTGTGTTTGTATGACTTGTTGCATAGCTTTTATCAAATGTAATTTTATTCTTATTTTTTATGTTTCAAAGTATCTGTCAAATTAAAATTATACTACCAACCATGTAAAAGCCCTCTGGGCGTTAAATAAATAAATAAATAAAAATAAAATATTTTCCGCTGATTTTTTGCATTTTCAAAGGTGAACCAAATGAATTTTGATTCGTGATGTGCGATTCAAATCATTTTACTGTTCATAATTTCTATTTTATTGTCCAATTCACTATTATATTGGAATAATTCAACATATTTAATATTTTTTGTGTTACTTTTTGTCAGTTTCATAATGTCATATTGTGAATTGAGCTTCTTGTTTTAGGAAAAAAGACTATTTTTGACATACTAACCTATGATTTTTCAATCGAAATTTACCTCGTGAATTTAATAACATTTTGAAAATTCGAGTCAGGTCGCTCCGTTAACCATGAAAGCGATACAATATTATGCAATCGCATAACTACATATGTACGTAGGTACCGTAGAAAATAGTTGGAAATAAAACCTACTTTTAATATATATATACTACTTCAGTTGTAAGGAATAAACCCTCTTTTCAATGTCATACGTATCAAATCAAGTAATACTTTAAAAATAAGTACTAGAAATAAAACTTACCAGTAATACCTTTCCGACAAACGACAACAACAATAATTGTTATTTCATCGGAACAATGCTGTAGTTTTCGTCAGCCGCGCGGCTATTCGGCTTGCAGGGGAATGAATTCGGTATTTCTGTCTCGTTCTAAAAAAACGTCCGATCGCGAGACCGTCTTTTGACGAAATTTGAATTCTCGTCCGCTGGTTAAGACGCCTTAACATATTATCTCTGCACTACGAGGTACGGATTCGAATTAAAGTCGAGATAATTTAATTTTTCAACCGTAACAATGTAGATTAAACAAGACCATATGAAGTAAATGGTAAAAAAAATTCAGAAACGCACGAGGACGATATAATGAAATTATCCAAATACTCATGTGGTGTAAAATGTGACGTTCGTAACATGTGTAACGGAGTTACAAACAGACATAACTACAACCGAAATTAGTATTTTTTTAATGAAAATCATGTAAAAAAAAATGAATTTGGTAATGTTTTTTAGTGAATATAAAATTTAAAAATATATTCACACGAGAGGCGATACCGGGTATTCAGTGTGGTTATTTGTTTTTTTTATAAATTAATGTATAATTATTAAACTAGCTTGACAACACCTGGAACCACTGATATCACATGTCGGTCAGTAAGGCCCCCCGGTAGATGAAAAGGGTAAAAAAAAGCTAAGATATAATTGGGATTTAACCCATGACGGCATTATTCAAATCTAACGGTACACGGTACCTAAGGGGTTAATTGGTGTCATGGTGATGTATTACCTACACAGTTAAACCTTCATTTGTCAAAGACAACTGTTTTATTTTAACTATTAGAAGTTAAACTGGGCACAATATCACGATACATAGATTTAGAATACAGAGATTGTTCTTGGAAGTTCACAAAATGACTAACCTAGGAGAAAAGATCTCATGCTTCCCAGTCGGAATCATAGATAATATAGAAACAGGGATCGTGAATCGTGATTAGTATAAAAATTCTACAAAAATATAAACACATCGATATTCCGCCTTCGTGTCTATTTACACACAAAACGCACAAATTTCATTGCATAGCCGCTTTGATAGTCCGTGCAGTTTGGTCGTAGCTCGGCAACAATAGTCACGCTTCAATGCTATATCTCCTTGTGTTTCTATCATAACTCAGTTAGAAGAACCGACAATCTATCGCTTCCCACAGTCACCATGGGGTCGAGGTCAAGTATTTGATAAGACATTTTAGTTTCATTTGTTGCTGTCATAATTCATAATTCGACACATGGCCGGTAAAGTGACATTGAAAGTAGACTTGCTATACAATAACCAAGGTTAAGCATTATTTATGATTATTTTTTTATGTGAATACCGCACAAGTGTCCGGAACTAGTAGGTCAATGGCATCAATGGAAGAGAAGGAGATGGCGAAATGGACGGTTTGGAAGTGCTTGACTATTCAGATCTCGTCACCAACAGTCCGATTGCCATCTCTAATACATATACGCAATATAGACCTGCTGAGACTGTTCTACAGTTACTTTAATAGAGCCTGCTCAAGGACCAGCATTGATCACCGAAACTGGACACGAGCGGAACACCCGTCCACAGTTGATGTTGGCTTCGTGAGAATTTTGTGTAAGTCGGTTCGTATGTGGAGATAGCGGCATTTGTTTTTCCACGTTCATATAATCCGGGTCCCTTCAAGACCCACTATACAGATAGGGGCGCTCTTGAAAGGATAAAATAACTAAATTTTGAATCTGAATGGTGGTTAAGACCACCTACTGGTGTAAGCACCAAGACGATACTGAGAGCAGGAATCTAACAAGCTGATACTCTTTGTCTAGAGTTAAGGCGTTGCCTAGACTGGTAGAATTTTAGATCCATATCGCCCTACTCATTACAATGCATACACATTTATACACTAAAAAATATTGGCATGATGTCAAAGAAATTTAAAAGTCAAATAGTGGAACGAGAAATGAAAAATGCATAAGACCAACAAAAACAAAATAAAGCAAGCAGAAGGCGTTACACTTCATCATATAATACTAAAACCAAATTTAAAAAGGAAACAAATCCACCGAAAGGGATGGCGAAAGCACGCTACATTTTCTCACAACAGTATATACAATTCTAAAATCAATAGATAACCTGTAATTATTCACCACGTTGAATGATCAGTTGACCCAAACAACAAAGAAAACCATTTGTTTTTTATCTTCCACTCGAGCGATTGGTGTCATAAATACACATTTACCAAATTATTCAATTTACACCATTCCTCAAAATATTAATATTGAAACAAATGAAACTGTTAAGTGTGGTTTAAAGCCAACAAATAGATGAACAAATTATGGCAAGAGATCGTTCAAAACGTTTTTGTAAAAGACATTTTAAAATAGATATATTATACAGGGTTTTCCAATAAGAGGTGTTATTTTGAATAGCCCGCTATTTCGGTAGATGTTACTTTTGAAGCTGTCATTTTTTGACATTTGACAAGTATAAACTACGCCATTAATAAAAATGGAACGATACACGCTTCAACAACGCATTGAAATTAATAAAATTCACTTGAGTGAATCAAATGCAAATCATCTTGAGTGATGAGGCCCATTTCCACGTCGGTGGCTTCGTCAACAAGCAAAATTGTCGCATCTGGGGCTCGGAAAACCCAAGAGTTATTGTTGAAAAGCCTCTCTATAATGAGGCTGGAGCAACAGTTACGGTGAATGGATTGAGCTATAGAGAGATGATTAATGATTTTTTATGGCCGGAATTGGATGGTATTGATCTGGACAACGTTTAATTTCAACAAGACGGCACTACGTGCCACACAAGCAAGGAAACCATTGATCTTTTACGATTGAATATCAAAATAAAACCTCTTATTGGAAAACCCTGTAGTAAAAAAAAACTTTTGATAGGGTTGACTTTTTATACTAAAAAACGTATTGCAGTATCCAAAACGAAGCCACTATCATTTATTTCAATGGATACCAAAGATTCAATGCATAAGCCCCGTGCATTTTACTAAATCAATGGTATGTATGTGGTACTTTTTTGGTTCAGTGTTTTAGAAGTAAGAACACGTACTCATATGTCATGTATGACTCGAATGAATAGTGTACTACGAACAACGAACGTGTTTGGTTTACTAAATCACGCGGTAATGGGACTTTTGAATGACCCGATACTTAGAAACACTTGCCATGAGTAGTAGTTCTAGATAAATACATAGAACAAATTTACATAATAGTTGTTGAAGATTATTTAAGATTTAAACAGGAGGCTCTGAGGAAAATAATTTCCCTCGGGGCCTATGTCATCTTTGGAGGATCTTTTCGAGGAGAGGAAGGAGTGAACATGGGTCTAAGTTCCTCGGAGCATCTTCACCATCTTGAACAAGGACAGCATACCTACATTACCTACCTGTGCTCTAAAGATTGCAATCGGGGAATTTATCAAACGGACCGCCCGATTCTGTACAGAGAGATGGGTATTTTTCAGGTATTTTGGGACTCCATACCAGAGAAATATACCCACATTAATATCTGTACCCGAGAAGCATACGGATGCAAGTCCAAAATTTGAAGAAATGAGTTTTTGATGAAGACATGAAGTAAATGATCATGTTCATTAGTGACAGAAAGATGCAAGCCCTATCTTGAATATTTATGGTATTTTCAA
This sequence comes from Hesperophylax magnus, assembly GCA_026573805.1. NCBI lineage: Eukaryota > Metazoa > Arthropoda > Insecta > Trichoptera > Limnephilidae > Hesperophylax > Hesperophylax magnus. The sequence goes on from JAIUSX010000100.1 coordinate 992,151, forward strand.
AAATAAATAAGGATGCAAGAACCATTACATCGTAGAAGCATAAGGATGTACATTGGACTTGTATCTTTCTGCCTCTAACATTACTACGCTTTCCATGGAAGTAAACATTCGAATGTGGACTCAAGTCCATTTTGCGTCCTTCTGCCTCTAATTTCTATGTTTTCTGTGGAACTAAACACAACAATCCCAGTGCTCAGAGCTGTCATACATTAGTATGGAATGCAATAAATAATGATGAAAAAGAGTATTTCCGTGTATGAATGGATGACGAGGCTCAAGTAACAGAATTGTTCTGAAGACACTGATGGAAACATAGGTGGTGACATTATTATTGAAGACCTGACCATGTCACTTATTTATTTATTTACTCATCATTATACTACTGAATGGACTATATAGGGATGGAAAACAAGGGGCAAATGAAATAGTTTCTTGCCTCTTAAAGTGGATATACAGCGATATGGGGGATAATGTTGAAGAAATAACCGTATGGTCTGACAACTGTGCAGGTCAACATAGAAATATAACAATAACCATATCCTACGTATGGCTGGATTTAAAAAACATTAAAAACCTCAAGATCATTCATCATAAACTTATATTACGTGGTCACACTAACCTGGAAGTAGACTCTGTCCATTCAGCGATTGAAAGGGCAAAACAAAAACTACCCAATTCCAAATATTTTTACCGCACGACTGGGAACAATTCATCAGTTATTGCAAAACTAATAATCAGTACATTGTACACTCAATGAACTTAGAAATTTTCAAATATATAAATTCCCTTTAAAATGGTTCACAATCTCCTTTTGTAAATCGAAAGAAGAATATGAATGGTGGGGGTTTCCTAATATCAACGGTATTATGGCTACGAGCTGACGTAAATTTGTCGGGGATGCTACTGTATAAAAATGGTTTTCAGGAAACTGAATTTAAAATATTAGAAGAAAAAGGAGAGGTGTTTTAAGCGGTGACCGGATAAATCATCAAAATGATAATTCATCACATTTTTAAAAAGTTATATAAAGTCATGAAAAGTGATGAAACAAAAAATTTATTAACTGGGTTAAGTAGGTTAGGTTAGGTTAGGTTTAAATTTTTTTTCATCGTTTCTAATGACTTTATATCACTTTTTAAAGGTGTGTTGAATTGTCTATGTGTTGATTTATCATGCAACCGTTTTGAGCACCCCGGAGGTATTGCCCCAGGTAAATACAAATCCAATCGCATTAAATACACCAAATTTTGGTGATCTACAAAAATGTTACAGTGGGTACCAGAGCCACTGCATTTTTTTTACAAAATTTAAGTCATAAGGCCAGTATGCCAGAGTATCCTCTGTCAGATGCCGAAGATATGGAAAATACCAATAATTTGTAATAATAATTATAATTAAATAAAAAAATATATACAGGGTGTCCGGAAACTCGTAGTACAAGCGGGAAACTGGTGAATCTACATCACATTTGGAGTCGATTTTGTAGTATATATTTTTTTTTATTTGAGCTTTCGTTATCGAGTAAATCGAGTTAGAAGTTGATTTTATTTTATTTTATTATTTTTTTTTTTTAATTAAACTCTTATAAATTATTACTGAAGATCAAAGTACCCAACTAATTAAAACTATTTGAAAGTAAAACAAATGAAGAAACTCGGATTTGAAGCATTATTTTGAAATCACCCTTCATTTAATCCGGTGTAATCATAAAATATTTCTGCTCTGCAGGGTTAAAACATCTGTTGTTCAATCCTAAACACCAGAAAAAACTTTAACCCTAAAATAGCCGAAAAATATTTTTTTGGGGTTTTTTTTTTTTTTTTGTGAAAATGCTTAAATCAAAAAACTTTATGTTTATTTGGGTTCCCCATGTGGTGTAGATTCTCCAGTTTCCCGCTTGTACTACGAGTTTCCGGACACCGTGTATAAATAAAATAGATATTTATATTTATCTGTTATATAGTTATTATTTGAGTTCCAAATGAAGTTTTCAACATTGATCCTTTTATAATATACCATGTGTCGTACCAAAATATTCAATTTCATTTTGAAGCAGAAGGACTCAAGTCCATAATGCTTTTTTTAAAACATTTTTTTTTAGGCTTTGCATATAAAATATTTAATTTTATTTTCTCATTTTCAATACAAAATTAATTGATTCAATAGTATAAAAAATAAAAATCAATTATCATGAATATCCGCAGAAGTTATGAGACCAAACTTACAGAAAAAAAAGTATTTTGGCTCTCCTGAACATTTAGCTTTTTGGAGTTGCATCCGTATGCTTCTCGGGTACAGATATGCTTATCACGATACATTATTAATATGATAAAGCTTTGACTTTCTACTTACCAGTTAACTTTCTTTTACCTTCTGTTACATCTATTCTCCTGGTAATATTATTTCTCCCACACAGAATCTTTAAGATGATTAAAGGAGAATTACAACATAGACGATGTAATGTCACTGACAAGGTTGAGATGATTAATTATTATTTACGATATTACATTTTAAAACCGGGACCTAATATCAATGTGTATTCGATAACTACATATGGCACAGAACGACAATAAAAAATTACAAACTTTAAAGAAAGAACCGATGTTAAATTAGAATAAAATTTAAAAAAAATAATATACATATTGTAAGAAACCAACAGTTTTTATAATACAAAGATGTATAATTCATAAAATGAAATTAGATAAGGTTAAGCCCAAAAAGTTTCTCATGCTAAAAGTTGGTGAGAGATAGGAGTTTTAAGTTGCATTAAAAATATTAGAAGGTCCAGGGGAGAGGAAGAGGAATATAGGATAAGGATAGGAGATGATCTATATTTTCAAGTTTTTATAATTTATGATCGTACTCATTACTTCGTTAAGAATGTTGATATTATGCGACGATAAACGAATGTGAATGAGGCAAAGAGTGTGTGCCAAGAGCCAAGACCGAGTTGATTTTCAGTCCGTTCTCTCTGCCTACCCTTGCGGAGCACCAGCGTGGTGGTTAGTTAGTTAGGTCACTACTCTTTTTCTCAAGAGCGGGAGCCAAGGTTGAGTTCAATATTATCTTACGGCTCAAATAGTCGACTCAATTGAACGACGGCTCAATTGAACTGAAGCTGTGAGCTCAGAGCATATGAGAATACTGTGTTCGTCCGATATGACTCGCTCGATACGGCTCCCCGGTACAGATCCCGGGCTTAGGGATCGTACGACTTTTAGTACCGGTGCATCGCCTCGTACCACGAGAAAAATAAGATGCTAGGTAGTTATGCTATATGCGAAAATAACCATATATAAGACCATTGTAAGAACTGTATTGGCATATGGATGTGAGGCGCTGACACTGACGGTAAAGATGGCTGAAATGCTGGATACTTTTGAAAGAAAGGTGCTGAGAAGAATATGTGGACCCGTGAAAGAGGGCGAACAGTGGCGTATCCGGCACAATATAGAATTGTACGATATATATAAGGCCCCTAGCATCTCTGCACACATGAGACTCCTCAGGCTGAGATGGGCTGGGCATGTACAGAGAATGCCGGATACACGCGTCCCAAAAAGAATTCTGACTGGTCACCCAGGTGGAAAGAGAAAAGTGGGAAGACCCAGACTGAGGTGGGAAGATGAGGTAAGAGGGGATGCAGCACAGCTTCTCCAGGTGACAAACTGGAAGTCAGCCGCTGAGGACAGGAGGAGTTGGAGGCGACTGTTGCAGGAGGCCAAAGCTCGATATGGGCTGTAGCGCCATCGAAGAAGAGAAGAAGGTAGTTATGCTAAGGTATATGTTCAAATCCAGATGTCAGACTGTCGGACAATTAATATATGGGATAGTTTTAATGGCGCTGTTTTTCTCAAATATCTCCCAATAAAAAGAGTGACAGTTCAATTTACCGGGAGTCGTAAGAATACGACTTGTCAAAAAGAGCTAGCTCAATCATACGGCTCGCTCATGAACGACTCATCGCTAGTTAGTTAGTTAGTTAACACTAACTAACTAGCGATATATACGTGTAATTAAATAGCGACAACCAATGCGTTATGAAACTTATAAAGTTGTTAAATACGGAAATACGGTGAGGTATAAACTCATAAATACGGAAATACTGTTCGTCTAATGAAAATGCGACCGAGAAAGACCAAAGAGAGATCTGACCCTGTATAAGAGTTCATTCAATAACTTTGTTAAAACAACTTGCAGTAAACGACTTGCATTGAAATTACATCAAAATGAATCGTGCTAATTTAATGATAGTAAATTGATATTAATGACACAGTGTGTTTGTCGTATTTCTGTCATTTTGATATAGCAGAGGAGTTACATAAAATATAAAGAAATAGGCAATGGTTCGAAAAGTCAAATCGAAGTGGTGCCATCGTTTTTTTTTATGGGAAAACGAAGAAATATTTTTTGTATGTTTTAATTAAATACTGCGAGAACACATATTGGCCTTAGAAATAAAAAAAAGTCCTTTTCGGATATACACGGTGTCCGGAAACTCGTAGTACAAGCGGGAAACTGGAGAATCTACACCACATGGGGAATCCAAAAAAACATAAAGTTTTTTGATTTGAGCATTTTCACAAAAAAAAAAAAAACAAAAAAAAATATTTTTCGGCTATTTTTGGGTTAAAGTTTTTTCTGGTGTTTAGGGTTGAACAACAGATGTTTTAACCCTGCAGAGCAGAAATATTTTATGATTACACCGGATTAAATGAAGGGTGATTTCAAAATAATGCTTCAAATCCGAGTTTCTTCATTTGTTTTACTTTCTAATAGTTTTAATTAGTTGGGTACTTTGATCTTCAGTAATAATTTATAAGAATTTGATTAAAAAAAAAAAAAAAAAAAAATGAACTTCTAACTCGATTTACTCGATAACGAAAGCTCAAATCAAAAAAATATATACTACAAAATCGACTCCAAATGTGATGTAGATTCACCAGTTTCCCGCTTGTACTACGAGTTTCCGGACACCCTGTATATATATGGTTTTACTGTGATATATGGTTTAAACGTGGTAGTTTAGCTTATTTTGAAAATGATCATAAAACAATTAAATAATTGTTCCTGAACTTAGCAAAATAAAATAAAACACACCCTTTTCGCGATATTTTTTTTTTTGCAAAAATCAATACAGCCGGTTGGTGTTAATCGGGAATTTAAACTTTATCGCCATCTCCATAAGGAGTGTTATTGTTAGCGGTCCGATTCCAAATTAATATTATATATAATTATTAACTCACAGTTAAGATTTGTTACTAATGGCTTACAACTAAGATTTATGACTAGTAACTTACAACTTAAACCTTATTATGGCTGCTAACTAACTACTGAGACATATTACTAGTTACTTACATCTTGTATTAGAAAATATTATAAATTTTTTATATTCCAAAAAATTGTTGAGTAACCAAAGAAACTAAGAAAGTCCAATCTCATTTTTTATCTCAAATCCTGCAAATTTGAAGAAATTTCAATTTAGGAAAAATAAATTAATAGTTGAAAAATAAATTAGAAGTATATTTTATTTAACATTACATATCTAGTGTACGTTTGGGTTAGGCCCATGCGTAGTGTGTTCAATTCCTTGGCTGGCTCCTCCATCACAACACAAGTAATATATTCCGCTTACTGTGGTGGCAGTAGGAGATTTTCAAATATGTCAGGTTATTCGTAACACGGGAATGTCTATCTTTCTTTTTCAAAAATATATAAATATAAAATATTTATGTACATCTAAATTTCGTTAATTACGACAAGTTTCTTAAATTTATTTTTGATTCGGGAATTTCTAATTAATCCTAAAGTAAAGAATCAAAGATGTTTTACACACTTTTTCTCTACATAAAGTATATTTATTGCTGTCAAAAATCAATTGCGGTGATTTACAATATCACAAATTCGTTAATTTGAAAAGTTACTACAAATTTAATCGAACCTCCTAAACAATCTGTGAAGCATAGTCACGTACAAAGGATTCCAATTAAACATCGTTGAGTTGAATTTACGATGTTGAAACAAAATAAGAATTAAGTAAGAAAATAACCCTTTTTAAATTTTCAATGTTAGAAGAGAAACCGACAGTTTATTTCTAAATAGCAGTAATATTCGACATCGCCTTAGATTAAACACCCGTTTTACAGATATAATTTGATATTTTTAGGGCCAGTATTACGCCGTGTTGCGCCACTTCCTTCTTTAGCCATCGTTTCGGACTGCATTATAGTGTCCGTCATCAGGGCAGATATGTAATGATTTAATGCGCATAGGGGGTAAACGTGACTTTTGCTTGGCAAGACAGGACAACGCTCTTGCACGGAAAGTCGCTACGTTGTGACATTGTGACTCATCGGCCTTTCCGTCCGACCGCCAAAACTCTGTGCGGGGAAGGCCGATTTATATATGTTGGAGTGAATTTAAAAACAAGTGCGTTGTTTCGAGTAGAGCACCGTATTCGTTTATTAATGCATTGCAAGTGTTTATTGATTTTAAATATGAGTGACAGTTACATCAATAGTATCAGTGACAATAAAAAATTTAAATCGTTACAAGTAAATGCACTGATTCCTGTTAAAAATAATAAAAACCAAATTCAATGTTTCACATCTGCCAGACGTCCCGTGACGGCAATTTTTTTTTCAAAATGCATGAAATTCCAAATATCATGACAGAGCTCACCGTTCGAGGACTGTTGCTATTTTAGATGTTATGTTCTGTTGTCAAGATTTTTGAAAAAAGCTTCTATATGTCGAAAGATGTTAAAGCCTTAGACACATTACGCTATATTATGCGCGCATAATTTGGGCGTGGCGTATACGTTGGGCTGACATACAATGCTATAATCTTCCCCCTCAGGAGAGGGGGTCAGATCAATTGGGGGACTGCCGCGGAATATCATTTCTTTATATTGGATCTGTCACTTTGATAGAAGACAGTCGCGTAATTGCTGCGCTCCGTAAATTTTCAAATACAGCCTGGCTAGCAGATAACGGCGCAATATCGTCGTAACGCCCACAATTATAACACTATAATTGTGGGCGTAATAATCTTTTTAGGTGTGACAGGTCTGTATGAGATTGTTGGGAGTTATTTAAAACGCTTTGATCTTATAGCGTAATCTGTCACCTCCTTATTATACGTTCCTAACAATTATTACTTAGTCGTCGGAGATCCAAGGCACTTTTTTATGCTCCGAAAGAGAGAAGACTTATTAAGACTCAGTACGCTGCAATCAACAGGGCAACATGACCATCGACATTTCATACCTTTTGACGAATGTCACAAAATGGTAAAACTGCCCCCACCTTTCAATTTCTACTTCGCTATTTCCTATAAACATGTTCTATGTAGGTGCACAACCGGTCCTGACTGCACCCAACCTTCTGGAGCCAGTGGGACTATGGCATCCCCAATTGGGGTATATTGTGAGGACGAAGGTAGCGGGGAAGGGAAGGAAATGAGGAAAGGGAAGGTGGGGATGTACCTGGCTATTTAGATCTGGTAACCAAACACGACCAAAGCGATTTCAAGCAACGTTTCAATTCTGAATGGTGATCTTACACCAGGGCGATACTGAGTGTATCTTCCACTCTGTAAAGTGCCGCAAATATACTATATATTATTTTTAATTAATAAAATGTAAAATAACACAAATTTATCAAATTAAATTTACTTCTCGGTCACTGAGGTCGTCTGACGATGAAGTCAGACTATAACACTGAACATTCCGATAACACACACCGCACACGTACAAAGACACTTTCAATACTACGCAACCAAACTTTTTAACAGTATGCCCAATACTTTGAAACAATTAATAACTACAAATACATCTACAAACTTTCTCAAAAAACATATCGTAGCCTGGATAAAAAATCAAGATATTCACTTTATTCAAAATATTATAATTCCAAACCAAACATAACCAAAATATGATGAGTAAAATTAAATATTATACACGTTCTTCAAGAATTATCCAAAAATACATACACTCACATATAAATGTGTGTTTTCATGTTTCAATGTATGTCTGTGAAAAAAATAAAATAATAATAACTTTCTACTACAACACATAAATACCTGTCACACTTAATCACAAACACGTTAACACCTCAGCACAGGTTCTCCTAGTGAGGTGTTCACGTAACATACAATATCACCCACACACAGTTTTACCTATATCAACCTATGTTCTTTATTTTTTACACCTTTTTTCTGTACTACAATATAAACCACTGTAATCATCTGTAAAATGTGTATTCAAGAATAGACATAAATAAATAAATGTAGTATTATTTTTGTTATGTAGGTATATATTATCCATATAATACGATATATAGCACGGATAATAGAAACAATCAAGATGCGCCATAAACCACTAAACCATCCTTCACGCACAGTATCAAAAGAAATTTACTTGCGCACGCCGGGATTGAACCCGCGACCTCCAGCTTACTAGTCAAGAGCTTTACCCCTCGACCACGGAGGACGTCATATATTATTTTTACTAGTATTTACTTCAACTATTTTTTTGATATTATATGTCGAATGTATTTTACTGCAATGCCAGAAATTTGATAGACTCACCTATTGATGGGTTCAAGAGGTATTGTCGGAGCTACATTAAGCAAGAGAAAATAAAGTATATAATATAGTTATAATTAATTAATAATCTGTAAGCTTTGATGAATTTCACTACATTTCAAAAAGAATTCATATATCTTAGATATAAGTCTCAGATTAATGACAGAGCAACTCATCTGTCATCTCTGAACCAATCTTCGCCTGAATTACATTGCGCACTGTGTATATTAATGGAGTGGCAATACTAATTAAATACTTCACATGGCTTGAGTTGACTGACTGGCATTTGCAGAAGGATTGCTAATACCATGAAAACTGGTTAGTAATGTAATATACAGGGTGTATCGGGACCATGGATAATAGATAATGGTAGATATGCTCAACTACGATCAAACTGCACGGACTATAGCAGCGGCGCGGCGGAGCCAATGAAAGTTATGCGTTTGATGTGTAGGTGGAAATTGAAGCCATGCGCCGCTGTGCGTAAATGCGATTTGCAGTGGTATTGGTGAACGATGTTGTCTCCATTGTTTCTGTAATCTATGGTCAGGATGTACACGAAATACTTTAACCAGCGATTTCTGAGTATATTTTTTGAGGTCTCTGTAAGATTTTGTTTCAATTAAAAACAAAAATAATATTATGATGTAAACTGCCGCTAATCAAATATACAATAGTACTTGCCGTGGGTGGAACCATGGCACAGAGTCTTCCTTCAGAATCTCAAGTACTATATAGTGTTTTTACTTATGACGGCATAATAAAACTTTATCTAAGACATTTACATAAAAAAAATATATTTGTTATTCGTTCTATATGGTAGGGAAAAAATCTGAAATCTATGTATTTTCAATTGTACACTCGGTTTGAAAGGGAAAATGTTTCAGCAATTTCGCTTGTATTAATGATGATTTGTTGACAGCAACGGAAAAGGCAATTTTTTTTGCAAAGGCTTTCGTTTGATCCATGGTTATGATCAAGGTGTTCCCATATTTCGACAATTTAGTGCATAATAATTCAAAATATTATTTCTTCTATAATGTGTAATCTGTTTGAAATCGTAATAATTAAAATAATGTCCATGTAAAGTAAAGAATTTAGCACGATTGTTCATATGGGTGCCGATATGGTTTCCGTATGGAAAAAAAAGTTTCTTGTAAAACGCCCATTACAGTCCGACGCAGCGCAACGCTGCTACGTGGTACAAGCATTGAGGTATATACGAGTAGATAGAATTCATTGCGTTCGAAGTATGGGACATAAACATCGGTTAATTGTCCGCTGTGAGGAACCAAGGGTTTCAGTAGGCTAGAAACGCTTGCCGGGCACAGGTCTCAGGGATAACCTCAAAATGCCGACATGCACGCTGAGATATCCCACAAGTCGGTTCATCGGTAAATAGGGTTTAATCATAATCAGTAGTCGTGTAAATTGAGTTTTATTTTTATTTTAAAGAGCTTAAATGCTCCGTTCGTTGAATTTATTCGCGATCGGAAGGATTCGGGCGACATCAACATCCGCCACACCCTCTTTCCTACTTCCAGCAAGGGAACTGTGGCGTCGAGAAAAATCTAGATTAACTAATTAATAATAAACCGCTCGACCTACTTAGTACCTACTCCCGAATTATGTACCTGCAGTCGAAATCGCATCGTAAACAAAGCAATCTACTTACTACAAGCACCTACTTGTCTACCAGGTAACAATACGTCACAGGCCGTCTTTCACATTACGAGAACTCGCCAGAAGGTTCGAGTCTACCGCCTAGGCATAATTGCCGCGCCGTCGAAACTTCGCGAAAGGGCCAGACCGAGCGAGTGGCCTCATATTTTACATTGATTTTTCAAGAAATATAGACTGCATTTATATATAACTCAATGGGTTCAAGTGGACCTTGATATATGTAGGTATAATAAATAACCTTTATTATCACCGTAGACAAACATGACGTCAAATGACAAATAAGCCCTGAAATCACTGATTAAAGTCAGTCGGGTACATTCTGATACAACCTGTATGTAAGGTGTACTCATAGCTGACTTCCCCTCGGGGTCTGAGCTAAGGCGATCGAATATGTAAAGATATTTGCAACAGTTGATGATTGGATGCTGGGTGGTCATGCTAAACCAGGAGATAATCAATAATGTCTTATTTAAATGTTTCAAGAGTCAAAAAGCTACGTTTCAACTTATTTTATATGAATAATAACAGATAAGCGATAACTAACTTATCTGTAGATGTGGCGACCTTGTGAAAGGCTAAAATTTAGAAGCGTTGCTTGAAATAGAAATTGTCGTATTTAGTAACCAGATTTGAAGAACCAGGCACTTCACCATCACCGTACTTTCTCATCTACTTTAAACTCTTCAGCTTTACATCATTATCGAAATGGGGACACCGACCAACCACAATAAAATAATTATTAAATGGTAATCCAATCTTCAAGTAAGGTTCAAGTTTTTTTAAATTTTAATTATAAATCTGTTCTAAAGTTGTCTTTCTAATATGATGTGAGTTTCTCCTTTTACAACCTGGTTTCAATAAAATTTTAAAATTATGTAAATTCTCTTTAACACTATATAAAAAAAAACAACTCAACGCACGGTCCATCCAAACAAATTATGAAGACCTTTATAATAAAAGTCATGCTAGTCTAATAAATTAAATCTTATTTAAAATTTATAAATAAATTCTGAAATACTAGTAATTCTAAGTGGATTACGTGTGTTATCATTTCTATTATAATATACAAATTCTTATCAATTATGTGCAAAATCGGATCTAAGTGTCAAGTTGTTGTTCGATAATTGATTTGCTGTGTATAAAAATCTGATAAGCAACACCACACACTTCATAGTTAGAAGTGTAAACAATACTAGTTCTAACAATGATGGCTTTCGTGGTGGAGAGGTAAGTCGAAGATCGCAGGTCAAATCCCGGCGTGCGCAAGTAAATTTTATTTGATTAATTTGTGTTATTTCACGAAATAATATATTGTATATTTGCGGCACGTTCCAAAGTGGAAGATACTCTCAGTATCGCCCCGGTGTAAGACCACCATCCATAAGTGAAACGTTGTTTGAAATGGCTTTAGCCGTGTTTGGTGGTCAGATCCTAATAATATCCAGGTACTTCTCCACTACTTTCAGCTTCACAACATACTCCATTTGGAGAAGACTGGTAAATCTGATGTAAGTGTTATTTGTACCAGCAACCTTTGGCCCTATAGTCTAAAAGCTTACAGCTCTGTCACGTAGACAGTCCAACACACGCCCAATGTCGAAGAGACATTAATCTACCAATTGAAAGAAAACTGTTGACGAAAACGTTGAACTAAATATGCCTTTGCTACGTGCAGACATCAACGTGACAGAACTTCCAAATGTCATTTTGAAAATAATACAGAAGACAATAAATCTGCGATTAGAAATCTCCTGAGACGACGAAAAACTGTCATGTCGCAACTTAACCTACGGAACCTAACAGAAGAACAAAGGTAAATGATCAAAATAAAATTATTTTATCATATAAACAGATAGGCAAAAGGGCGTAAGTGGCAATTTAGTCTATAATGAGCTAATGATACAGTTTTAATAAAAAAAATTGTCTGATTAAAACTGTATATTTAACTTATTTTTGACTAAATTGTCGCTTACGCCTTTTTGCGTAACTGGCGTCGATAAGAATTTAACAAAATTTGACTTTTTCAAACCAAAGTAAAAATCAAATATATTCTGTATTCCAATTTCATTAAAATTACTGTGTCACAAAAATTAAAACTTATTTTGAAAATTGGAATGAAACAAGAACAAAACAATATTTTCTTCGAAAACTTACTGATATGAAATATTGTTAATTTATTGAAAATTCGTTCATGTATTCGTTTTCCTGTTAAAAATGGTACTGCAGGCCTATAACGAATAATATAATAATAATAATAATGAGTGTTTTATTATATTTTTTTGTAACATATAGTTATAATGATATCCTCACTGGGATCTCCCGTGCTGAGGATTTCATTTACATATTATGTATAATTTAATTATAAGAAAATTAATATTGCAACAAAGTTACATATGAATTTAATTTTTTTTTTTTTTTTTTTTTTTTATTTCCTTTATTTTTTCCCAATTTACATATTTCACAATACAAGTTTTTTAATAATATGAAAGGGAACCCACTAAGGCGCAGCCTGTGCGTGGGTAATATAATTTAATACATTAGATTTTTGTACCTAAAAATACATAACAGTAAAAATAAAATAAAAAACAGTAAGCATAATAAAGAAAAACGGTAGGCTTATAATAAAAGTTATTCTAAAAGATTGTGCAAGAGGAGCATATTAAAAATAAATCAAAGTAAAAATAAAGATTGTAAGATAATATATATGAATTAAAAGAACACAAAATAAAATAATAATAACTATACAGAAACAAAATAGAAAAAAGTAAAAATTAAATGAATAATGCTTCAACATTTGCATTGTACAGCCACAACTTTAATTCTTTTTGGTATTGCGCTAGTTTAGTTGTTACTTGAATTTTTTTTGGTAGTAGATTAAAAGTGCGAGGTCCAATAAAGCTACTGTGAGTTTGCATTAGTTTGGTATTGGTTTGTGGGGTATAAAATACATGATTTCTTCTAAAGTTTATTTTGGGTTCATATTTTTGAAATTTATTTTGGTTTTTCATGACGTATTTCAGGCTTTGAAGTAGAAATAGTTTACGGAGATTGAATAGTTGAGATTCCTTGTACAATTGATCAGTCGAAAATGTCCTCTTTTTATTATATATAACCTTGATAATATGATTTTGTACTATTTGTAGTGGTTTTATAAATGTATCTAGTGCGCCACCCCATCCTAATATACCGTACATAATTGAGGATTGCACTAGAGAAAAATAAATCATTTTCAATTTGTCAACATTGAGTACTTCCTTAAGTCTATAAAATATGTACGTCAGATATCTTAATTTAGAAACGGTGTTATTAATTTGTGGTTGCCAGTTTAAATTTGTGTCAATATATATACCCAAATATTTGATCTTTTCAATTTTTCCAATTTCAAAGCAAGAGGTGCATGTTACTTTATTACAGTTAGCATTATGTAGTCTAATTTTAAGGTTATTGGGAGGTTTGTTTTTACTGTTTTTATAAAAAGTTAGGTAAAATGTTTTACTATAGTTTAAGAAAAGTCTATTACAAGTAAGCCATGATAAGACATATGAAATACATTTTGTTGCATTTAAAAAAGTTTCAGGCCAGGATTTTCCATTTACTATTATTGCTGTATCATCAGCGTAAGATACAATTTTACCAGGGATTACAACATTGCATAAATCATTAATATATATTAGAAACAGAATTGGGCCAAGCACAGTCCCCTGTGGTACTCCATTTTTTATCACTGTTTCTTTGCTATAAAAGTTCCCAATTTTTGTTTTTTGTAATCTGTCTTTGAGATAGTGAGTGAGAATTTTTAGTGCATCTTTTTTGAAACCTATTTGATTAATTTTCTTTATGAGTAGATTGTGATTTACAGTATCAAACGCTTTTCTTAAGTCTAAAAATATAGCTAGACTTTTTTTATTTTGATCAACAGATGTGTATAAATTTTTTGTCAGATCGAATATTGCATCTTCAGTGCTTAATTTACTTCTGAAGCCATATTGATTTTCGGACAGAATATTGTTTTGTTCTAGGTATTTCATAACTCTATTTTTGATACATTTTTCAAATATTTTTGAAAGGTTTGAAACTAAGGAGATAGGTCTGTAATTGTCTAATATGTGCGTGTCACCCGATTTGTGAACTGGTAATATAGTGGAGATTTTAAATTGTTCTGGGAAATACCCTTCTTTTAGGGATATATTATAAATATGTTGCAAAGGAGTTAAAATATATTGTTTTATTTTTTTTAGTGTATTACCTGATAAATTATCAATTCCTGAAGAATTTGTTGGTTTTAGGCTGTCAATGTGTTTTTCAATTTCATTAGTTGTGATAGGTGTAAAATAATCTAATGAGTTAATTGAATTGTTTGTTGGTACCAAAAGCAGAGATGAGTCAACGGGCGCTGTATTAGCAATCTTACTGGATGATTCAAGTACTTGGTCTACGACATTTGTGAAGAAGTTGTTAAAGTTATTTGCAATGTCAGATTTGTCAGTTATAATATTGTTATTTATTTTAATCTCCTTAACCTCAGTTGATGCTATTCTTTTTTTATTCGTTATTTCGTTAATAATATTCCACGTTTTTTTGGTATCATTATTTGCATTATCAATTTGTTCACCATAGTATTTTTTTTTACAACTTCTTATTAACCTATTTAGTAAATTTCTATACAGTAAATATTTTGTTTTCATGAAGGACATTGTTCTGACATTGTTTTTTTGACAGGCTCTTTGATAATTTAGCATCTCTCTATATAGTTTATCTCTTTGTTTAATGGAGACTATTATTCCTACAGTTATCCAAGGTTTAATTTTTTTATATTTTCTCTTAGATATAACAATTTTATTTGTACTTTTTGAAATATATTCTTGGAGAGTTTTATAAAACGATTCTAATGCTGAATATGGGTTTGAAATTGATAGAATTTGATCCCAATTTTCCAAAAAAAGTAGATTATTTAATGTGAGGTAATTAATATTATTTTTTTCAACTGTTTCAGAATTTTCTTTTGAATTTGCAGTTAAGATGTTGTGTCCGTAAAATGTTGGGTAATGATCAGTAATGTTTGTTATTAGAGTTGAAGATGTTGTTTTAAAGTGTTTGTGTGATTTAACAAATATGTGATCTAGAGTCGTGGAGTTATTCAAATTTTCTCTAGTTGGTGAGTTTATGTAAGACTGATATCCAGCACACGACAAACAATCTAAGTACTCATTTATACAATTTGTTCTTTTGTTATTTTCATTTATATTTATATTGATATCACCGGTTAATATTGCGAAGTTGAAGTTATTTCTGTTAGTCATTTTTAAAAGCGAATTAAGTTCGTTATTGAAGAGAGTTTCATTTAGTGAAGGTGATCTATAGATAGCTATTAGCAAATAATTATAATTGTTATGGTTAAATGTTAATTTAATAGCATTTGCTGTTTTAAAATCTAAAATCTCGAAAGCAGTTTTCATGAGACAATTATTCATAAATACCGTGACTCCATCGTGTCCAGTATGTTTGCATTTAGATGAAATGGTTATATATCCTGGCAGGTTAAAGGGTATTACCTCTTTCATCTGTGTCTCTGTTAATATAATAATACTAGGAGAAAAATCTAGACTTTCGATTAGGACACAGAGTTCATCAAAGTGATGAACTCTGTGTCCTAATGAATGAACATATATCATGTAGTATATATATTTTTTTTTAAAATAATTTTAAAATAATTAAGATAGTGTTTTTTGGTATAGTTCAGTTGATTCTGTTTTAGTCTGTGTTTGATATCAGTATATTTTCTATTTCAGATCTCCCTATGTTAAGTATGCAGCTTTTTATTTGAGATTTAAATGTTAAAGTGTTGAGGTTTTTGATTGAGAGTGGTATTTTATTGTAGAGTTTAATACTATGATATAAGAAGCTTTTTTGCCCAAAAGTTGTATTAGTAGATTTGTGGGATAAGTTTTTGACCATGAGATCTAGTGTTTCTATTGTACGTGTTTGTTGTTATTTCTTGGGTTTTGTACTTATGAATGTAAATGAGTATTTATAATGAATTGAATGAGTTCGTAAGTATCAATCAAAAGCAAATGTTTTAGGCAGACGGCGGAACACGTGTTCATACAAATACTGATAGTGATACTGACATACTGACATGATATATTTTTAGAAAAGAATACGTGTTCTCGATATATTCTGAATGACTAATATTTCATGAGTATTTTTTCTTCATCCAGTGACATGGGTATTTCTAAGCTATATACATGAAATATGATGGAAAATTCGTTATAGGCATATACCCCTTATTAACTCTAACATACCTTTGAGACGTACACAACATACAGTGCTATTCCACACGATTAATTATAAAACAAATGCAGCATCGAATTCGACATGTTTTCGGATTCACTGCCCAAATTCAAACGTGGCGTCATGTCAATAATTTAAACTATTCAATGCGCATACATACAGACACACACAAACAAACACTCACACATACATTACACACGTCACACACAAATTCCTGTATATTGTTTCATCTCTGTAAATCATGTACTGTTTGTTTCTATAATATAAAATAAAAAAAAATATAAACTTATAATTAAATGGAACGTAAAAGTAACAGAAGTATACAAACTTTGGCGAGTAACCCAAATCATCGAAAAGTCTCAACTAAAAACCACAGTGTGATCACAAAACTAGTTTATGTCAAGCATTATTACCGTTTAATCGTAGCTACCAAAAAATCGATGAAAAAAAAAATCGAGTCGGCTAAGCACAGAAATCTGAAGGAATGATAAATGGCACAGCTTAAAATAGTTGTTAGCAATCAGGTCCTTACAAGGATTAATCTCTTGGCAATTTCATGCGTCGTCTACCAACATCCTCGCATCCATCTTGCCCGCTTTATCTCATCACAAGTTCTATCAGATTACTGCCAGCGAACGAAGGTCGTGCTCTAAAGCTGCCGAGACGATTAAACGTTGAGGTATGCAGTTTGAGTAATTTTTTTCATACGTCGTGTTCCACGTTCATACCGTTAAACATTGGGGGGTTTATTATTATATTTACATTATTATTATATTTACATTTCTATTATTTTATTATTATATTATTATATTTACATTTCTTTTCATTAGTACCCAAATTAAAAGTTACACAAGAAAAAATTTCTTGTATTTGTGCGATTTAGAAAGAGTTCATATAAACACCCCTTTATAATTATTATTTCTCCGCGCTCGGTCAGCAGTTCATAATAATAAAATACACTGATTTTTAAATTAAGTTTTTGGAATCATTTAGTGAATAAAACCTCAAATTGTAATATTTAATTATTGAAGACAATATTAGCGATTCCTAAACGAAAATCTGAAACAGAAAAATCAGAAAAGGATACGGTCACATCTAGGACTCGAACCCAGGACCCTTGCCTTGCCGGGGCACCGCTCTACCACTAGGGTCCCATTAGCTCAGTGGTAATCATTTTTCTGTTTCAGATTTTCGTTTAGGAATCGCTAATATTGTCTTCAATAATTAAATATTATTATTTAATTTGTTTATCTTTTAAACAGAATATGTTTTCAAATTAACAAGGAAAGATCTAACTCCTCTCTGCTCGCAAAAGTAACGTTACTTATACAATTTTCATTACGATTTTATTACAATTATTTTAGATTATCGCGAATTATCACCCCTTAGGTTTCGCGGTATGCGTGTGGAACACTGTGATTTGATCAGGTATTTTTTTACAAAAACGGAGCTACACAAATCCCCCAAATATTGTTTTTAAAGCTGGAAAATTGGAAGATTGTTTGTAGGTAATAGTACAGGCTCTAATGGCGCATAATAAGATGTAGCACAGTTCCCGTAGACCGAAAAAGAGGTGAATATGATGAAAAGCCATGAATAATGCTTAGGTACTTAGGCCCTAAATAAAATAGGAAAGAAGTTGGTTTCAAGTATTACATATTTTGATATTCCATAATAATATTATAATGGTTTCTAGCACACGTTGCCACTGATCACACTGCTACAGGTCGCAATGGATCACGTGATACGCGCCCAGTTTCATATACGCTGCTTCTGGAAAAGGACGGAGTGCGTATCACGTGATGCGCTAGGTTGTACCCAGCGGCGTCGTGTGATGGAAAAATATATAAGATAGAATTAGAATGCAATGTAAAATGATATCTACAGTTTTTACTTCAAATATGCTCAGGAATTGCTGGTTAAAGTCTTTTTGGACGTGCGTATACAACCTGCGTATAAAAATCATAAAATATATAAACCATAAAAATGAATTGGCTTAAAAAACAAAATATATAAAAACAGGTTTTGGTGGCCTTAAATTTGAGGGTAAAAGAGCAAATCACAATGGGACAATGGAAATTCAACACACTCTTGAAAAGACATGAAAAGTGATGAAAAAAAAAACTAGGTTAAAGAGGTGAAGTTATTTTAGGTTTACATGCTATTTTTTATTACTTTTAATGACATATCATATCAATTTTCATAACTGCGTTGAATTGCCTTTGTTCTGAGTTGCCAGAGAACCAAAGGCCCTAGGTACAACACGTTTTAAAACCCGATTGTTTTTTCTTAGGAAATTTTATCTTTGTCTGACTGACAATGCAGCCTCATAATATTCAAGCCCATGTGAAGAATGAAGGTTAGATTTTCTCCATGGCCTTATAAATTAATATTATTAACTGACAACTTCATTTGAAGGTATTAAATAATAAAGAACTATATTGTTCCATTCTACTTTTGTTTTTTTTTATATGAAGAAGGACAACATCTAATAATAACTCAACACTCCTCATACACCAACACCAAACCAACCTTTAATTCTGACATACACGAGCACAAAATACGATCACAAAATCAAAAACATTTATCGTCCCTTCTAACACGACTAAATTTATAATTAACTCTTTACAGTAACCCAAAACTTCAAGCAACAATATTACTAAAAGGATGCTTAGATAGTTTGGGCATGAAGAGCAAATGAACGAAGAAAGGAATGTATGGTAAAAAGGGAACGCCCGACGAAGACATAGCATGATCAAATGAATCAGAGTCGGGCCATGTCAAGAGTCAGAATAATAGATAAGTATGCATGAAAATGAATAAGGCAAGGAGTGTGCGCAAAGACCGAGTTGTTTGGCGGTCCGCCCTCTCTGCCTACCCCTTCGGGGAAACGGCGTAGTGGTTAGTTAGTTCAGACAAACTATTTATTTGCGTCCGTACACGTTCAATATTAAAATACGAATAAACAGTTTTTATTTATTTACTATTCATTAACGCCCTATCGGGTTTTTACAGAGGAAATTGACAATTTATGTATGTAAGTGTAACATAATACAGGGTTTTCCAATAAGAGGTGTTATTTTGATATTCAATCTTAAAAGATCAATGGTTTCGTTGCTTGTGTGGCACGTAGCGCCGTTTTGTTGAAAGTAAATGTTGTCCATATCAACACCATCCAATTCCGGCCATAAAAAAACATTAATCATCTCTCGATAGCGCAATCCATTCACCGTAACTGTTGCTCCAGCCTCATTTTCGAAAAAGTAAGGTCCAATGACTCTGCCGGACGTCACACGTTGAGGATAGAAAGGCTTTTCAACGATAACTCTTGGGTTTTCCGAGCAGGTGGTGTGCGACAATTTTGCTTGCTGACGAAGCCACCGAGGTGGAAATGGGCCTCATCACTCAAGATGATTTGCATTTGATTCACTCAAGTGAATTTTAATAATTTCAATGCGTTGTTGAAGCGTGTATCGTTCCATTTTTATTAATGGCGTAGTTTATACTTATCAAATGTCAAAAAATGACAGCTTCAAAAGTAACATCTACCGAAATAGCGGGCTATTCAAAATAACACCTGTTATTGGAAATCCCTGTACATGGATAATAGCATAACTATATAAAAAATAAATAAATATCAAATGCTAATACTAAGATTAACATTAAATCCAAATAAAGTAATATTGTAAATAAAGCAAAGTTTCAAATATAAATAGGTATGTACATTTTAAATTCGTATACGCATATAATTATTCATGTTTGTTGCAAACCAGTAAGACTGAAAACAGGAAAATAATTTACTAGTAAGGTAAATAAAAAATAAATATGTATAATATACTGATAAGTATTATTAAACAAATGTTTAAAAAATGTCTCTTGTATATACAGGGTGTATCGGCACGTACCCGACAAACTTTAACCAGCTATTCCTTAGCACATTTGGAGTAAAAAATGTTATGGGCACTTTGCTGTCCGGTAACATTTTTTTTTAATAAAAAAAATATTATTCATATTTTCACCACATGTCACCAATGTTTTATCCTTTGTCAAAGTTTGAAAACCCATCTGGCAATATTTTGTTCGAGTTTCGTTGAATAATGTACGTACGTACCTACGTTGGCGCGCTTTTACAATCACAACGAAATGGCACGGCACCATTCGTCTCATTTTTAACTATTATTATTTAGTGTGTACGAAAGAGCGAGGACACTTTTTGACACACTTGCTAATAACAGCTGCTGAACACGAGATACAATGCAAATGACAGTGACGGAGTGTGGATTTTTTATTTATTTTTTGTTTTTAATGGAAAAAAAATGTTACCGGACAGCAAAGCGCCCATAACATTTTTTACTCCAAATGTGCTGAGGAATAGCTGGTTAAAGTTTGTCGGGTACTTGCCGATACACCCTGTATATATACCAACACAACTTTTGTCCGTATAAGAACTGAATTCTTTCAAGAAAGATATACGAATACAATATTGTATTGGTGATTCAAACTAATATTGTATTGGTAACGTTTAACGTTACTTCATAATGACGATGGTGAAATTGCTAGGGCTAAGTTCAGCAAGTAAACGCAGATACCATCAGTATTGTCTTAATTAGTAACAGTTAAGTCTAAATATCCCATTGCCTTAGCAGTGTTTGCCTAAGTCCACATAGTACATTATGTTGATAAGAGTCTAAGTGTTGAGTATAATGGCGTGTTGGTTTGCCATTCTGACCTTTAGTCCGTGGTTCTCGCATAGTGTAATGTATATTATGCTAAATAAATCACTTGATCCGCTCTCCTCGGAGTAGAGAGTCGAAAGTCCCATTATAAGTGCGAATATATTATAATATTTACTTTAGACATAATGACTTATTTGATTTGAATAGAATTATCAAGTATACAATAACGTATTATATCGCACTCTCGCAACAAGACTTTAATAACTAAAATAACGGGTGTTTTGAGATATGTTCCAAGAGCCACATTTGCATTTGGCAATAATAATAATAATATTTGGATGATTTGCGCTGTACAAATATATAATACATTTCTAACTAACTAACTAACTAACCATCACGCCGTTTCCCCACAGGGGTAGGCAGAGAGGACGGACCGCCAAACAACTCGGTCTTGGCACACATTCCTTGCCTCATTCACATTCATACATCGTCTCATACATACTCTTCTATTGTTCTGACTCTTGACATGGCCCGACTCAAGTATCTGATTCACTTGGTCGTGCCATGTCTTCCTCGGGCATCCCCGACTTCTGCTACCATTCACATTTACATCGTATATTCTCCTTACACTCCTTTCTTCGCTCATTCGCTCTACATGCCCAAACCATGTAAGCGTCCCTTTCTTGATCTTACTGATTACGCTTACATCAGCCTTGCACTCTTTGCGGATATCCACATTCCTCACACGATCATACATGGTTTTACCACACATACGCCTCAGGGATCTCATTTCAACAGCATTCAATCTACTTTCATCCTTTCTTTGCCAGTTCCATGCCTCACTTCCATACATCACGGTAGGTACCAGCACTCCATTGTGGACTGCTAACTTCGCTTCTTTGGACAATTTTTTGTTAGCGCCAACTGCGTTCAGTCCTCCATTAATGGAGTTACCTGCATTTACTCTTCTTTCAATATCTCTGACAGCCTTCCCATCTCTCGTAAACATGCTTCCTAAATACACAAACTCATCCACCTGCTCCAAGTATTCCTCATTCACAGCTATATTGCACACTGTTTTCGTACTTTCTCTTTCAAACACCATTACTTTAGACTTACTTACATTCATCATTAACTCATTCTTCATGCATACTTCGTTCATCCTAGACACGAGAGACTGCAGATCATCCATACTATTAGCAATCAGCACCGCATCATCAGCGTACAACAGGCAACATACTTTCAGATTACTCAAATTCGCGCCCAATCCCACCTCTTTCAATTCTTGCATACAATTATCCATGTATAGATTGAATAACCACGGTGACATTAAGCAGCCTTGTTTAACACCTTTTGTGATATCAAACCACCCCGTAAAACCACCGTTCACCCTAACACATGCAACGCTTTCCTCATATAGAGACGCAATTGCCTGAGTCAGATTCGCATTCACTCCATACTTGGACAACACCTTCCATAGCTTTTTCCTGTCGACTCGGTCGTATGCTTTTTGTAGATCTACAAAGGCACAGAAAAGTTTCTGGTTTTTTGCCATACAATCAAAATTCTACCATACAGCTTGCCAACTGAACTTAGCAGGCTAATAGCCCTATGATTCCCAAATTCCATACGTGACCCTTTACCTTTGTATAATGGCATGATCACTGCCCTTCTCCAATCTAAAGGCGTGTAACCTTCCTTTAAACATTGGTTAAAAATATTGCACAACCATTTCTATGGAGATAATATACAGGACAATACTTACCTGGTGGGTCACTTGAGATTAACACTTAGTTAACATTAATTAATTGTTTATTAAAGAAATTTTGATACAGGATTTGGGACATAATTGGATATAACTGGACGTTCTCTCAGGAATGGTATATTTAATTGGAGGGTATGACAGCTTAAAAGGGTAAGTTTTTAGTTTAGACCTGAATTCTGTTGGACTTATTTTGGATCTTAGTTCCGGAGGGAGCTTATTCCAAGCCTTCGGCCCAGATAATCCGAAAGCGAGATCACCAAACTTAATATTTAGCTTGCGCTTAGGTTCCATCAGTCTGCCTACAGCTGCTGATCTAAAAGTTGACTGCCTCAGACCAGTTGCAGTGTTTTCCGGGACGCATAGTTCAGACATGTAGGGTGGGGCCATTTCATTGATGGATTTAAACACCATCCAGCACAATTTGTACTGGATTTTTTCAGGGCACTTGACCCAGTGAAGGTTACGAAGGTGTTTTGAAATGTGTGAATATTTTGAAACCCCGGTTATGAACCATGCTGCTGCATTAAACACTGATTGAAGTTTGTCAATTTGATATTTTGGAAGGCTGGCATAAATGCCGTTGCAGTAATCGAGACGTGAGACTACGTAAGAGTTGATAAGTAGTTTTGTTACTTCTGTAGGAAGATTTATTCGGACAGACTTGAGTTGTCTTACGTGAAAAAAACAGTTGCTTACAGTCCTATTTATTTGAATTTTAAACGAAAAGTCTGAATCTAAATTGACTCCGAGAAGTTTGACTGTTGTTTTTGGGATGATATCGCTTGAAATAGAAATAGGTGAATCTTGTATGAAATGTTGACGTTTGTTTGTGGCCGCCCAGAGAAAATCAGTCTTAGATGGATTCAGCTTCAGCTTGTTTGAAGACACCCAGCGAGTTATTGCTTCTAGACATTCAGTTATACGGATCTTGAGACTATTGATTTCGTTTGGAGCGCAGTAAAAATAAACTTGCTGATCGTCAGCGTAGCAGTGAGACAAGAGACCGAATTATGTGGTTATTTTGAGTGTTAATCTCAAGTTAACATCGTAAGTCATGCTTTCAATTTGAAATTAGTTTATTAATTAATAAATAATATTATTAAACTATACTAGAAGATTCAAAACTTGAAAGTTCATCTTCAGATTAGCACGCATATCATATTTTGACTTACGGCAGTGTTGTTGCGGGAATGCGATTTATTTACCAAACACATATTGACTAATTTGAATAGAAAATATTATTAACTCTTCAATAATATTATACATATAATAAGGAATTGCAATAAACATTTTATGGCGCAGTTAATGGCACGCTCTATGCTCTAATAATTTTACTGATATTATTCAATTAGACTGAATGCAGTTGTCGCTAATAAAATTTGGTGATATGAATTGAGGTTAGCAGTCCACAATGGAGTTCTGTTATCAATCCTGAATTATAGTGATGAATGGAGCTTGCAAAGAAAGGTTTAAAATAGACTTAAGGATATCCATGAATAAAGAAAACAACGCCGATCTTAGCGTTTATACAACATAGGAGAATAAAATTATCCTGTTAACAAAGGGATAGCATGCCAATATCCGGATAAAATATTAGTCATTCAGTATGAACACGTGTTCCGCCGTCCTCATAAAACATTCGCTTTGTTAGCAAATCTGTCGATAATTCGTTAAAGGCCTGCAGTCCCGTTTTGAACAATAAAACGAATAATTTGACCAGATTTTTAATAAATTTACAATATTTCATATCAGTAAGTTTTCTCAGTGTGTATGAATGTGAATAAAACGAAGAATCACTTTTAATTTCTGTGAGGAAATTGAGCAATGTTATGAAGATATTTTGTAAGGTTAATCATATTAAATAATTATTAATCTAATACGAATTTAGGTACAACTTACTCTGTGGCACAAATCAAATATATAAAATACGACTATACTAGCGCAGATCCGTGGAAAACACGGGATACTAAAAAAAATATGATGTCAAAACGTGTTCCATCATTATCACGCGCGTTGCAGTGCCCGGGACCGGATCGGAAAGTTTCCGGTCGTTCGGCGTCAGAGGTCAAATTGGTCTAACTGGAGGTAAAAAACGTGAAATCATTTTTTTCAATTCAAATTCCCGCTAAATCAATTATAGGTAGGTACTTTATATTTTGTCTGGATTCTTTAAACCTAAACATACATTTTGAAAATGAAGCTTAAAATTCAAAGCAAAAGTTCTATAGTACATTGAACCGGGGTTACAGACAGACATTAATCTAAGTTATAAGCCACTAGCTATCAAACTAAGTTATACTCCACTAATGATAAGTTATGAGTCTAAGTGATATGATTAGATTAAATGCATATAAATTAAGTTGTTTAGCGCCTTTGAGGTGATTTTCTCACGAAAACGGCGTTTTACAAATAATCCAATCATTATTATTATTATAGGCACAACCAAAATGAGTATTTTTTATTAGCACTTCGAAGGAACCGAACAGATAACCTTCTGGTCAATGTAATAAAATAATGCATGATAGATTCTCGAAGAGCTCAAAAATTTATGTCAATATTGATTGTGAAGAACCTTACAAACAAATACACCACAGAGTTACAGAGTCTATAAATGCATTATTTCCTGAAAGTAAGATTTGCAAAACTATTCCAAGAAGCATAAAAGACAATTCTGTTTTATTCATTCATTGTTTTGTTTATAAACAGTGTTTTTTTTATTATGCTAAAATTCCTTTCTTCAATTACCATAGTAATTTTCATTGAATTTATCAACATTTGCAAATTGGCAAAACACAACAAAGGACTATTTATTTGTAAGAGCTACTAAAAATTATTCGTATTGCTGTTGAATTTAAATATATACACATGTATATATCTACATAGATAATAGAAACAAAGTGACACGGACATGATAACTCGAGTCGTCACGGACTATCAAAGTTGTAATTAAAGTTATGCGTTTTGTGTGTAGGCATTGATGTAGAAACGCCACTGCGGGAACGATGTTGGCGACAGTTTTGTGCGCGTGTAATACTAATGTGTTATATGGCGCATCTCTGTTGCTTTTATTATCCATATAATGATGATATAAATAATATTACATTATAGTCTGACTTTATCGTCAGACGACCTCAGCGGTCAAGGGGTAAAGCTCTCTACTAGCAAGATCGCGGGTTCAAATCAAGACGTGCGCAAGTATATTTTATTTGATCAATTTGTGTTATTTCACAATTTATTCATTTAAAATAATATACAGTATACTTGCGGCACGTTGCAAAGTGGAAGATACTATCAGTATCGCCTTGGTGTAAGACCACCATTCAGAAATGAAACGTTGCTTGAAATGGTTTTGGCCGTGTTTGGTGACCAGATCTGAATAGCCAGGTACTACCCTACCTTCCTCTTCCTCTTCCTCTTCCCCATCTACTTCCCCTCCCACAAGCTTTAGCCGCACAACATACCCCAAATGGGGATGGCATAGTCTCACTGGCTACAGACGGCTAATAGGAGCAGTGGGGAGTCTTATGCGGTATTCATATAAAATAAATAAAACATTAACACAAAGTTGAACGAGCCCCCGTTCTAAATGTTCGATGGATTCCTTGCAAAATATGTTAATTTCGTATAAATTGTTAATTATTTCATTGACTATTTGAATGAGGAAGTCATGTCACGAACAAATGTTTGTTTGATATGATATACGAATAAGAACGAAAGAAAGAGTGTGTGTCTAGGCAGAGTTGAATCGAAGTGCATCCTCTCTGCATAAAGAAACCAAATTGTATACTTGAATACCTTCGTAATCGTCGTGTTTCCGTCTCAGATACGCAATAACCTACTTGCCTAAATATAATACAATTTTACAGTTAAAAAAGTAACTGTCTCAAATTTAAAGCATCAAAAAACATTAGAACGATCATAAAATTTACACAGATTTTTCCATCTTAAAATTACAAGAAAACG
Organism: Hesperophylax magnus; assembly: GCA_026573805.1. Lineage (NCBI taxonomy): Eukaryota > Metazoa > Arthropoda > Insecta > Trichoptera > Limnephilidae > Hesperophylax > Hesperophylax magnus. The sequence goes on from JAIUSX010000100.1 coordinate 1,019,115, forward strand.
CAACTATTTTCAGATCGCCAAGTCCATTTTATCACGAGTTATGGAGCTTTGATGAAAAATATAAATCACCAAATTGTTGCTTCTGTATTATGTACCTGTATATTATTCTATAAAGACAGAAAGATATCTATACTTTCAATGTATTCCTTGTCCAATTTTTATACAGTCTCAATAATTCGGCCTTCGTGTGAATAAATTAGCATCAATAATAATAGTTGACTGGTTGGCATTTTTGGAAGCGGAGTTATTTTGATATGATGTACGTTAATAATAATAATAATAATAATAATTGGATAATTTGTAGAGCGCCGTTTTTGTGAAAAATCACCTCAAGGGCGCTGTACAATTTATTTCCTAGGATCTACATTTGTTATTTAGAAAAGATACCAAAACATACTTACCTGGCAAGTCACTTCCAACAAACACACTTATATTAAAAAGTTTATGCTTATAAAAGATAGAACTGCACGCAGAGGACACTATATCAAAAAACACTGGTCGTCGCATGATCTTAAGTCTGCTATAGTTTTTATTTTAATTTAAATGTATTTTAACTGTCTTAAATGCCTACAAATTGTTACTTGTTATCATTTTTATTTATTTATTTTTAATTATTATTTTTATTTATTTTATTTTATTTTTAGTATTTTTAACATTTTGTTAATTTAAATTTAAATTGCCGTCAACTGTGAAAGTGGAGGTTTCTGAAATTATGGATACGACTGTCTGAAAAGGTGCGTTTTAAGTTTAGACCTAAATTCTGTCGAGTCTGCGATCATTCTTAAATCATGTGGCAGTCCATTCCAGGCTTTAGGTCCTGACACGGCAAAAGCACGCTATTATTATTATTATTATTATTATTACCTACCCTGATGTATGGCAGTGAGGCATGGAACTGGCAGATGATGATGATGAAAGTAGACTGAATGCTGTTGATATGAGATCCCTGAGGAGTATGTGTGGTAAAACCATATTTGATCGTATGAGAAATGTGGAAATCTGCAAAGAATGCAAGGCTGATGTAAGTGCAATGAGTAAAATTACAATATGCCCATGCTATTGATTATATTACGACTAGCATTTTAATGTTATTTTTCTTGGAAGCCTCGATCCAGGTGAAGGTAGTTATAATGTGTTGATTGTTTTGAGAAAGGAATTGTGGAGCGGGAAAACGAAAAATTAAAAACAATCATTGATTATAAATTTTATGAATAAAAGTGTTGTTTTCTAATACACTACACATATATTAATAGTAGGGGCAGGTAGGTAGGTACTTACGACTTTTAGAAAACCTATTTTGGATAAAACGAGTAATCGCTCTAAGGAGAAAATTTAGTTTTTTGTGCTCGCTATAACCAAGTTTGACTGTATATATATATTCATATATCGTCTCATATATATATATATATATATACGTTCATATTTATGTTCAACCTAGAAAAATACGATCAGTAGCCGCAAGAAGTTAGAAAGCGTCGTTTTCTGTATCGCGTATAAATAGGAGATAAAATGCGCGAGCAGAACAACGAATTGTGGGAAAGGAACGAAGCAACCGCAAACAGCGCGAAACGCCGCGAAATGCGGTTGCATCGTCCCTTTCCCGTAATTCCGGTAAGGATATGGAATCATCCTTAACTTTAAAATTAACGACTTGCTGGACTCTCGGATGAAAAGATTTTGAGGTTAAGGCCTGTAAGTGTAGAACCGGATTCGCCCTTCTGATCTCTGTGTGAGGGACAATCTTACAGTCTGATCATTTAACAGACTGGTGCAACCCTCTCGTGTGAATCTTGCGAAGTTTGGGGACAGAATTCAACGCGTTGTGTCTACATTCTTGGAGTGAAATGCAATTTAATTTGAGATCAGAAACAAGTTTTGAAAACTTCTTTTTAGAAAAGGCTATAATCAAAAATACTAATTTCGTTTGCATGTTATTTTTTCATTCACTCCACACAGGAGGCCCTGAAGAAAATAATCTACGTTAGGTCATCTCTGGGGATGCTGTGTGGAGGAGTCTTTTTGAGGAGGGGAAGGAGTGAACGTGTGTATTGAAGAGATTTTGTAGAAGAGATGAAACATAGAGGCCGGCAAAACCGTTCAACAGCCGAGCCGAGAATTTTCTACGAATTTGTGTGTCATTTTCTTAATTGGAACTAATTGTGTGATGAATTCAGGCAAGCTATAAGTGTCTACCTATAATTTTATATATTAATTTTCGGGTAATCGACAGTTTACTCAGTTTGTACATAAGCATTATATAGCCAAAATAAAACCAATTATGGATTTCCTCCTTGTGACTTTACCTCTACTGAGATGTAACATCACTATTGGTGTCGCACATCACTAGTGCTAGAGGTGATTGTAACACATTGTATTGTCGTCTGTGGTCACGCTAACAAGCTCTCTGTATAACCGTCACAAGAATAAAAGTCTATCTCATAAAATACAATCAGTGTTTTAATATAAAGTCATCCACATTAAATAGAATAAAACATGGTGTCAGAAGTGCGATCTCGATAATAAATAGTAATAATATAATAATACTGGAAGTTGGATGTTAATAACATAAATTGAAAAATATTAAGTATAATTTAAAATGGCGAAGGACGCGCAAAAGTCACACATACAACATGATTTTCATGCCCTGTCAAATCTGCAAGTGTTGTCAAATAATATGAATAATGATTCAAAATGGAAAAATTGGTGGCAAGACTACGAAATATACCTGGTAGCGTCAGGTTTGGAAGAAGCTACAGAACAAAGAAAAATCGCAATTCTGCTTCATTCAATTGGCTCCAAAGGTATGGAAATTTTCAAATCATTTAACATGAACATGGAATCAAGCACGCTACGACAAGTCAAGAAAAAGTTTGATGAATATTTTGCACCTCACAAAAACTTAACAATGATAAGAAATTCATTTTTTACACGAAAACAAAATAATTCAGAAGACATCAATAATTTTCTATTGGACTTGGAAAATTTAAGTTTGGATTGTGAATTTGGAAATTTAAGAGAATCTCTGGTAAGAGACATATTTATTGCAAATATGTGTGCAAATTTAAATCATATCCGTCAACGCTTATTACAAGATTCTACATTGTCATTACAAAAAACGATTGAAATTGCAAAAACCATCTTATTGTCACAAAGCAATGCAGAGAAAATTAACCAACAAACACACACAGAAATTCTTCAAATCAGTCATAATAAAAATACTTCAAGACAGTCGAGAGCATCATGTCAGTCAAGTCTAAGAGGGTCAACTTCAAGAAGATCAAGTCAGTTTGGATCTTCAAGTCGTCATGGTTCACCGTCATTCTCATCATCACAGTCAAGATCAAGTCAGTATGGATCTTCAAGTCGTCATGGGTCACCATCATCATCATCACAGCCAAGGTCAAGTGGTCATATCAATCCATGTGGAAGATGTGGTCAGCATCATCGCTACAAGTGCCCAGCAGTCAATGTCAAATGCAGGTCATGTAATTCTTTTGGTCATTTTGCTAAATATTGTTTTAAAAATAATTGTCACAATAAAGTCAGAAATTTAAACTTAGAGTCATCAAAACCCAATGATGACAGTGCTAATTTCACTGAGGGTCATTTTATTGCAACAATCAGAAATATTAATAATAACAATTATTCAAGTCAAGCATGGCACATAGATATAATAATTAATAATAAAACATTAGACTGTATCTTGGATACAGGAGCTGATATAAATGTAATGTCATTGACAAACTTTAAAAAGTTAAATTTATGTAATACAATTTTACAAAAAGTTTTTACAAAAGTGTCAGGATTTGGAGGTAATAAAATACCTATTATTGGTCATTGTGATATTGTATGTCAAATCAATGGAAATGTCATAAGTAAAATAATATTTTTTGTCACAAATATAGAATGTCAATCAGTCTTAGGTCTTCCAACTATTCAGAAATTTGGAATTATAAAAAGAATATTTAATGTTCAATATGATCATAACACCTTATTTACTGAATATAATGACATATTTCAGGGTCTCGGATGTTTACCACCTGTCGTTCATCTCAAACTTCGTCAAGATGCCGTTCCGTGCGTTGATCCTCCGAGGAAAGTCCCATTTGCCTTACAAAACAGACTTCGTGAGGAATTAGATCGCATGGACAAGATGAAGGTCATTGAAAAGGTTACTAAACCTACTTCTTGGGTAAATTCTGTTGTCATAACTGTCAAGGAGTCAGGTAAATTAAGAATTTGTCTTGATCCTAGAAAATTAAATAACTGCATAATGAGAGAATATTTTCCATTAAAAAACATCGATGAAATTAGATCAAAACTTATAGGTGCTGCATATTTTTCACATCTAGATGCTTATTCTGGATTTTGGTCATTGAAGTTAGATGAAGAAAGTAGTGATTTATGTACTTTTCAAACTCCATTTGGAAGGTACAGGTATTTAAGACTACCGTTTGGAATAAACGCAGCAACGGAAATTTTTTATAGGATTATGGTAGATTTGTTTGGAGATCTGGAAGGTATATTAATTTTTGTCGACGATTTTTTAATTTATGGAGAAACTGAAGAAATTCATAATTTTAGGTTAAGAAAAGTCTTGGAAAGGGCTAGAGAAGTCAACTTAAAATTAAATAAGTCGAAATGTAAATTTTTAGTCAAGGAAGTATGTTTCCTAGGTTATATTTTTAGTAAGGAAGGAGTAAAAGTTGACAAAGAGAAAGTCAAAGCTATTTTAGAGTTGCCGTCTCCTAAAAATGTCAAAGATTTACAAAGATTTTTAGGAATGGTAAATTATTTGGGCCCATTCATTGAAAACTTATCAAATAAGTCACAAATTTTGAGAAATTTATTAAAAAATAATGTTATATGGTCATGGGATGAAAATTGTGAAAAATGTTTTAAAACTTTGAAAGAGGCTATTTCAAATGCAACAGTTTTAAGTCATTATGATCCAAAAATACCACTAACTTTATCAGTCGATGCATCAAAATCAGCTATAGGAGCAGTTATTATGCAAAATAACCGTCCAATTGCATTTAGTTCAAAAACAATGACACAGTCGCAGGAAAATTATGCTCAAATTGAAAAAGAATTATTTGCCATACAATTTGGTTGTAATAAGTTTCATCAGTATATTTATGGTAACAAAGTGACAGTACAAACTGATCACAAACCTTTAGTCTATTTATTTAAAAAACCTTTACATGATGTACCAGCTAGATTGCAACGTATGATGTTAGCTCTTCAATCTTATGATTTAAATGTTATACATGTCCCAGGTAAAGAAATGTATATATCAGATACTTTATCTAGAGCAGCTTTAAAAGATCATTATATACCCGATTATGAGTCTGATCTACATTGTCATGTAAATTCAATATATATGAACTTAGCTATTAGTGAAGAATATCGTAAAAAATTGAGTAATGCTACTGCTTTGGATGAAACTATGCAAATATTAAAAAAATATTATTATGAAGGTTGGCCGAATAGCAAAGATAAAGTTCATTACACTTTAAAATGTTATTATAATATTCAAGACGAAATTCATGTCATTAATGAGTTAATATTTAAGGGTAATAAATTGCTAGTACCTCAAACTATGAGAAAAGAAATGTTAAACAAAATACATGAAGGACATCAAGGAATAAACAAATGTCTAAGATTAGCTAGAGATACTTTATATTGGCCTAGTATCACTGTAGATATAAAAAATTTAATTGAGCAATGTCAAATATGTAATAAATTTAAAGTTTCTAATCAGAAGGAACCACTGATAAATTATGAAATTAATAAGTTTCCATGGCAACAAGTAGGTATTGATTTAATGTATTTTGATAATCAAACGTACCTCATTGTAACAGATTACTATTCAAAGTTTATTGAAACTGCTTTCCTAAATAATAATTCTACTGCAAAAAATGTCATAATTCACTTAAAATCTATTTTTGCACGTCATGGTATACCAATGTCTTTAGTCTCTGATGGAGGTCCGCCTTTTCAAGCTATTGAATTCAAATCATTTTTATACGATTGGGATATAGAACATGTAGTTACTAGTCCATATCATTCTCAATCTAATGGTCAGGCAGAAAGTTCTGTTAAAATTATAAAAAATATTCTAAAAAAGTCAAAAGAAACAAATACAGATCCTTATATAGCTCTATTACATTATAGAAACACACCTAAAGCCAATTTACCGTCACCTGCTCAATTATTAATGTCTAGAACTTTAAGAATGAATATTCCTTTAACTCAAATTAAATTAAAACCAAAGGTTGTAAGATTCTCAGATTACAAAAACTGCGTTGAAAAAAATAATTCAAAAAATTCTAAATATTATAATGTCAATGCAAAACCTATGTCTATATTTAAAACAGGAGATTATGTGTATTTTAAGAAAAACCCTAAAAGTAATTGGTTACCAGCTATGGTCAAGGAAAAATTAAAATGTAACAGGTCTTATATTGTTGAAGATTATTATGGTAACACGTACAGACGAAATAGAATTCACTTAAAAATGAGATATAATACAAATGTTAATAATGACCATCTGTCCATGCGATCTGATCCGGCACTTGAAGAGGCAGAAGCTGGAGATGAGGGACAGGTGGGAGAATATAATAATTTGAACAACCCTTACATTACCAGATATGGTAGAGTGGTCAAACAACCCGATAGGTATAATGTCTAATGTCAGTGTATTTAAGATTTTATTGTATTGTATGTAAGCATAATGTCTAATATCAATGTATTTGAATTTTTATTGTTTTTATAAATAAAGAAAGGGGATGTAACATCACTATTGGTGTCGCACATCACTAGTGCTAGAGGTGATTGTAACACATTGTATTGTCGTCTGTGGTCACGCTAACAAGCTCTCTGTATAACCGTCACAAGAATAAAAGTCTATCTCATAAAATACAATCAGTGTTTTAATATAAAGTCATCCACATTAAATAGAATAAAACATGAGACAGCATAATATGGAATAAGGAAATTAAAATTGTAAAAAAAGAATATGAATTAAAATATTTTGACTATCTCGTTGTCACGGGTTTCCGCTAGTTTACAGTAACAAATGTGAACTAAAGTCAAACTTTTTTTAAAATTGTTTCTGCTTCGCTGCTGTGAATTTCACAGTGGATGGGGAACATTTCAAAATATGGGTATAAAAACACAATGCTGTAATAAATGAGTATCGGAAAATCTAATTAGCCGCAAGTTCTGATAAGAAGGGTATCAAAAGACCATACCGCAAGCTGAAACGATATTAATATTTAAATAAACTGATGACAAAACAATTCTTCACCATCTCCCTCCTGGATGTTCAAACCGCATTCTTTGATAACGTTAATCACAGTTTAGTCAAGAAGTCAAGGCCCTGAGCGCGCTGATGACTTGGATATTACGCCATGTTGTAGGGCCGAGAAAAAACGAATCTAGTATATATCTAGGACAATGCGACAGCAAAAGTTATTTTTAATTGACCTTGATCCAATGATGTCGAAACATGCAAATGTTATGCTCATTTGTGTTTAAATTAAACGAAAAATGAATAGTCTTTTGTAATGTCAATAATGTCAAACTTTTACATTAAATAGTCATGACCGCCTCCGCGGTCGAAGGGTAAGGTTAGGACTAGCAATCCGGAGGTGCAATTACCGACGTTTTATTTCACAATTTATGGTATATTTGAGAGAAATATGTTCAAGAATTCCTAGTTAAAAACCACCATTCACAATTGAAACGTTGCTTAAAATAGCTTTATCCGTGTTTGGTGACTAGATTTGAATAGCCAGGTACTTCCACACCTTTTTTAAATTTTTTTTTATTTAATATATATATAAGTGGGTACAGGATATAATATGAGTACATAAAAAATATATTTACATCACAAAATATATTTATGTTCGCAATCTCACCAACGAAGAAACTGGTTCTTGTGCTTGGTGAGAGAGTTACACTAATTATAAGAAAAATAGAATATCATTATGCTATAAGTAAGTATATATATGATAGGAACAATATATAAAGAGACGAAATCTAAATACAGTGGAGATGAGTATAAACTGATAATAAATATCAATGAATGAAAAAACAGGCAATTATTTAGTTAATTATTTCTGAAAGAGTAACTTCAGTTTTAGTTTAAGTATGTTAATATCATTTAATTTCTTTATTTCAATCGGAAGGTTGTTGAAATACTTTATTCCTAAATATTTATAGTTATTTTGAATTTGTTTGGTATTACATTTTGGAATGTTGATATTGTATGTATTGATATCTTTTAGATAAGTGGGTTTCAAATTTCATTCATCTCCACATCTTTGTTACCTTCAGTCTCACTGCATACCCCGTATGGGAATGACATAGTCTCACTGGCTCCATACGGATGGGAGCAGTTGGGACTCTTTTGCGGTGTTATGTTGACCCTGTTGACGATCTGCTATATTATCGACAATAGTTTATTGACTCTAGCCTTCAAATGAAAAAAAAATCTTTTTCGAACAAAGCAAACTTATTGTTAACCACTTTTTTATTAAAAATGGTGCCACAAAATAAGTGTGCTGTGTTTGAACCTGATGAATTGAATGAAATGAACGAAATGAACGAAATGAATGAAATTAATGAAATGAATGAAATGAATGAAATGAATGAAATGAATGAAATGAATTAAATGAATGAAATGAATGAAATGAATGAAATGAATGAAATGAATGAAATGAACGAAATGAATGAAATTAATTAAATGAATGAAATTAATGAAATGAACGAAATGAATTAAATGAATAAAATGAATGAAATGAATTGCTTTTTTTTTTTTTTTAAATAATGTCAATATTAAGACGCCGCGACAGAAAAAAATTATTTACCTTTGCTGTAAGAACTGATGTCGAAAATAGGTTATGGTTTACTTGTGTGAGATTAGTTTGCCGAATTACGTGTATATTTACACACCGAAATAGTAGGACAACTCGACAACGGAACTTATTTTATATTAACCTTGTTCCTTGTAGCACTGATGTCGAAAATAGGTTATCATTTTGACTCCAGAAAATTGCATGTACGATAATTGCTTTTACGTGAGTTTAAACGGACGAAATATAAATCTAGTACGCGACAACAAGACAGGGAAACATATTTTATATTGAGGTTGTTGAAAATTTGTTAACTTTTCGCTTATGTGTGAGTTCATTGAATGAAATGGGAACATCTAGCATATCAGCCATCGAAAGATTAAAATAACCAAAGCGCACACCAGATAAAAACTAAACCCTGGCATGGACTGCCACATGATTTAGGAATGATCACAGACTCGACCAAATTTATAACTAACCTTAAAACTCACAGTCATAAGCGTTCTAGTTCTCTCGAATTCTTAGTTTTGTTTTGGAGTTCCTCAGGGGTTGATTCTTGGACCGCTTTTATTTATGCTATTCATTAATATTCGATATTGGTTCAGTCATCATTCATTCGCACTATTTACTTTTCGCAGATGACATGAAACTGTATCGTTCAATTAAAAAAAATCTTGACTGCATTCTTCTTCAACGTGGTATCGACCGTGTCTCAAATATGGCCAAAATAAGCGGTCCACGCTTCAATACAACTAAGTTCAATATCGTTTCGTATACAAGATCAAATAATTCGTTTTTTTAATGTGAAACCGCACAAGAGTCCTAACTGCTCCCAACCGTCTGGAGCCAGTGAGACTATGACATCCCCAATTGGGGTATGTTGTGAAACTGAAGGTGGAAGAGATGGGAAGGAGATGGGGAAGAGAAAGTGGGGAAGTACCTGGCTATTCAGATCGGGTCACCAAATACGGTCAAAGCTATTTCAAGCAATTTTTCAATTATCAATGGTGTTCTTACACCAGGGTGATACTGACAGTATTTATTATTTTTTCTTACAATCTAAAATGTAAATAATAATGTAATCTTTTTCCGCTCTAAACTTCCATTCCATCAGCCTTACAACATTCCCTAAATCAATGAAGCCATAGTCCCGCAAGTTCCGAGCAGATGGGGCATATAGCAAAAAATAGCACTCAAATTGGCGCATCAACGATTTTACAGATTGTTATCAATTATAAAACAAATCTCTCACCATTGAGATATACAGACCCCAATTCCTCTCACAAATAAACTCCAATAAACCTCCATTTATTTTTCCTCGATTTTTACAGATTCCAAGAATCTCCGTAAATATTCTTGGCAACAGATTATTAACGGCAACTTTGCGCTCCACTAAAAGCGGCGCCCGGGGGCTAGGCATCATATTCTGGCCCCAGTACTTAACCGTAATATATTATCATAACATGATGCCGGCCCTGGACTGGTTTTCACAAAGTAACGTAATTCTTAGGGATCAAATCTATCTGACAACCTAAGATAAATTTATATACAGAGCAGCGACAACCAATAAATTAATAAAACCAATATAACAATTCGTAACGACTAACCAATTAATTAAATTTGTTTAGTTTCGTAGAATAACAGGTTTTACCTGTATTTAACTATGACAAATGTATTAATATTAATCTATATGTATATAAAAAAAAACTTAATGTTTGTTTGTTTGTTTGTCCCCCATAGACTCAAAAACTACTGGACCGATTTCGTTGAAAATTTTATTTCAAAATTAGTTATTACTAGTGAAGGGAGTGTTTAGAGTTAGGTATGAATGGTAGAAGAAGTCGGAGACGCCCTTGGAAGACTTAACACTTTATCGCTGCGCTGGAATGAGATACGAAGTCGAATTAAACTCGATGTTATGCAGTTTTTTAACAGTAACATTCTGATATACAGTAATGAATGATGGAAGGAAGTAACTAGCAATAGCGAGGCATTACGGGGTCCTCCAGTTTGTAATAATAAAATATCACAGCGATGCTTACAAAGTAGAGGGTTTTCCAATAAGAGGTGTTATTTTAAATAGCCCGCTATTTCGGTAGATGTTACTTTTGAAGCTGTCATTTTTTGACATTTGACAAGTAGAAACTACGCCATTAAGAAAAATGTAACGATACACGCTTCAACAACGCTTTGAAATTATTAAAATTCACTTGTTTTTTGCCATGTTTTCCTATATTCTGTTGTCGTCATATGTTCTCCTTGTACATCTTTCTTTGTTCATTACTTACGTCTCATTATAGCACAAATAATGCTTTGATTCGTGTCTTCTTCGGGCGTCCTTTATGAATATATGAGTACCAACCACCTACCCTGCTCTAATATGTAATAATTGATATCTCACGCTTTGACGTGCATAAAATTTAACACTATAGTACATGACAGCAATACAAAAATGTTGATTATACAGAATTTTCCAATAAAAGGTGTTATTTTGATATTCAATCGTAAAAGATCAATGGTTTCGTTGCTTGTGTGGCACGTAGCGCCGTCTTGTTGAAAGTAAACGTTGTCCAGATCAATACCATCCAATTCCGGCCATAAAAAATCATTAATCATCTCTCGATAGCGCAATCCATTCACCGTAACTGTTGCTCCAGCCTCATTTTCTAAAAAGTAAGGTCCAATGACTCCGCCGGACCATAAACCGAACCAGACAGTCCCACGTTGAAGATAGAGAGGCTTTTCAACAATAACTCTTGGGTTTTCCGAGCTCCAGATGCGACAATTTTGCTTGTTGACGAAGCCACCGAGGTGGAAATGGGCCTCATCACTCAAGATGATTGGCATTTGATTCACTCAAGTGAATTTTAATAATTTCAAAGCGTTGTTGAAGCGTGTATCGTTACATTTTTATTAATGGCGTAGTTTCTACTTGTAAAATGTCAAAAAATGACAGCTTCAAAAGTAACATCTACCGAAATAGCGGGCTATTCAAAATAACACCTCTTATTGGAAAACCCTGTACATACATTTTGTTGAAGTAAATATCAGGAAAGTGTTATCTTAATGTAATTACAATTACGATTGTAGTGGGTAATTCTAATAATTGTTTAAACAGGTTTTTGTATCGTGTATACAATGTTAATATATTGTAGTAAATGTTCAAGGAAAACTTTGCACTTAAAGACTTAAGACTTAACGAGTGCAGTTTTATTATTATTAGATAAAATAACTTTTAATATTTTAAAATATTATTTGATAATGTGGGTCTCATTGGGTGCGTTACCCGTACCCCACCCCCATTTTACAATTTAATAATATTTAATAAAAATATATTTTGAAATAATAAATTGAAATAAAATAAAATACAAAAGTAAATGCTACAATGAAGAATAAAAAATCGTCAATATTATGAAACACAATTGTACATATAATTGTGTGTGTATTAGATATGTTTTATTATTTTATGTCATAATGTGTCCTTGGAACGGGGTACCCCAGTAAGGACACATTATCTTATATAAAAAAATTGTTAAATAAAAAAAAAATAAAAAAAAATTAAAAAATAAAAAATATAAAAAAATTAAAATATGTTTGTAATAATAATAAAATAATAATAATAATACTTGGATGACTTGTATAGCGCCGTTTTTGTGCAAAAACACCTCAAGGGTAATATTGCCTTTTTGTTCTTTAAGCCATTTTTAAATTTTTTTTGGGAAAAGTTTTTTTGTTTTTCTTACGTTTTATATCATTGAAATATTGTTGAGAAAGAAAGTTCAGCTAATCCCGTCGTCCGACGGGTCGGGAAGCAATTGACATAAGGAAAATGCCGTAAGACTAAATTAAAAATTCTAGACTTACTGCTCTGCAGACCGTTACCTTACTATAGCAAAGTTAATTTTCTGCGCAGGGCTTGCAGCATTCGGTTATGTCGATAATTTCAATAATTCTTTCCAAATAAAAATATAAAAAATGCGTTTAGGCGATGCACTACGTCGTGCAATATTTTAAATTGAGCCGCTATCAATAACAACCCTTACGTAGATGGCGATAAGGTTTAAATTCCCGCTTAACACCATCCGCCTGTTTTGATTTATGCAAGAAAAAAACATGACCAAAAAGTGCCTTTTATTTTATTTTGAGGATGTTCAGGCATAAATATTTAATTTTTTTCCGATCATTTTATAAATTACTTAATTTGCCACATTATACAATAAAATCATAACGGAAAATGGGTTCGTAAGTAGGAGATTTTGAACTTTAAAGCAGTTTTCATAGGCGTTTACATTATTTTTTTCTGGGCTTATAAAAAGACTTATCCAAAAAATAATCGATTATTTCAAAGGCCAAGAAGTATTCTACTCGCAGTATTTAATTAAAGCGTCTAAAACATTTCTAGGCGACCAAATTTTCAAATCAAAAACACATGATTTTGCATTACTACGTATGGCATCTCCTTAAGGAAGCAGATATAAAATACGATATCTTAAGCACACACTTATCTCTTTATCTAACCCAGAAACATAACAATCTTATCACATGCTTTTATATAAACAAGGGGACAACAGTGACAGTGGCGTAGCGACAAACATACTCGTATGTGCCCCAATAACTATGAAATTTTAAACAGGTAAATATTTTTTTTTTCCTAAACACACTTATTCTCAACATGATATTTTTGTAACGCAAGTAAATACTGGTACGTGAACAGCTTGTAGACCTCACGTCCACAAACCAAAATTTCTTCTGAAATCATAAGATTTTAAGCAAGTACTTAAATACCTACTTATTTAATTATAAAATATAAATATTTTAAGATACCATCGATGGTATATTATTTAATTACCTTGATGTCAAAGTGAAAAGTCATGAAAGATTTAGAAAAATGGCTATTGCAGATTTATTAAAATCATGTTAAAAGCGGGAAAGCAAGTGGCTTCTTAATAATGTGTTAGTACTTTACGAATATAACCTGCGTTTTCTCTGTTAAAACAATGACGAAATGCGAAAACACAATGATTTTTATTTATTTAACTTCGTTAATATATTCATTTTTTCTTACTAAATGTTTAACATCAAACCTATCAATTCATTCGTTTAGGGCCTGTAGTCTCGTTTTTACAGGATTACCTACGAATAATTTGAATAGATTTTTAATAAAATAGCAAGTTTTCTCATTTATTAATAGGACTTTTATTTTCTTTACAAGTCCACTAACAATGCCAGCAATGACCGTTCCATGATTACGTCAATCAATTCGATCACAAGTCGCGTTATTTTTAAACAGTACACGCTGCGTCATTGGAAGTCATGGTACCGAGATAAATAACAGCGTTTTCAATGGAATTCAGAAGGAAATAACACTAATAACTTATCTACGGGGATTACCTACCTCCTTCCCAGAATAAATTTAACTACCTAAGCACGTGTTAAGCGGTGCAGGCTGGAATGAATGTTTTGTTTATGACTAGTAAATCAAAAGTTATGTAGTCTCAGATCAAAATATTGGGTTGGAATTTCATGGAAAATGGCATACTTAATATATTTATTTATTATACGCTCATACAGGCTTTCACAATCATGTGATAACAAATATAGATAATTATTCAGTTGGTCAGTATTTAAAAGTAAAAATTGCATTTAAAATTATATAGAACCCTTGCAGAAGAATAGTAATACGCTTACCTTAATTGTTATTAGAACTGTTAAACTTAGCTCAATCACTGTCACTCAATAATAAATAAATAAAAAATATAGCCTTCTTGTAACTGTATTCCGTGCAGTTGAACACATCTACGATTTCTGCGAAAGTATTACCAACTGCATGCAATCTAGGTACAAGCGAATATCTAAATGATTCTGTCCTGATATTATCGTTACAATTAAAATTAATTTCCGATCCAGTAGTTCTAGTTGGTATGTTGAACATGATTAGACTCTATAATTCCGTTAATAATATTCATTCATCACCATCTTTTATCCCAACGTCCCAACCTTCTCTTCCTATCCGAAACTCAGATAGCCGAGCCGCCAGACTCCTCCTATCTGGACTGCCCGGGCTTTACCCTTGCAAGCAAGTTCAGACCCAAAGGAGGAGTCTGCCTCTATAGTCGAGCTGACGTCAACTGTGTGCGACTATTGAGTCTGGAAAACTCCAGATTCGACGTAATGTGGGTGCGCGTCAATCTTGCCAGTACGGCAAGATTCTACGCATGTCTATACCGCTCACCGAACCATAACGAATCAGACACTTCCGAACTCTTCAAACATTTGAGCGATACTATTGATAATCTCTTGCCCCGCTACCCTTCGGCCGAGTTTATTGTTCTGGGGGACTTCAATGTTCATAACGAACCATGGTTGAAGTTCTCAGGCCCAACGGACTCGGCTGGCCGACAGGCGGAATCCTTTGCCATTTGCTACGGATTAGAGCAACTAGTTCAGGAGCCTACAAGGGTTCCTGATGTCCAGACTCACCGCTCCAATCTGTTAGACCTATTCTTAACTACTGTGCCACACGGTTATAAGATTGACGTCACAGCGCCTCTGGGATCATCTGACCACTGCCTGGTGACGACATCAATCCCCGTTAACCTCAGACCAACCAATGAGAGGCTGAGGAGAAAAGTGTGGCACTATAGGTCAGCAGATTGGTTCGGCATGCGGGCCCATTTTAACGCTTTTCCGTGGTCAGCTGTTTGTTTTCGGACTTCGGACCCTTCAAGATGTGCCCAGGAGATTGGTTAAGTCATCAAATCGGCGATGGATGGCTTCATACAATCGACTACTAAAGAAACTGGTGTGGGCTCAAAGCCGTGGTTCAGTCGACAATGCTCCGAAGCAGTTCGACGAAAAAATGCGGCTTACCGAGCCTACAACACATCTCGAACGTCCGAAAGCAGATCAGCATACAACAAATCGGCAAAGGAATGCAAGAGAATCATTAATAGGTCAAAATTCGAACACGACCTGCAGATCAGCAAAAAGCTGGCTGCCTGCCCGCATGGCAGCAGAGCATTCTGGTCGCTTGCGGGCTCAATAGGTCGGAATTTTTGCAAACCCAGTTTGCCACCTCTTACCAGACCTGACGGCTCACTAGCAAACACCGCCACCGAAAAGACTAACTTATTAGGGAAAATGTTTGCGGAAAACTCGACCCTCGATGACGGAGGTGCTGTTCCGCCGTCGGTTCCTCACTGCGGCTTCTTTATGAAAAAGCTGAGGATCCGGCATCGGGATGTACTCCACGTTATACGGGGGCTCGATGTTAACAAAGCTAGTGGACCTGATGGAATACCTGCCCTGGTATTGCAGCGGTGTGCTGCGGAAATAGTTCCAGTTTTGACAAAGCTCTTCAAAATGTCCCTGAAGTGTGGCACTGTGCCCTCTGGTTGGAAAAAAGCGGTCATTCACCCTATTCCCAAGAAAGGTGACCGCTCCAACCCGGCCAACTACCGCCCCATAGCGATCACATCAGTTCTGTCCAAAGTGATGGAACGTGTGATCAACGACAAACTGCTCACATACCTCGAGAAGAACAAAATTATCAACGACCGTCAATACGGATTCCGGCGGAACCGCTCGTGCGGTGATCTTCTCGCGTATGTGACGCATGTTTGGGGGCGGTGCCTGGAACGTCACGGTGAGACCCAAACGGTCGCACTAGACATATCCAAGGCCTTTGACCGGGTCTGGCACCGAGGACTTGTCAACAAATTGCCGTCTTACGGACTTCCCGCATCCCTGTGTACGTGGATTGCTGACTTTTTAAGGGATAGGTCGATTCAGGCGGTTGCTGACGGTTTTACCTCTTCCTTACACTCCATAAATGCTGGCGTCCCACAGGGATCGGTTCTGTCTCCGACTTTGTTTTTGTTGCACATCAATGACCTTTTGACATGTGCACCAATTCATTGTTACGCCGATGACAGTACAGTTCATGATAGCTTTTTGTTTGACAAGCCCCCAAAGGGCACACAAACTCCAACGGCTCGGAGGGCTTTGAAGCAGAGAATGGACGGTTATCTCGAGAGTATTTCCTCCTGGGGTAAAAATAATCTCGTCGAATTTAATGTTTCAAAGACCCAATCCTGTCTGATTACGTCTAAAAGGGATCCAAATGACAATCTAGTCTCCTTCAACGGAAGCAATCTTCCGAACAGGCCTTCCATTGATATGCTTGGTGTGACTATGAGTGACCAGCTCAGGTACGGGGGCTCCATTGAAGCCAGAGTAAAGTTGGCCTCTCAGAAGCTGGGCGTACTGTACAGGGCCCGCAGATACTTTAATAGTACCCAACTGCTGACCCTGTACAAATCGCAAGTGCGCCCTACTCTCGAATTTGGTAGCCATCTCTGGTCCGGAGCCCCTAAATACCTGAAAAAAACCCTTGACTCTGTGCAAAAATGGGCGGTCCGTTTGATAGATTCCCCAATCTTAACAAGCGGACTGCAATCTTTAGAGCACAGGCGTCAGGTAGGTATGCTGTCCTTGTTCTATCGGTATTACAATGGAAGATGCTCTGAGGAACTAGCGTCATTGATCCCTTCGGCACCGGTGCATAGTCGGGATACACGCCAAACGCGCGCCCAACATTTGTACACGGTTGACATTTGTCACATGAGAACGGGTCGCTTCTACGATTCGTTCTTAAGTTCAACAGCTCGGCTGTGGAACGAACTGCCGGCCTCTGTGTTTCCTCCCTCCTACAACATGGGACTCTTCAAGACCCATGTTCACTCCTTCCTCTCCACAAAAAGACCCTCCACACAGCATCCCCAAAGATGACATAGGCCCTGAGGGAAATTATTTTCTTCAGGGCCTCCTGTGTGGAGTTAATATAAAAAAAAAAAAAAAAAAATTCAAAATAAAAGTCAAGTAGGAAACAAGTCTTTTATCAGAGAGTTTGAATAAGTTTAATTCTTTGATAAAGTGGTTGTAATTTATAGTTTCTATGTAGACTTAGGTAGAACACAGGTAAAATTGTAAGGATTGGTCTCAACTAAAATTTGTTTTGGGCCACACTTATATGTCGAATTTTGTCTTATTACTGGGACTCTTCTTCCATTGTCTTTGTCCATACGTGATCAAACCATCTAAGCATACCTTTAATTAATTCATCTTGGTCATTACGCTTATCAGTCTTATATTGGTGTGATTTCTTAGATAGGAGATTAACTGGTTACTCATAGATGACACTGGTAATAAATAAAGCAATCGGTGATGCAGGGATTGAGACATAGATTAATAAAATTGCTAACCAAAGGTCGACACCCAGAATCATTTTTACCGCATACTAATTAAAGCCCTCCGAGCTCATTGTAATCTACTACCAAATAAAAGTCCAAAGTGCTTTTTGACCCCAAGTTTTGATTTAAAGAGTTTTGTGAGACAACTCGGAATAACATAAGATAGGGAAGTACATATTATGTTTTTTCAAGGGTCAGGAGATCAAGGAAGCTGTGAAGAAGTGGTTGAAAGAGCTAGCGGCGGACCTGTATGACACTGGCATACAAAAGCTGGTTCCCCGACTACAGACATGTCTCGATCTCAACGGCGATTGCTTTGAACAATAGTTTAATATATCTGTGAAGTATTCTGTAAAGTCCAATTAAATACAAGGATTTTTCGATCCTAACTTGTAACTTTACTTTTTTAACTCGTATAAACTCATGTCGTGTTGTACTTTGTTTTGTTTCTTTCTCCCTCCTTTTATATCCCCTGTATGTGTAATCGATCATAATCTATTTTTACGAAAAATTAGTGGGTAAGTACCTTCTTCTAAATTCCTACCTTGGCTCTGTGCTTATGTGTATATCAAAAAAATAGTATTAACTCCCACCAATGTATTGTAAGTTCATCTCGTCCTACAATGAGTTTTGTAACTCTTCGGGATTGCTCTTGCAAGAAATAATAAAATAAAATAAAAATAAACTAAAATACAATATTATAAAAACACAGAACTCAAAGATTTGTAGGAGTCTAGGAGTATGTGAAAATCATTCGGGCCCCATGGTGGTAGCCCAGTGCCCAAGTCAATGTCACGCCACTGACCAACGACATAAGCTACTCCCTTTACTGAACAATGTTGTTATCGCATGCATAAAGCCATTAACAGCTTTCTATCAACGATTACAATAATGTTATCGTTACTATCTCAACAATAGGTTATAACATGGAAAGTATAAGTTCTATGTAGGTACGTACCCAGCTACTAATTATACAGGTAAGTACTTGACTGTCTTTTGGTTTGCTTCTACATTATTTTATCAATAATTATAAACAGTGAAGTAGGTACAAGAATGCATTGATCAACTCCACATGAATGGAAAATTATCACAGCGAAACACTTTCTATTATATTTATTAGCTAGAGAAGACCCGTAAGGCGCTATTGCGCACTAATATCTCATCGAAACGTGTTCCACTACTGCGCAGGGACCGGATTCGGAAGTTTCCGGAATTCGACGTTACGAGACAGACCGTTGAGAACTTTGGAGGTTAAAATGAGATTAATGATTGGAGGCTTCGCTTCGTGTCTCATCTGCTTCCAAACCATCAATAAAAATTGCCAATGAAAGCCTGAATTTTCGACAAATCAGATGCAATTTTTAAAATGCATTTAAAATAATTTTCTGTTAAAATTATTAAATAGGTAGGTACTCTATTAGACATCTGAATTTTCCAAACTAACACTTTCAAATTTGAAAATGAAATTTTAATTCAAAGCAAAAATTCTAGAGTTCAATGAACCTGAGTAACAGACAGAGTCGCAACCGAAATATGTATTTTTAATTGATATACCTACCTATATGTTTAATTATCTACCTATTTGTTCACAAAAATTTTGAAAATCTAATGATGTAATGATTATAGAAGTCGCAGCCAGGGATGACCCAAACGCAGTTCCTACCCACAAAAATGCATTGCTTGCATAAATCTTGTTCAAAACTTGTTATTCCACTTCATAAAAGAATATTCCAATATAAATAAAAATAATAAACAATGAAAACGTGGTTCACTGGAAAAACTTTTCTACTTACATTTTATTTTTCATGTGAGTCCCCCGTGCTGTCAACCGTGTGGAGCAAGTGGAACTATGGCATCCCCAGTTGGGGATATGCTATGAGGCTCTTAGTTGCGAGAGGAAGGAGATGACAAAGAGGAGGGTGGGGAAGTATGTGGTTGTTCAGATGTGCCTGCAAATACGGCTAAAGCCATATCAAGCGATGTTTCGATTCGGAATAATAATAAGTGTTATTATCTTCTTTTTTGTAACAAATAGATATGATAAAATCCTCACTGGGATCTCCCGTGCTGAAGATTTCATTTACATATGATTAAAATTTAGTAGTATTGATAATATAAAGTAATTATACATATCGTCAATAGTGTTTTTTTCTGAAATAATTATAAATAAAATGACTTTTTTTTTGTCAGTTGTGTGGTTTCAGTTTCAGTTTGTATTTTGTGTCAATATATTATCTATTTCTGATCTCCCTATGTTTTGAATGGTAATAATGATGATTGGATTATTTGTATAGCGCCGTTTTTGTGAGAAAATCACCTCAAGAGTGCTTAACAACTTAATTTATTCCTATCACTTAGACTTATAACTTATTACTTTCGGCTAATTCCGCTTTTTAAGTGAGATTTAAATGTTAAAATTTTATATTTTTTATATTTTTTTTTATTTATTTTTTTATTTTTTTTATTTTTTTCGTAGAAAGCAATCACTTTGTGGTTTAACATTTTAATGAAATAAAAACAATATTTTTTGTTTAAAACCACGAATTTTTATTAATTTTAAGACCGACCGGTTTCGCTACACTCGAGCATCGTCAGGGTACAAAATTAAACTAATGAAAACTAATGTTAAAATTTTGTTGTGAGTTTTAAATGAGAGTGGGATTTTACTGTAAGATTTAGTACCATAATATTTTTTTAGAAGATTTTGTGCCTAAATCTTGTATTTGTAGTAGCTTGTTGGATATGTTTTTGACTTTGAGATTTAGTGTTTCTAATATGTGTGTTTGTTGAAGATTTCGTCAGTACTAGTTCGTACAGGATAATTTAAATTTTTCTTTTTGGGTTTCAATGAGTGATTTTAGGATATTGTCATTTGCACTTCCCCATCTGATAATACCGTATTCTAAGAGCGATTGGCAAAGAGCCATCTAGATCTTTATTAAGGCGATGCCATACGTAGTAATGCAAAATCATGTGTTTTAGGTTTGAAAATTTGGTCGCCTAGAAATGTTTCAGATGCTTTAATTAAATACTGCGAGTAGAATACATCTTGGCCTTTGAAATAATCGAGTATTTTTTATGAGCCCAGAAAAAAAATAATAAATAAGGCCTACGAAAACTGCTTTAAAGTTCAAAATCTCCTAATTACGAACCCATTTTCGGTTATGACTTTATTGTATAATGTGTCAAATTAAGTTATTTATAAAATGATCGAAAAAAAAATTATGCCTGAACATCCACAAAATAAAATAAAAGGCACTTTTTGGCCATGTTTTTTTCTTGCATAAATCAAAACAGGCGGATGGTGTTAAGCGGAAATTTAAACCTTATCGTCATCTTCCGTAAGGGTTGTTATTGATAGCGGCTCAATTTAAAATATTACACGATGTGGTGCATCGCCTTACATAACGGTTTTGAAGAAATAATTTGATGAATTGAAATACTGAAAAAATAGTGAAAAATCTTGTAAATGTTAATTTATTTTATTTTTATCAAGAATCTGCGATGTAAAAAAGAGAATAATATTTAATAAGATCTGAAGCCACGATACAATGTCTTATTTTTATCAGATTATACAGCGATCCTGTGCTGAATAATAAAACAAACCAACCCACGTAAAGTGGACATGGATATTTCATTAAAAAATAAAGTGTAAACCTATTGTATGACTCATAAAACGTGACTTCGCGAATACATTGTTTATAAAATACCAAGACAATTTTTTTAAGGTTTCGTATAGCTACGGATTCTGTATTCTCCTTTGGCATATATTTGGGTGAAATAATAAATGTCCTTGCCACCCACTAAAAATCGTAGCTAATAAATATTGCTATAAACTATTTAATAAAAATATATTTATTGTGTTTATGTATGGTAATACCACGTATGATCCAGTGAGAAATGTGGAGATTTGCAAAGAATACAAGGATTATGTAAGCGTAATGAATAAGATTAAGAGAGGCCTATTGCTAGTCGAAAGCCTGACCCCTCGACGGCCTCCGTGGAAGAGAGGTTCATATCCCGGCGTGCGCAAGTAAATTTTATGAGTTAAATTTTTTTATTTCACTATATATTCATTTTAAATTATATGCCGAATACTTGCAGCACGTTACAGAGATATAGATCCTCGATTGAAACGTTGCTTAAGATGCCTTTAGCTGTGTTTGGTGATCAGATCTGAATAGCCAGGTACTCTCCCACCTTTTTCCCCCCCATCTCCTCCCACTCCTCACTACCTTCAGCCTCATAACATACTCCAATTGAGGATGCCATAGTCACTGGCCCCAGACGGTTGGAACTCCTATGCGGTATTCAGGCATTATCTACCGTTCTATTGTGATAACTCCAACACAGAATCACAATTCTATACCCCCTTTCGCTGTATACAAAATTTGGGTAGTGACTATAAAGATGTTGTTGATATATTCAGCACATCATTCACCACATATAAACAAGTCATTACTCAATTTATTTCAGACAGAAGAACATCAAATTTAACTATACGAACTACGTAGCTCTGTTTATCATGCCAACTTATCTTACTAATAAATGTATTGAAATTCTCCTAGTGTTATATTTTTCCATCTTCCATGGTGGAGTATTTAGTTTCGATTTTATTTCGTTTTTGACTTTGTTTTCGTATAAGAGGTTGTTTTTGATCTGAAACTTCTTTAAGCGCGTTATGCAATTTCGAGGACAGGAGTAAAACCAACTCATGACCGTCATGAAAAACCGTGATCATTTCGCTATAGGAGCCTAGCCAATATTATATACCTTTTTTAGGTCACTCTCCAAACTCAGCTTCGCGGTCTAGAGGCAGAGCGCGCGACTCTCGTCGTGAAGAACCGAGGTTCGATCCCCGCTTAAACTATTTTTTTTTTCTTTTTGTGATTTTTTTAATAATAATTTTTTTTAAAGTGATAAAATGCTTTTTTTAAAAGTGATAAAAGACTTTTAGATATTTTGACTATATGATATTTTGGTCGTATACGTAATAACCGTGGTCTAGAGGCAGAGCGTTCGACACTCGTTATGCAGGACCCGGGTTCGAATCCCATATTTTTATAACTTTTAATTTTTTTTATCACATGTTACTTATAAATATGTCAATAGACAGAAAAAAAGAGAGAATGAAATGAAAAGAGAGAGAGAAGAATACTGAAAGTATCACTTCCGTCGTGCGTAGGCTTGCCACACAATGTATTTTTTTTTTATTTTGTCTTTTTTTTTTTTGATTTTGTTTGATTTTTTTTTTGATCCTGATTTTATTTGGTTTTTTGATTTTGCTGTGCTAATTTAGATGTTCTTTGTAATAAATGAAAAAAAAATGACATATAAAAACACATGTAAAATTAATTTAATTCTTAAGTAATTTTCGTTGTCCTGTCTTATCTAGACCATTAAGCATTTCATCTGTCTAAAAATTTGTTTGTTACGTTCCGGTTCCAAATCAAGCTGGTGGCTGTTTTATGGTCCAGTAAAGATATTGTGAAAATATTAATAATTAAGTAAGTAGATATTTAAGTACTTAGAAATAGACAAATACCACAGGGATAAACATTTCTGAGGGCCTTTTTTAAGATGCATAATTCCGAAAAACATTATTTTGATGTATCTCCTAAGGTTTACCCTGCGTTAGCAACGTAAGCTTTTTACGTGCGATTTTGTTTACGACTTGATTGCAATACACCGACTTTTCTCTACTTTATATAAATATAACATGCATGTTTTATATATATAAACCTTTCGAAAGAAATTCTCTCAATGGTAGTGAAAATCCTATCGAAATCTGTTGTGTAGTTTAAAAGAAATAAGCGCACAAACAGACAGACGCGAAAAGCGTTTTCAGGCGTATTATTCAGAGATTCGAGAAGAGAAAATTAAAAATGTCCATTTACTATTCAGAGATTCGAGAAGAGAAAATTAAAAATGTCCATTTACTATTCAGAGATTCGAGAAGAGAAAATTAAAAATGTCCATTTACTATTCAGAGATTCAAGAAGAGAAAATTACAAATGTCCATTTGCTATTCGGAGATTCGAGAAGAGAAAATTAAAAATGTCCATTTACTATTCAGAGATTCGAGAAGAGAAAATTAAAAATGTCCATTTACTATTCAGAGATTCGAGAAGAGAAAATTAAAAATGTCCATTTACTATTCAGAGATTCGAGAAGAGAAAATTAAAAATGTCCATTTTTGAACGCGAGGTCTGTTACTGTTCATAGAACTACTATTACAAATAAATTCTATAAATAAAAAGTTCACATTCTTAGATAAATAATGTGCCTACCGACTTGTACAAATGTAAAAATGTTATATATGTAAATTTATAAGAGTATCAACTACCAACCACCTACTTCTCCTTAATATGTAATAATTGATAACTCACGGTTTGGTGTGCATAAATGTTAACACCTGGCACATGATAACAAAACAAAACTTTTGATTGTACTTTGTAAACATCGCTGTGGGAGGTTATTAGTACAAACTAGAGGACCCCGCCGCAATGCCTCGCTATTGCTTATTTATTTCTCGGGCGTCTTTGACTTCTTTCACCATTCACTACTGTATACCACAAATGTTACTGTTAAAAATTACATTACATCGAATTCAATTCGACTTCGTATATCATTCCGGTGCAGAGAGTATTCATCGGGCGTCTCCGACTTCTTTTAACATTCAAACTACTTTCTAAACAATCCTAGTACTAATAAGAACAAACTTTGAAATTTTTAGCGATATCGGTCGACTACTTTTCGAGTTTTGTGAACACAAACATACTTATATAGAGTTATACTTATACCGTGGCAGACTTTTCTGTAGGCCTTTTTAAGATATACAATTTCGTAGTACATTATATTGATGTATCTCGTAAGGTTTAGACAGCGTTGGCAAATGTAAGTACCCGAAAATATTTTTTAAAAATTCTCTAAATTATAATGAAAACCCTATTAAAATCCATTGCGCAGTTTAAAAGAATTAAGCGCAAAAAAAGATATAAACAAAAAGCGACTTAATTTAATACTATTTAAAGATTAGAGATATATAAGTGGGATTCTTCAATACACAAGAAAACGTTTTATTTATGGGCTTAGAGAAAACGCACTCAATAATGTTATTAAAATAAAAATTTATTATATTTAATCATTTGTCCGATTAGCAGAATCTCCGATTAGCAAAGTTCGAGTACCGTCTACGCCTCGTCTGTTTTCTCGATGGATTAGCGAAATAAATCTTATTTATAAATATATTTACTTCGTAATAATAAACATCGTATCGTGCTTTAGAAATAGATTAATAAATATAAAAGTGATAGATTTGTTAATTTACTTTTAGTAAAATACGAATGTACAGGTTTTCCAATAAGAGGTGTTATTTTGATATTCAATCGTAAAAGATCAATGGTTTCGTTGCTTGTGTGGCACGTAGCGCCGTCTCGTTGAAAGTAAACTTAGTCCAGATCAATATCATCCAATTTCGGCCATAAAAAATCATTAATCATCTCTCGATTGCGATCCATTCACCGTAACTGTTGCTCCAGCCTCATTTTCGAAAAAGTAAGGTCCAATGACTCCGCCAGACCATAAACCAAAGATAGAGAGGCTTTTCAACAATAACTCTTGGGTTTTCCGAGCCCCAGATGCGACAATTTTGCTTTTTAACGAAGCCACCGAGGTGGAAATGGGCCTCATCACTCAAGATGATTTGCATTTGATTCACTCAAGTGAATTTTAACAATTTCAATGCGTTGGTGAAGCGTGTATCGTTCCATTTTTATTAATGGCGTAGTTTCAACTTGTCAAATGTCAAAAAATGAAAGCTTCAAAAGTAACATCTACCGAAATAGCGGGATATTCAAAATAACACCTCTTATTGGAAAACCCTGTATTATCACGATGTCGGAACACGTTTTCATAAAAATTCGAATAATTGCGCATTTCGTCATTGTATATTATTAAGCTAAATGCAAGTGCATTCACTGGTGTTCCGATATACTAGGAATTTACTAAAAGTTTATCAGGAAACGGTCTGCAATTTTTTTAACCAGATTACCAATAATTTCAAGAATAAATTATGTTCATTTTTCTGCGTGTAGGCTGTGATCACTGTATCCAATAATATTAGAATGATTTGTATTTTTGTGTGGCGCCGTTTTAATGAAAAATAATCTCGGTAGAGTGGTGTGTTCGGTAATTTTTTATTTATTTATTCATTTTCGGGATATCGACAGTTTACATTTAATCAGTTTGTAAATAAGTATTATATAGTAAAATAAAACAAATTATGGATTTCCTCCTTGTGACTTTAACTGAGACAGCATAATATGGAATAAGTTATTTAAATTTGTGAGAAAGAAATATGAATTAAAAAATTTACAAAACAATACATTTATAGCCATGGAGAGAGGTTGTAGATATAATATCAGCGCCATGGCGCCTTGGCAATACAGCGCCGCTGATATGATAGGACACAAGACGAAAATAAGAATATGATTTCAAATTTAAGAGGAAAAAAAATTGGTAGGTAATACAATAAAATAAAACCAAAATGAAAAAAAAATATTTTCTTAAATATTAGAGACAACTATGTTAAATTATGACATCATTATTAGTCACCATAAAGTCAAACCATTGCTGGGTGAAGACTTGAAGACCTTGGATCGCCAGAGGAAGGTTTTTTGATAGTTGAGTTCGATGATACTTGACAAATCATAAGAAAAGTACGTTGCAGTGCGGTCCGTGACTTTTCAGTGACCCATAGTGCTAAGATTAAAAAAAACAGTATTGACGTTGTTGCAGCTGAAGTTTAATTTTTAATTTCCTTTATTCAGGGCACATGTCCGTATTACGCTAGTCGAAATTTGTGTAAATTAATAAGTTAAAAATAACAGTGCATATGATGAAAACAATAAAACATTATTTTTTAAAAGAATGATAATATAGATTGAATTTTTTTTATTAGAATGATGTAAATAAATTAACAATAAAGCAAAGTAACCTACTTTAATTATGTTAAGCTTTCTTTAAATTTATTTATAAATAACATGTTCTGAACACTTGCGGCATAAATTACTTCAGTACATATATTACAAACTCAAAATTCCAATTGAATACATTAATTATGTCAGTTTGATGAATCAATTGCATCTAATAACGCTGTATGACAGGAGAAGACCTGGTTGTGTTGCAAAGAATCATTAACAACTTCATTGATAGCCCTGCCATAGTTGCCACTATTAAATTCCATGTGCCGAAAAGGAACACAAGACAAAATGTAACATTCTTATACAATACATACACAACGAACTATCAGATACAATCACTAACCAATAGGATGCATGATCTGGGTTTCCGACTCCATTTATAGAATTAAACGAAATCTATACCACCACGTTGGTAATGTAGCTTTAGTGATTTGTCTTAAATTTAGTATTGTTCTAGTTTCTATTTAATTTTATGTTACTGTTACGTGTTTTACCAATAATTTTTCATATTCAGTTTAACGTTATTTCATGCTTTAAAAACTTTGTGTGTAATATTCAATGGCTCACTAGGTATATTCTGTTCTTAAAATCATTAATAAAAAAAAATTAAATGATTTTAATCAGTTTTCTATTTCCTAGTATCTGTACCTACTCAGTGAGTAGAACATTTTATGAGCAATATAAGAGAACTATCGTTGGGCGAAAGCTTTTTGCGTTGGAGGAATTACGCATTTCAGGTGTAATGGCAATGATTAACGGATGAAAATTGTTGTTTATTTCATTCCTTCCCTTTTCTATGTGTATATGAATTGAATTCGTGTTTATTTGCGATATATATTTAATTTAGATTGATGTTTGAATGTCTATACACCGATAATGGTTCTAAATAGTTTTAAACACTCGCCCGCTGTCCCTCCTTATCCAGCAGCAACGTTACATTACATCACTACACAAGCAATACTCTCTGAAATAGGAAGCTACAAGCCAAAAATGTGTATATTCTTGGTATACCTTATATTGTAGGTAATGAGTATTGAAATCGCTTGACAAACGGAGTCTAGAAACGTTCGATTTCAAGCACAAAACTGGTTTTTATTTATTTTGTGAATAATTTTATAAGAAAGCAAAAAAGTTAATCAAGTGAACTGTTACAAATAATCTTAGCTATAATACTGTATTTTTTTAAGTTGTTTACTTTACGCGTTCATACATTTCAATTGAAAAAATATTTTTTTTAGTAGTTTACATTTATATTTTTTGTGGAGTAATTTATTATTTTTATTTGTATTCTATTCAAGCGAAACGATAGGAAAACCATCAATTTATCTAAAGCATACTTTTTGGTATTCATAATGTACACCAATTCGCTATAAAGATTAATCAAAATAGTGATTTAGCATTAAGCTTCATGACAGCGCTCTTTGAGTGATTTTTTACAAACACGGCGGTCGCAAATTATCGAATTATTGTTATTATTACTGTACACATATTTTTTTACGTTAATGCCACTGCCACTGATAGATCAGTTGTAACTTCTATTGTTACATAAATACTTTTGTGTCGTTAAGAGAGACACTATTTCCTCGTGCGTTTAGTATGAACTTTAGCAGAATAGCCGTCATGGTTGGACCAACAAAACATTATATGAAAAGGGACACCTGTAGGTCAGATACAGTCATTTAAATACCTATTCGTTGAACATCTATACGGGGTCATTACGTTGAACCTAACGCATTGAAAGTATTTTAAGTAAATAATTACGAATAAATTTCTGGTTCAGTAACTTTAGGTGATTATTACGTAATTTGTTTTTTTAACCTTATTCACTTCACTTATGTGTAGGCAAAATAGAAATAATATATTTATTATAACTTAAGGCGATGCACTACGTCGTGTAATATTTCGAATCGAGCCGCTATCAATAACACACTTTACGTAGATGGCGATAAGGCTTAAATTCCCGCTAACTCCATCCAACTGTTTTGCAAGAAAAAAACATGGACAAAATGTGTCTTTTATTTTATTTTGTGGATGTTCAGGCACAAATATTTAAATGTTTTTCGATCATTTTATAAATAACTTAATTGTCTACATTATACTATAAAACCATAACCGAAAATGGGTTCGTAAGTAGGAGATTTTTTGAACTTTAAAGCAGTTTTCATAGGCCTTATACATTATTTTTTTCTGGGCTTATAAAAAGACTTATCTATAAAATACTCGATTATTTCAAAGGGCAGGATGTATTCTACTCGCAGTATTTAATTAAAGCAGCTGAAACATTTCTAGGCGACCAAATTTTCAAACCAAAAACACATGATTTTGTGTTACTACGTAGTGCAACGCCTTAAAAATTGATTCCACAGCCCGGTATATCAGTTGAGTTTAAGCTCGTCATGGATGAAATGTGGAGCTTAGCGCGACTTAGAACATAATCCGTATATGGGTCATAAGATTACGCGTATAATCTATGATTTTAATTGAGGAACGTGTTTCTTTTTTCTTTGTAAAACCAAGGTAATGTCTACGTGAGTGGTATATGCAATGTCATCGCGAGATCGCGGATATTTCAAAATGTAATTTTTTTTAGGCGGATTTAATATATGAGTGGAGTTTTTGATAAAATTCCCCACTTCAATCAGCATGGCGCTATACGCTGTGGTGCTAATTTTAAATACTATATGTTTTGCTGGAGTCAGTGCACTATTCGAGAAATTATATAGAACAAACCGCTGAAAACAAACTGTCCTGATATTTAAAAATCCCTCTTAACAGACTATTTGTCTATTTTAATTTGATTATCAATGAATGCCATCAACACGTCTAATCGCTCGATGATGTCAATATACGTAAATTTCAGAGAGATGGGAGTATTTAATTAGTAATTACTTACGTAAACGTCATAATATTTGACATTTGTTACTGCTAGCGCGCCTCGGCGTCTAAAAGGGAAACTATTCTGCGGCTTACCAAGGCTTAAGCGGCCGATTCAGCCTGCTTAAATTTGAGCGAGGAATGTCGCACATAGCGAGGATGCGGACCGACTGATATACTGGTAACTCCGTTTTAATGAACTCTAGAACTTTTGTATCGAATATAAGTTTCATTTTTTACAAAAATTTAAGTATTTTGTTTGAACATATTCAGACAAGCGATAAAGTAGGTACCTACATTTAAAATAATATTTTAACAGAAAATAATTTTTCCCGAAATTTTTTTTAAAATTGAATTCCCATGATTTTTCTAGAGTCTGCGCTAGTAGTGTACTAAAATGTTTATTTCGATCGAGTATTTCGAAGTAATTTTCACTAATGATTCAAGTTGTGGTGTACTAATTTCGGTTGTGTGTCTGTCTGTGAGTGATTGTAACTCTGGTTCAATGAACTCGAGTTTTTTCATTTTAAATATTTGAACTGATGTGTCAAGAATTCACAAAATCGATTAAGTACCTAACCCATAAAATAATATTTTACCAGAAAAATATTTGAATTCTATAATATTCGAAAATTTGTATTTCTTTATTTTCATATTTATTTTCAGATTTCACGATTTTCCAAGAGTTTGCGGTTTTCAAGAAAGGGTTATTAACTAGATTTACTAACACATTATAAATATCCAGTGATTTTTCACGTGGCTGTGCTAATTTCCCCAATGTTGTATGTTAATTTGGTAAAATTTCGATCGCGCTGGCCTCGCTTATTATGAATATTTTTTAGATAAAACCTTCAGATTCACCTTAATTACTGTACGACACAACTTTTAACCTTCGGGGCGGTGGAAAATATTGCAATAAAAATTTCAATTACGTAAAATTAAAATTAGCTTTCGTTTTGTGAAGCGAGACCGTCCATTTTCAAACTTTATTGTCAAATGTCATTTTGTTTTGTTGGTATTTCTGTTACTCTAGGACGAAACGAACGGCTAGAAGTGGCTAGAAACATAATCGCGCGGGCGTTTTTTTTATGTTAAAAAATTCCGTCAAATTAGTATTTACCTAATATGCATGCATTGTGTGCGTTGTGATTGAATTTTATTAGCTGGATTTTATTTTTTTACGTTCAAATTTTATTTAAGTTAACTATTTCTGCGATGTTGAGCGGCTACGCTAAGTTTGTAATACAAAAGAAAGTGCCCTCTTTATAGCGCCTGCTCGCGTCAAGGCAAGAAAAACATCCCAGTTTTCAATTAGTTTAGCGGCTACGCTAGGTTTGTGTAACATGGTTTGTGATACAAAAGAAAGTGCCCCCTTTATAGCGCCTGCTCGCGTCAAGGCAAGAAAAACATCCCAGTTTTCAATTAGTTTAGCGGCTACGCTAGGTTTGTGTAACATGGTTTGTGATACAAAAGAAAGTGCCCCCTTTATAGCGCCTGCTCGCGTCAAGGCAAGAAAAACATCCCAGTTTTCAAATAGTTTAGCGGCTACGCTAGGTTTGTGTAACATGGTTTTTGAGATATATATATATATATATACCAAACCATGAATCACTAATCATGTTACACAAACCTAGCGTAGCCGCTAAACCACTTGAAAACTGGGATGTTTTTCTTGCCTTGACGCGAGCAGGCGCTATAAAGGGGGCACTTTCTTTTGTATCACAAACCATGTTACACAAACCTAGCGTAGCCGCTAAACTAATTGAAAACTGGGATGTTTTTCTTGCCTTGACGCGAGCAGGCGCTATAAAGAGGGCACTTTCTTTTGTATTACAAACTTAGCGTAGCCGCTCAACATCGCAGAAATAGTTAACTTTAATAAAATTTGAACGTAAAAAAATAAAATCCAGCTAATAAATTTCAATCACAACGCACACAATGCATGCATATTAGGTAAATACTAATTTGACGGAATTTTTTAACATTAAAAAAACGCCCGCGCGATTGTCTCTAGCTACTTCTAGCCGTTCGTTTCGTCCTATAGTAACAGAAATACCAACAAAACAAAATGACATTTGACAATAAACAAATAAAGTTTGAAAATGGACGGTCTCGTTTCACAAAACGAAAGCTAATTTTAATTTTACGTAATTGAAATTTTTATTGCAATATTTTCCACCGCCCCGAAGGTTAAAAGTTGTGTCGTACAGTAATTAAGGTGAATCTAAAGGTTTTATCTAAAAAATATTTATAATAAGCGAGGCCAGCGCGATCGAAATTTTACCGTTAATTTTTTTAAACTTTTACAAACGTAATTTGATTAAAATGGCACTGTAAAAAAATGAGTCAAGCATCTATTGTTATAATTATAGAATTAATAAATGTTAAGAATAAAAAAGACTTCGCCTTCTACGGCAGCCAGACGAGAAAATTGCAGAAAATAATTAACAGGAGCGCAGGACCGCGAGCAGTCATGTAAATGCGTGGACATGAGATGATAAATGACCGGATGTGATGAGTTTTTTCTCACATTATGTAGAACGCGAGACAGACATTACGGGTTACGGGCTGTGTTAAGAAAGGGGCCCTTTGATCAGGATCGCTACATGATCTGCCATGGTCCTGACGAGAGAGGTGTTAAATATAGAACTAGATAAAAAAATTGATTTATTTTTTATTTTATTTGTTTTTGAAGTTGCAAAACCCTCGAACTGTAAGTTCAGACGATTTGTAATTTGCACCGATTTTTCAGCCTTAAATGCCTAGATAATGACAACTATGATTTATTTACCATTTCAAGTACTATTATTTAAATTCGATATTAATTACAGCGTTGGTTAGATACAATTATTTTTCTTATTTTTTTTTAAACTTCTGTTTTATAATACATATCAGTATATTATATATATTTTTTTTTTATATACCTTACGAGTAAATTATTTTCCTGTTTTCAGTATTACTGGTTTGCAACAAACATAAATAATTGTATGCATATACGAATGTACAATGTACATACTTACGATATATTTAAAACTTTGCTTTATTTACAATACCAGGTGTTATTATTCGGGTTTGATGTTAATCTTAGTATTAGAATTTGATTTTTATTTTTTTGTACATAATTATGCTATTATCCATGTATTATGTAACACTTACATACATAAATTGTCAATTTGCTTTGTAAAAGCACGATAGGGCGTTAATGAATAATGAATAATAAATGCAACTATTTTCAGTGAGCTACGTCATTTCTAATACGAGTCATGGAGTTTTAAAATATTATGCTGTCAAAAATGTAATTTTTTTTTCGATTTATTGTATTATTTACTATCATCATCTCTCGAAAAGTAACTAAAACTGATGTATCTGTCTAGAATAACTAGATCAAAGCAACTATTATCAGCTGGCTATGTTTATCCGAAGATTAGTTTTAAAGCTTTGAAATAAACTCTTAAAATAATTAATTCTAGTTTTCTGTATAGTTAAAGTTACTTAAATATATTTATCTCAGTCTTTATTAATAATAATAACAGTGAGATAATTTGTATAGCGCCGTTTTTGTGCAACATCACCTCAAGGGCGCTGTCCAAGTATAAAGTATATGACTATAGTGATCTTTCTTATTACCAACTATATGTAGATAGTAAAACTATTATCGATTTACGTCAAACAGATTGCATCCACAATACAAAGATATATGTATGCATTTGGAGGCGAAGCTCAATACGATGTAGTGATTTTCGATTAATCTTTTTAACGAATTGGAGTACATTATACATACCAAAAATATGTATAAATGATTAATTGAAGCTTTCCTATCGTTTCCCTTGAGTGGAATACAAATAAATATTTTAATTACTTAATAAAAATATAAATGTAAACTTCTAAAAGTGTATTTTTTTTTATTTTTTTTTTTATGTGACACCTCACAAGAGTGTCCTTGCCTGTGCAGTGCACAGACAGGGGAACTATGTCACCACCCGGTTGGGCGGCGTTGTGAGGCGGAGTAAGGTAGGGGCTGTAGGAAGGGATTTGTTAATGCGGGCCTTGAAGAGGCTCGGATTATAGGAGGGAGGAAAAACAGATGCCGGTAGCTCGTTCCACATACGAGCCGACTTACACAAAAACGAGTCGTAAAAACGGCCCGTTCTCATGAAGCCAACGTCAACCGTGAACGGGTGTTCAGTTCGTGTCCGTCGAGTTTCGCGCACGTGCACCGGTGCATCAGGAATCAATGCTGCTAGCTTCTTAGAGCAGGCTCCATTGAAATACCTGTAGAACAGACACAGCATGCCTACATTGCGTCTATGCATCAGAGAAGGCAATCGGTCTGTTAACAACGGATTGTCAATCAGACGGATCGCTCTCCTTTGCACAGACTCAAGCAGGTTTATCAAGTATTTTGGGGCACCAGCCCAAAGGTGGCTCCCAAATTCAATAGTTGGGCGGACTTGAGACTTGTACAGG
The DNA here is from genome assembly GCA_026573805.1 of Hesperophylax magnus. Lineage (NCBI taxonomy): Eukaryota > Metazoa > Arthropoda > Insecta > Trichoptera > Limnephilidae > Hesperophylax > Hesperophylax magnus. The sequence continues at coordinate 1,053,552 of JAIUSX010000100.1, forward strand.
GTCAGCAGCTGGTCACTGCTGAAGAATCTTCTAGCCCTGTACAAGACGCCCAACTTTTTGGAGGCCTGATTTACTCGGGCTTCTATGGATCCCCGATACTTGAGCTGGTCTGATATAGTAACTCCAAGCATTTCAATGGAGTCTTTATTGGGGAGAGTGCTCCCATCAAATTGCACCAGACAGTCATTGATCTCCCTCTTTGCCGAAATCAGACACGCTTGGGTTTTTGAGACGTTGAAACTGACCAAGTTGGCCTTACCCCAGGCACGAACCATCTCTAGGTGGTGGTCAATTTTTCGCTTCAAAACTTCCCGAGCTGTTCGGACATCATAGGTGGAAGGGGGCCTGTCAAAAAGATAACCCTCGTGAACGGTGCTGTCATCAGCGTAGCAGTGAATTGGTGCACATTCAACGAGATCGTTGATGTGCAATAAAAACAGCGTCGGAGACAGCACAGATCCTTGTGGCACCCCCGCATTGATTTGGTGCGGTGAGGAAGAAGAGCCGTCAACCACGGTTTGAATTGTTCTTCCCCTCAGAAAGTCCGCAATCCAACTATACAGGGTTGGGTGGATCCCATACGATGGTAATTTCCCGATAAGCGCCCGGTGCCAGACTCTGTCAAAGGCTTTGAAGATATCTAACCCAACGGTTTGGGTTTCACCAAAACGTTCCATGTACCGCCCCCAAATATGCGTTACATATCCGAGTAGATCGCCACACGATCGGTTTCGACGAAATCCATATTGCCGATCGCTTAGGATATTGTTATTCTCGAGATATGTGAGCAATTTGTTGTTAACCACCCTTTCTAATACCTTCGAGAGTATGGAAGTGATGGCTATGGGGCGGTAGTTAGAAGGGTCGGAACGGTCCCCCTTTTTTGGGATTGGGTGGACGATTGCCTTTTTCCAAAGATCTGGCACCTTTCCACCTTTGAGAGAGAGCCTAAATAATTTCGCGAGCACTGGAGTCATTTCTGCAGAACACCTCTTGAGGACCAAGGCAGGTATTCCGTCCGGCCCACTGGCTTTGTCGACTTTCAGCTCGTTCAAGACTTGGAGAACCTCTCTGTTCCGGATCTTCGGTTCCTCCATTTGAAAACCGCAGTGCGGAATGGAAGGGGGAGTCTCTCCGTTATCTTGAAGAGTTGAGTTTTCCGCGAAAATTTTGCCTAATAATTCAGCTTTCTCGCGGGCCGAGTTAGCCAGCCGACCATCAGGCTTGGTCAGAGGTGGGAAAGTGGTTCTGCAGAAATTTCTTCCGATCGAGCTAGCGAGTGACCAGAAAGCACGGCTACCAGTGGGGCAGTCAGCCAGCTTTTTCGCAATTCTCTGGTCGTGATCGCTCTTAGCTCTATTTAGAACTCTCTTACAATCCCTTGCCCGTTTTCGGTATTCCGAAAGGTTATTCATGGAGCTAATCTTCCGGAGTGCATTAAAAGCCGTATTTTTGAGTCTGACAGCTTCAGCACAGCGATGGTCAAACCACGGTTTTGTGCCCGCTCCAGATGATTTGACGGAGAAGGGAATGTAGCAATCCATTGCTGATGTGATTACTTCTTCTACCTCGCGTGCACAAATTGATGGGTCCTCGGAGCTAAAGCATACAGTACTCCAAGGAAAGGCGCCGAAGAAAGACCGCATGCCGTCCCATTTTGCTGCCCTGTAGTGCCATACCTTCCTCTTTACATGTTTGTCGGGTTGACGGTTCATGGAGGATGGGACAGAGGTGGTAATCAGGCAGTGGTCAGAGGATCCTAAGGGCGCTGTCACCTCCACTCTGTACCCGAGTGGCTCACTAGTGAGAAACAAATCGAGTAGGTTGGCTCGATGTGATGGGATGTCTGGTATTCTGGTCGGAGATTCTACGAGTTGGCTTAGTCCATGGATAAGGGCAAAGGATTCCGCTGATCTACCGGCAGAGTTTGTTGGGCCCGAGAACTTCAGCCATTGTTCATTATGAACATTGAAGTCCCCCAGGATTACAAACTCGGCCGATGGGTAACGGGGCAAGAGAATATCTACAGTGTCACTCAAGTATTTAAACAACTCAACAGTGTCTGATTCGGCAAGGTTTGGTGAGCGATATAGGCACGCATAAATTCTCATCATACCGGTGAGATCCACACGTACCCATAACACTTCGTGTTTTGCGCTCTCGATATTTGCGAGACGAGCGCAGCTGATGTCAGCACGGCTGTAAAGGCAGACACCTCCTTTGGGCCTGAAAAGGCTTTCCAGATGATATCCTGGGCAGTTCAGATAGGAGGTATCTGGGGGCTCGGCAATCTGTGTTTCCGTAAGGAAGAGGAGATGGGGATTTTGTGAGAGAAGGTGGTGGTGGATGGGAGTTAGGTTGGTGTGCAGACCGCGAATGTTAGCGAAATTCACCTTCATCCTCGGTCCACACTGAGGACTCCTACTGTTCGCTGTCGCTGAGTTTATATTAATTTGTTGTGAGTTCATAGTTTTTAAGTTTGTTTTATTTGTTTGTGGGATTTAGGATGGGTTGGGAAGGATTAGGTTAAAAAGGTTGGATGGGGAGTTGGAGAGTGGAGCAACTGGATACACCAAATGTAAGGTATGTTCTTCTGACTGCGGTTCTAGGCAATGGGCAGGAGAGTCCGGCTGTGGAGGTCGCCCAGTGCGCCCCAAACGCTAGATGCTGGGTCCTCACCGGTCACGAACCGGCACAACATCAGCGACAGGGTTTTTTCGCTGGCTGATGGGGCAGCCCACCCTTGGTCGTGAGCCCAAGGGTCGGGCTCCTGTACTATCCAACGGCCCGGACAGCGATAACCGGTTTACTGGATCTCCCTCAACCGGCCTCTCCCAGTCCGGCCCGCCCCGCAGTGAGTAGGCCGACCCATTCATCAGTGTGATCCAGAACGCACAACCCTCCATGAGCCCGGGCACCCCTGCTAAGTCACCAAACGTAGCGAACCACTTCCGGTGACCTGTGGCAGAGGTGTTGGTAACCCAGAGTATGGTTCCCGGGGCGGCGGTACCCATTGACCACCTTCCAAATTAAAAATTATTATTCAGTAGAAATGTATAAAGGCATAAATGAAACGACTTTAAAATAAAAATATAAAAATTTAAAATATTTATTCAGTAGAAATGTATAAAGGCATAAATGAAACGACTTTAAAAAAATACAATATTACGGCTAACATTATCTGTGACAGTTTCCCTTGATTAACTTTTTTGCGATCTTATAAACTTGTTTATAAAATAAATAAAAACCACTTTTGCGCTTCTAATCGAGCGTTTCTTGACTTCGTTTGCCAAGCGATTTTAACCACTCGGAACATTAGAACGTCAAAAGCCGTAAATATGATAATAGCGGTCAAGACATTAGTACGTCTTTTCACGTAAACGCGCGAGATTTTACAAAAATCGATTTATTTCCATCACTAGTATACGGATTGCCATGATTTAAAAAACAGAGTATCGATAATGAATAACGCTACGCGTCTGCATTCAAGAATATCTATGGAATTTAGAGGTGCATTATCTGAGTCGATTGAATCTGTCATCTTGTTCGTTCATAATTTATTGCGTTTTTAAATAATTTATTAAAAATATTTTAGTTAGGACGGTTAATATTTTGAGGTGACTAATAGTTTTAATTATATTTCTTCAATATATAAAGTGTTATTTCTTTATGATACTCAGAAAAAATAACATTTTTCACAGCTTTGAAATAATGGTCAGCGATTTTTACATATTTTTGACGTTTTCAGAAAATGTATATTTAGACACGCAAATATTTACATGTAACAAAACAATACGATAGTGAATTTCATAATCTTTCCAAAACATTTTTTAGAATGAGGCTACGTTTCCCAAAACGTAAGTTATGAAGCTTTTAACAAAACTCGTGAATAACACAAAAAATTTCGCGTTTTGACAGTTCGCAAAGGAACACAAAGTAAATAAAAGTCCTTTTCTGAGAGGTTAATGCCTATTGCCCATATTCGTGACAATATAAGGCATACCAATAATATACACATTTTTTTCCTGTAGCTTCCTCTTGAACGTGATTCTGCGTTGGAATGTACATATTTTATTATTATTATTATTTAGATTTATAGACGTCACTTAAGATTAACACTATGTATTTTTAATAGAGAAATTTTGATACAGTTCGCACGCAGAGGACATAATTGGAACACATGTTATTGGAAAAGCATAATCATAAGTACTCGTACCTACCTAATATCAAAATGGAACATATGATTGTATTTATCAACAAACGACTAGCAATCCGAATCAAATGATGTGTTTTCCCAATGATATAAATACCATTAGGTAACCCATATAAATAAATATCAGATATGTTTTTCCGAGACACTATCTAGTTTACAAACCAATTAATTAGAAAGTTATGAACATTCAAATTGATATATTACATACATTCAATTGATGAGACAAGAGATTCTGGGTTCAATTCCTGGTATTAACCATTATCTTTTAATTTTATGTGTCTTGGTATGTTTCATGTTTCGTTTAGATTTGTCAGTATTATCTTCAACTTCAATGATATTTTAAATGTTTACCTAAAATATTCCTGGTATTAACCATTATCTTTTAATTTTATGTTTCATGTTTCGTTTAGATTTGTCAGATTATCTTCTTCTTCAATGATATTCTAAATGTTTCCCTAAAATATTCCTGGTATTAACCATTATCTTTTAATTTTATGTGTCTTGTTATGTTTCATGTTTCGTTTAGATTTTTTAGTATTATCTTCTTCTTCAATGATATTTTAAATGTTTCCCTAAAATATTCCTGGTATTAACCATTATCTTTTAATTTTATGTTTCATGTTTCGTTTAGATTTGTCAGTATTATCTTCTTCTTCAATGAAATTCTAAATGTTTCCCTAAAATATTCCTGGTATTAACCATTATCTTTTAATTTTATGTGTCTTGGTATGTTTCATGTTTCGTTTAGATTTGTCAGTATTATCTTCAACTTCAATGATATTTTAAATGTTTACCTAAAATATTCCTGGTATTAACCATTATCTTTTAATTTTATGTGTCTTGGTATGTTTCATGTTTCGTTTAGATTTGTCAGTATTATCTTCAACTTCAATGATATTTTAAATGTTTACCTAAAATATTCCTGGTATTAACCATTATCTTTTAATTTTATGTTTCATGTTTCGTTTAGATTTGTCAGTATTATCTTCTTCTTCAATGAAATTCTAAATGTTTCCCTAAAATATTCCTGGTATTAACCATTATCTTTTAATTTTATGTGTCTTGGTATGTTTCATGTTTCGTTTAGATTTGTCAGTATTATCTTCTTCTTCAATGAAATTCTAAATGTTTCCCTAAAATATTCCTGGTATTAACCATTATCTTTTAATTTTATGTGTCTTGGTATGTTTCATGTTTCGTTTAGATTTGTCAGTATTATCTTCTTCTTCAATGATATTTTAAATGTTTCCCTAAAATATTCCTGGTATTAACCATTATCTTTTAATTTTATGTTTCATGTTTCGTTTAGATTTGTCAGATTATCTTCTTCTTCAATGATATTCTAAATGTTTCCCTAAAATATTTTTAGATCAAAAACATAAATCGAAATGATTAACATATTAAATATTTTACCTATTTTATATTATTTATAAGTAATAATTATAAGCCTGAAACACAAACATAAAATAAAAAAATCTTTTTCTCTAAAAATTTTTTAAATTTATAATTTACCCATATTATATAGATATCATTTGTGACGGGTATAAACATGCCTATCACCTATGACAGATAATTTTTTTTAAAACAGCGCCATCTGTTGGACGTAAAAGCAAACACACGCTATTGTATCACTTTATGCACAGACAGACTGAGCCACAGCAACGCGTGGCGGGGTACAGCCAGTACATAATATAATAATTATTGTACATAAACAATAAACTATTGCATGCATTATAATAGAAAACAAATTAATCTCTTTAGATGATTATGAAAACAAAGCATTTTGAATACATTTATTGGAAGCTATAATATTTACTTCATCATAAATATGCATGTATTCGAACACAAATAACGAAAACTGAGAATGAATTACTTAATTAGTTTTGTTTTGATGAATATTTTGTAAGGAAGCACATTCCATATTTAGAAAATATACAATTATGTATTTTTAATGCTCACAGAAGATTAGTAATGTATTTTAATATTCTGTGATATTGTTGATAATAAATAATAACAGACACTCTGAATGAATCATTGTGGTACAACATTGGTAGATTAAAAATGTTGGCAATTCATTGAATTCATATATGAATTATTATTTTACAACTACAGAAAAAAACTTTTTTACAGGTACAGAAACCAGGTTACAAACTAGACTCTAAAATACATATAAAACATTTGTGCGACTTCTCTTGAAAAATGCTTTGCAAATATGGAGTCAATATTTTGCGAACGATATCTAATAGAGAGAGTACAGAGACGATTTACAAAAATGCCAAGAACTTTAGAACCGGCATATGAAGATAGACTCAAATAACTAAGATTACCAACGTTAAAAGAAAGAAGGGGTGACTTGATTGAGACTTCATCTGGACGTTATAGTTGTCCTGGCATTCAAAAAATCTTCACCACCAACAAAAATATGACAATACCGTTTGCATCTAAACTTCAAAGGAAATACTTCCTTGCAAATAGAGTAGTGGATGCATGGAACAAATTTCCAAAACATGATTGTCATCCTTGCAAATAGAGTAGTGGATGCATGGAACAAACTTCCAAAACATGATTGTCATCCTTGCAAATAGAGTAGTGGATGCATGGAACAAACTTCCAAAACATGATTGTCATCCTTGCAAATAGAGTAGTGGATGCATGCAACAAATTTCCAAAGCATGATTGTCATCCTTGCAAATAGAGTAGTGGATGCATGGAACAAACTTCCAAAACATGATTGTCATCCTTGCAAATAGAGTAGTGGATGCATGGAACAAACTTCCAAAACATGATTGTCATCCTTGCAAATAGAGTAGTGGAAGCATGGAACAAACTTCCTAAACATGATTGTCATCCTCGTAAATAGAGTAGTGGATGCATGGAACAAATTTCCAAAACATGATTGTCATCCTCGCAAATAGAGTAGTGGATGCATGGAACAAATTTCCACAACATGATTGTCATCGATTCTACTATGTAATATAAACCAATTTAAAGCTCGATTGGATTCTTATTTGAGGAGAAGAAATGATTAACTTATTTTGAATTTATAACGAACAATTACTAAAAATTGTCAGCAGATTGCTGCCTGCCCATTAAGGCCCCGTAGTTAGCGTTCAAAGATGGTTTGAAAGGGAGATATGTAAGTACGAATGTTATTTAAAAAAACTCATAACTAAGCGAAAATGGTAAAAAATATTTAATAAAACACCACTCGTTTTAAATAGAGCAAAAACCTCTGGACAAATAGTTGCATTTAAAGATATACTGTGAATTTTTTCATGCCTATAACATATTAAATAACATAACAAAACGTGTATTGAATAATTTTCGGAGCTTTGCGATTTATTCCATCGAGGGAATTTCATACAATTAACAAATGTAATTATATTTTCATAATTAACAAATATTTTTTTTGGAACTTAAAGAGTTAAAGAGGAACTTGTTATAAATAGGTATAAATAAGGAATTCGGGGGCTTAAATGATATAATCATAATATAACTTTTTGTACGCTTTATAATCAAATATTTTAGGAGGTAATTTGATTGTACTTAATTAAGGCGATCCAATACCAAGTAATGCAAAATCAGATGTTTTTGGTTTGAAAATTTGATTGCTTAGAAATACTACAGATGCTTTAATTAAATACTGCAAGTAGAACACATCTTGGGCTTGTCAGAAAACGATCATTTTATAAGCCTAGAAAAAATAAAGTATCAGGCCTAAAAAAACTGTCTAATAAAGTTTAATAATAATGTTTAATAAAAGAGATACAATGTGTTGACTTTTGTAGGAGGATAGAGTAAAGAAGTGATTTTGTTAGACGTTCCGACAAAACTGTAATCATTTTTTTTTATTAATTCTTACAATGAAGTTCATACACATTAAAAAAAATAATTAATATAGTATGTGCCCATTAAATACAAAATCACAAAAACTGGTCAGTTCTTGAATAAATTGAGTGCAAAAATAATTTTGATTATGTCAAACGTGTCGTAAATACCAAGTTTTTTAAAAATTATATTAGGTATATCAATTTTTAGGAGTCTTTTAATTTTTTTTTTGGTTTGACTGAGGGTTGAACCTTCCTACCCAGGAACTGGGGTCGAAAACTCTACCAACCTCGCCAAATGCCAATCGAGTAGGACCGACATTTATTTAGTATATTAACTGATAGAATGTCATCTTGACAACGATTATACTGGCCGAGTTTTAGCTCGATCGGATATCGGGAAGTGGGTTAATTTCCGCTTAGATTTGCATTCATTCATTACCGGAAACGGAAGTGAAATTAAAATAGATATTCAAAGATGTGTGTAAATATAAAGGAAATAGGTACACGGTAAAAACACAGTAAGTAGTAAGATAATAATGAGAAGTACATATTTTAGTATTCGGAAATGGAAAATAATAATTTTTAGATATTTCGTAAATAATTTACTTTATTGTTTACTTGCCGGTCATTGTTATCGATGTTAAAGTGTTAAGGTTTAATATTTCTTATTTTACCCAAAATAAGAACCTTTGATCCTAAAATAGGTTCTTAGTTTAGGTTAAAATGAAAAAAAAAATACAAAAAAAACTAGTCTTACAAAGTGTTCTAATATTATTATATCAAAACAAAGTGAAGAAAAGAAGTAAAATTATTAGTTTTTAATGAAATAAATTATTTTCGTATTTCTGGAAAACGATATTTTTCTATACGAATACCGCAGAAGAGTCCCAACTGCTCCAAACCATCTGGAGCCAGAGAGACTACGACATCCCCAATTAGAGTATGTTTTGAGGATGAAAGTAGAAGAAGGAGATAGAGAAGAGGAAGGTGAGAAAGTATCTATTCAGATCTGGTCACTGAAAATGGCTATAACCGTTTCAAGCAACGTTACAATTCTGAATGGTGTTCTTATACACAAGAGCGATTGTGTGAGAATATTCAACTCTGCAACATATTATTTTAAATTAATACATTGAGAAATAACATAACTTAATCAAATAAAGTTTACTTGCGCACGCCGGGATTTCAACCAGCGACAACCGGATTTCAAGTCGAGAGCCTTACTCCTCGGCCGCGGAGGAAGAAGGCCGCCTAAATTACTTCTCATTTTTATCTAACTGATAAAAAAGGTTTTAAAAATGAAATATGCCTTTTAAGAGAGTCGCCATTATTCTGCATCTTTACGAAAATATTTCTAGAGATTAAAAATAAGAAATAATGGAGAGACAATTTTTATGGAGGTTCCGACATAATTCTATTACAAACAAATAAAAAAAAATATTCTCATAATGTTCATGTGATTTTAACGATGTGATAAATATAATATTATTCCCATAAGTACATAATCACAGTTTTTTGCAAAAATAAGTATAAAAATAATGTTGTTTATGTCAATAAAAAACATGCGTCATTTTCTTCTCTCGGAGAAACAAAATGCAAATTTTAAATTCGTGATGAAGTCGATGTTGTTAAGTATAAAATAATAATAAATTTAAAAAAAAACTCACCATTTAAAAGTTTAAACTGAAATCCCAAATCGAATCACTACAAAGTTTTGTTTGTTTATGTTTAACAAAGTTTTTTTGAACAAAATTTAAAACAACTGAATTCTATTGTTAAAAAATTAAAAATTACTTCACGTCCTTTTGTGCATTAGAATACAAAGCGCACAAAACAAAACGCACCTATTACACACGATTGTCAGAATTTGAATATAGAATAGAACGCCGGTTTAAATTTCGAATTTCGAAGTATTGTTCGTTTGACGCGCTTACAGGACGCATGCGCGCAACTCAGCGTGCAGATGAATACTGAAAAATAGAAGTGTGTCGTTCCGGCCGGAGCGAATCAAATGAGTCCGAGTCCGAAGGCGTTTGAATCGATCCGAGTCCGCAAAATAAAATGGATCGAGTCCGGACTCACTCTCACCTCTCGCTCTCAACTCTCACCTCTCGCTCTCGCCTCTCGCTCGAAACTCGCACCTCGAACCGAACTGTGTTTGGATTGTTGATCTGCACTGGTTGACGAAAATATTTTTCAAAAAGAAAGTTTAGTAAGTCTTAGTCAAAAGATAGCAACAAGCATTGCTTTTTCTTTTTGTTGGTCTGCATAGGGCAAATTTGCGGAATCTCAGATGATGTTCATAAGCAGTAATATGAATTTTGTGTAGGTTAGGTTTTTTGTTGAGTAAATGGACCTTTTGTATCATCATAAAAAAATTAAAGGACGTAATAAAAAGTTTCAATGGTGGTGGTTCCACTTCCAACGTACGATGTTTTAATATTCCTTAATTAAATTTGTAGATTATATATATTGTAATTGTCCGAGTAAGCTGCAGGTTGCGGTGTTAGTGATAAAACTGTTTTAATCCACTTGAAGCAAATTGGGAATGTGAAAAAGCTTGAAAGGTGGGTACCTCACGAATTGAGTGAAGCAAATAAACAAATTATTAAATAAACCTACTTATTTGATTTTTTTAAAATTGGTAATTTTTTAAAACTTTTGAAAATAAGATTTTTTTTTGAAAATTTGCCTTTTTTGGGTAATTCGAATTTTTTAGAAAATTTGATTTTTTTTTGAAAATTTTGACTTTTTTGAAAATTTTGACTTTTTTGAAAATTTTGATTTTTTTGAAAATTTTAACTTTTTTTGAAAATTTTGTTTTTTTTTAAATAGATTTTTTTTTTAAATTTGACTTTTTTTTAATCTTGCAAATTTTGTATTTTTAAGTATCCTTCCTGTAGTTAATAATAATATGTGTAACTAATTCTTTACCTTTCGAAAATCGCGAGTTGCCAAGTAGGTATAAGGCTAGCTTTAGACTTGTAAGTTTTTTCGTAAATTTACGACTTCTAGCCAATGGGCATATTGCATTTTGAAAATCCAATATGCCCATTGGCTAGAAGTCGTAAATTTACGAAAAAACTTACAAGTCTAGCTAGCCTTACAGATAACAGGATACACAAAATTATTATTTCGTGACACTCATTCTGACGTTCCACCGGGTTCTGCGAATCCAGCTGATTCAAATTCAAGTCCACAGGACTCGAACCTCAATCGAATCAAGATGAGTCCGGCGGAACGGTTTCTAGTTTGAGTCCGCCGGACTCATTTCAAACGTTCCGACTCAAACCGTTCCGCCGGACTCATTTCAAACGTTCCGACTCAAACCGTTCCGCCGGACTCGCTTGATTCGTTTTGTAGTATGAGTCCGGCGGAGCGGTTTGGTCGCCTTGATTCGAAGGAGTCGGAGCGAATCCAATGAATCGAGTCCTTTAGAATGAGTCCGGACTCTGATTCGAGTCCGAAAAATGAGCGGAACGACACACTTCTACTGAAAAATATTTGAATGCTCTCTGATTATCCAGCCTACGGGCCGCAAAAAACTAGAAAGTTACTATAGTGACAAGCAAATTATAAACTGCACTAACAAAGTCATACTAAATACTTGATACTTAATTATTTGTCATAAAAATGATAATACATTTTTACTAACAGTGAAAATAGAACATATATATTCCTTTGAAAGATTCCTCATTGCATGTCTACAATAATTCAGTGTTGTCCTTGAATATTATAGTTCTGAGTTAAAAAGTTTTTGCATTTGTATGAGTTATTTAACAATTTTGTACAGTTGGTTAGTACTTTTTAAATACTTGTTGTATTTTTTGTGTTTTTGGGGAAAGAATGCATCCAGAAACGGAATCATCTCTTGAGAAGAATAATGATGTCTGTTCCCGCCGAAAAATAGAAGATTTTTCAAAAGTTCGACTCTCAACTTTATGTTGTAATGCTAATGGCACATTTTTACTGTATACTTGAAAATATAAATAAATAAAAATAATCTTTGCTTTTATCTTATTAAAAATGTTTCAATTTTATATTTTGGATATTACTAGACAGATCTGATCACTAAACACGGCTAAAGCCATTTCAAGCAACGTGTCATTTTTAAATGGTGGTCTTACACCAGGGCGATACTGAGATTTTCTTCCACTCTGGAACAAATTGGAATAAATTGTGAAATAACACAAATCAATCAAATAAAATTTACTTGCGCACGCCGGGTTGAACCAAAACCTCCTAGATCACAAGGCCGGGACACTTATTCAAAGCAGCCTCCTAACTTGTGTGAGATTCTGCAAAAAAAAATATTATTTAAAAAAAAAATAATAATTTTTATTTTTTCTTATTTATTAAAACATTTTAAATTTTTTTAGTTAATTTAAAAAAAAATAATGTAAATACCATTTTTAGAGGTTCCCATGCAAGTTAGGAGGCTGATTTGATTCACTGTCCCGGCCTTGTGATCTATGAGGTTTTGGTTGAACCCGCGACCTCCGAATTGCTTGTCGAGAGTCTTTCCCCTCGACCACGGAGGCTGCCATGTAGTGTAAAATTAATGTACGTTCAAATAATGTTAACAAAATGATTAAAGATTAACAAAATAAAGCGAGAAAAACAACGTAATGAAAATGAAAAAAATAACTTAATAGCAATGGAAAAGTACAAAAGGTAACTATCTAGGAAGGTGTAGACAATATATTTTTTTATAGTTTGAGCACACTTCAGGAGTGAAGAAGTATCAATTAATTTGCTGTGTTCATAATCTTTTTCCATTGAAGTAATAATCCATTTAAAAAGATTAATATATCATATAAAATATTTATTACATCAAAAAATGACAAATGCAACGATTGAAGAAAATAAAAGGTAATTTTATTACAAATTAAAAATACACCAAATCACATAGGGTCAAATTGAGAAATTAACTTAATACATTATTACTATATGTGACTTACGATTTATAGACGCCTTTATAAATAAAAATAAAATGTCTGAAATTTAATAAAAAATATTGCATACTTCAATCTACTGTATCGCTTGTTTTGTCTGAATAATTCTATTGAATGTGTCACGCGATATTTAGTCGTCTACACAAATCAAAAAAATCGTCTGATATTTAATAACAATATTGCTTACTTCAATCTGCTGTCTCGAATATGTCGTCTAAATAATACCATTGAATGTGACTTACGATATATAGACGCCTATAAAAATCAAAACAAATCGTCTGATATTTAATAACAATATTGCAAACTTCAATCTACTTTCTCGAATGTGTCGTCTGAATAATACTATTGAATTTGAATAACGATATATAGACATCTATAAAAATACTCTCGAATATTTTAAATAGCAAATTAGCAATCTACCAACATGACACGTCATGGAGGGTAAGAATATTTCAATGTGAATTTGAAAGGTTATTATTTACTCTGTTTACTATTTTTTTTTATTTTTTTTATTATTGATACATTATTTTACAGTATTTCATATTTTAATTCAGTAATGTTGGCCTCACTGGGTTGTTTACCCGTGCTGAGGCCCCCATTTTATAATATAAGAATTTATACATTTAAACAAAAAACAACATAATAAAGATAAATTTAAACTAAAAATAAAGATTAGAAATTAAAATCTAATTATATAAAAGAAAAATATTAAAAGAGAATGGAAATCGGCATTTATAATGATTTATGTGTTTGTGCGTGTTGCGTGTTTTATATTTTTTTTTTGCGTGTATATGTTTTATTCTTTTATGTTATAGAATTTTGGAAATATTGTCTTTTTTGTTCTTTAATCCATTTTTTTATTTTGTTTTTGAATTTATTTTTATTTTCCTCAATTTTTGTTTCAAGTGGAAGACTGTGAATCTATTGTCTTTTTTACATCATATATTATACGAGTATATTTTTCTTACATTATTATATATTTCACATCATATATTATATACCTATTTATCGGGTATTATTATTTATTTCACATCATTTATTATATATTTATCATATATTATTATTTATTTCACATCATATATTATATATTTACCGTGTATTATTATTTATTTCACATCACATAATATATATTTCAAATATTATTATATATTTTACATCATATATTATAGTTTCTTCCCTTTTCTATACCCTTTCCTTACTATAATGCCCTTTCCTATCGAAGGTTGGCTATCAAAATGCTGAACTGCAAATGAGTGCTCGAAACGTAGGAAGAAAAGTGGGTTTAAATTCCATTAAGTTGGCAGTCTTCCTCTGTTATGACTTCAATCAATCTTTTATGTAATCTTCTAAGTTAACCTAAAGTAAATTGGAATCGAATTAGTTAGTTGAAATGTAATAGAATACCATCTAATAGATCACAATCAGTTCAATCAAAACCATCAAGTCATTGTTACTGGATTAATTATTGATTTATCATTGTTTTTAATATCACACAATAGGAGAATAATAGTGTAACATATTCAAAGAGAATGTGACGTATCATCATTGTAGACATTTCGATCATTGGCGCAGCAATAAAGCCGGATAGTTATAATATAAATAAACTGTGGGTAATGAGTATTTAAAATTTACTAATTGAATGGCAAATTATTGTGAAAATGGTCAAGCTTTACAACCAATGAAGTCGCACAACTCTCATATCATATCTTGCACAAACAATTTTAAAGCCCTCCACACGATCTGACTTGCAGAAGCCAACGTGTCGGGTTTCTGCAGGTCGGATCATGTGTAGGCAAAACAAACGACCGAATTATTATTGACAAACGATTGTCTTTATATTTTTTAATCCTTGTCCTTTCTTAAATAATAAGATTATATATAAGTCCCATTTGCTAAAAACTGAATGTCACCCTATATGTCTTTATTATCTACTTTGCTTCTTCTTTTGAATAATGATTAATGATTAGTTATGGTTCAAATATTGTTACAATATACTATCAAATTACCCATCTGGTAACATATCTAATACTTATTTTTTCTTTAATTTTGAAATATTTTGTGTTTGTATGTAGAATTACTTTATGTTTGTGATTACTCTTATGTTTGCTTCCCTCAAATGTAAATTGTTAACCTCGATACAGGCTTAGTCCTAGTGAGGTTGATTTTGATGTGAAAATAAACGTGTTTTATGTATAGTGATATGCAATAAATAAATAAATAAAAATAAATTATTATTCTCTCATCGGGCCGTCGGAATAATAAAAAATTCAGTTGGTGGTTTAACATGTCGGGTTCTGCAGGTCGGATCGTGTGTAGGGACTATCAAGTTTAGTACTGGCCGGATAGTCGGATATCCGGCCACCAGATATCTGGCTATCCGGTCAAGGCGTATGCCGGATCTCCGGTTACCGGTCAAGGTATCATGGTATCCGTTGCATCTCTATAGTTTCCCTGTCTTTGTACCGAAGAGTCTGGCACTTTTATGACTAGATTTAAAGATCATGTATTTATGATTTTCCGCTTTCTTATCTCTATTCGCCTACATCAAATCGACTAATCCACAGAACCAATGCATGTTGGGACATTAAAAGTTGAATCACATTAAAAAGTGTTCCAAATCAACGTCAATCAAACATAATTGTATTAATTTATTATTTATTTTCCCTGTTCACCCTTCACTGCAACACGATTTGCATGCGGACATTGGAAATGCGTTCTGCACTGCCTGTCCTGTTACGCACGAAATGTTGTGATTAAATGTATATAGGGTATCCGAGTAATATTAAACATATTCAACTACTTACCTCTAATATAATGATAAATATATTATATGTTATACAGAGGTGGCAGAGCTGTAAGTTTCTTAATTTTGGAACTATCGTGGTCAAGACCGGATGCATAGTATTAACCTCCCAAGTATGTCCTAAATCCCGTATCTAAATTTCGCTAATAACCAATTAGTTAAATGTTAATTAAGAGTTAATCTTAAGTGACCTACCAGGTAAGTATGGTACTGCATATTATCTAGATATATAGTTAGAAATGTAGGTATTATATATTTGTACAGCGCCCTTGAGGTGATTTTGCACAAAAACGATGATATACAAATCATCCAAATATTATTATTTTATTCAATAATCTGTATATTTAATAACGAGTATATTTCTTTAAAATGCAATTAGAAGGTCTGAGATTTTGAGTGCATTTCCGTGGAATATTTCTTGGAAAACTAAAAAGTGTTTATTTAAAGGTGATGAAATACTATTTTATGTCCGGGTTAAATCTTCCCCATAGGAAAAAGTAAACCCTTCCACACACTTCTCCACAAATGATCATCTGGTCAATCAACATTATGCAAGTGCATTATATAAGCAAAATAAATACAAAACAATACAAGAACAACACGTCAACTCACCAGAGATCAAATCGGAAAATAATTCACCGACTCCAGATATTTTCATATCAGAGGGTTCGGCTCTGTAGAACTCCTAACAGGGCCTATAAATCCCACTGATCCATCAAAATAGATATTTAAAAAATCTTTTGTTATCCTACAGTCCTACGTGTATTTAAAATTATAATATATATATTTTTTTATACTAATTTTATCATTACAAATAAAGATATTACTTTTTAATATTTTTAAATTTTGTAATTAAACATAAAAAGGGTTTAAAAATAACTCAGCCTAGGTTTTTTCATCTAAACCCTGTACCAAAAATAACAGATAACGAAAAAATACACATTTTATTAGAAAAGTGTATTATAAAGATTATGGTCATTTCACTTTTTAACGTTTATATAAAAACTGTTAATAAAAAAATTCCTAAAGTTTCATAAATTTTCTCAAATGCGATCCGAACCTTTGGTTTCATAGGAGTGTATATTTTAATTAATCTGGGTTCTTCTATATTTAGTTCATATTTCTTACTATGACGGTAAGGGAGACAAAGCATTTTTTATGAGCTATTCCGAAAAGCGAACAGATTAACTCAATTAAGCTATTATCGATTGAGTTATTCTTGAGCTTAGAGGAAAACAATGCCTATTGGGTTAAGTAAAAAGAATTTAAGAAGCTATGTTGGTAACACTACGCCTAATGTTGTAGGTACTGATTGAGAATGAGATTGACCATTACTATTAGATTGCTGTATTTGCTTGCGACGGGCCTGGCCTGCGATTCTGGAGTTAAACGATCAATCGTTTTCGTATGCGTCGTCTTCGAGTGAAAAACTACTAGTCGCCGCGACTAACTTTTTCGAATGTTTCAATTTTACGTATTCTTGAGCGTCGAACGGTCGAAGTTGGTAGAAGAGATGATTATATTGGCACCCCTGTGAATATTGTCTATGTTCCTGATGTTTTTGGGATTTCTATGGTGTGACTGTCAAACAGACAACAGTTATTCGTTATTCAAAACAGAAATGGCTGCGGGACATTTTACAAATTGCCAAAAGCAACTCTTAATTAAGCTTGTAAGCTCCGATAAAGACTAAGGACGGGTTGTTTCGGAGAATTTGAATAATTCATCAAATTTCAACGTTCATTTTCGGGATCTGTGAAAGTCCTATTCAAGTTCTGATATTATATCATTATAGGCTAGTTGCTTGGCAGAACTGAAATAAAAACAGAACTTGAAAAACTCCTTCACAGAACTTGAAAATCAACGTTGAAATTTGATGAATTGTTCAAATTCTCCGAAACAACCCATCCTTAGTAAGTGGGAAATTTTCACCCACTTTTACATTTGCGGAATCCGCGCGGTAAAACAAAAATTGACAGCTAGACTAGATTTTGACAGCCAATTCCATAGAAACGCCAACAACCTACCACTCGCTG
Source organism: Hesperophylax magnus (assembly GCA_026573805.1). Lineage (NCBI taxonomy): Eukaryota > Metazoa > Arthropoda > Insecta > Trichoptera > Limnephilidae > Hesperophylax > Hesperophylax magnus. The sequence goes on from JAIUSX010000100.1 coordinate 1,071,389, forward strand.
CCCTGTTTCTACTGGTTATACCCAGTAGTTGTTGTGTGGAATGACTTTTGACGTTTGGCGTCAAAGTATGTACCTTCGACCAATTTCGGGAATAGCAACGACGACCAACGTACGTACTTTCGACGGCGATTACGAGCGCCCTCGATTCAGGAATAGAGCCCCAGAGTGGATGCAATAAGTCGGGTACACCTCATGTAGACATGTCACAATCAAGTGAATAAAATTCTGGGATACAATGTCAAGAATCAATAGTATGTATAAATTATGTATTGGATGAAGAAAGTCTATCTGCGAATACGAAAATTGTGAGGCGTTCCTAACTAACTATTTCGCTTTTTCTCGCGTAGGTAGAAAGGACAGACCACCAAACAATTCGGACTTCTTGGAACACTCCTTGCCTCATTCTAATTCATTCAATGTCTATTGGTGTTCTAACTTTTGACATCGTTACATAATAATTTAAGTATCATTATTTGTATTGCGTAGTTTTTTTTAAATGCCTCATGAACGCTGTTAAATTTATTACGAGTTCGTCGGCTCTATTTAATTTTATTATTCACAAACCGATTCAAAAAGACATAATTATCATTTACCAACAAATGCAGACATCACAGACATAGGAATTATTAATAGACGAGAAGATAATGGCGAGGGGTAAAATCAACTGTTGAAGAACGAAGGGAGTGAAGCTGACTGTGATTCGTCAATAAATCAATCTGACAGTAAATAGGCATCTCGCATTATAATATCACCATTTACTTCTTAAAAGTAAAATCTGCTTTTGAATGAATAGACATTTTTACATGGGAGCGCAAATTACTCGCCACGTTATGAACAAATTTGCGAAGTCCAAATTCGGCAAAAAAATTCGGTTCTATTTTCAGAGTCGAATATTTCGTTTAAGTATTTAGTTAAGACACTTTTATAAATGTTCATAATTTACTTCCCAGCAACCAACCAGCTTTGTGTTTCGCGTCCAGACGTTTCTCAATGTGATAGTAACAACTGATTCTTATTATACGATGTGAATATGCTTAAAATAAAGTAAAATAATGCTTATATATGGAATGTAATACGACAATTGGGTTTATTCTCTTTTTCACATCTATTTTTACAAGTTTTCATAGCACAAGTCAACATTCTGCCGTGTTATTTCGTAAAATGAACCGATGATGCCTCGACCATAGTTCGCACAAGAATGATGACGTCACGTTTTCAAATTTCACTTGAGGCCATACGCGAGCACAGCCGGCTCCAATGGAACCAGTATGGGGAGTGGGGATAATACGCTTTTAATCACTTAGGGCAGGTCTACTAATATTCATATGTCTATGGCAGACATACAGAAACATAAATACCAGAGTCCTGGCAATCAACTTAAGATACACATTCTTTTATTAAAAATGAGAGTGTTCTTATAAAAAAAATAAGGGTGACCGGGTATGTCATCAAAATGACAATTCAGCACACCTCCAAAAAGTGATATAAAGTCATGAAAAGTGATTAAACAAAAACTAGGTTAAATAGGTTACATAGGTAACTATTAAATATAACTAACTAACTAACTAACCATCACGCCGTTTCCCCGCAGGGGTAGGCAGAGAGGACGGACCGCCAAACAACTCGGTCTTGGCACACACTCCTTGCCTCATTCACATTCATACATAATCTCATACATACTCTATTATTCTGACTCTTGACATGGCCCGACCCGTGTATCTGATTCACTTAATCCTGCTATTCCTTCGTCGAGCGTCACCGACTTCTGCTACATTTCTCATTTGCATCATATATCCTCCTTACAGTCCTATCTTTGGTCATTCGCTCTACATGCCCAAATCATCTAAGCGTCCCTTTCTTAGTCTTACTCATTACGCTTACATCAGCCTTGCACTCTTTGCGGATCTCTACATTCCTCACACGATCAAATATGGTTTTACCACACATACGCCTCAGGGATCTCATTTCAACAGCATTCAATTTACTTTCATCCTTTCTTTGCCAGCTCCATGCCTCACTTCCATACATCAGGGTAGGTACCAGCACTCCATTGTGGACTTCTAACTTCGCTTCTTTGGAAATTTTTTTGTTAGCATCCATTCCTCCATAAACTGAGTTACCTGCATTTACCCTTCTATTAAATATTAAATATTTTTAACTATTTTAAGTATTTTTAAAGTTAAACCGAGTGTTACGATAGCGGCGCGAAATATTATTTTTATCATTTTGGCTATTCTTAGGATTTTATTAAAAGACTCCAGTAAAGATATTTGATGTAAACTGGAAAGAATTATAATTTTTCTTTCTAAAGTCAAAAAATTTAATTTTTCCGCATGATAGAAAAAAAGATAAAAATACTTTTATAAAATATGGACGCCCGGTCATATATGACCCTAAAACTCTGGAGGGGTTAATAGTTATTTTAGGGACCCTGAAGTGGTAGATAGGTACCTACCTACTAACAGTAAAACCTTGACCTAATCCATAGTCTTTATCTCAACTTACCATCTTGAAGCAGTGTGATAAAAATTAGTCACTTAACACCACATCTGTCAAACACTAATATTGTTTTTGAAACCTTTAAATAAAAATAAATTACAAAATATTAAAGCCGAATGGATAAAGTAATGATGTACCTACTGCACATGCGATATTTACACAGGCCTTTAGGCGACCCTAATAAATTAGGCTTATTCCTGAGGTCAGGGCTTGTCAACAGTTTTGCGGTAGTGGGCCTCTTTGAGATTAGGCGAAGTGATATGTGCATGAAGAAATAAAGCGTTATATGAAATATTTGTAACTCTTGAAACTTTACTACATTTTATTGCTCCGTACGATCATAAATATATCCATAAATGTGTTAGTTTCTTATAGTTTTTTTTATACACATACATAAATGCAATAATTAGTTATATAATTATAATTAAAAAAAAAAATTCTTGGTAATAACTAATTGTAATATTTTTTATCTGTAGGTATTCATGTTTATCATGACGAAGAAACCATTGGTGTTTACAAAGTTATTTGTTTTATTTATATTAAAATAACACCACAAAGTGATTTTGCAATTATTGAAGAAATAATAACATTTTTTATATTCACGAATTTCTACCGAATTATAACCTTGGATAAAATTGGATGAATGTCGTGGTTATAAACAAAGTTACTGTACACAAATTGTGTCCTGCATGTGAACTTTTAAAGTATTTTTTTATTTATTTCATTAATATGTCAAACCACAATGTTACTGCTTTCTACCAAAATATAAAATAAAATGACGATAAAGTAAATAACGTATATTCCATAATATAAACGAAATAACGTATATTCTATAATATAAACTAAATAACGTATATTCCATAATATATACTAAATAAAGTATATTCCATAATGTAAACTAAATAACCTAAATTAAATAACGTATATTCCATAATGTATTATTTTCTCTTTAAATGTAATATGTAGATTATATTTTCATATTATAAAATGAAGGCCTCAGCACGGGCAAGCCACCCAGTGAGGCCTACATTACTGGAAAACTTAAAATGTAAAAAATATTGTAAATATAAAAAAATATATATATATTATATATACTAAATAACGTATATTCCATAATGTAAACTAAATAACCTAAATTAAATAACGTGTATTCCATAAAATATACTAAATAACGTAAATTAAATAACATATATTCCGTAATATAAACTAAATAACGATTATACCATAGTATAAACTAAATAACGTAAATTCCACAATATAAATTAATGACATGATTTTTAACATGGTTCCCACGAAAATAGCATTTATTACTGCATTGTCAATAACCATATAAGTCTACAAATGTACTACTTTTCTTAAAATAAAAATCCACCTTTATTAACTTTATTGTTCTCATTCACGTATTTATTTGTGAAACTAAAAAAAAAAGTTGTAAATATGGTTAGGCGAGATATACTTTTTCCAAAGATATAGATAAGTATAAGTTTGGGTGCATAGCTGTTCAGATCTAGTAATTAAAGACAGCTGAAACAATTTAAAACGTTAAATTTAAAAAATATTTTGAAAAATTGCCCACGATGGCTTTGCCGATCTGCTAAAAAAAAATGCAAAGATTTTGAATATCTATTTAGAACGAACGCCACCTAGGATTCTTGCTGCAGAGTCTCCATCCTCTATCTTCGTCGAATGTCACAGCGGTGCTTCCAAGGTCTGGAATCCATGAGAGGACATTGTGTCGGCGCTCTATTAGCAGCAGACACATACCTGGACGGATGGCGAACCTCGTGCTGGCACTGTTGGTGGACGCGGTGCACTCTCTCGCTGCAGCAGCTGGTCCAGCTTCCTCACCACTTAGGATTCTTGCTGCAGAGTCTCCATTTTCGTGTCACCTGTTTCTGTACTTCATTTTATTTAACTTAATTTCAATTTCAATTTGTAATATTTATATATTTTTTTGTAATATCTGCATTAACTGTAAAGCGCCCCTGAGGTGATATCTCACAAAAGCGGCGCTATACAAATCATCCAATAAATAAATAAATAAATAAATAATAACAAGTAGTTCCGCGAGCCCAGTTTCACGCTCGGGATCCAAGTTGATCACCCCTGGAAGCCCCACCCCTAAGTTGCAGTATCAGCCCTCATAAACTAGTCATTATTGTTGTTGTTTGGTTTGAATGCAGTCAAATGCACTTTTGCTCTGATGCACTCTTGAACAAACAAGAACTAATGGGATAACCTTTGGGTTATGCTATCGCCCAGCTGCAATTATGAGAGTACTTATCTCAAACGGTTGTTTTAAATTGACGGCAAAGTATATGAAGGCTTTAAAACTTTTGGATAAGTCTTAGAGTAATAATATACTAGAGACCGCACTAATATTTGTACAAATCGTTGACATACTCGCAAAATAAAGCTCTCCCTTTCAGCTCGGTTCCATTAACGTACAAAAAACAGAGACAAACAATTTCTGTTATAAACATACTGTGTAAACGGTATGAAGCCACTTTTTGGAGCGGGCGAAGTTCACGCCAGTGTGATCTGTCAAACGTTCGGTGGCTCGAAAGTGCAAACATATTGATATTTTTACGTTAATTGAGCGAAATTTAAAAAAAAACGCTATGGCTATATGTGCTATGTATGGGTGCTTCAACCGAAGCTCGAAAGGAACAAAAAAAATCAGTTTTCACAGGTATTTATTAAAGAATTCATGTTTTTCACTGTATTCAATCTTTGATGTCAAATATTTCATATGCTTAACTACAAAACCACAAGTAACTTCCACCATTATTTAAACAATCCTTGCACTATTTGTATCTATATAATAAACATCCGTTTTGAATGCGTTTTAATGCACTTTTAATATGTTTTACTAACAAGAAATCTTGGCTAAATTATAATAATGCAACTTACCTATTTCAGTCGGCATCTGAATGTATCTCTGTCTCTTTCTCTCTCATAATATGAACGCTAATTTGTTGGTAAATGAACAGAGACGGAATAATTTTTGTCTTTGTTTTTTTTTTCGTTATAAAAAATTCAGGGCTGTGCTGAAATTAGTTTAGTATTAAATATTTAACTATTTACAGTTTTCCAAAGGATGAAAAAAGGCTAATGAAATGGATTCGTGCAACAAATAGGGAAAATTGGACTCCCAAATATCACAGTGCAATCTGTTCCGCACATTTTTTAAGTGAGCACTTAGACACAACGAAAACAAAGGTCCGTCTAACGGATTTCGCGGTGCCTCAATCTAATTTAAGAGTACCCTTGGTTACACAAAAGGTTTTTATGATTTTTTTTTCATCCGCTTTGACACCACCATAAAAAATATTTGGTAATGACTATTGACTAATAAACCACTAACTTACTATTAACTAATACAGAATAATATTTTCAGATTATACCAAACTCAAATGTGTCCTCCCCGCCTGTGTCAGAACAGGCGCTTACATTTAATGCAGGCATAGATGTTGTAAGTATGTTAACACCATACAAAATTTGGTGCAAAATTCACTTCTTACTATCATTTTTTATGCAATGACTTATTTTATAATTTTATGCACATGATAATAACTTTATAATTGTTCATATTTATAATGTAATATATTAAAATATATATACTAGAAATTGCATTTGATTATTTACGACTCACGACAAAATACCTAATTGTTTTAACTTTTGACAACCCTGCATCAGTTTGTAGACCATATGCCGTTTGGTCATCTTTGGTCCAAAACCACTTACAACATTTCGCATAGTACGGTCTCTTGTATATTATTACTCTAAGGGATAAGTAGAAGATTTACAATAGTAAAGTTATCTATACATATTATAATATAGTGATAGAAGCGAAATGACACCATTCAGAATTGAAACATAGTTAGAAATGATTTAAAAAGTATTTGATGAGTAGATATGAATTGCCAGGTATGACTCACCTACCTATAACCATAATAATAATAATAATTTGATGACTTGTATAGCGCCGTTTTTGTGCAAAATCACCTCTAGGGCGCTGTACAAACTTATAATACATTTCTACAGTGATCTATGTTATTACTTAACTATTTAAGGAGATAATATATAGTACAATACTTACCTTGTAGGTCACTTGAGATTAACACTTAATTAACATTATCTAATTGTTTATTAGCGAAATTTAGATACAGGATTTAGGACATAATTGGAAAATTGAATATAACTGGACTTTCTCTTAGGAATGGTATATTCAATTTAAAGGTACGACAGCTTAAAAAGGTAAGTTTTTAGTTTATAAAAAATACGGTTATTTACAAACAAGTTCTGCTGCAATGGAGGGAAAAATACCAAATGTAAAATCATTCAATGTCCAGTGTTTTTACCATAGTGTCCTATGCGTGCAAGGTCGTTATATTTTAAATAAAAGTCCTGTCATGCTAGGTAAGAATGTTTTGATTAATAAAATCAGATAAAGTATGTATGAACGTGAATGAGGCAAGAAGTGTGTGCCAACATCGAGTTGTTTGGCGGTCCGTCCTCTCTGGCTACCCCTGCGTGGAAACGGCGTGATGGTTGGTTAGTTAGTTAGTTAGCGCCCTTGAGGTGTTTTTGTACAAAAACGGCGCTATACAAGTCATCCAAGTATTATTTATTTATTATTATTAAAGAGGCAGAATGCTGTAGAAATGAGATCCCTGGGGCGTATGTGTGGTAAAACCATGTATAACCTTGTGAGAAATGTGGAGATCCGCAAATAATGCAAGGCTGACGTAAGCGTAATGAGTAAGATTAAGAAAGGGACGATTACATGGTTTGGGCATGTAAAGCGTATGAACGAAGAAAGGAGTGTAAGGAGAATATATAAATGTTAATGGTATGGTAACGAGGACGTCCGAGGAAGACATGGTACGATCAAGTGAATCAGATACTTGAGTCGGGCCATGTCAAAAGTCAGAGTAATAGAAGAGTATGTATGAATGTAAATGAGGCATGAGTGTGTGCCGAGACCGAGTTTTTTGGCGGTCCGTTTTCTCTTCCTACCCCTCCAGTGAAACGGCGTGATGGTTAGTTAGTTTTATGTTTTGCGTAATGTAGATTGACATCGAGGTAAAGTTCTCTTACTTAGTGAAACATTACTGTATTTCGCTATGTGAATAATTTAATAATTGTTTTTATTAGTACCTACCATCTCTCTGGCAAACTCTTTTAACTTTCTTTATTTGAAAAGCTTAACCCCTGAAGCTAATTTGTTTGGTTTTGCGAACATACAGCAATTTCCCGTAGAGGCGACTTGTTCGCTATTGGAAACAGCTCATTTGGAAACATAGAAATCGTTGTGTCTCCCTCATTGTCATGGTGAGAAATATGATCTAAACGGTGTTTAGATGAAAGATAAAACACCGCGTTTTATATTCAAATCGATAAGTTAAATACAGATGAAGTAAAATGTACGCCACTTTGAAACAAATGCTCCGACAGCAATTTGATACAAATTCATGAAACTTTGTGATTTTTTATATGAAACAAAAAAAGTGGCTTTAATTTAATGTTCATAATACATTTGTTCTAATTAAATATATTTTTTTATTATTATATATTTTTTATATAAATATATACATTTTTTATATAGTTAAATATAATTAGAAATATTTTTTTATATAATTATATATATTTATGATATAAATATTTATACTTTTTATATAATTAGATATAATTTTTTCGCTATCCATAATTTTAGTTCAGTGTTTAGAAGAATAAACGTGAACCATTTTTAAAACCTATTTTATGTTTTCAGTTCGATTTGTTCACTCGATGGTAAAAATAGCCTGTATCGGCGTGGCTCGGCTCGGATGTCTGTCCACCTAATTTGGATCGTGTCCAAATGGATGCAGTCAAATGGATCTGTCGTGTGTGTCCAGCTTAGGAAATATAATAATATTAAAATACCCAAATCTCTTTCGAAAAGCATCCGGACAAAATTCTCGAATACGTAAACGAATTTTTTACAAATATAGGGTCAAAATTGGCAAAGCAAATCAGACATCCAAAAACTAGCATTTTACCAGAAGAAAAGGAAAGTATGAACCAGATAGATAAATTAAAGTTAACTAATGTAACCAATACTGAAATCAGAAACGCAATTGTATCCCTCAATGTTAATAAATCATCGGGAAATGATATAATCTCAAATAAAACAATAAAACAACTCCAAAATGAACTGACCTTCCCTTTGACATACTTGGTCAATCTGTCTATATCTACAAATGTATTCCCCTCATGCCTTAAAAAAGCAACAGTTATACCTATACATAAAAGTGGTAACAAAAAGGATATATATAACTACCGACCCATAAGTCTCTTAAGCTCCTTTTCAAAAATCTTGGAAACTGTAATGAAGAAGCAAATTGTTCATTTTCTTGAACAAAACAAATTATTATCACCATCCCAATATGGCTTTAGGGAAAATCTAAGCACCAATGATGCCATAGAAAATCTAACAAGCATAGCCATAAAAAACATAGATGAAGGGAAAAAGTGTTTGGCTTTATTCATAGATCTTCAAAAAGCTTTTGACACAATAGACCATACAATATTACTAACTAAGCTAAAAAAAATAGGAATGGCCGAAACAACAATGAACTTATTAGAGTCATATATAACAGGGCGAGAACAACAAGTACAAATTGGCAAACAAAAGAGCAAACTACTATCTTTAAACTGTGGCGTCCCTCAAGGAAGTGTACTGGGACCGATCCTATTCATTATCTATATCAACGATTTAACTAACCTTACCATTAAAGGAAACATAATCAGTTTTGCTGATGATACTGTTTTATTATTTCAAGAAGAAAATTGGACGGATACATTTAATGAGGCTGAAAAGGGGCTTAGTGCACTTCAAAATTGGCTTAAAATCAACTCGCTTACCCTTAATATAAGCAAAACAAAATATATAACATTTTCAATAAACGCAAGGAGCCAACCAATAAAATCACTAGAACTAAAACTACACGAATGCCATGGAAATAATATACAATGTTACTGCCCCGTCATCGAAAAAACACAAAACATAAAATATCTCGGAGTAATAATCGACGAAAATCTTAGATGGGACCTACACATCAAAGGTATTACGGAAAAACTCACAAGCCTTATATATTTCTTTAAAAATCTAAGAAACGTATTAAATAAAAAGGATATGAAAAAGGTCTACTACGCATTATGTCATTCTCGAATTGAATATGGAATCATAGGATGGGGATCTGCTACACATACGTACCTACACAACCTGAATACGATTCAAAAAGGAATCATAAAGACCATATTGAAAGTACCAATTAGAACGCCTTCAATTGAAATATTCAATTCTTTTGACGTACCAAATGTACAGCAAATATATGCCAAAAATATATTATTGAAGCTCTTCAAAAATAACAAATCCTCTACTAGACTGTGTATGCATAACACTAGATCGAACAAAAATGATATAAAAAATATTCCAAGTTATAAAACCACATTCGGACAAAGAAACTATACATACTTTGCAACAAAACTCCATAACATCCTTCCCCAAGACATAAAACTAATAAAAAATCCTAATGAATACAAATCATTAATAAAAATATGGCTGAAAGAGGTCAATGAAAAAACCCTAATGAAAACACTAAAAACGATATAGAAGACACTAAAAACCACATAGAAGACACTAAAAACGACATAGAAGACAAATAAACCATATTTAAATAACTTTAGTCCGCCTCGGCACAGGACCCCCTAGTGAGGAGGACTAAGAAATACAATAGTTTATACTTAATTTCACCATTATATTTTGTATGTAACAATTATTTTATATAGTCGCTAAAAAAAAAAAAAAATAAAAAATAAAATAAAAAAAATAAAAAAATAAATTAATAAGTGTTTTATAATCTTTTTTTGTAACAAATAGATAAAATGATATCCTCACTGGGATATCAGGGGTTAATTTCATTTATATATTATTAAAATTTTGTGGTATTACCGAAGATCCGGAACAGAGAGGTTCTCCGAGTCTTGAACGAGCTGAAAGTCGACAAAGCCAGTGGGCCGGACGGAATACCTGCCTTGGTCCTCAAGAAGTGTTCTGCAGAAATGACTCCAGTGCTCGCGAAATTATTTAGGCTCTCTCTCAAAGGTGGAAAGGTGCCAGATCTTTGGAAAAAGGCAATCGTTCACCCAATCCCAAAAAGGGGGACCGCTCCGACCCTTCTAACTACCGCCCCATAGCCATCACTTCCATATTCTCGAAGGTATTAGAAAGGGTGGTTAACAACAAATTGCTCACATATCTCGAGAATAACAATATCCTAAGCGATCGGCAATATGGATTTCGTCGTAACCGATCGTGTGGCGATCTACTCGGATATGTAACGCATATTTGGGGGCGGTACATGGAACGTTTTGGTGAAACCCAAACCGTTGGGTTGGATATCTCCAAAGCCTTTGACAGAGTCTGGCACCGGGCGCTTGTCGGGAAGTTACCATCGTATGGGATCCACCCAATCCTGCATAGTTGGATTGCGGACTTTTTGAGGGGAAGAACAATTCAAACCGTGGTTGACGGCTCTTCTTCCTCACCGCACCAAATCAATGCGGGGGTGCCACAAGGATCTGTGCTGTCTCCGACGCTGTTTTTATTGCACATCAATGATCTCGTTGAATGTGCACCAATTCACTGCTACGCTGATGACAGCACCATTCACGAGGGTTATCTTTTTGACAAGCCCCCTTCCACCTATGATGTCCGAACAGCTCGGGAAGTTTTGAAGCAAAAAATTGACCACCACCTAGAGATGGTTCGTGCCTGGGGTAAGGCCAACTTGGTCAGTTTCAACGTTTCAAAAACCCAAGCGTGTCTGATTTCGGCAAAGAGGGAGATCAATGACTGTCTGGTGCAATTTGATGGGAGCACTCTCCCCAATAAAGACTCCATTGAAATGCTTGGAGTTACTATATCAGACCAGCTCAAGTATCGGGGATCCATAGAAGCCCGAGTAAATCAGGCCTCCAAAAAGTTGGGCGTCTTGTACAGGGCTAGGAGATTCTTCAACAGTGACCAGCTGCTGACCCTGTACAAGTCTCAAGTCCGCCCAACTATTGAATTTGGGAGCCACCTTTGGGCTGGTGCCCCAAAATACTTGATAAACCTGCTTGAATCTGTGCAAAGGAGAGCGATCCGTCTGATTGACAATCCGTTGTTAACAGACCGATTGCCTTCTCTAATGCATAGACGCAATGTAGGCATGCTGTGTCTGTTCTACAGGTATTTCAATGGAGCCTGCTCCAAGGAGCTAGCAGCATTGATTCCTGATGCACCGGTGCACGTGCGCGAAACTCGACGGACACGAACTGAACACCCGTTCACGGTTGACGTTGGCTTCATGAGAACGGGCCGTTTTTACGACTCGTTTTTGTGTAAGTCGGCTCGTATGTGGAACGAGCTACCGGCATCTGTTTTTCCTCCCTCCTATAATCCGAGCCTCTTCAAGGCCCGCATTAACAAATCCCTTCCCACAGCCCCTACCTTACTCCGCCTCACAACGCCGCCCACCCGGGTGGTGACATAGTTCCCCTGTCTGTGCACTCCACAGGCAGGGACACTCTTGTGAGGTGTCACATAAAAAATAAAAAAAAAATATATATATATATAAAGTAATTATATTTACATATTATAGTGTTTTTTCTGAAATAATTTTAAATATAATACTTGGCGTTTTATGTTCAGTTGAGAAGTGTCAGTATATTATCTATTTCTTAAGTTTTGTATCCAGATTTTTATTTGAGTTTTAATATTGTTTGAGTTTTGCATGAAAATGGTATTTTGTTGTAGAGTTTAGTACCATGGTTTAGGAAGCTTTTTTTCCCAGATGTTGAATTTTTTGTTGCTTGTTTTGACTCTGAGATCTAGTATTAATCACATAAGTGTAAGATGTTAATTCTTGTGTTTTGTATTTATGAATGTGAATCAGAATTAGTATTTATAATGACAATTATTTTTCATAATAAAAAAATGTTTCAGCAGCGCTAGCTTTTTTATCAATTAACGTCTTTACATGATGTAATTTATTTATTTTTTCAAGATGTCAAATCAACAAATTACAATCCGTTTTAAACGCCGCGGAAAGGCTTATCACCGGAGTATCTAAATACTCCCACATTTCAGAGCATCTCAAAAATCTGCACTGGCTGCAAATGTCCCGAAAGAATCCAGTTCAAGGTATGCTGGATGGTATTTAAGTCACTTAACGGAATGGCTCCGGCTTACTTATCAGAATTGTGTATTCCAGAAGATTCCAATTCCCGACAGTCAACCCTTAGGTCAGCAACGTCATCAGCTATCGGAAGGTTGAAGGAACCAAAGCGCACACCAGATACTAAGTTCGGTGAGCGTGCTTTCGCCGTGTCAGGACCTAAAGCCTGGAATGGACTGCCACATGATTTGAGAATGATCGCAGACTCGACAGAATTTAGGTCTAAACTTAAAACGCACCTTTTCAGACAGTCGTATCCATAATTTCAGAAACCTCCACTTTCACAGTCGACGGAAATTTAAATTAAAAAAATGTAAAAAAAACTAAAAATAAAATAAAATAAATAAAAATAATAATTAAAAATAAATAAATAAAAATGATAACAACTAACAATTTGTAGGCTTTTTAAGACAGTTAAATTAAAATAAAAACTATAGCAGACTTAAGGTCATGCGATGACCAGTGTTTTTTGATATAGTGTCCTCTGCGTGCAGTTTTATCTTTTATAAGCATAAACTTTCTAATATACCTAAGTGTGTTTGTCGGAAGTGACTTGCCAGGTAAGTATGTTTTGGTATCTTTTCTAAATAACAAATGTAGATCATAGGAAATAAACTGTACAGCTCCCTTGAGGTGATTTTTCACAAAAACGGCGCTCTACAAATTATCCAATTATTATTATTATTATTATAACAGTTCTAGCTACTAAGTAGGTGAAGGTACCCCAATTTTCGTTGAGATGATCCCATGGCGAATAATAACATAAAAGTTTATGTAAAAATCCTCTATTTACTTCAAAAGATAAGATAGATAAAAAGTAGTCCGAGGTATCAATATATTAGGTACCTACGTCAGATAAATGTGCGCGAAGTAAAGTTTTTTTTACTCTAGACTTTTGAGTGGTTTGCAAAAAACATGTTCTTTGATTATTTGTTCAAATTATTGTTCTCCTTTATGTGAATTTTCATACAAAGGACGCTATAGAAATAAATTGTGCGTAACAGAATTATATTATACATACTTTTATAATTTCTATGTATTTTGCTACAAAAAAACCATTGAGGAAAATAGTCACTTATTAAAAAGATAGATTCATTGAGATTTTTCAGGTGTTATAAATACATATTTGTTTAGCCATGAAAATTAACAAAAAGATCATTTATTTAGCACCATTTCTCGGAAAATATTCCAACCACGATGAATTTAGAACCGGCAGTAACAAAAATCACAATCGAAAAAAATATGACAGGTTGGCATCTTCTTCTAAATATCAACCCATAGGTTATATATGCACTTTGTTCTTTAACAATTTCTTTAAAAATAAATTGTTCAAGGTTTTTTCACCCCTTTAAATCACGTCCCAAAAAAATATGAGTTTTTTCCGTTATTACTCTGTATTTGATTTATATCACCCCCGACTTTTCTCTCCAAAAACAATAATAAATACCAAAAGATAACATAAATAAAACCCATCTCTATCTTCAAGTCTTCCATGTGTTATAAACATTTAAAGAAGAAGTGAAAATACAAAGTTAATATAAGAGGTATTTTGTATTCTAGAGTTGGAGGGTAAAAAAACAAGCTGATTTTTTTCTATTTTCTTACTACAAATGTCGTTTATACTTAAAGACTATAAAACTGAATCCTTAGAGCAGTGTCTGCCAAACTGTGTGCTGCAAGATGTATCAGGTGTGCCGCAAGGGAAGAAGTCTCAAAACTGTTAACTTAAAATTATTCCAATCATTCAAAATTCATCAATTTTAAGTAAATTCAACATCTAAATAAATATTTATTTATTAATTGACGCCCTTTTTCGGGGCTTTTACATATGAATATTAAGAAATATACATTATTTATTTTACATAACTGAATTGCTTCATTAACAACATTTTATATTTGTTTAAAGATAAATTGAAAATGTCCACTGACTTGGTATAATTATTGTTTCCCTCCATTAGTATTCTGGACAAAGAGGAATACATATGGTAGTTAGTCCCAGAATTTCTACATTGAAATAAATCCTGATTTTCAGTATTACGTTGTGGAATCCGGAAGCTTATTAATTCTAGCAATACAGTACTATTAATTAAATCATTTAGAATTTTATATAGAAATACCAAGTCAGTGAAAATTCTATATATTGACCCGACACGCGTAAGGAATGCAGTGACACTGGTGTACAGTGACGCAGCGTATTGAGTGTGAGTGAGTGTGTGTGAGTGTAAGTGAGTGTGAGTGAGCGTGAGAGAGTGCGAGTGTGAGTGAGTGAGCACAATATAATAAATTGATATGAACGCTATGGTTTCCTTAATTCATATTAATAGTAAATTAGCTTTTTGAGGCATTTTTATTATGTGAACCCCGGAACAATTCCCATCCACCAGTGTGCCGTGAAGTAAAAAAAGTTTGGCAGACACTGCCTTAGAGTAATGACATGATTTGCTTTGATGCGTATTTGATTTTGAGAAGAATTATAAGCAAGCCTCCGATCTCACCCTTGCCCCTTCACCCCACCGACAAAAATAGGTTCAACTTTTAAACGTTCAATTAGTCCGATTTGGCCTCCAACGCTCTCAGCACTCGAATGACCGGAAATTACAAAATCCGATCTACCCGAACCGATTATCGCGTTTTAATAGTGGAACACGTTTTGTCGAGAAAATAGTACGCAATAGCGCCTATAATTGTATAGCTCGGTGATAGGTAGAACCGCGCATGCGTTTCAACTGCCCGGAGCCAGTTGGACTATGTTATGAGGCGAAAGGGACGGAGAATGGCAAAAGATGAGGAAGATGAGGGAAGGGACATGCCTGGCTCTTCTAGCAAATCTTTTCACCAAAACTCATACATACTCTTCTATTGTTCTGACTCTTGACATGGCCCGACTCAAGTATCTGATTCACTTGGTCGTGCCATGTCTTCCTCGGGCGTCCCCGACTTCTGCTACCATTCACATTTGCATCGTATATTCTCCTTACACTCCTTTCTTCGCTCATTCGCTCTACATGCCCAAACCATCTAAGCATCCCTTTCTTGATCTTACTCATTACGCTTACATCAGCCTTGCACTCTTTGCGGATATCCACATTCCTCACACGATCATACATGGTTTTACCACACATACGCCTCAGGGATCTCATTTCAACAGCATTCAATCTACTTTCATCCTTTCTATGCCATTTCCATTCCTCACTTTCATTCATCAGGGTAGGTACCAGAACTCCATTGAGGACTGCTAACTTCGCTTCTTTGGACAATTTTTTGCTAGCGCCAACTGCGTTCAGTCCTCCATTAATGGAATTACCTGCATTTACTCTTCTTTCAATATCTCTGTCAGTCTTCCCATCTCTTTAGAGTCAATTAAAGACAATCAACGGAGAGTGATTACATAAGATTCGAAGAATTTAATGTCCGAAGCCAGTGGGACTACTTCATCCCTAATTGGGGTATTTTGTGAGGCTGAAAGAGCAGGAAGGGAAGGAGGTAGAGAAGACGACAGAATTGCATTATGGGGAGCGGTCGCTACACAGCGAAAGGAGTGAACTGATATAAATATATATTTTTTTATATTAACTCCACACAGGAGGCCCTAAGGAAAATAATTTCCCTCAGTGCCTATGTCATCTTTGGGGATGCTGTGTGGCTTTTTAAGGATATGAAAGAAATGATAGCCTATTGGGATGCTATCGTTTCACTGGCTTCGGGCAGCGTGAAAATCGGCCAAAAATAGTAAAAAACCGCTGTAAAACTCTGTCATAATGCTATTCCACACGCTTTATTACAAAACAGATGAAGCATTTAATTCCCCAATTAATCGCGCTCTTTGTACATTCAATAATATTTCTTTAAATTCTAACATCGACATTTATTTCGAATTCATTGCTCAAATTTAAAAGTGGTATCATGTCAATAATATTACTGTTCAATGCTCATACGTATACGCACACACTAAAAACATGCACAAACATATATACACTACACACGTCACCCAGTAATTTCATAAACCCACCACAAATGAGACTTTACAAGGAAACATATCATTAACCAATGTACTGTTTCTGTCTATAATATGCAATGAAAATAAATAATTATTATAATTATATTTTATTTAATTAGGTATGTTGTAAGTTGCAAAGCGTAAAAAAAGGTTTCATAAGTAAAAGCCTTAAAAAATAAATTGCATAGTGCAAAAACGTGTCATTTTTATTATGCGCGCCATAAAGGCATCTCTAATGTGAATATCCATTTTAGAAACTTTTAAAATTATTGTCACCCGGTAGTAAAAATCCCAAAAACCCGCCATAGTTCATTTTAAGGGATTTAGAATATTGGCATGGTTTTATTATCTTATGGAGCCAGTTGGGTTATACGCCCTCGTGTTAGGGAATGATAAATCTAGTCACCAAACCATTTCAAGCAACGTCTCAACATGTCATATTGGTGTCATTTCATTTATGTGGTGATATTTTTTAGTAAAATTCTGTGGTTTATTCACAAAAACCTTGCTATAAAGGATTTGTTGTAAGTTGTAACCTCTCCTAAAAACCAATTTAATGAATGCCGCGTTGCTGAAGGAAACGTAGAGAGAAAGGATATGGGAAAGGAGATGGTTTGGAAGTGGTTGATACTCTCAGAACCTACCTCAGTATATCCCTGGTGAAGCACCCCCGCTGCTCAAATGGCTTCTAGTGACTAGATCTAAAAAGCCAGGTGGCTTTCATTCTAATATCTCAATCTACTTTCCCTCGCACTCCTGTCAGCTTCATAAGGAATGCTAGAGTCCTACTCGTTCCGTGCAGTTTGACTGTCTTTACATAGAAAAATTGAAACATCAGAACTGTTGAATTAACTTAACACTGGCAACTAACGCGTGGTAATAATTACAAAGCAGAACTTGTTTAAAAATAAACCGCTTTTTGTAAATTTAATAATAATATTGTTTAATATATTTACAGGGTTTTCCAATAGGAGGTGTTATTTTGATATTCAATCGTAAAAGATCAATGGTTTCGTTGCTTGTGTGGCACGTAGCGCCGTCTCGTTGAAAGTAAACGTTGTCCAAATCAATACCATCCAATTCAGCCCATAAAAAATCATTAATCATCTCTCGATAGCGCAATCCATTCACCGTAACTGTTGCTCCAGCCTAATTTTCGAAAAAGTAAGGTCCAATGACTCCGCCGGACCATAAACCGCACCAAAAAGTCACACGTTGAGAATAGAGAGGCTTTTCAACAATAATTCTTGGGTTTTCCGAGCCCCAGATGCGAAAATTTTGCTTGTTGACGAAGCCACCGAGGTGGAAATGGGCCTCATCACTCAAGATGATTTGCATTTGATTCACTCAAGTGAATTTTAATAATTTCAATGCATTGTTGAAGCGTGTATCGTTCCATTTTTATTAATGACGTAGTTTCTACTTGTCAAATGTGAAAAATTACAGCTTTAAAAGCAACATCTACCGAAATAGCGGGCTATTCAAAAAACCACCTCTTATTGGAAAACCCTGTATAAGGATAACCAAAAATTAAAAATGGATTTCTACAAATTGTACTTGATAACAATCAATATTTTTTAAATACTTTCAGATTGACAAATCCTTAAATTATTATGATATCCAGTGATTTTTCATGGGTCAAAGTAAATGTAAGTAAATCAGACCTCGGCTCGAGCCCAAAGAGCATAATATTCTGGTTGTGAAGGAGTAGGTTTATAAAAATGGAGTCCTGGTTTCATTATAAAAAAGGTCCGGCTAATAATATGAATGAACGAACCCTATGAGGTCCTATTTTTTTCTCCTATCGGAATTATCAAAGATCAATCCATATATTTTTACATTGTATTATTTACTTTCTAAATTCGAAAGTATTTTGTATTATTTCATATTATTGAAATGTTCTTGCTCGGGTTTGGAATAACAGAAGATTCTTTTATACGCATCCAATGATATTATAAAAATGCACGACAAGTTGAATTCGTACTTATAGAATACAAAATAAGCACCGTTTATAAAAAGGTAACCATTCAAAGAATATTAATTTATCATTGAAAAAGAATATAATACTTATTAATCTAAATAGAATAAAATACAGAAAAAAACAAAAAGATGACAGTCACAACAAGGAATTGAACACAGAATCTCTTGTCTTACCGAGACAGGCGTCTTAAACTACTCGACCATTGGGACCTGTTTATTTAAGGTAATTTTTTATTTAATTTTACTTGTCAAAATCAGAATAAGAGAAGTGCATCAATGAGACGATGTATGAATGTGAATGAGGCAAGAAGTGTGTGCCAAGACCGAGTTGTTTAGCGAGCCGACCTCTAAGCCCTTCCAATACGGGGAAACGGCGTGATGGTTAGTTAGTTAGTTAGTTAGTTATTTCTCATATTAAAAACACTATATTAGTTCGTGCCAATCAATACCATGCACTTGCTCCATCAGTGTTACTATGTACTACAAACATTAAACTAGAGCGTAAATAATTAAATATGTTAAGTCCTGGGTCAATCGTGAATGACCCGCTCACGAGCTTCCAAAGAGCGAGCGGGTTATTGTTTCGATAGCACTAAATTTAAAATAGCTTCTTCTTCAAAATACTTTTTGAACCGGTTCCCGACGACGGGAAGGCTGGTCGGTAATAGGTTTGATAAAAAAATATAAATTCATACTTTCAATATATTACCTACTTACGTCAAACGAAAGTGAAAGTAGCCGGTGACGGATAATCAGGTTTTGGGTCGTGTGACCTGGTACGGCGGCCGGCGGTGCAACCGTAAAACCAGCTCTAGACCCAGCTCTAAAATATGCGTATGACCGGGCCGCTTAGGTATGTCCACTGGACCTAGTTTTCTTCACTCTATTTACTCATCTAAGTAGACATCAGCCAATGTATCGATGGTTATAGGTATATGAAGGTGTATGAAGTTGTATAAATGTGGATACCGTAAGAAGTGTGAGATTCCTACATATCTGCCAACCTCTGCATGAAAGGACCAAAAATGGTCAGTTTGTTAATTATTAAATCTTGTTTTTTCTTCTCGCATTCTTTGTTTTTTTTTCCAAAATCAATAAAATCTCATTGGAAGGTTAACTGTATTATTTTTTCATCAACTTGCCCTATCAGCCTTAGATCGAGTGGTGAGCTCTGGCGTCTCGAAATTGCACAATTTTTTTTATCATAAAATTTATTAATTGCACAATTTTTAACTAGCAACATTTCCATCATGAGCTTTCTCAGACAAGACGCCAAATCGATATTTTTCAATTGTTCAAAACAAAAGTATAGTAAAAAAATAAAATAAGCTCGGGTGAAATTGGAAAGTAAGTACCTACCTACCACCCAGTATCATACTACAAATTTGATTTAAATTCGCAAGGGTTCCAAAAATACGTTTTTTGTGTTATTAACGAGAAAGTTACGCGACAGCAACTCCATAAATAATGAATTCTATAAATCGATAATGCTCTTTATTCAGAAGAATCAAACCCATGTTCCAAAAAATAATCTTACAACAAAAATAAGATCTATTCACTGAACCCATCACGTGACTAGGTTTCAAGATGGCTTACGTTCATAATGGTTATTTATATATTATTAGCTACCTTTCAACTAAACATGGAATGGACGGCATACACTTCCGCCTGGAACAATTTTTCCTTTATTCACATTCATAAGTTTGATTAATAATAATAATTAGATAATTTGTAAAGCGTCGTTTAAATGAAAAATGTTCGTATATTCTCCTTATACTTCTTTCTTCGTTCATTCGCTCTTCATACTCAAATCATCTAATCGTCGCTTTCTTAATCTTACTCATTACGCTTACATGCATTCTTGCCTTGCATTCTTTGCGAATCGCCACATTTCTCACACGTTTGTTTTTACGACACGGCAGACATATGCCTCTAGTATCTTATTTCTAAAGCATTCAGTCTCTATATAATTTTATTATTTACAAACATATACAGAAAAACATGGTTACTTAGCAGGTCACTTCAAATAAACACAATTTTTTATAAACGGCTTTTAATTTTTCTCAAAGGATTTTTTGAATTTGTATCGTCGTTTCAGGCTAGTAATTATTGCTTATAATAATTTGTTATTCCTTGTGCTGTGCATAAAAAACCCTGTCTTGTAAATTGTTGACACGATCAAGTGAATCCGACGACTCGATGAGTGAATCATATAATTGTGTCCTGTTATGTCAAGAGTCAGAATGACAGAAGAGTATGTAGGTGAGAAGCAAGTGTGACAAATGTCTCTCTGCCTATTCCTACGGAGAAATTTCGTGATAATTAGTTAGCAAGAATTACTCGCGAATCAAGCATAACAAAAAACTTGTACAATGTCCAACACAAGTGGAGGCATTATCATTCTATCCTCCTTCTAACCATTCTTCGTGATGTCTTTATCAAAATATTGTCATAATACACGAAGATCCATGACACGACACAAAGGATACGATCGAGACGTAACATAACAAATCATTATTACGTTTTTGTATTCCACGTGTCATCCACACGATTCACGCTAACTGCAATCGCATCTTGCATTGAAACCTGCATATTAAACAAGATTATAAAGTGAATGGATGACTTTTTTTTTCTAAAATATATTGTGAAAATAAGATAGGCTTATTATGGAGAATAATAATAAAAACACAGGAAGATATTGTTTCTCTGTAGACGAGCTACGACCAAATTGAGCGGACTATCAAAGAGGTTGAATAATATAAGCTATGCGTTTTGTGAGTTGGTTGGAATAAAGAAAGGAATGCGCCGTTGTGCGTGGATGCGATTTGCAGTAGAAAGGGTTCGAGATGTTGTCTCCCTGTTAGCTTTATCTATGGTTATGGGCGTAATATGTTTCTTTAAAGTTAAATTAGGAATTTTCCGACTAGGAACACAAGAAAAAATGTAACATTCTTCTGCAATACATACACAACCAACTATCAGACACACTCACTAACCAATATGATGCATGATCTAAGCAACAAGTTTGGTGGTAGGTAGTATTGATATATTTATGACTTCATTTATAGAATTAAGCGTTATCTATACCAGCACTTTGTTGAATCCTACAAATTAAAGTAGCGTTGGTAATGTAGTTTTAATTGCTTTAATTTGTTTGAAAATAGGTTTGAGTTTGTTGTACCAATAACAACACAGCTAAACTTCAGAGTTTTTTAGTCGAAAGGAAATACATAATTGTACGGGACGTGTTTGCCTGCACAAGAAAAGACTGTAAATAATAAGTACCGGCACACATCAGTCCTCAACCTGGGTAATGATTTAAGTAAAACACCGTGAGGTGTTCTATCCAAACCATCAAAAAAGAAAGACGATTCGAATCAAAATTCACATTTTAATTGCAAGTATTGTACTGGTATACAGAACGTACAAAGGGGTGTAGCTTATAGGTATTTCCTATTTTTTACAGCCAACCCAATTCACAAGAAATAGTTATATGTATTTCAATACAACTGGGATTTAAAACACAGATAGAAAACTGATACAATTGGAATCCTTTCAGCGATAATTTCAGATTGGAGCACATTGTGCATCATCGCGCCATACGATACAGCAAATGGCGTAGGCGACTACTGGGGCAGTGGCCAGTTTAATTGGTAGCCAGCAGGAATCGGCCAGCCTCTAGGCTTCAGCATCAATGGAAAATTCAGTCGGTAGCCAGGAAGAATTGGCCGGCTTCTAGGTTTTCAGCATCAATGGCTAATTCAGTCGGTAGCCAGGAAGAATTGGCCGGCTTCTAGGTTTTCAGAATCAATGGCTAATTCAGTTGGTAGCCAGGAAGAATTGGCCGGCTTCTAGGTGTTCAGCATCAATGGCTAATTCAGTTGGTAGCCAGGAAGAATTGGCCGGCTTCTAGGTTTTCAGCATCAATGGCTAATTCAGTCGGTGGCCAGGAAGAATTGGCCGGCTTCTAGGTTTTCAGAATCAATGGCTAATTCAGTTGGTAGCCAGGAAGAATTGGCCGGCTTCTAGGTGTTCAGCATCAATGGCTAATTCAGTTGGTAGCCAGGAAGAATTGGCCGGCTTCTAGGTGTTCAGCATCAATGGCTAATTCAGTTGGTAGCCAGGAAGAATTGGCCGGCTTCTAGGTTTTCAGCATCAATGGCTAATTCAGTCGGTGGCCAGGAAGAATTGGCCGGCTTCTAGGTTTTCAGAATCAATGGCTAATTCAGTTGGTAGCCAGGAAGAATTGGCCGGCTTCTAGGTGTTCAGCATCAATGGCTAATTCTGTTGGTAGCCAGGAAGAATTGGTCGGCTTCTAGGGTTTCAGCATCAATGGAGCAGAGATTGGCCAGCCTCTAGGTGATCACTGGCAGTGGGCAGTTCAGTCGGTTGCCAGCAGGTATTCGTCAGCCTTTAGGTTGTCAGCATCAATGCAGCAGGGATTGGCCAGCCTCTAGGTGTTCACTGGCAGTGGGCAGTTCAGTCGGTTGCCAGCAGGTATTCGTCAGCCTTTAGGTTGTCAGCATCAATGCAGCAGGGATTGGCCAGCCTCTAGGTGATCACCGGCAGTGGGCAGTTCAGTCGGTTGCCAGCAGGTATTCGTCAGCCTTTAGGTTGTCAGCATCTGTGTCTGGTTCAGTCGGTAGCCAGGAGGAATTCATCATCCTCTAGGTTGTCAGCATCAATGCAGCAGGGATTGGCCAGCCTCTAGGTGATCACCGGCAGTGGGCAGTTCAGTCGGTTGCCAGCAGGTATTCGTCAGCCTTTAGGTTGTCAGCATCTGTGTCTGGTTCAGTCGGTAGCCAGGAGGAATTCATCATCCTCTAGGTTGTCAGCATCAATGCAGCAGGGATTGGCCAGCCTCTAGGTGATCACCGGCAGTGGGCAGTTCAGTCGGTTGCCAGCAGGTATTCGTCAGCCTTTAGGTTGTCAGCATCTGTGTCTGGTTCAGTCGGTAGCCAGGAGGAATTCATCATCCTCTAGGTTGTCAGCATCAATGCAGCAGGGATTGGCCAGCCTCTAGGTGATCACCGGCAGTGGGCAGTTCAGTCGGTTGCCAGCAGGTATTCGTCAGCCTTTAGGTTGTCAGCATCTGTGTCTGGTTCAGTCGGTAGCCAGGAGGAATTCATCATCCTCTAGGTTGTCAGCATCAATGCAGCAGGGATTGGCCAGCCTCTAGGTGATCACCGGCAGTGGGCAGTTCAGTCGGTTGCCAGCAGGTATTCGTCAGCCTTTAGGTTGTCAGCATCTGTGTCTGGTTCAGTCGGTAGCCAGGAGGAATTCATCATCCTATAGGTTGTCAGCATCAATGCAGCAGGGATTGGCCAGCCTCTAGGTGATCACCGGCAGTGGGCAGTTCAGTCGGTTGCCAGCAGGTATTCGTCAGCCTTTAGGTTGTCAGCATCTGTGTCTGGTTCAGTCGGTAGCCAGGAGGAATTCATCATCCTCTAGGTTGTCAGCATCAATGCAGCAGGGATTGGCCAGCCTCTAGGTGATCACCGGCAGTGGGCAGTTCAGTCGGTTGCCAGCAGGTATTCGTCAGCCTTTAGGTTGTCAGCATCTGTGTCTGGTTCAGTCGGTAGCCAGGAGGAATTCATCATCCTCTAGGTTGTCAGCATCAATGCAGCAGGGATTGGCCAGCCTCTAGGTGATCACCGGCAGTGGGCAGTTCAGTCGGTTGCCAGCAGGTATTCGTCAGCCTTTAGGTTGTCAGCATCTGTGTCTGGTTCAGTCGGTAGCCAGGAGGAATTCATCATCCTCTAGGTTGTCAGCATCAATGCAGCAGGGATTGGCCAGCCTCTACGTGATCACCGGCAGTGGGCAGTTCAGTCGTTTGATTATAAGAGCCGGCACACGGAGACGCCCCATTATTTTAATGATGACAGATGCGTCTGACTCAGCTGATAAAGTGCCGGCCGTAAACAGCTCGTTAGAAATAGTTTTAATCTTTAAAATGATTGTGCCGTGATGGAGGAACAGAAGCGACTACAGATTTCAGTTGACACTCAGGAATTTATAATTATAATTAACAGGTCGCGTTTTAGGTGTTCCGTCCACTCGTGTTAATTTTAGAAATTTGACTGACCAATATTTTGTTTTAACTCGGTATTTATAATTTCTCCAAGAAGCATTATTGTGACAGCAATACCATCAAACAAAAAAAAACTTGTTTACTGTTTAAACGCAGATGTTTTTATGAGTCAGCGTCAGGTGTTCAATATTCTGATTTTTCTCCGGCGCGATTCGCTTAACCGATTATTGTGGTGCATTTTTCAACTCGTATATTTAATAATATTAAATGCAATAAATTCGTGTTTTCATGTTGGATACAATAATATTACACTTAGTTTTAATAATCCTTATACTAACCTCACTCTCCATTGCATCATAGCTCTGATATTAAAGTATAATTCGGTGTGTTATTTCGGTTAGGAGTACAAAGTACACACAATATTTCACTTCAGATTGTACATACTTGTTCGTATTAACTTCTACAGTATTTTTATTCGTTGAAGCATTCTTGAGATTTGACTTCCTGTGTGATTTGTTTCTTCCTCGAAGAGATTATGTTCGGATCACAAATCTTATTGTATTTATGACATGTGTATCGTATTTTTCTTTTAGATTCCGTTACGTTTTTTTTAATCTTCTGTATTTTTTATTTTATTTGATTTTACACCCAGCCGGACTTTTACATGGATTTTAAAAACAGAATATATCTAGTGAGTTTTTGAAAATTAAAAAAAAGTATGATATCGCAGTATACTGATAATCTGGATATAAAACAATATTAGTAAAAGATATTTATTTATTTATTACACGCCCTAGTGAGCTTTTCTTAAAAAAATACAAGCATTTTGTATCAGAGTAAACACTTAAAAATTAATAGAATAAAGAAGATTGTAAACATAATGGCAAAAATGAATCCTCTCGCATATAATTGAGTTTAAAAGATTCAACAAAACAAAATAGTAGAAGCGGAGAAGTTATGTGGTTACATAGGTCTATTTATGTCTAGAAGAATAAAAGTGATAGAATATACAACATTTATACTGATTTTTTTTATATATTTACTCCACACAGGAGGCCCTGAAGAAAATAATTTCCCTCAGGGCCTATGTCATCTTTGGGGATGCTGTGTGGAGGGTCTTTTTGTGGAGAGGAAGGAGTTAACATGGGTCTTGAAGAGTCCCATGTTGTAGGAGGGAGGAAACACAGAGGCCGGCAGTTCGTTCCACAGCCGAGCTGTTGAACTTAAGAACGAATCGTAGAAGCGACCCGTTCTCATGTGACAAGTGTCAACTGTGTACAAATGTTGGGCGCGCGTTTGGCGTGTATCCCGACTACGCACCGGTGCCGAAGGGATCAATGACGCTAGTTCCTCAGAGCATCTTCCATTGTAATACCGATAGAACAAGGACAGCATACCTACCTGACGCCTGTGCTCTAAAGATTGCAGTCCGTTTGTTAAGATTGGGGAATCTATCAAACGGACCGCCCGTTTCTGCACAGAGTCAAGGGTTTTTTTCAGGTATTTTGGGGCTCCAGACCAGAGATGGCTGCCAAATTCGACAGTAGGGCGCACTTGCGATTTGTACAGGGTGAGCAGTTGTGTACTATTAAAGTATCTGCGGGCCCTGTACAGTACGCCCAGCTTCTGAGAGGCCAACTTTACTCTGGCTTCGATGGAGCCCCCGTACCTGAGCTGGTCACTTATAGTTACACCAAGCATATCAATGGAAGGCCTGTTCGGAAGATTGCTTCCGTTGAAGGAGACTAGATTATCATTTGGTGATATATTAGTTTTCAAATGAAATATATCACCCAGATCAGAATATTTCTTTCCGAGATTGTGAAGTCTCGGAATCGGAGAATTTTGGTAAGCTAGAGTCCTGGTGATATTGAAGTAAAAAGGTAAGAAATGTCAGTATGATTTTTTGGGAACATGGATATGGATACATTGAAGTAATTCGGGACAGTCGATTTTAAAATGTAGTATTCTTAATAACAGTAACATAACGTAATATAGAAACAAGAACTATACTAAATATAAGACAAATCACTAAAACTACATTACCAATGATACTCTAATTTATAGGATTGAAGTGCTGGTATAGATTACGCTTAGTTCTATAAATGGAGTCAATAAATATATCAATAGTACCCCAAACTTGTTGCCCAGATCATGCATCCTATTGGTTAGTGAGTGTCTCTGATAGTTGGTGGTGTGTGTATTGCATATAAAGAAGAGTGTCCGTGGGGATCAATTTGATTTTCATAAATCTACGGGTTTTTTCACAATTGATGAATTTTTGCATACTAGACCTTCAAAACAAGAATAATACACTATATACTTTCACTATAAGAGAAATAGTATTGTCTAAATCTGATTTAGAATAACTTGGCGTTACGCCCGGGCATCTCCGGGGACTTCAGTTAATTTAAAACAAGATTATAATTAGTGTATCCCTATTCTTAGATTTTGAAAATATAATGGACATGTGGAAATTTAATAAATCCGAACTACTTTTCTTTTATTACTGCGGCAATACCGAGTAATGCCGAATTTGGAAAAAAATACGGTACCTACGTAGGTGCATTTAAATGTGAAGTTTGTGAAGAGAATTCAACAGTTTTGAAAGTTTGACATTTGACAGGAAAAACATAAATATAATAATTTCTTATGTTTTTAGTATAAACTAATGAAATGAATCTGAACGCTGTAGAAATTATATCCCTGAGGCGATTGTGTGGAAAACCATCTAAGACCTTATCACAAACACGGATTTCCAAAAAGAAAGCAAGGCTCTCCCCACTCTCTTCAGACTCATAAAATACCTCTAAACGATGATGCCATAGACCCACTGGCTCCAGTCAGTTGAGAATCCTGTGCGTTAATCAACAAAAAAATATCTTTCGGTAAATATTCGGAATCGCTGGACAAGGATTATATGAAATATATTTAAATAAAACCTTCTGATTTACCTTGATTACTATAAAAGGAATCTGACTGCATTTGGGATATTTTTAATTTTAGCATTTTAATTTTTAATTACGTAAATCGAAAATTCACTTTCGTTGTATGGGATGACAGCTGGAATGATTTCTGTTGATGACATTTTCTCTGGTAGTAGTAGCTAGAATACATACGAGTAGCTAGAATTTGAATCATTTCAGAATGCAAATTCTAGTTAGGTACTGTTTTGGCCAAACTCGAAAAATAAAATAATAATAATATCAATGCATGGAAAATTCAGAAAATTAAATATTATTTGCCAGATTTGTAGTTTATTATTTAAAATCTTGTAAATATTAAATTTATATATATATAACCTAACCTAACTGTGATTTTCTATAACAAAAAAATGACCCTTTAATAACGCCCACTCGCGTCCCCTTTAGAGTTATATCCCAGTTTTCAAGTAGTTTGTGGGCTACGCTAGGTTTGTATAGACTGGTTTGTGATTTGATTCTAATACCTTTTTTCCATGTTATTTCCTGTTACAAAAAATTGCCCCTTTAATAACGCCTGCTCGCGTCCCCTTTAGAGTTACATCCCAGTTTTCAAATAGTTTGTGGGCTACGCTAGGTTTGTATAGACTGGTTTGTGATTTAATTCTAATACCTTTTATCCATGTTATTTCCTGTTACAAAAAATTGCCCCTTTAATAACGCCTGCTCGCGTCCCCTTTAGAGTTACATCCCAGTTTTCAAATAGTTTGTGGGCTACGGTAGGTTTGTATAGACTGGTTTGTGATTTAATTCTAATACCTTTTTTCCATGGTATTTCCTGTTACAAAAAAATGCCCCTTTAATAACGCCTGCTCGCGTCCCCTTTAGAGTTATATCCCAGTTTTAAAGTAGTTTGTGGGCTACGCTAGGTTTGTATAGACTGGTTTGTGATTTAATTATAATACCTTTTTCCCATGTTCTTCTGCCTACTCTAACCCAAACTAAAAACCTAACCTATTTTGTAAAAAAATATTATCATTATATGGCAACACTTTTTATTTTTTGGTTGGCACTTCTGAAATGTGAGACTAATAAATCGTCACTAATTTGATTTTCTTATGTCATAATTGATAAATAAAACATGGTTTTTATGTATCGCGTACGAAATTTCAAAACCCTATAACTCAGTTAATAGTGCCGACTCCCACCTAATTCTTACAGATTCGGATTCCCCAGCCCTAAATTAGTCTAAATCAAGTTCAATTTCGGTTATTCGAGTGACTCCCATAAACCGAATTTTACCCATAAAACATACCTAAATATCTTTATTTTATTTTTCGAGTTTGGCTTAAATAGTACCTACCTAGTATTTGCACATGGTAAAAAATATAGCCACTCGTATCAGCAAATCAACAAAAGAAAATTTTATCAACAGAAATCATTCCAGCTGTCATCCCATACAACGAAAGTGAATTTTCGATTTACGTAATTAAAAATTAAAATGCTAAAATTAAAAATATCCCAAATGCAGTCAGATTCCTTTTATAGTAATTAAGGTAAATCAGAAGGTTTTATTTAAAAATATTTCATATAATCCTTGTCCAGCGATTCCGAATAATTACCTATCTTTCTTCATATGAATTTCTTCATATGAAGCGGTTACTTTGTGATGTGACATTATAATTTAAAATTAAACAATAACTTTGTAAACATCACTTATAGGTGATAAAGGTGGTAAACATCATATATAAGTGATGTTTACAAAGTTATTGTTTAATTTAAAAAAATATATCTGTTTACATCAAGAAAGTAAGATGTCAAACATTAGCAGCCAACATTAGGGATATTTTGGCTTATGAATGGAGTTCATACACCACAGGTCCTGGAGTCCTGGAAGGATGCCAAACCAGGAAGTAAATGCACTCCATCATGAGGCACAAAATAGACCAAGTGCAATTAACTGCAAGAAGTGTCGTTTTGTTTAAATGACAAATAGGGGCTCGTAATAGAAGACATTGGTAACTTTGCCAAAACAACTAACTAACGTAACTTTTCAAGAATATTCCAATTAGGATTGTTTCGCAGAATTAGAACAATTCATCAAATTTCAATGTTGATTTTCCAGTTGATGATGGTTCAACCTGTGATGGTTCTATTCAAGTTCCATTATTATTATATCATTATTGGACAGTTATTTAAAAAAAAAAAATACCAGAACAAAAATAGAACCTTCAAAATCTTACCATTCATAAATCTTAACTTCTTTTCAACGTTTTACAATAAGCCATATTCTAAAACTTCCGGTAATTCTTTGGTTTCGGTTGCCACCAAATTGTACATTTTTAAAATGTCTGCTCAGAAGATTCTCATTTCTGAGCACAAACTGCCTCCAGTTTTAAATTATGTTTTAGTTTTAATATTCTTGTTTTGTCCTGTCCTGCTGCTATTTTTATTCTAAGTTTTGTCATCACTTATATATAAACAGTATATTTAGTGTTATAATATTAAATCTGTGTTGGGTAAGGCACACTGTAGGAATAATTTTAACAACATGACCAGTAATACTAAATTACCTTTTTTAAGTTTTTTTATTGTCAAGTGAAATGCCACTTAACTGCGCTATATAAATGGCATGTTATTATTATCGTTATTCATAGAAATTGAAAATCATAATTGAAATTTGATGAATCGTTTAAATTCTATGAAACAACCCGTCCTTATTATACTTAAAATAAATTCTCTCGAAATAGATAGTTTTAGAGTGGAATTATATTGGTCTGTCTGCCAATACAATACCATAGTCAATATAATACAATTATGTTATATTTATATGGTTTTGAGATTCAGTAATTGATGTTTTGACCAAAATGTACTTAGTCTGCCTAATCTTCCAGTGACACAGTACTTATTGAATAAACATGTAAATAAATTTGAAATAATGTTTTTAGTTGCTTTGAACAAAAATTGGTTGAAACGTCTGGGAAATGCACGAGCTAATTTAGACGCAAGGAGTTATGCGGCCCTTTGGAATTATTTCGGTACTGAAAAAGAAGGAGTTTGAGAGGAAAGGGTCAAACGATGCAGACGCATTTGCAGACGGCTTTTGAAGGCGACATCTGCAGCATCAGGCAGAAATCATCCAACCAACGAGTTATTATTTTATTTTATTGCCTTATTTTTGATTATTTAAATTATGACTGCCTCCGTGGTCAAGGTTCTCGACTAGCAAGAAATCCACTAAATGCCGGCGTGCGCAAGTAAATTTAATTTGATTAATTTGAGTGTGAAATAACACAGTATTTTTGCGGCACGTTCCAGAGTGGAATATACTCTCAGTATCGCCCTGGTATAAGACCACCATTCAGAATTGAAACGTTGCTCAAAATGGCTTTGGCCGTGTTTGGTGATCAGATCTGAATAGCCAGGTACTTTTCCACCTTCCTCATCTCCTTCCCCTCGCCACTATCTCCAGCCTTACAACATAACCCAATTTGTGATGCCGTACTCTCACTGGCACCAGACGGTTGGAAGCAGTTGTACGGTTTCACATAAAAAGCGGAAATTTGCAATACTTTACAAAACTTAACATCATGTCAATTAAATAACTCTATTCTTAAATAATACCTTTATATTCATAAATAATACAAAACGCAAGAAATAACAACTAACACATATATATTCGAAACACTAGATCTATGTCCAAAAATATATCCAAGAAGCAACTACAAATACAACATTTGTGCAAAAAGCTTCATATTCTACTGTACTAACTCTACAACAATATCCCACTCTGTTTCAAAACTCGCAACGATATTATAACATTTAAATCTCAAATAAAAGGCTGGATTCCAACAGGGTTATCTGAAATCAAAAATATCGACGGCCTAGCGCACAAGTGTGTTAAGCGCAATTTGAAAATTCAATTTATAAGAATGCTCCAAGTTGATTAAGATGTAAAGCAACAAAATAATGTGAATATCCTTTATAATATTCATTATAGAAAGGAGAATATATGACGAGAAAATTAATGGTAGTAGAAGTCAGACTCGCCCTGACATCCTAAAGGAAGACATAGGACAATCAAGTGAATATTTACAGAACATTTACAGAATATTTACATTTCAGAACACCTTCGTAACCTTCACTGGCTCAAGTGCCCTGAAAGAATCCAGTACAAACTGTGCTGGATGGTGTTTAAATCCATCAATGAAATGGCCCCACCCTACATCTCTGAACTATGCGTCCCCGCTAACACTGGTCTGAGGCAGTCAACTCTTAGATCAGCAACATCAGCAGCTGTAGGCAGACTGATGGAACCTAAGCGCAAGCCAAATACTAAGTTTGGTGATCGCGCTTTCGGAGTATCTGGGCCGAAGGCTTGGAATAAACTCCCTCCGGAACTAAGATCCATAACAAGTCAAACAGAATTCAGGTCTAAACTAAAAACTTACCTTTTTAAGCTGTCGTAGGTACATTGAGTTATATAAATATTGTACTGTATATTTTCTCCATAAATAGTTAAGTAATAACATAGATCACTGTAGAAATGTATTATAAGTTTGTACAGCGCCCTTGAGGTGTTTTTGAACAAAAACGGCGCTATACAAGTCATCCTAGTATTATTATTATTAATAAAATATTTGATACCTATTGAGAGTCTGAATATTGGAATAGTATGTATGGGACGAAGTATGGATGTGAATGAAGCAAAGAATATGTGCCACGACAGAGTTGTGTGGCGTTCTATCATCTCTGCCTACTCCAACGGGAAACGGCTTGATGATTAACTAGTTAGTTATATAGCAATAAAATTGTTAAGAGCCAGGTAAAAATATGTACCACTTTTTTCCACGTACGCTTATTGAGTGTAAGTCTGTAAATTTGTTTGTGCGTTCCGTTTCCCTTTGCTACATTGAATTATTAAAGAAAGCCTTACTTTGACTAGATGGCTAACTTTAACTTTGGTTCAGTAATGATACTTTTTTCACATGAGAAATCTTCGTGTTTATGTGTACTTAATCGTATATTCTCAAAATTATGGTACCTTCCGGCCGGGAGAAAATTTGAAAAAAGAATTGTAATAAAGATTTCTTTGGAAAAAATGTATAATTCCTTATTTGAAAAAAAAAAGTTTAAGTACCTACTAACAAATCTTGATTTGAAGATTTATTGAGGAAATTTATTTATTAAATAAGAGAAAAATAGATACTAATTTTTTGGAAGACTGTTTACAGAACTACTAGGTATTGGGTAGTGTTATATCTGCGTTACTATGCAGATTTTGGTGTTGGGAACTTTTTGTAAAAAGTAAAAGGTTCTTTAGTATAATTGTGTTTATTTACGTTACAATTGATAGGACTGGATTTAGCTACACTGTTCATTACCCGAGGGTTGGTAATTCTCTGGTTCGAGAAGCTTGTTCCCTGTCAATATCATCTCACAAGTACTTGTTCCACTGTAGCGGCATCTGACGCACTCCCAAGTAAGCTTTATGACTAGCGCCATCTATGGCTTAAATACTCAACCTTATTACCATACATCACAGTATATACAACTTTTTTTTAACCTTGTTTTGGTGTTGAATGGTACCATTCTGAATAACCTTTAGAGTTTATTAGTTTTGCACGGTTTCCTTTTGAAAAGCTCCAAGTCTTTCTTCGTCCATCTAAATTGCATTAACTTTTTATTCGACTTCGCGTAAACATACTTCGAGTATTTGCGAATTTGTTTATTTTTGTCTCGAAAGTATTTCGCTTTGCTCCATTGCTTTATCTAATTTTGTACTTCCACAAAAACAAGTACGTTTAATGGTATTTTTTATATGTACATTTTTTATAAAGTAATTATTTATTCCTGTAAGTTTAAATGGCGTATTATTATTGTAGACCATAGACATATGAATATTAGTAGACCTGCCCTAAGTGATTAAAAGCGTATTATCCCCACTCCCCATACCGGTTCCATTGGAGCCGGCTGTGCTCGCGTATGGCCTCAAGTGAAATTTGAAAACGTGACGTCATCATTCTTATGCGAACTATGGTCGAGGCATCATCGGTTCATTTTACAAAATAACACGGCAAAATGTTGACTTGTACTATGAAAACTTCTAAAAATAGATGTGAAAAAGAGAATAAACCCAATTGTCGTATTACATTCCATATATAAGCATTATTTTACTTTATTTTAAGCATATTCACATCGTATAATATAGATCAGTTTTACAAACATATACTATCACATCGAGAAACGTCTGGACTCGAAACACAAAGCTGGTTGGTTGCTGGGAAGTAAATTATGAACATTTATAAAAGTGTCTTAACTAAATACTTAAACGAAATATTCCACTCTGAAAATAGAACCGAATTTTTTTGCCGAATTTGGACTTCGCAAATTTGTTCATAACGTGGAGAGTAATTTGCGCTCCCATGTAAAAATGTCTATTCATTCAAAAGCTGATTTTACTTTTAAGAAGTAAATGGTGATATTATAATGCGAGATGCCTATTTACTGTCAGATTGATTTATTGACGAAACACAGTCAGCTTTACCCCCTTCGTTCTTCAACAGTTGATTTTACCCCTCGCCATTATCTTCTCGTCTATTAATTCCTATGTCTGTGTTGTAGACCAATGGTCCGTGATTTATTACAAAATTTTCAACATTTTGTTTCAGGGAAATAGTCGCATTGAACATAGTCAGATGAAGTTAGGTTTGATTCAGTTAGGTTAGGTTAAGGTAGGTTTGGTTTACTTTTGCTTGGATTATAACTATATAGAATGTCCCTTAGTAAAGTAAATTAACTTCTCGAGGTGATTCTAAGTGATGGTAGAAGGGAAAAAGATAAATTACATTTTTCAGTAACCTATTGTTTATTCCAGCAAAAAAATATTTTTCCATGTGCAAAAATCCTTATTTTATTTTAAAACGCTGGGATTTCGGAAAAAGTTTTTTTTAATCTCTTTTACTTGTACTATCGTCTAGAATCATCTCCAGAAGTTGTGCACTTTACACCTTTACTTTAACACTTTACCCCGGTACACCTTGTATAATAGTTAATAATATTTATTTTTCGGAATAACTTTATTGAGTAAAACCTCAAATTGTAATATTTAAATATTGAAGACAATATTAGTGATTTCCAAACGAAAATCTGAAACAGAAAAATCAGAAAAGGAAACGGTCACATCTGGGACTCGAACCCAGGACCCCTGTCTTTCCGGGACAGTGCTCTACCAACTGCGTTAATGGGACCCTATCCCCCTCGGTCACTTTTAACTGTATCATACTTCGAATAAGAACTACTAACATTGTCTTCATTTTTTCACCGCACATTTTTATTGGCAACTATCTTTATGTATGATCGCAAGATTCAACCCGAACCAAATGCAATCCAGACAGCGTCTTTTAGATAAACCTATCTTATTTTTTTTATTTAATGTACGACATCTGTTGACTTTTCTGCAAGTCTAGAATGAATATTTATTTTTCGGAATAACTTTATTGAGTAAAACCTCAAATTGTAATATTTAAATATTGAAGACAATATTAGTGATTTCTAAACGAAAATCTGAAACAGAAAAATCAGAAAAGGAAACGGTCACATCTGGGACTCGAACCCAGGACCCCTGTCTTTCCGGGACAGTGCTCTACCAACTGCGCTGATGGGACCCTATTCTCCTCGGTCACTTTTAACTGTATCATACTTCGAATAAGAACTACTAACAATGTCTTCATTTTTTCACCGCACATTTTTATTGGCAACTATCTTTATGTATGATCGCAAGATTCAACCCGAACTAAATGCAATCCAGACAGCGTCTTTTAGATAAACCTATCTTTTTTTTTTATTTAATGTGCGACATCTGTTGACTTTTCTGCAAGTCTAGAATGAATATTTATTTTTCGGAATAACTTTATTGAGTAAAACCTCAAATTGTAATATTTAAATATTGAAGACAATATTAGTGATTTCTAAACGAAAATCTGAAACAGAAAAATCAGAAAAGGAAACGGTCACATCGGGGACTCGAACCCAGGACCCCTGTCTAAGAATAGGGTCCCATTAGCGCAGTTGGTAGAGCACTGTCCCGGAAAGACAGGGGTCCTGAGTTCGAGTCCCAGATGTGACCGTTTCCTTTTCTGATTTTTCTGTTTCAGATTTTCGTTTAGAAATCACTTATATTGTCTTCAATATTTAAATATTACAATTTGAGGTTTTACTCAATAAAGTTATTCCGAAAAATAAATATTCATTCTAGACTTGCAGAAAAGTCAACAGATGTCGCAAATTAAATAAAAAAAAATAAGATAGGTTTATCTTAAAGACGCTGTCTGGATTGCATTTAGTTCGGGTTGAATCTTGCGATCATACATAAAGATAGTTGCCAATAAAAATGTGCGGTGAAAAAATGAAGACAATGTTAGTAGTTCTTATTCGAAGTATGATACAGTTAAAAGTGACCGAGGGGGATAGGGTCCCATTAGCGCAGTTGGTAGAGCACTGTCCCGGAAAGACAGGGGTCCTCGGTTCGAGTCCCAGATGTGACCGTTTCCTTTTCTGATTTTTCTTTTTCAGATTTTCGTTTAGAAATCACTAATATTGTCTTCAATATTTAAATATTACAATTTGAGGTTTTACTCAATAAAGTTATTCCGAAAAATGAATATTCATTCTAGACTTGCAGTAAAGTCAACAGATGTCGCACATTAAATAAAAAAAAAATAAGATAGGTTTATCTAAAAGACGCTGTCTGGATTGCATTTAGTTCGGGTTGAATCTTGCGATCATACATAAAGATAGTTGCCAATAAAAATGTGCGGTGAAAAAATGAAGACAATGTTAGTAGTTCTTATTCGAAGTATGATACAGTTAAAAGTGACCGAGGAGAATAGGGTCCCATTAGCGCAGTTGGTAGAGCACTGTCCCGGAAAGACAGGGGTCCTGGGTTCGAGTCCCAGATGTGACCGTTTCCTTTTCTGATTTTTCTGTTTCAGATTTTCGTTTAGAAATCACTAATATTGTATTCAATATTTAAATATTACAATTTGAGGTTTTACTCAATAAAGTTATTCCGAAAAATAAATATTCATTCTAGACTTGCAGAAAAGTCAACAGATGTCGCACATTAAATAAAAAAAAAATAAGATAGGTTTATCTAAAAGACGCTGTCTGGATTGCATTTAGTTCGGGTTGAATCTTGCGATCATACATAAAGATAGTTGCCAATAAAAATGTGCGGTGAAAAAATGAAGACAATGTTAGTAGTTCTTATTCGAAGTATGATACAGTTAAAAGTGACCGAGGGGGATAGGGTCCGATTAGCGCAGTTGGTAGAGCACTGTCCCGGAAAGACAGGGGTCCTGGGTTCGAGTCCCAGATGTGACCGTTTCCTTTTCTGATTTTTCTGTTTCAGATTTTCGTTTAGAAATCACTTATATTGTCTTCAATATTTAAATATTACAATTTGAGGTTTTACTCAATAAAGTTATTCCGAAAAATAAATATTCATTCTAGACTTGCAGAAAAGTCAACAGATGTCGCAAATTAAATAAAAAAAAATAAGATAGGTTTATCTTAAAGACGCTGTCTGGATTGCATTTAGTTCGGGTTGAATCTTGCGATCATACATAAAGATAGTTGCCAATAAAAATGTGCGGTGAAAAAATGAAGACAATGTTAGTAGTTCTTATTCGAAGTATGATACAGTTAAAAGTGACCGAGGGGGATAGGGTCCCATTAACGCAGTTGGTAGAGCACTGTCCCGGAAAGACAGGGGTCCTGGGTTCGAGTCCCAGATGTGACCGTTTCCTTTTCTGATTTTTCTGTTTCAGATTTTCGTTTAGAAATCACTAATATTGTCTTCAATATTTAAATATTACAATTTGAGGTTTTACTCAATAAAGTTATTCCGAAAAATAAATATTCATTCTAGACTTGCAGAAAAGTCAACAGATGTCGCAAATTAAATAAAAAAAAATAAGATAGGTTTATCTTAAAGACGCTGTCTGGATTGCATTTAGTTCGGGTTGAATCTTGCGATCATACATAAAGATAGTTGCCAATAAAAATGTGTGGTGAAAAAATGAAGACAATGTTAGTAGTTCTTATTCGAAGTATGATACAGTTAAAAGTGACCGAGGAGAATAGGGTCCCATTAGCGCAGTTGGTAGAGCACTGTCCCGGAAAGACAGGGGTCCTGGGTTCGAGTCCCAGATGTGACCGTTTCCTTTTCTGATTTTTCTGTTTCAGATTTTCGTTTAGAAATCACTAATATTGTCTTCAATATTTAAATAATAATAATAATTGGATCATTTGTAGAGTGCCGTTTTTGTGAAAAATTACCTCAAGGGCGCTGTACAATTTATTTCCTAGGATCTACATTTATTATTTAGGAAAGATACCATAACATACTTACCTGGCAAGTCACTTCCGACAAACACACTTATATTAAAAAGTTTATGCTTATATAGTTAAAGTTAGGTGTGGATCAGTCCATTATGTGAGTTAAGGTTCAGTTAAAATACTTAAGACAGATGTTTCAGAGAATTTTAAAAATTTATCAAATTTCAAAGTTAATATTCAAGTTCTGTGAAAGCCATGTTCAAGTTATTTTATTGTCCAAGACTGTGAAACAATCGGCCAATGATGAAATTGTTAACTTCAATAGAACTTTCACAGAACTTGAATTTTAACCTTGAAATATTTATGAATTATTAAAGTTCTGTAAAACAACACATCCTTAGGTTGGGAAAGTCAGGCTAGGATAGGTTCGATTAGTTTAACCTTACCTTCCCAGCCTAACTCAAATATGACTAACCTAACCAGGTTTCCAACTTTTATTGTATTAAGTTACACTAATACTGTTATTTCATTAAAATTCTAGTCAAATTATTCGTCCCCTTATAGGCCCCTGAAGATGGACAGTGAGATCTGTCCGAAACGTCAGAAATTAATAAAAAAATGTTTACTTGTTGAAAACACTATCATTATCGATTTGCTTAATAATATTATCATTATTTTAAATTAATAAACAACTACACTCGGCCTTAAGGACTACGTTACGCGGGTAAACCGAGAACATCATTCTACATCTTACACCCGTGAAAACCTTAACCATATGTGTACATTTGACTAATATTTCACCTGATTTTTTCATATCATTTATCACTATGCCTTTTGTCAAATTGAAATTTAATAACTACAAAATTATTCTCGCTTTGTCTTAATTTTTAAAATTCATAATTGAATTCTAATGTAAAATAATAAAAAAATACTGATTTTGTTTTATCTGTCATTTTCATAGTATAGTGTAAGCAAAAACTAGCTGACAACCACTCTTAACTGCCATCATAACACAGGCGTTTCAAATCTAGTGAGATGGGTAATGCGTCATTACTGGAATCAAATGTAATTCTAAAATAAAGCATAGTTTTTAGATAAATATTAGAGTACGGTTTTAAACTAATGTTCTCATGTCGCCAACATCAACTTTACTGAAATCGGATCTTTCCGAAAAGTCTTTTGATGCTGTTAGCGATGCGCCAATTAACATATATTTGATCAGAGGTTCCCAAAGTGGTCTATATGGACCCCCAGGGGTCGATATCGGCTAGCTGGGGTCCATGTCAGCGATAAAAAATTTGGGGGTCTCATTTACATCAAGTCATCAACATTCAGGAGTTCCGTAAATGAAACACAAATAATACAGTTTACGTAATACTAATAATAGACTGAGAAATTACTTATTTGATATTTATTATTTTATATTTCGTAAAATTGTTTATTGGGGTATATAAATAGAGTCTACGTTCCTTTTCTTTTCAGAATTAATACATTGAAACAAAACATTGCACATTGACTCCTAATCTAATCTAATCCCCCCAACTTGTTTTTGAAAAACGTTCAGGGAAATGACGTTTTAGTATACGTATAACATTTAAATGTACTTAAAACAGATGTCATAACTAAGTTTGAGGACATTTTTACTATGGAAATAGAACGTTGAAGAATCGGATATTATATAACAAGAAGATCTGATCGGAATAAGAACTAATAAAGACCTTAAGGGGCAATTCTACCTACAGAAAGAAATTCCTGTCGCTTATCTTGCTTCATTTTCATTTAGAGTAATACCTCACAAGGGCGCCCCTGTCTGCACAATGTAACTATACACAGGAACTGTACCGCCACCCGGTTGTTGGGCAGGCAAGGGAAAGGAATCTTATTACGAAAAACAAAATGATTATCACATGGGACGTTAATAGGTTAAGAAAAATTCAAATATTCAGCAGGTAGTCTACGAAAAAAAAAATGGCATGTGGTTTACGGGACAAAAAAGTTTGGGAATCTGTGTATTAGATTAACACAATATTGCCACTCTGCCAATAAGGTAATTTTTTGCTGTACTAAGTAGTTATGGTATTGAATTCAATTGAATGAAGATTTGATTGATACTTGTTACACGTCATGTTTATAGTAGGAATTTCAAAATTTTGGTCTCAACTGCTAACAACCGTCTGGAGCAAGTGAGACTACGGCATCACCAATTGGGCTATGTTGGAGGCTGACGGTAGTGAAGAAGGGAATAGGAAGGTCTGGAAATACTTGTATTAGAATCAGGCCACCAACATAGCTAAAGCCATTTCAAGCAGCATTTAAAATTTGAATTTTCAAACATGTCAAACCTTTTACCAGAGAGATACTAAAAAGTAGAAAATATATAGTATTTTCCACTTTCAAATGTACTATTTATATTTTTTTATTTAGTTTATTGTGAAAACGCTAATTAATTAAATTAGGATTGGAATTCGCGACCACCGGATTGGTAGTCGAAAGTCTTACTCCTCGACCACGGAGGCCGTAAGGAATATAATTACAAGTATATTGGATACAATGTTAATATTTTTACGACTGTAATTTTGAGCCAAGGGCAGTCGGCTTAGTATCTTGAGCAGAAATTATTGCAAGAAATAGTTGACATTCTCCGGTTTTGCTTCCATATCAGTAACGAACGTAATAATATTTTATGCTAATCCGCATGTGATGTTATGATATGTAAAACCCAACGACGAGCAAATCACATACAAATTTTAAAGTGGAATTTTCCGTCGAAAAATTAAAAAAAAAATTATGATAATTTTTGTTTTTCATTTCGACACGAAGAAGTGAGGCTACAGTCTGCAAAATAAACTTGTAATAATAATTCTAGTATTCGGGTCACGCCGCTGCGCGATGCGCAAATAGTGTTGTTTTTGGCGCGGTAAAACGGTTTTCAATTTGTACTTTTTAGCTTGTTTATCTGCCTAGCCAAATATTCCAAATTCAGACAACAATAATACCGCTGTACAGAAACACGCTGTGAATTTCGTTCCTGTTTAAAATTAAACTAGTAAATATTCTAAACGTATTTGACAAAAAATAGTGCACTAATATATACGGAATTGCAGTAGCAGTGTAGTAAAGAAGTGTCAAGCTGTACTAGTACATCTGTAATAACCTAAATCCGAATTTAAAAAAAAAAAGTTTGCTCTCAAAACAATTGATAAAGAGCGATCACTCGGTCCGAACTCTGTGCTCGCCCTACTGGCCAGTGTTGAACTTAGTTTGTGTGTGTGTGTGTACGTGACTACTACGTTCGACCGCCGACCAACATCGTCCACGCAGGGCCGCTAAACCTTTTACCGCTCTACATTTCGAAGCAGTACCATGGACACCAGTGACACCTTTTCTTTCATCTCTGCGGCAAACCAAATTATAAATTCCTTACAAAATACTATAATGGACCCAAGCAATAAGTTTACAAAAGAACAAATGGGGAAATTGTCACCAAAACTCACAGAACTGCTAGGGAATATAAGCCTTGTTGCTACCAAAATGGGCTTTCTGGAGAATAATCAGCCTACAAATACTGATATAAAAAAACAAAAAAATATAAAAAACAAGTACAGTATCTTAATTACTCCAAAAAATAAAGATACATCAACAGAAATACAAAATAAAATTCAAAGGCACTTTAAAACCAGCCAATTAGGAATATGCATTGAAGGCATTAAAAAAATCTCCCAAAATCGAATTGTAATCGATTGTGTTAATAAAGAAGATGCTAAAAAACTACATACTTTAATTTCTAAAGATCTACATGATATCGACTGCAAAGAATTAACAAAGAAAAAACCAACAATGATATTCAAGGGAATTTTCAACGACTTCATCAAAGAAGATTTTACTGACGATATCTTGGACAAAAATGAGGATATCAAAATTGTAACGCAAAAAACAGAAAAAAATTCTATTTTTAACATAAAAGCAATAATTAAAAACAAATACAATGACACCGCTAACTACATAGTAGAAGTAGATAGCACAACCAGGAAGATTCTATTAAATAAAGAAAAAATAAACATTGGCTACCAGCGAGTTACGGTTGGCGACGCCTGCCCAGTAATACAATGCTACTTCTGTCTACGCTACGGAGATACATCAAGAAACTGCAACCAGAAAGAGAAAAACAATTTGCCTTCCTGCTCGCACTGTGGAGCTGCTCACTTGTTCAAAGAATGTCAAGCTTCATCAAATCAACCGAGGTGTGTAAACTGCACTTTTCAAAATGACAGATTTCAACTGTCATTTCCTACCAATCATAATGCGAATGATAAAACCAACTGTTTATATTATAAAAAAATGCTGGCATTCGCACAACAGAAAATTGAATACTAATTTGGATTCAAGGTATATTTTTCATAGTAACTCATGTTTATTGTCAATATATTATGCATGTACCTGCACATTCAAACATTTAAAAACTAACAAAATTAATAATACTATGACATATGCTTTAAAAAAACATGATGTTTCTTATCAATCTCCAGTGTATAAAACATGTATACTTACTATTAAAACTGAAAATTCTAAGAAATATTCAAAAATGATACTAACAATTAAAAAAAAAATGTCCATAATCAAACTAACTGTCAATATTACAAAAAAATACTTGCTCTTACGCAACAAAAATTGGAATATTGTTATAAATTTTAAAGATGTCTATAAAAATATCTCATGTCTATTCTCAATGTCTTACAAATACGCATGTATTTTTGAAAATCCACAAGATATAAAAAATAATAATTCTATAGTCTATACATTAAAAAACCGACAAATCTTTCATCATTCTACATACTTTAAAGTCAGGATATATGTATTTAAAACCAAAAAATTTAAATCATTCTCTATATTGAAGATAAAAAACCTAAATATTTTCTTCATGATAACACATCTCTACATACTACACTTTTATGTTTATTTTTACAATACATTACATCTACGTTCTACATTTGTATATTCCTACCAGAAAATAGATAATACAACAACAATCCACAACTACGTTTATCGAAGGCTAGTAAATTATAGAATACTAAAGTCTAATTATAGATATATTAATTTGTCAAAATTATTATTATATACATTACTAACCCATATATCATGCTGCCAATATTCTGTATGCAATAAATCTCTACACTATATGTTCACTTGTACTATTGATATATTCTTACACAAGCTATGTTTTATTGTAATTATTATAAAAAGAAGAACGAATCAAATTAATTTTTGCTGTCAATTAAACAAACACTCACTATGTCTCCGAGTATTATCTAAACATAAAATAAATCTTATAGAAAAAATCAAAACCTACAATTTTAGATATGAACTGAAATCGAGCAAGAATAGTGTTACATTAATTATGAGCATTATTACTTATTCATTTCCTCGTAGAATTATATATACATTTTCTATCACACCTAAATAAATGCAATGGAAAATTTTAACTTAAGCGAAATTGATAAAAATCTAAATATAGAAGAATACGTATGTGAAGCAGCCAGTGAATGCAATAGGATCTATGACAATATAATAAATAGACTAACAATCTTGCACCTAAACATTAGAAGTATAAATAAAAACATGGATGAACTTCTGGTATCCCTAAATACATTATGTTCACAGCCAGATTTCATAATACTATCCGAGGCGCACATACATGCAAACATAAATATACCAATCATCCCAAACTACAAAAATTACAATACAAATTATCAGATTAATAAAAATAGTGGAATTGTAGTATACGCTAAAGAAAAATTTACTGATATCAATATTACCGAAATACACATATGCAAAGCAAACTGTTTGTCATTAAATTTTGTTTTAAATAATATGCCATTCAATATAATCGCAATATATCGAACTCACAGCTCTGATGTATCTTTATTTATAGAAGAATTAAAAAAAATACTATGTAACAAAAACCATCTAAATTGTATCGTAATGGGTGATTTAAATATTAATATTGGTCCAAATAACCACTGTAAAAATAAAATAGATTATATAAATGCTATGAGTGAAATGAACTTTATATCATGTGTAAATAATTACACAAGAGAATTTGCAAACCAATCGCCATCATGCCTGGACCACATATGGAGCAATATTAAACACACAGAAAAAATTAAATCTATTATATGGAAAAATGATATAACAGATCA
Source organism: Hesperophylax magnus (assembly GCA_026573805.1). Classification (NCBI taxonomy): domain Eukaryota; kingdom Metazoa; phylum Arthropoda; class Insecta; order Trichoptera; family Limnephilidae; genus Hesperophylax; species Hesperophylax magnus. Next base: position 1,115,623 of record JAIUSX010000100.1, read on the forward strand.
CCATACAAATATTTTTATTTATGATTTAAATAAAAACTTAGGATTAAATGACTCTAGAAAAAATATTAACATAATTTCCAAATTGAACAATGTAAAATTAAATAATAAATTAAGTAACGTCCTGGTCCTCAATACTAAATTGCCAAAACCCAGACATGTGCGCAAACTTCTTTGAAGAAACTTTAAATGCTCATATCGCAGACTGTACAACCTTTATAAATAATCAACCTAGTTCTAAATTAAGGAAAATCAAACCATGGATTACGCAAGGATTACTCATATCTATCCGGAAAAAAGAAAAACTTTTCATAGATACAAAAAAAAACTCTACCAATAGCCAAGTAAAAAACCATTACAAAATATTCCGGAACAAACTCATTAAAATTATCAAAGACACAAAAGAAAAATATTACAGGGAGAAAATAATCCTCACAAAGGAAAACCCTAAAAAAACATGGAACACTATAAATGAAATAATGAATAAAAATAATAAAAATAAGTCTACAATAAATGTTATAAACAATAATGGAACTAAAATAAATGCTATCCGTGAACCAAAAATGTGCGCAAATATTTTCAACAAATTTTTCGCTACCGTCGGTCAAAAACTTGCATATAAAATTGACCAAAATTATCAACCTGATGACATATATGAAGATAAAATAACAAATAGCAATCTTTCAATTTTTAAACCGACTACAGAAAAAAATATTGAAAACATAATACAATCACTTAAAAATGGTAGTGCGCCAGGATACGACGGTATAACTACAGAAATCTTGAAAAAATACTGCAATTTTCTAACCAAACCGATTACGCATATAATTAATGTAAGTACTAAATACGGAATATTCCCGTCTAACTACAAAAAAGCCATTATAATCCCAGTATATAAATCCGGAGATTCAAAAGAAGTAAACAATTACCGCCCAATATCCTTATTATCCAACATTGCAAAAATACACGAAAAAGTAATAAAAAAACAAATTACTGATTATACAGATAACCAAAAATGTATTAACCCTAGTCAATACGGTTTCAGAGATAAACTTAGCACACAAGACGCAATTGCAGAATTAACTAAGCTTATTTACAAAACATTAGATAGAGGCAAAAAGTGCTTAAGTATATTCATTGACCTCCGTAAAGCTTTTGATAGTGTCTCACATTCAAAATTAATTAATAAACTAAATAATATAGGAATTACTGGCAAAGCTAAAACATTGTTAAAAAGTTATCTCTATCAAAGAACTCAACAGGTTAAAGTAAACAACGAATTAAGTGAAATAGAAAATATAGATTTTGGAATTCCACAAGGAACTGTTTTGGGACCTTTACTATTTATACTATATGTAAATGAACTTTTTGAACTCCCAATCATTGGAAACATTATATCTTACGCAGATGATACAGTGATAACTATTGAAGGAAATTCTTGGAATGAGGTCGAAGTATCAGCTAATAATGCCATAAATATCGTTAAACTATGGTTTGACGAAAACTTATTGACACTAAATGTCGAAAAAACCCATTTTATACCTTATAGTCTAACAGGGAATATCTCAAATGTAAATCTAAACATAAAAATTCACGAAAAAAATTGCCTCCTTAGAATCGCACCCTGTAACTTAAACTGTATAAACATTAGTAGTAAAGAAGAAATAAAATATCTTGGAATAATTATTGATAATAACATCAAATGGAAAAGTCAAATAAATTCCACAGTAGACAGAATGAGAAAACTGATCTATATATTTTTTAGACTAAGAAATACTGTATCATTAAAAATACTAAGAGATATTTATTATGCACTGGCGCACTCTGTCCTACAATATGGAATCGTGGCTTGGGGGGGTGCATATAAATCATCCCTACTCCCACCGGAAACTATTCAAAAAATACTAATAAAAATCATCTTAAAAAAGCCATATTACTACCCAACTATAAATGTTTTTCAAGATTTCCCGGTTCCCCCACTTACAAAAATTTATGACAAAATTGCACTCCTACAAATACATAAAGATTTCTTTAGTAAAAATAATATACCACAATTGAATATTAGTAAAAGACTAATATCTGTTGGAGGACTAACCGTGCCACTAGCACGAACCACAACAGCACAGCATCACTATATATTCAAGGGTGTAAAATTATTTAATAAATTACCCCTTGATATACGATCGGAAGAAAACTTCGAAAAATATAAAAAAAAAATTAAATTAAAATACTCTTGTACCACCTCATAACTTTACTTATTGTTTAGAAATATGTTTTTGCCTTTTAAATTCTTTGAATCATTTATTAACTAACCTATATTTTTATTACTTTTATTGTTATTTTTTGTTTTATTACTAATAATTTTTGTTTAATTTAAACAAATGTTAAAATATTTTTGTTGTCCTCTCCTAAACACAAGCAGCTGCTTTATTAGGAGAGTGATTGAAATATTGGTGTTTATATTGTTAAAAAAATCTAACCTTGTTTATATGTTTCAATAAAAAAAAAAAAAAAAAAAAAAAAAAATAATCCTACATTTCAACGGTTAAGATTTTAATAATGTTATGTAATATTTCAAAATATTATCACATGTTATTACATTTTCCAGAGTTGTTCTTTGTTTATTCGTCAAAAACAAAAAAATTATTATTTGCGCTTACTAAAATTTAAATCAGCAACTTTTTACATTTCGTTTCGTTCGTGTTATAATAATCTGTAACTCAGTTTAAGGTTTTTTTTATCATGCACCTTACTATTATCTATCAATGTTGATTTTTGTTATTTACTGTAGGCAAATATCAATACTTTTCTATTGTCTTCTCTTCTCTTTTTATTCTTTTGTTTACTATATAATGTTATAGGATAAATTGAATTGTATATCTCATTCATGTAGACGGTAATTAATTTATTATTATTATTATTATGTTAATTTTAATCCACTGATGTTATTTATTAAGACTTGTTTCTAGATATTTTAAATACCTATCGCCCAGAAATTTCAAAAAGTTATGGTGACATTTATCTTGCCAGCTGGTTCAGTCGCAGTTTCAAATCCCGGCGTGAACAAGTAAATTTGTTATTTCACAAATTATTAATTTAAAGTGATATGTTTATAATATATTTGCGGCACGTTCCAGAGTGGAAGATAGTCTCAGTATCGCCCTGGTGCAAGACTATAATAATAATTATAATAATATTGGACAATTTCTATAGTGCCGCTTGTAGCAGTTCACTTTTGCCCCGCTACGGTTCAAGAATACTTCGCGAAACTCTATCCAAAGACCGCCTTCATCTATGGCACTCTTGGTCTATGGTTGGTCGAGAAGGAACGCGGCTGACGATTTCCAGAACGCCAGTACCAGGGGAATTTAGCTAAGCTTTGGCCTTGAAACCCATTTGAAACCGCCACGCCCACCTCATTATTCTTATAGAAAAAGAATAATATGGCTAAAAGCTCAGATCTCATTGGTTAGAGCAGAAGGATTGGTTTGATCTCTCGCTCTCTACCATTATGACTCGTGTAACAGAAAGAGATGACGGAATTTTGTCATTTGACTGTTTTCAAATCATTCTTATTTATACACGCGGGTTGTCATTTGCTGCAGAAATACTGTAATTTCGCGTCGAAAATATTGCGTGTTAAAGTTGTTCGTGATAAAAATACAATATTAGCCAGTATAGTGTTAGCGAGTTACAAGCATATTTATATATTCATTCTACCTACGTAAGTTCAAGTTTAAAGTGAATTGACAGTTTTTAGGTTAGTCTTCCTCCACAACGTATAAATGTTATTTATTATATCGACCAACTTATTCATGTTATTGATTAGTGTTATCCTGTATTATCTTATTGTTTTGGTGAAATTAAAGATTTTTAAACATATGCAACCATGAGTTCAAAATAGGCAGAAAAATGTCGGAATTCATCGTCGTACTGTCGGACAATCATGTTTTGGAAATTTTCTTCAGTGTTTTTTTGCAAATTTCTCGTCATTTTGGGTTTCTTCTCCTCCGATTAACAAGCTTCATCTTAAGGAAATAAACTGTAAAAGTTTATTTTCTTAGTCAGATGAACTTTTGCCCGTGGAAAACGTTTCGACATTTTTCTGCTTCAAGGAAATTTTTATTTTTAAAATATTTTTTTGGGCTAGTGAATGAATGGAGTAGGCCGAGAGCAATTATATTGTCTATGGTTGCATCTTACTTTTAAATGGCCTTGAGTTTTTTCTACCTTGTCTACTGCTTTGCTCCGCCCGGTAAGTACTGCTTGTATATCTGTGGTTAAGTACTGTATAATTCTGTTATATACAATAAGCCCGAAGATATCGATCTAGAGAGTGGTATATTTATGGCCAGTACCAATCGGACAGCCTTGGAGCGTGGTCGAGGCAACAGGAGGCATTCGGGCAACTGCTCCAGACGACAACATTTACGGGAGATGCTGATGGCAGATTTAGCTAGTTTGAAGTAATCGCTGGTCATCACGTCTATCTTAACAAATTTTACAGTTCTTTCCTAAGAGCTGTATGGTGCCCATCTCTGTGAATCAGGTCACATATTTATCTGTGTATACAATGTCACATATTTAACTGTTTATTGCTATCATTGAAATTCCTTCCGTGCGTGCAAATCTTCGATTGCCACTCACCCCTTGAGATTATGTTAATCATTTCAATTTGAGAGTCTCTTGTTCTATTTGATTTGAATAAATGTAATTAATCATCGCCTATCTTTTTTAATCAATATCAAAACAATCCTTTCTGTCACTAAACCTCTAGCGTTACAATGGCGCCCTAGCGTGGTTTGATTTGAATTTGAGTTTACCTGATTGTGTTACAATTGGCGCCAACGTGGTAGTTGGACATTTGTAAAATAATTCATGTTACAATTGCCCCAACATGTCATTTTCAGTTAATTTATAGCTATGCAAATGATTCATGTTACAATGTTACTATTCATGTTACACACTTTTGTGAGATATCACCCTAGGGGCGCTTTACAGTTGATGCAGGTATTACAAAAAATAAAATATTACAAAAATAAAGTGAAGTTAAATTAAGTAAAATGAAGAACATGAACAGGTGACATGAAGATAGAAGATGGAGACTCTGCAGCAAGAATCCTAAGTGGTGAAGAAACTGGACCAGCTGCTGCAGAGAGAGAGTGAGAACAGTGCCAGCACGAGGTTCGTCATCCGTGCAGGTATGTGTCTGCTGCTAATAAAGCGCTGACACGATGTCCCCATTCAGAGTTTCTTGAAAAGGCTTTGGCAGTGTTTGGTGATCAGATATGAATAGCAAGTGCTCCCCCACCCTACTCTTCCCCATATCCGTCCCTTCGCCACTACCTTCAGCCTCACAAGATACCCCAATTGGGGATGCCATAACTCACTAGCTTCAGTCGGTTGGGAGCAGTTGGGACTCCTGTACGGTTTCACATAAAAAATAAATTAAAAAAAAAACTACAGTGATGTTAGTCGACACATTCGAAATTTAGAGGTTGGGAGAAGGTTAAATTGGTTTATTGGAAAGGAATATGGATAGTTTCGGGATAGTAGATAGTTTAATATTGATTTTGGTCAAGATGAAAAATTTTACATAATTATTTATAAGTTCTAAAAGTCATTTTGCAAAGCAGCGAAAATCAAAAACCATATTGTAAAAATTAAGGAAAATAAAATGTATGGATGAAATAAAACAAAGGTTTTTATTTTTTATTGAAAATATATAATTTCATCAGTAAGTTTACACCATTTTTAAACATTTAAATAATGTTGAAAAAATCTTTCTTATGTAATCCACAACTATTTATTTAGCGAAAAATGAATCAGATCTTTTTAAAATTATTTCTTTTATATTAAAGCAATTGTTTTAACCTTTACTTATCTAAAGGTCGAGTTCAAACGATATTCTGGAGAAATAATCACCCATTACCCATTACCACAAACTTAGATGGGTAGTTCAAATATTTATTATCCGTGTTATTATTAACAAAATTATCTTCAAAATAACCCAAGCTTTCTATGGAATTTTCTTAATTTATTTTAGCGTGTATGCATTGTCATTGCAGTATTTACTATTGAAATTTAGACAGTGTACGTACAACTAACGAGTTAATACAATTTAACAGAAATAAAGATTCTTTCTTGCGGTCTCCGATCGGGTTGGCTACTATCAGAGCAATCTTCATCCTGCAATCTGAAGGAACAACTCAGTGGAATAGCACTCGCACTAGTCACTTAGATGTCAAAACTCAGCCGTATGTTTTGATTTACACAAGAAAAAAACATTGCGAAAAAGTGTGTTTTATTTTATTTTGCGTTCAAGTTCAGACATAAATATTTCATTGTTTTACAATCATTTTCCAAAACATTAAATAATTTGATTTAAAGAGTAAGACCGGAACCGAAAAGTGGTTCGTAAGTGGGAGATTTTGAACTTTAATGCAGTTTTTATGGGCCTGATAAATATTTTTTTCCTTGCTTATGAAAAGACTTATCGAAGAAATAAATGCTCTATATTAAGATTTTATTCATGGAATAAATTATAAATATTGCTGATATAATCCAAGAAGAAATATTCTTGGTATGCCTTCAATCGACACGAATATAGGTAATAGGCATTAAAGTCGCTTGACAAACGGAGTCTAGAAACTACAAACACAAAAGTGGTTTTTATTTATTTTGCAAACAATTTTATAAGAAAACAAAAAAGTTAATCAAAGGAAACTGTCACAGATAATCTTAGCTATAATATTGTATTTTTTTAAATTATTTTTTATGTGTTCATACATTTTTATTTAAAAATATATTTTTTTGTTAGTGCACATTTATATTTTTTATTGAGTAATTAAAATTTTTATTCGTATTCTACTACCATAGAAACCATAGAAAAACCTTCAATTTATCTAAAGCATATTTTTTGGTATTCATAATGTAAGCCAATTCGTTACAAAAAATAATCGATAAAAGTGATTAGCATTAAACTTCGCTTTAAATAAAGAAACGAAAAAATACTTAAAATATATAGATCCTTGGGATGAGATCTGGCCATAAGACTCTGTAATGGAATATATGATATTTGTGGCTAGAAATGTCCTTCCAAGGCTTGAAGGAATGTACATGAACCGAGTACAAAATCGCAAAAATCCTGTTTACGAAGCAATATTCATCTTATCATTCAGAACCACATTTTTACTGGTGATAAAGGCAATACTATAAGAACGGTGAGCACAATCATAAATACTTACTCATAGTAAAAGATGGGTACCTTTCTAAATATGTAAAATTTCATTTATCATGCATTAGTAACGATTCTAGAGAAAAGCTATTAAAGCCTTCGTACTTATAAATCCAAAACAATTAAATACATCCGCCACCTCTCTGTTCATCATCTTTGTCATGCAATCCAGTCCTGATATTGTTGTCATACTGAAACAAATAAAAATATCTCTCCTCTCAGAACTCTTGGTTTCTTTAGAACAATTATTTTCTAACGTTATTTTTATTTATTTATTCTTGGCTAATTTGTATAGCGCCGCTTTTGTGAGACATCACTTCAGGGTCGCTTTGTTGATGCAGGTATTACAAAAAATATAAATATTACAAAAAGAAAGTGAACTTCAGCTAAGTAAAATGAAGTACAGGAACAGGTGACACGAAGATAGAAGATGGAGACTCTGCAGCAAGAATCCTAGGTGGTGAAGAAACTGGACCAGCTGCTGCAGCGAGAGAGTCCGCCGCGTCCACCAACAGCGCCAGGGGGACTTTTGCATAGGAATAGTCAAAATTAAATATACTAGTATTATACACTACTGAATTGCATTTTTTTTTTTTTTTGTGAAAAATTGTAGATGTAATTATTTCTCACCATTAATATTCTGGGCAATGGGGAGTAAATAATATGGTAGTTACTCCCAGAATTTCTGTCGTTAAATAAATTATGACTTCTAGTAATACATAGTGGAATCCGAAAGCTTATCAATGTAAGTAATTCTGACAAACAAATGCATAATTTAGACTTTTATATGGAAATTTTAAATCATTGAAAATCCTTCTGTCCAACAATTTAAGCATACAATATTATTTAAAAAGTGTTGTAGTTCAACAAAATTACTGGAATACTTATTTTGAAACTTAAAAAAACGTTTTTTTATATTCTTTTGTTAGGTTGTAAATAATGATTATAATATGGGTTCCAAGCGGGAGAATTGTACTCAAGTTGACTTCTAAATAAAGGAAAAATAACAAACTAACTAACTAACTCGGTCTTGGCACACACTTCTTGCCTCATTCACATTCTTACATAGTCACATACATGCTCTTCATGTATTCACACGATCATACATGGTTTTACCACACATACGCCTCAGCGATCTCATTTCTACAGAATTCAGTCTACTTTCGTTCTTTCTCTGTCAGTTCCATGCCTCACTTCCATACATCAGGGTAGGTACCAGCACTCCATTGTGGACTGCTAACTTCGCTCCTTTGGGCAATTTTTTGTTAGCGCCAACTGCGTTCAGTCCTCCACATTCTTTAAGGCGAAGCTTAATGCTAAATCACTATTTTGATTAATATTTATAACGAATTGGTCTACGTAATGAATACCAAAAAATATGCTTTAGATAAATTGAATTGTTTTCCTATCGTTTCGCTTGAATAGAATACAAATAAAAAAATAAATTACTCAATAAAAAATATAAATGTAAACTAAGAATTTTTTTTTCAATACAAATGTATGAACGCGTAAAGGAAACAACTTAAAAAAATATAGTATTATAGCTAAGATTATCTGTGACAGTTTTACTTGATTAACTTGTTTGCTTTCTTATAAAATTATTTACAAAATAATTAAAAACCAGTTTTGTGCTTGAAATCGAACGTTTCTAGACTCCGTTTGTCAAGCGATTTTAATGCCTATTACCTACAATAAAAGGTATACCAAGAAAATACACATTTTTGGCTTGTAGCTTCCTCTTAAACTGTGTTTTTTTACACATTGTACAAAGACTGTTATAGTTTAGATTCCAGTTCGTACTAAAAAACATATATTTAATGTCATAGTTAGAATTTCCGCAGACTGAAATTTCCGTTTTGAAAAAGATAGGTTATTTTGAACACATTATTCTTTAATTGACTGTTATCGCATGAATTTAATGAGAATTCTATGAAAGCGATGTTTTTTAATAACATAAATGTTTTATTATGTGTAGGAAAATACGTCGTCACAAGCTTTTTGGCTCACCGCAAATATCAACTTTTTGAAGGCTTTTATATCTTCGGTACCTACTATTCGGTATTTACCAAAAATTCTAAATGTTATGTTCTCACTGTTCTTTTGTAATAAACATGAACTTTTATAAGGCGTATTCCAAACAACTAAAAATATCAATTATTGTTTCAATCAGGATTTGATTTAGTAGTGTTATTGTATGTTTATGTCTCAATAGTTTTGAAGTGTCTGTTGGTGATAACGAGATGCCAAGATGACAGATTTGAGTGGTTTTGAGCTCGAGGTCATGAACTTGATAATCTGTCACTTATTTGGAGACTAGCTGAAGTCCCCGGCGTTGCCCGGGTTTTGGGTATTTTGTGAGTCTGAAAAGAGTGGGGATGGACCACATCAGAATTGCTCTCTTTCCGGGAATTCATTTTTGTGATAAGGTTTCAGATGGTTTTACCACACAATCGCCTCGAGGATCTACCTACAGCATTCAGAATTCATTCATACTTCCTTTGCCAGTTCAGTTGGTTTATAATAAAAACTGTAAAAAGAAGTAAGCAGGGTGTCCGGGGGTAAAGTGCGCTAACTTCGGGAGATGATTATACATGATGGTAAAAGTAAAAAATAAATAAATAAATTTTTCGAAATTCCAATTTTAATTTTCCCATGTAAATATATTTTTAGATAGAAAAATATTTATTTTCTCCTAAATACAATTCAACTTTTTTACCTAAAAACTATCTTAAAACGTTAGAATTTCCAAAAAAAAGTTAGCGCACTTTACCCCCAGACACTCTGTATATGCCGTTTTTCCTGTCAAATGTCAAACTTTCAAGACTGTCAATATAATATAACAAATTCATAACTGTATATTGTGTAATATATAGGTGTAAGTACTGTAAGTAGGTAGGTACCATAATTTGTGGCAAAATTGGCGTTACTCGGTGTTGCCATAGTAATTACAGAAAAGTTCTGATTCATTAAATTTTCAAACGGGAAGCCTAAGTAGGTAGTAGCACAGAGCTTTAACGTTGGTATACAACTTACTTTAATCTGACTAAATATTATATATAACTACATTATCTATAACGCTACTCTAATTTGCTGGTATAGATTACGCTTATTTTTTTATTATTTTAATATAGATCATATGGGTTACATTAATACATACATATTTTGCAAAATATAATATTAAGGTTCATAGTTGGTCATGTATACCTTATCAGAAAAGAGGAGCTCTTGTGACTGATAAGGGAGCCAAGATTCTTACTTAGATTCTATGTTATAATATTATGTTATGTGTAAACTATATAAAAATGTCCCTGAAGTGTGGCACTGTGCCCTCTGGTTGGAAAAAAGCGGTAATTCACCCTATTCCCAAGAAAGGTGACCGCTCCAACCCGGCCAACTACCGCCCCATAGCGATCACATCAGTTCTGTCCAAAGTGATGGAACGTGTGATCAACGACAAACTGCTCACATACCTCGAGAAGAACAAAATTATCAACGACCGTCAATACGGATTCCGGCGGAACCGCTCGTGCGGTGATCTTCTCGCGTATGTGACGCATGTTTGGGGGCGGTGCCTGGAACGTCACGGTGAGACCCAAACGGTCGCACTAGACATATCCAAGGCCTTTGACCGGGTCTGGCACCGAGGACTTGTCAACAAATTGCATTCTTACGGACTTCCCGCATCCCTGTGTACGTGGATTGCTGACTTTTTAAGGGATAGGTCGATTCAGGCGGTTGCTGACGGTTTCACCTCTTCCTCGCACTCCATAAATGCTGGCGTCCCACAGGGATCGGTTCTGTCTCCGACTTTGTTTTTGTTGCACATCAATGACCTTTTGACATGTGCACCGATTCATTGTTACGCGGATGACAGTACAGTTCATGATAGCTTTTTGTTTGACAAGTCCCCAAAGGGCACACAAACTCCAACGGCTCGGAGGGCTTTGAAGCAGAGAATGGACGGTTATCTCGAGAGTATTTCCTCCTGGGGTAAAAATAATCTCGTCGAATTTAATGTTTCAAAGACCCAATCCTGTCTGATTACGTCTAAAAGGGATCCAAATGATAATCTAGTCTCCTTCAACGGAAGCAATCTTCCGAACAGGCCTTCCATTGATATGCTTGGTGTAACTATAAGTGACCAGCTCAGGTACGGGGGCTCCATCGAAGCCAGAGTAAAGTTGGCCTCTCAGAAGCTGGGCGTACTGTACAGGGCCCGCAGATACTTTAATAGTACACAACTGCTTACCCTGTACAAATCGCAAGTGCGCCCTACTGTCGAATTTGGCAGCCATCTCTGGTCTGGAGCCCCAAAATACCTGAAAAAAACCCTTGACTCTGTGCAGAAACGGGCGGTCCGTTTGATAGATTCCCCAATCTTAACAAACGGACTGCAATCTTTAGAGCACAGACGTCGGGTAGGTATGCTGTCCTTGTTCTATCGGTATTACAATGGAAGATGCTCTGAGGAACTAGCGTCATTGATCCCTTCGGCGCCGGTGCGTAGTCGGGATACACGCCAAACGCGCGCCCAACATTTGTACACAGTTGACACTTGTCACATGAGAACGGGTCGCTTCTACGATTCGTTCTTAAGTTCAACAGCTCGGCTGTGGAACGAACTGCCGGCCTCTGTGTTTCCTCCCTCCTACAACATGGGACTCTTCAAGACCCATGTTCACTCCTTCCTCTCCACAAAAAGACCCTCCACACAGCATCCCCAAAGATGACATAGGCCCTGAGGGAAATTATTTTCTTCAGGGCCTCCTGTGTGGAGTAAATATAAAAAAAAAAAAAAAAATATAAATATTTTTTTTTGGGAAAAAAGTTTGATTTTATTTATTTGTTCTTGTTGGTTCGTAATACAGCGCAATTCGGAAGGGAGATTATTGTAGTTCTTTATGGCTTGGTAAATATAATTGTTTTGCATTTGAGTTGTTTTAAAGATTGGCGTAATAAATTGATTTCCATTTCTCATCAGTTTGTAAAATTCTTGATATTCTGTGTTATTTTTTTCTTTACACATTTTTATAACGGAAGTTTGCTTAAATATATCATCAATATTTGGTACTGGAAACAATTTAAAAAGCAATTTTGTTGGAAAAGTTGAGTTTTTTTTTAAGTATTACCTTTATAATATTTTTTTCTATAAATTAATTAATTCTATAAATCAATTTTTTCTTTAAATATTAATAATATCATTTTATCAAGTACACGGAGAAAACTTACTGTTCGGGTTATCTAACTTACTGTCTTACAGGACGGCGGAATTGCTGATATTTTCGCATTACGTCATGTTATTTATTAGGAAAAGAACACGTTTTCTCGATAATATGTTCTGAATTGTAAGCAAAATAATTTTTTTTTTAATAAAATTTTATCAGGAAATGATCACTTTTTTACTGGATCATTTTTCTCCTTGTAGGTAGGTACATAAATAGTTAAAACGATGAATAAGTAGGTAAATTTTTTATAACAACATTTACACGGTGCTTTATTCTCGTTAAATAAATATGACCGGGTAAATACTACAAAAAACATTTACGAATGGTTTGTACAAATAAAGAAACGTGGGCAAGCACTTCTTTGTTGAGATGACAAAGATGACTTCATCAGGAGGAAAAACCGGCAATAAATTCATAAATCTTTACTTTTGCACCTATACAGTGTGGTACCTAAGTAATAATAATAATAATATTTGGCTGATTTGTAAGCGCTGTTTTTTGTGAAAAATTACCCCAGGGGCGCTGTACAAATAATCGTGTAATATAATTGGCTTACAAGTGATAGTAGTAGTATAGGGATAGGGATAGTAGTGTATAGGGATAGTAGTTATAGGCCTTAGGGGGTATTTCACTATGTCGGGCTAAATATCTGAATAGCTATCCGTTGGCTGGCTTTAAAGTTCAGAATAACTTCGTTATTCAACGGCCACCGTTTCACCATTGTTTCGAGCTTCCGGATAGATAACACTCGAAATAGTCTGGCAACATCGCAAAATGTTTGCAGTTAGTCCATCTACTGCCACGGCTGTCATGCGTCACAGTCCGCACACCGCGAAGTGTGCATTTTTTTGGTTATGTTATGTTGATTATCAGGTCATTTTAGATAGATTCGTGTCGAATTAATACATTGTTTCTTATTTTGAACACAATCAAATAATTCAGGATGGATCATACAAGCATTCAAATTCATTCTACAAAATTCGACTCACTTCTCAGCTGTTAAACTCGGAATGTTTTGACGCCATCTTTGATTCGAGGAATAGCGCCTAACGTGAAGTTCGAGCACTGATTAGTCAAATCTAACTTTAACCCGATCGTTAGCGTTATTCAGATATTGTGAAAACGAAAAAATGACTAAACCGCGGATTAGTGCTTAGTCAGAACACAATCAGAGATATAATAAATAAATAATACCCCCTTAGTCGTAAGTCACTAGATATAAGTAGTTCTAGTATTAACTATTTAAGAAATATATTTGTACAGCGCCCTTGAGGTGATTTCTCACGAAAACGGAGCTATATAAATTAGCCAAATATTATTATTAATATTATTACAACTAAGATTTCTTATTATAACAAGTGACTTAAATCTAAGCCTTATAGCTAGTGACTTTTATATAACTGCTGGCTTCAAACTAGTGACTTAAAATTACATATTTGTAGCTGTGGCTTAAGGTTAAGAGACTTACAACTAGCATAAATACATATACGTAATGTAAAAAAAAAGACTTACATGACTTACTTTAACCAGCGATTTCTGAGTTTACAATTTAAAAATATAGATGGCATTTTGGTCATAATACATTTTTTTAAATTTTTATTTACATGACAGAAAGAGATAGAAATAGAATAGAGAGGGAGACAAAATATTGTAGGGAGGGTAGGTAGGGGGAGGGAGTAAACAGTTTCCCACCCCCTACCTACCCTTCCTATAATATTTTGTCTCCCTCTATTCCATTCCTATCTCTTTCTGTCACCAATAAGGTTCGTTCTTTCCTATTTGTATATCTTTCACTCATTGTTTATTTTCTTATATATATAATAATAATAATAATAATTGGATGACTTGTATAGCGCCGTTTTTGTGCAAAATCACCTCAAGGGCGCTGATATATGTCTCTGTATGTAATTATGTTTAGTTAATATAATAAGCCCTGACGAAGCTTGAGATAAGCGAAATCCGGTTGCCTGTCATTATTAATTCAAATAAAAAGTGGTGTATTACAATGTGTGTTTTTTCATTTAAAATGTTACACCCCAGAGTATTAGCTTCCTTCGAAAAAAATGTTTCTTTGTTGATATTTGAAAAAAAAAAATATATATATATATAAATCGCATTTTTAACTTTTTTCTCTCGAAATTTGTCAGGCACCTACGTTCCTGAACACCCTGTATGGCTGAATATATGTTATTTTATTTCGAAGAGTTTCTCTCAAGTCCAAGATAAGGTATCTCATTCTTTGGAAAGGAAAAACCGTTAGTGCATTTGATATTTTTTCTCAGTTTATTTATGCGTGGAATCATGAGTTATACACATCAATTACCTGGTACCGCCGACCCGGTGACCATTTGTTGGATAACCAACACCTCTGCCAAAGTTCACCCCAAGTGGTTCGCTACGTTTGGTGACTTAATAGGGGTGCCCGGATTCATCGAGTGAGGTGTGTTCTGATCTTGGCGGCGTGCGGATGCATCTGCCCACCAGCTGTGTGGCGGGCCGGATCGATAGAGGCCGGTTTGGGGAGACCCTTTGACCTTTCCAGCGCGTCTTTCTCAACCCACCGTATCGCAGTTTTTGTACAAAATCACCTTAAGGGTGCAAGCCAAATACTAAGTTCGGACCATCTGGGCCGAAGGCTTAGAATAAACTTCATAGGAACTAAGATCCATAACAAGTCCAACAGAATTCAGGTCTAAACTAAAAACTTACATTTTTAAGCTGTCATACCCTTAAATTAAATATACTATTCCTGAGAGAAAGTCCAGTTACATAAAGTTTACGAATTATGTTATAAATCCTGTATCTAAATTTCTTTAATAAACAATTAGTTAATGTTAATGTTAATTAAATAATTGTTAATTAACATTAACAATTATATTATACCTGGTAGGTAAGTATGGTACTGTATTTTATCTCCATATATAGTTAGTTATAACATAGATCATTGTAGAAATGTATTATATATTTGTACAGCGTCGTTGAGGTGATTTTGCACAAAAACGGCGCTATAGAAATCATCCAAATATTATTATTATTATTTATAAAATACATGGAAAGATATGTACATAGTACTAAGTCATATTATATCGATATTGTGTAAATACCCACTTGGTCATAAAAAATATGTATAGTTTTAAGTCACTATTTAAAAATTTTTGTTTGATCACTAGCTATTAAACTTACTTATAAGCCATAAGTCATAAGTTATAAGTAAAAGTGGAATAGATTAAATGCATAAATTAAGTTGTTAAGCGCTCTCGAGGTGATTTTCTTGCGAAAAATAGAAATAATCCAATCATTATTATTATTATATAACAGTCAACATACTCATAGGCATACACACTCAAATGACACAGCATACTGAACACACTCACATTTATACAATTACATGCATAAATATGAGTGTGTTTAGTATGTTAAACACATTGTATAAATGTGAGTGTGTTTAAGCATGTTAAACACACTCATATTTATACAATGTAAAAAACTAAGAAAATAGTTAATTATCAGGCTTTTCTATATTGATATTTTTTTATGAATACATTCATATCCATTGATTGTACCCATGTAATTGTACAAATATGAGTGTGTTCTAGTATGTCAAACACACTCATATTTATTATACATTGTATAAATATGAGTGTGTTTAAGCATGTTAAACACACTCATATTTATACAATTACATTGGTACAATCAATGGATATGAATGTATTCATAAACAATATCAATATAGAAAATCTTTATCCTTTAACCGTCTTTTATATTTTTTTAGTTCAATTTTACAGGTAGATTCGCTTTTTCAATCCATTGGAATCGTTTTAAAGATTTATTAGTAAACTAGCTGAGTAAATTAGTTGCTGGGGGTTATTCTTAAGAGATGAACAATATGAACATATACCATTGCAGACTTTTCTGTAGACTTGTTTAAAATTTACAATTCCCTAGTACTCTTTTTGTAATTTTTTATTTTATTAAAATCCAATTTAATAATATAATTGTTAGGTTCTGCAAGTATTTTTTGGTTTTTGTTATGGTTACAGCTGTTTCGAATTTAAATGCCATTTTCAAACTGTGGTTATAACCACGTTTGGACGACTTATTTATTTGATTCTATTTTACCCCCTCTCAATTTAAAATGATTTATTACCGGTTAAACCGATATACTGATAAAATAATTGTGAATATATATCAATATTCTGTGGGGGTATTTTGAAGTCTGTTTTCCCCAAATTAATGTTATCTTAATTGTTTATTATTGATGTGGCTGCTATTAATTTATTTAAATGTGTAATATTGCTTATGTTTTGTGGACAAACTTAGAAGCGGGGAATAAATAATTTTCCTTACTTTATTAATTAATGTAATATTAGGGTCATTGGTTCTTTTATTGTTTTCTAATTGTTCAAGTAAATTTAATTTAAGGCCCTTTCTTTCTATACGTAAGTTCAAGAAAGTATGTAAGTTAAAAGGTTTAAGTTCATTGTTGTCAAGCGGGACGTGATTATTCATTGAGAGATGTTCTGCGAATTTTGAAAAAGTGCTTTTATTATTATAACATCTTATATGTTTTTTTGAATCTAGTTGAGAAAGTCCTTCCCGTCTGTCTGATATAAGTAGCGTTGCAGTCAGCGTAGTCACATTTTAATTCATATATGCTTAATTTTGATAATGAATTTTCAATGATACGCCAATCAAAATTAAAAATCTAAAAAACGAATCACGTTTATATATATGAAATAATGATAATACACAACTGTAATATGTAGTGTACAACTGCTGATCCTGTACCAATCACAAGATACTTGAATTAGTAGTCACCTATGATCTGGAGTCCCAAAATAATTTGAAAATCCTGACTCAATGCTGTGCACAAATGGGTGGCCCTTTGGAAGACTACATTTTAGATTATAGGCGTCATGTGGAAATGCCATACTTGTTGTACTGGTAAGGAATTAGCATCATTAATCCCTTCGGCGCCGGTGCATAGTCGGGAAACAAAACAATAATAATAAAACTATTTTATTAAAACATATTATTCCTTATCCAAAAGTATCATAAAATCGACACCCATGTTTTACTAAAGCCAAATTGCGATACTTGCCCAGCTATTCCAAGTAGAATTCATTTTGAAGACTCACTACTAATTACTCCATTGTAATATTTTGCTAGATTATACATGTTAAAAAGTCACTTTTTTTTATACATATTAATATTCTGTTCAAATAAAATATTCTCTGTTATTATAAAATTCTAGGCCTTAATAGAATTTATTTAATTACTATATTAATAATATTAATTATTATTCATTATCATAAACACCTCATACCTCGATTTATGTCAGGTTTTATACAAACCTAGTATTCATTCAACTATTACTACACTAGTAGATATTTCTTTTAATTATGTATTGTTTAACTGCACTTCTATTAACAACTGTATCAGGATTAGTCATCGAACTACGGTAGTGGATAGTCGTGCTCTGTGTTTGACAAATTGCCTACCTGCTGTCGCGGACTTCGTACAGATAAGAAATTATTGTTACATTTTTGTTTTCTATTATTTGTTTGTTATATTTAGGTTTTGATAAATTCGTGTGTACAGTCAATCAAATAGACTGTATTATTATTTTTTTTGTTAATTAATTTATAAATATGGAGGAAGATGAAAATCGACCTCCTGACCCCGAGTCCATATTTAATATTGGAGATGAGTATGAATCGGATGTTTCTATAATAGTCCCTTCCAGAAAACGAAGACCATCGCTCTGTCTTAATGTACCACCCAAAATTAAACCTTCGCAATCCGATGAAACCTCAAACCCAAAGGAAAGTCGTAAGGATACCATATTATCAGAATCTAAAAATACTGAACTAAGTTATTCCCCATCCTCCTCGGCTCCATTCATTGTCAATGTCCAAAGTACTGAACAAGGAAAAATCATTCATCCTCTGGATTTCGGGAAAATCATTTTTAGTTCAAAAAACAGTAACCTTGGCATAGTTAACGGATCTATTAAGCCGGAAGGCCGCTATAAGTTATCCCTAGAATTTAAATCCGCAAACTTTGCAAATGAATTCGTCCAAAAAATAGATACGCTTTCACACCACAAATTTAAATCTTATATTCCAACTTACAACCTTACTAGAATGGGCCGAGTGAGAGGTATACCAACCGATCTCTCAGAATCTGAAATTGTTGATGCACTTAATGATTCTCAAGTGTCCCCTAAGGTTTTAAAAGCACGTAGATTAAATTACAAAGATACATCTAATGGAACCACTACATGGAAACCCTCACAATCGGTTGTTATTACTTTTGAAGGCCAAACTTTGCCATCTCGGGTATTTATTTATTACAACGCACTCCCTGTGGAAGTATATAAATTCCCGACGATCCAGTGTTTTAACTGCTGCCGTTTCGGACACTCAAAACCAATATGTCGTTCCCCTCCACGTTGTTTTCATTGCGGAGAAGACCACCCCTTTGATCTTTGCCAAAAATCATCGAATGATCCACGTTGCATTAACTGCAAGGGAAATCATACAGCGGTTAGTGTGGCCTGTCCAGAATTGACCAGACAAAGGAATATTAAACAATCAATGGCTTCAGACAACATTTCCTATTTCCAGGCATCAAAATTATTCCCACCTGCAATAAAATCGTTTGCAGAGGTAACATCTACCTCAATTCCTTGCAATCTATCTTACTCTAAATCTCCTCCATCGTCTTCTCACAGGGAAACAATTTTTATACCACTCAAACCAAAACCAAAATTTATTGCTTCTATTGATAAAAATCAACATAATGATATTTTGTTTAACCCAAATGGGAATTATAAATCTCAGACACTCAATGGGAGTGCTTTAAATAGTTCCCAATCTTCCCCTAATTTAGGGAAAGTGGTGAATGAAAATTCTGCTTTCATTCAGACTTTAATTACCCTCTTAATTTCTATTCTTTCAAACAACAATAATATACCGTCCAACGCTGCCGATTGCATTAAATCTTTATTATCCTGTCTTCCTAATGTCTCCGAAACTGAACAGAATTCTTCAGTGGAATATCAGAAGTCTAATCTGTAATAAATTTGAACTTGTAAAATTACTCGATGAACATGAAATTTCAGTTGCCGCTATTTCTGAAACGTGGTTTAAACCCTCGTATCTATTTAAGATATCTGGATATAATTGTCTTAGACATGATAGACTGGATGGTAAAGGTGGCGCTGCCTTAATCATCCATGACTCTATCCCTTTCAAACCAATCATGTTTCATACTCTCTCTAACAATTTTCAGATAGTAGCAGCTGTTGTATGTGATATTACAATACTATCAATATATGTCCCTCCCTCCACTATTTTTGATGAAAACGAATGGTCATCATTTATGTCTCAGATCCGTCCCCCGTATATGTTACTGGGCGACTTTAACGCTCATTCTACCTCTTGGGGTAGTGAATTAACGAATCGTTCTGGCCGTAATCTTTTAGATTTTATTGATTCCCATAATTTATGTATTTTAAACGACGGATCTCCAACCCGATTCACCCCCCCTCAACAAAGGAAAAGTGTTGTTGATTTATCTCTCTGTTCATCTTCGGTCATACGTAAATGTTCTTGGAACATACTTAAAGACCCCCTTTCCAGTGATCATTTCCCTATTATAATCCTCTTTCACCATCTAACCACCTCGCATTCCTTTACAATTAACAATAATTTTAAATTTAAAACGAAAGATGCGAACTGGAGAGTTTTTTCTTCTGTATTAGACTCTCTTGTTCACTCTGTAAAATCTTCTCTTGGGAACATCAGAACACAATGTGAATTATTTCCTAGTATAGTTATAAAAGCAGCAGAAAAATCCATTCCAAAGCGTAAAGTTAACATTAAAACTAAACATTCGACTCCGTGGTGGGACGAAGAATGCACTCGTGCTGTTAACTCTAGAAAAGAAGCAGTTTCCATTTACCGCAAATGCATGTCTTTTGAAAATTTCTTATCAGTGAAACGCGTCCAATCAGAAACTAAACGTATTTTGAAAAATAAAAAGCGGTCTGGATGGCGAAAATTTTGTGAAAACTTGTCTCCTGAAACTCCCCAGTCATCTGTTTGGACTAATTTAAAAAAATTCGGTTCGTCATATGCTCCGGAGCGTACCAAACATATTCCGGAGGAAATTATTATAGGTTTTGCTGATAAAATTGCCCCTCCTTCAGTTGCCACATGTGAAGAAATGCCCTCTTTTATTTCATATCCATCTCACTCTAACTGGCTAGACTCTCCTTTCTTAGTTAGTGAACTAAAACGAGTAATCAAATCTCTTTCTGACTCTTCTCCGGGTCCTGATGGAATATTATATAGCTTCTTTCAAGCATTCTCCGACATGTCGGTTGAATATTTCTTATCCTTAATTAATAACATGTTTGAAACAGGATTTATTCCGGATGTCTGGAAGGTTCAAAAAATCCTCCCGGTTTTAAAACCAGGGAAAAATCCGTCCGAAGTCTCATCTTATCGTCCTATTGCTCTTTCGTCGTGTTTAATTAAAGTAGTGGAACATTTGATAAAGAACAGATTAGAATGGTTTGTTGAAAATCACAGTATTATCCCTCCTAATCAATACGGCTTTCGGAAAAAGAAATCTACTATGGATAATTTAAGTTTGTTAACAACAGATATCCGTATTTCTCAATCCCTTAACTCTTGTACATTGGCCACATTTCTAGATCTTTCTTCAGCTTACGACGATGTATTAATTGATGTTTTGAAGGAAAAATTAATTAAAATAAAAATCCCCATAAAATTAGTTCAATTTATTATCAACTTGCTAACAGACAGATCCATTATTATCCACTCTTCCTCAAACATATTGAAGCGCAAACTTTGGAAAGGGCTACCCCAGGGGTCTGTTATCAGTCCATTATTATTTAATATTTATATGAGTGATTTAGACATTGTAATCCCTTCGTCTATTAAGCGACTTTATTTTGCGGACGATTTTCTCATATATTTATCTCACAAAAATTTATTGCATGCTGCGAAGGAATTAAATTTGGCCTTACATAATATTAAAGTTTGGATGTTGACAAATGGAATGAATTTAGCTACCTCTAAAACCAAGGTAGTGGCTTTTACTCGCAAAAGAAAACTGCCTAACTTTACAGTCTCTTTTGATAATTTCCCCCTTCAAATCGTTAAGCAAATAAAATTTCTTGGCCTGCTTTTGGACCATAAGCTTTCCTGGCTCCCTCATATTCAGAACGTTTCTGCTAAGTGTGAAAAGGGGCTTAATATGATGCGAGCTGTTTCCAGAGTATGGTGGGGATCCCATCCTACTACTCTTAAACTAATGTATAATTCCCTCGTTCGAAGTCACTTGGATTATGGCACATTTCTTTTCGACCCACTTCCTAAATATCTGGATAAAAAACTTGAAAGAATCCAATCAAAAGGGCTCAGAATGATTATTGGGGCAATGAAATCTTCTCCAATTAATGCTCTTCAGATAGAATGTGTAGATCCTCCCTTATTTTTGAGAAGACAATACCTCGCGGATAGATATATCTTCAAAGCGTTATCTTTATCGCGTCACTCATTGGAACAGAGTCTCGATCGTTTGTTCAGTATTTTGAATAACAGAAGGAGGGTAATAGATAGAGATCGATTCCCTCTCTTATTAAAAAGTTTTCTATCATTTAGATCTCTGTCTTCTTACCTTCAAAATCTACAAGATGATCCAATCCTTCCTATTTACAGTACCCCGTTTAATGCTATTAATTTTATCCCAAACGTAATAATTTCTGACTTCCGGACGAACATTTTATCATCAGCTAATAACTTTCAAAATGTTGAAGAACATTTTAAAAACTTTATATTTTCAAAGTTTCCTGGATTTTCCCTCATATACACAGATGGTTCCAAATCCGACCACAAAGAATGTGGCGCATCGGTATATATTCCTGAATTCAATGTTAATCTGTCTTATAAATTGCCTAAAGAAATTTCCATATTTACTGCAGAATGCTTCGCAATTGAACAAGCTTTAATTCAAATCCAACTCCTTAATATTCGTCGAGCCTTACTGTGTACTGACTCTCTAAGTGCAGTATTAAAAATTTCCTCTAATATCGTTCGATGTCCAGAAGACTATGTTATTTGTAATATTAAAAAAATCCTCGATTCTTTAAACGAATCTATGTTTGAGACAATACTGGTTTGGGTGCCTGGCCATCTAGGAATTGAGGGTAACGAGAAAGCTGATTCTCTCGCTAAACTTGGAACTGTATCTGGTTCTATTCCTTTAGATTTTAAAATTCCTGTCTCTGACGTCTTCTCTATTCTTAAATCCAACATGTCTCGTTCCTGGGAAGAAAATTGGACAGTCACGAAAACTCAAACTGGATCTTTCTATGCTGGAATACAAAATCATATTCCAAGTAAACCCTGGTTCCACGGCAAAAAAAAGTCCAAAAGATTTATTTCCTGTATCTCGAGAATGAGAATTGGCCACTGCTCTATTGCAACTCATTTGTTTAAAATTCGGGTGCTCGAAAGTTCATTATGCCAGTGTGGTGTGGAGGATGAGACTCTTGACCATGTTTTCTTCAATTGTAAAAACCATTCTTCTTTCAAAGGCATGTATCGATTGCTTATTAAAATCACCCACCAGTCTCCCCTTAGTATTCCATATTTGCTGTCTCTCAATAACTCTCGCGTATATTCTATTCTTTATAAGTTTATAGATTTGAATGACTTTAATATATGATATGTCCAGTCCCCTTATAGATAATTCACATCAGTTTAACCATATATCTTAACCCAATCGGCACAAAGCACTCTCTTTAGGGTGAATTGCCTAATACAAAAAAAAAAACAACTGTATCACTTGCAATAATATTTTTGTGTACACATTACTTGTTCTGTAATTACTCTATTGTATCACTCTATTTTAAAAGCCATTTTATGGCGTTTAAATAAATAAATACATTTTTTATTTATGGTTAGCAAGCGTTACTAATGTAGTGCCCGAAAATATATTTTTACGACTTGATTATGAAACATTGACTTTTCTCTAGTTTCTATAAATATATTATGGATGTATCATTTATATAAACCTTTCGGAAGAAATGGTCTAAATGATAGTGAAAACCCTATCAAAATCCGTTGAGTCGTTTAGAAGAACTAAGCGCCCAAACAGACAGACGCGGATAGCGACATTATTTTATACTTTCACCAAGGCGAAACTGCGAGTATCATATGTTCTTCGTATTAGCTGAGTTTTAATAATTGGTTTGTTCTCACGTGTGAACATGTTAATATTTATTTTAAGTTCTTAAGATTCCACATATGTTTATTTATTTTCATAGATAAAAGAAACACAAGGAGACACGGTATAGAGGCGTACTGACTGTTACCGAGCTACGACCTAAATGCACATACTATCAAAGCGGATATGCAATGAAAGAAATGCGCTTGGCGTGTAGGTCGAAACAAAGGCGGGTGGCCACTGTGCGTAGTTGCGATTTTCATCAGTACCTACGGGTTAATGATTCTCATTTTTGAGCAAAAACTTCCTCCTGTTTTATATTATGTTTCAGTTTCAATGTTCTTGCTTTGTCCTGTCGTGCTGTTATTGTTATGCTTTGTTTTTTTAAACTGTATACTTAGTGTCATATAATTAGATATGTATTGAGTAAGGCACACTGTAGAAATAATTTTAAGAACATGACCACTAATACTATAATAATAATAATAATAATATTGGACAATTTGTATAGCGCCGCTTTTGTGAGATATCACCTCAGGGGCGCTTTACAGTTGATGCAGGTATTACTAAAAATATAAATATTACAAAAATAAAGTGAAGTTAAGTTAAGTAAAATGAAGAACAGGAATAGGTGACACGAAGATAGAAGATATTGTTTGTTCAATAACTAACTAACTAACTAAATATCCATCACGCCGTTTCCCCGCAGGAGTAGGCAGAGAGGACGGACCGCCAAACAACTCGGTCTTGGCACACACTCCTTGCCTCATTCACATTCATACATCGTCTCATACATTCTCTATTATTATGCTGACTCTTGACATGGCCTGACTCGAGCATCTGATTTACTTGGTCATGCCATGTCCTCCTCGGGCGTCCCCGACTTCTGCTAACATTCGCATTTGCATCATATATCCTTCTTACACTCCTTTCTTCGTTCATTCGCTCTACATGCCCAAAACATCTAAACGTCACTTTGTTAATCTTACGCATAACGCTTACATCAGCCTTGCACTCTTTGTGGATCTCCACATTCCTCACATGATCATACATGGTTTTACGACACATACGCCTCAGGGATCTCATTTCAACAGCATTCAATCTACTTTCATCCTTTCTATGCCAGTTCCATGCCTCACTTCCATACATCAGGGTAGGTACCAGAACTCCATTGTGGACTGCTAACTTTGCTTCTTTGGACAATTTTTTGTTAGCACCAACTGCGTTCAGTCCTCCATTAATGGAGTTACCTGCATTTATCCTTCTTTCAATATCTCTGCCAGCCTTCCCATCTCTTGTAAACATAATTCCTTAATACACAAACTCATAAAATTGCTCTAAGTATTCCTCATTCATAACTATATTGCACGCTGTTTTCGTACTCTCTCTTTCAAACACCATTACTTTAGACTTACTTACATTCATCATTAACTCTTTCTTCATGCATATTTCGTTCATCCTAGACGCGAGTGACTGTAGATCATCCATACTATTAGCAACGAGCGCCGTATCATCAGCATACAACAAGCAACATAATTTCAGATTACGTTATTTTCCTTTAATTTTTCCTTACTTAACATAAAATGCATTTTACCATCTGAACGCTTATCTGCCTACTCTTTGATAGAGTTAGAGGGGCGGTGCCATGCCATATAACCGTCTAAATTAAAACAACACGTATGGGACAATCATCCAGTATTCTAGTAACCCAACTTTAAAATAAATACGACAATCTGTGTTCAACCATAAAATGATAAAATGTGGTAAAAGCAGTTACACCGCTTTTTAATTGTATACTACCGCGTTATCACATTGTAAATATTGAATTATACTATATTATTATTGTTAGAACAGAGGTGGCCAACCACTTTCGAAAAGTAAAAACGTATATATTTATTGTCGTTTTAAGAAATTATTTACTGCGATACTTTATTTTTAATCTACAAAATATTGATTGGATATACAGTTACTGAATTTCTAAGAAAAAATGAAATCTGCTGCTCAAAGACATAGATGGGATGAGGAAAAGAAATGAAATAAGACTATCCTTCAGAAAAAAACCTGGAGGTAAAAGTCGTTGATGTACTGAGCAATGAAAATATTTTGCGATTTACCAGAACAAAACAAATTTAAACAGAAATTACGAAAATATGTGATTGATTTACACAAAAAAAAGTTTTTTTATAAAAAATATATACCTATAAGGATTGTATTAGGACATAGGTATCTATGAACTTTTTTGAAAAACCAAATAAACATTTTTTCAAATGAATGAATAACTTATTACAAAAGGCCATTGTATGTAGTTGATGACTTTTTGAATTTTTTTTGTATTTAATCCTAGGAAAATCTTAGAACTACTAAGGTGCGAAATTCTTAGTTCAGTTGTGTCGATTAATAGTAAGTCTGTTACCACATTATGAAATCAAAAAATAAATAACTAGCAAGAATTTAAAAAATTGTATACAGGGTGTATCGGCGAGTACCCGACAAACTTTAACCAGCTATTCCTCAGCACATTTGGTAACATTTTTTTTCCATTAAAAAAAAATAAAATAAAAAATCCACACTCCGTCACTGCCATTTGCATTGTTTCTCGTGTTCAACAGCTGTTATTAGCAAGTGTGTCAAAAAGTGTCCTCGCTCTTTCGTACACACTAAATAATAATAGTTAAAAATGAGACGAATGGTGCCGTGCCATTTCGTTGTGATTGTTAAAGCGCGCCAACGTAGGTACGTACGTACATTATTCTACGATACTCGAACAAAATATTGCCAGACGGGTTTTCAAACTTTGACAAAGGATAAAACATTGTTGACATGTGGTGAAAATATGAATAATAATTTTTTTATTAAAAATAAATGTTACCGGACAGCAAAGTGCCCATGACATTTTTTACTCCAAATGTGCTAAGGAATAGCTGGTTAAAGTTTGTCAGGTACGTGCCGATACACCCTGTATGAGTGTGCGCAGAGCGAAATTGCGCAAAATTGCCCGCAAAATGGCAAGCGGTGGACTTACCCGTGAAGAAGCAGTAAGAAAGTTTTGTAAGAAACTGCCGACCAATCACAGGGCGTTTAAATCTTTTGTGCTTTTAATCGTTTTCAAATATCGATTGGTTAATAAAATTCTACATATAATTATATTATCAAATTTAAACAAACAAAAATTAAAGAATGGAAATTTTTTTAAGTGATTATCGCACAAGAGTCGCAATTGCTCCCAACAGTCCGTGAGACTATGGCACATATGGGAAGGAGTTGATAAAACACGGCTAAAGCCATTTCAAGCGACGTTTCAATAATGAATGGTGGTCATACACCAAGGCTATACTGAGAGTATCTTACATTCTGGAACGTGCCGCACGTATAGGTACTATAAATAAAATAGCTTGCGCAATAATAATATATGCAAGTAAAAATTAAGTATCCATCACGACGTTTCACCGCAGGGGTAGGCAGAGAGTAGGCTTCGCTCATTTGCTCTACGTGTCCAAACCATTTAAGCGTCCCTTTCTTAATATTTCTCACTACGCTAACATCAGCCTTGCACTCTTTGCGGATCTCCACATTTCTCACACAATCATACATGGGATCATTCAGTCTACTTTCATTATTTCTCTGCCATGCCTCACTTCCATACATCAGGGTAGGTACCAGCACTCCATTGTGGACTGCTAGTTTCGCTTTTTTGGACATTTTTTTGCTAGCGCCAACTGCTTTCAGTCCTCCATTAATAGAGTTACCTGCATTTACCCTTCTTTCAATATCTCTGCAAGCCTTCCCATCACTTGTATCAGTATTTCGTACATTAGATGCAAGTATAGGTACTACATATTAAATTCAAGAACCGTACCCGTAATCACTTGATAATGTTCGGTTCCATTATTTATTCCGAGTAATAATACATTAATATTTCGGCGTTTTTCAATCTAACTTGTAACTGAAATAATACATATGTGCACGGAATCAGTGTTTTGTATTTATTTGAAAAATAGCTTTAAAAAATGTTCGCCACCCCTAACGGGTATACCACGTTTTAACGAACAATGTCATCGCATACGATAAAAATGGGAAAAGATACGCATCATTGCAGCGCAACATACCGTATGTTTTCTGACGTCACGTCAGCCCCATTCAACATTTTACCGAGAACTGCAGATAATAGTGGATTATTCACAGTACCGACGATTGGCGCTCTATTTTTATATATGGGTGATGTTATGACGTAATTATTGGACGCATAAGAATGTGATGGTGTACCAAACAAATTGTGTAGTTTTATTTCAGTACAGGTAAAATAGAGTTTGACAAGAATTCATATATTCGTGAAACTTTGGTCACATGGTAGATTATTATTTTTTTTGGTAAACTAATGTTTAAGACAGGATTATTTTATGCATAGCACAAAGGGTAACAATTATTTTACAAGCAATAATTATTCGCCTGAAACACTCATCCACATTGAAAAATCTCTTGATAAAAGATACATGACGCCAACGCCAAAATGTAACAAGCAGTAATTGTTGAATGAAACACTAGTATATATTGAATTATTTCGCGGATAAGAGATAAGCCGCCATAGCTCAGTGGTCAGAGCTGTCGACCGGAAATCGAAGGGACACGGGTTCGAGTCCCGTTGGCGTCATGTATCTTTTATCAGGAGATTTTTCAATGTGGATGAGTGTTTCAGGCGAATTATTATTGCTTGTAAAATAATTGTTACACATGGTAGATCTTCATTTTTACTGTCAAAAGGAACGTTGTATATATTTTGATACTATTTTACTCGATATAATATTTCAAAAAATCGACAGCACTCTCGTCCAGGCTGTCGCACAGTGGAAAAGCGCGCCCATGCATCTAATGGACAAGGATGATATTAAGAAAAAGACTTTTAGATGGTTTGGGCATGCACAAAGAAAATAGTGTAAGGAGAATATATGAGTGAATGGTAGAAGTCGGGAACGTCCGAGGAAAACAAGTGAATAAAATTCTTGTAATAATTATTGAACACTTGGAAATATCATAGATTACCAAACAAATTGTGTACTTTTATTTCGGAAAGCCGAGAACACTCTCTACCAGGCTATCGCCTGGATATCCATGGATAAGATCGATAAAGGGACGCTTATATGGTTTGGGCATGCACAAAGAAAGAAGTGTAAGAATAGAAAAAGTTGGAAACGCTCGAGGAAAACACGGCATGATCAGTTGAACCAAATACTTATTAATACTACTAAATATTATTACTAATTGTTGGATGCATGGAAATATCATGGTTTATCAAAAATAAATGTGTATTTTAATTTCTAAAATCCGAGAACACTCACGTCCAGGCTGTCGACCAGGGCAACAGCGCGTCCCTACATCTAATGGATAAGGATACGATCAAGAAAGGGATGCTTAGATGGTTTGAGTGTGCATAAGGATTGTAAGGAGAATACTATAGTATAGACTATACATTACAAAATATTATCATATTATTAATATTTAATTTTTAAAAATATGGTATAATATCATATAATTTAATAATAATAATATTTTAATTATAATATATATTTTAATAATTATCATATAATTTAATAAATAATAACTTAATAATATAATCGGTTTGAAAAATAAACAATAACCAAGACTCCGACCATGATAGCGCCATCTGTTGGGATATTTAAAAGAAGCTTTTAGTTCGATGTTTACCGTATTAAAATTTTCAAATAGGCGCCACCAGACGGCCTATTTTAAATAGTAATTTAAAAATCTAAGTGTTCTTTCTTAAATTATAGTATAAAAAATATTAAATTAACTTTAAAAAATGGAAAAATATAATACCAATAATTTATCCTTTAGTTTTGTTAAATAAACGTATCCAAAGTTTTATAATCTGCATTTTAAAAACAAGAACAATTAGTGTTTATGAAAAAATTAAACTACGAACCTATTTTATTTATTTTTTAGTTTTTTTTTTCGTACGTTTAAAGAAAACCCCTTCAGGTATTTTTTGACGATATTCAGCCTTTAATAGTATTTTTTAAAACGCACGTATTACGGTCTGAAAAAGGTCATATTTTCGATTTAATTTTGATAATTACTAAGCCTATGTTAATTTAAAAAATATATAAATTTTTTTTTACTTGTGGAAAACACTAAATTAATAAAAAACTACACTCGGCCTCAATCAAATACTAGTCAAAAAGTGAAAGACAGAATAACAGACGAGTAATGTAGGAGAAAGTGCGACGATGAATGAATATTAATAAAGAAAGGACTGCTTCTATGTTAGTTTTTTATTTTATTTAGTAAAAGATTATACATTATTTAAGAAATTTTTTGAATGCCCAACTAGGAGGATTCCCGTTTTAGGACAGTCAAATTAGGATGAGTATTAACATTTTGATAAGTTGTTTGATAAGTATAGTATTAAAATAATAATGAAATAATAGGTATATGTACTTTTAACTGGTGCCTAAGCCTACTAACATATTTTGTATAAATATGAATAACAAAGAGAAGAAATACAATAAAATAAAATATCCAATTAAACATAAGATTAACTGCTGCTTGGGTAGCGTTCTAATTTAAAAGTACTAGGTAGGTACATATATACACATAATGATAAAGATTAGGACGTAAAGGTATCTTTAACAAGGTTTTTTTTTGTTGGAGTTTTTGTTGTTGTTGTTGTTTTTGGTTTGTGTTTGATTTCATTTTTTGTGTAGTAAAAGTTCACTCTCCTTTCTACCTAATTGATGAAACCAGTTAGTGGTCAATTTGTGAAGAATAGTTGTGTTTTCTTTTTTCCAAGCATCAGGCATGAAATTGTGTAGTTTTGGACCTAAGAATGAGAAATGTCTTTGAGCGAGAGATGTTTTAGTTGTGAGTGGTACGATTGGATTTCTCTGTGAGTGGCGGGTGTCGTGAGAGTGGTTAATAGATGGGTAGAGGTGGCGTTGTTTATGGGTGTTTAAAATTAAAATTGTTATGTTATGTTTTGGTTTATCCTCTCTGCCTATTCCTGCTATGAAACGATGGGAAGGTTAGTTAGTTTTTAAAATTAACTTTTCTGGTGTTGGTTAGAATACTTGAAAAATTGCAACCTCTATCCAAAGAAATTAAAAAAACTTTATATTCTTACTAATCAAGCAAAAAATGTAGCACCGCCTATGAAAAGGATAGCCATTCAAAGAATATGTTCATTATAAATGAACGGGCCGTTAAAATATGTCCACTGGAACTTCTTTAGTTAAGCCACGAGCCTTGCCTCACTGTCAAACATTTAAACAAAAGAAATACACATTTTAAATAAATGCTTATTAAAAAAAAATGGGATCTGCTATATCGCTTGTCTGCATGATTTATTCTTGAGTTTCCATTCAGAAAATTAAAAAAAAAATCATTGAATTATCAATGCATTAACCACACAACCGAATTTAGTGTGTTTAAATATACGTTAGTTTGATACATAATTAAAACAAATATTCATAATTATTGAGCCTTGATCGTAGTTCCTATGGGTCTATCGTATCTTCAGTCACAATCGGTATTCAATTCGTACCGAGAATGAGAACGCTTAGGCAATGCGGGGAATTCCCAAATATATCATTATTTATGTTGTGTGCTGACAAACTAATTATTAATCTTGAATAGTAATGAACTATGTATACTCACTACTCAATACGGCCTATTATACACCATCCCATGAATATAGTATTTACTTATTAATCTTAAGTTAGCTCACGCCATAGGACCGGTATTTGAGTTGATTTTAAGCTCGGCTTGGAGCGTAGTTACTTAAATGTTCAATCGATGTTTACCGCCACCACTTAGTGTCCAAACTTAAATTCAATCCATTAGAATACCAGCTGTACACAACCAGGCGTTGCTGTGGCTCTGTCTGCATGTGCAGATAGAGAAACAATAGCGCTTGTTTCTTTTATGTCCATTACGCGTGGCGCTGTTTTAAAAAGAAACATGTCTGTCCAACATATTTTCAAAAATAGATATATAAAAACACAAACGTCAAAATTTCAAAGCAATTGGTGAAGAACTTTCGGAGATTTAAGATAATGAACAAACGAACATTTACATTTTTATTATATAGTTAGAATATTTGTAACAGATTTACAATTTTTTTTACCTTTATATTCAATTTTTCTATTTTCTGTAAAACATTCAATCGGGCGTTATTAATTTTTGTTAATTACAAATGTGCTTTACAATAAACCTGTTCATGTTATTTATAATTATTTTAAAAAACTTACATTAACTACCTTATTTTATTAATTTAGTACAGTTATTAAACTCTAGCTATGTTCTGTAAAATACCCAATCTGGCATAATTAATGTTTGCTAAATACAAGCATGTTTGACAACAAACATTTCATTATTATTTTTACTAATGTCAACAAAGTCACTACATATTGTTCTGTAACTACGTTCCTAGTACCTTAATCTTGTACTCTTGTTATTATAAATAATTATTGAACCCCTTCGTACAACACAACTCTCTATGATAACTTCATTTGTACTTGCTAATATTGTTCAAGCTCGGTTTATTATGTTACGTAAAATAGGTTGTAACCCTGGACGCAAGCAATATTTATTTATTTATTATGGCCATTATAGGGGGTTTTATTACATAAAGTAAAAATTAACAGAATTTTGTTATGTATTTTACATAAATAAACTGCCTCAGTAACAATCTTTTTACTGTAATATTCACATCGCTCGGTGAATATTACAGTAAAAAGAACATTTCCATATTGAGAAAATTAGGCAACTTACGTACGAAGTACGTGATTACTTACTTAAACGCCGGATTTCATAATTGTTACACTAGCGCTTCAGTCTCTAAAAAGGGAACTATTCTGCGGCTTACTAAGGCTTGATCGGCTGATTTAGCCTCCTTAAATTTGAGCGAGGAATTTCGCAGATAGCAATGATACAACCGACTGATATACCGAACCATATTCATCATAGTCTCAGAGTAGTAGATATTTTCATTATTTATAGCCCTGATATGGGAGATGCAACGATGAGCTTAGGCACCCTGAAATTTGCAGAGTTTTTCTGGAAGAGTTACAGACCTCTCTCTTATGTACACCCAATGTTTGGGAAACAAAGACCCCTACCGAACTTCTCAAGACATATAATAAAACACTTTCATGTCTGTTAAATAAATATGCCCCGACATCATCAAAAACACGGAAAGTTCGAAAGTCTGACGGCTGGTTTGACGATGAATGTCGAAACCAGAAGAGACTTATGCGGAAATTAGAGAGGACCTATAGGAAAAACTCTTCTGTAACTACAAGAGACGAGTGGATCCTTGCTCAAAAACAGTATACGTGTAAAATTAATTCCAAAAGATCAGACTATTGGAAAGAAAAGATTAACTCTGAGCGAACCAACCCGCGACGTCTTTGGAACTTAATAAAGACTGTAATTTCCGAAGTCACTGTTCCAAAGAAAATAGATATTACCCCGGAAGCCTTCTCAATTTTTTTTCGGGAAAAAATTGAATCCATTCGTGCTTCCGCATCTCACGCCCCTCCGCCAATATTCACTTTAAATTCTAAAGGAACTTTGTCTTCATTCAAACCCACAACGCTGGAAGAAGTAATAAAAATTATTTCAAGCTCGCCTAATAAACAGTGCAGTCTTGATCCTATACCGACATGGTTATTAAAACAATGTTCTAATGTTCTAGCTCCATTCCTAGTTCACGTTTTCAATAAATCACTTAGCACGGGCGACTTTCTTGAACCACTCAAGTCAGCTGTAGTAACACCAATCCTGAAAAATACACAACTAGCCGCTGATAACTTAGGTAATTATCGACCCGTTTCAAACTTACCATTTATTTCAAAAATCCTGGAGAAAATTGCTGCCGCACAAATAACCAGTCACTTGAATTCAAATAAATTATTCGCAAAACGTCAATCTGCGTACAGAAAGTTCCACTCAACTGAAACCGGACTACTTCGTATGCTATCAGACATAACTCTGGCCATAGAGTCAGGTAAGTTATCACTTATCTCACTCCTAGACATGAGTGCAGCGTTTGACACGATTGATCATGAATTCCTCATTAGGAGATTAGAGGAGACATTTGGTTTGAATTCCGACATGAAAAATTGGCTGGTATCCTATTTATCCAATCGCTTACAAGCCGTGAGGGTTGGAAATAAATTGTCCAACTTCGCAACACTTTCTTCAGGGGTACCCCAAGGATCCGTTTTGGGTCCACTTCTCTTCATCCTTTTTACAAATGATGTCGCCAAAATAATCGAGTCATTTGATCTCTTGTCTCACTGCTACGCTGACGATCAGCAAGTTTATTTCTACTGCGCTCCAAATGAAATCAATAGTCTCAAGATCCGTATAACTGAATGTCTAGAAGCAATAACTCGTTGGATCTCTTCAAACAAGCTGAAGCTCAATCCATCTAAGACTGAGTTTCTCTGGGCAGCCACAAACAAACGTCAACATTTCATAGACAATTCACCTATTACTATTTCCGGCAGCGATATCATCCCAAAAACAACAGTCAAACTTCTCGGTGTCAATTTAGATTCAGACTTTTCGTTTAAAAGTCAAATAAATAGGACTGTAAGCACCGGTTTTTTTCACCTAAGACAACTCAAGTCTGTCCGAAGAAACCTTCCTTCAGAAGCAACAAAACTACTTATCAACTCTTACGTAGTCTCACGTCTCGATTACTGCAACGGCATTTATGCCAGCCTTCCAAAATATCAATTTGACAAAGTTCAATCAGTGTTTAATGCAGCAGCACGGCTCATAACCGGGGTTTCAAAATATTTGCACATTTCAGAACACCTTCGTAACCTTCACTGGCTCAAGTGCCCTGAAAGAATCCAGTACAAACTGTGCTGGATGGTGTTTAAATCCATCAATGAAATGGCCCCACCCTATATCTCTGAACTATGCGTCCCGGAAAACACTGGTCTGAGGGAGTCAACGCTTAGATCAGCAACATCATCAGCTGTAGGCAGACTGATAGAACCTAAGCGCAAGCCAAATACTACGTTTGGTGATCGCGCTTTCGGAGTATCTGGGCCGAAGGCTTGGAATAAACTCCCTCCGGAACTAAGATCCATAACAAGTCCAACAGAATTCAGGTCTAAACTGAAAACTTACCTTTTTAAGCTGTCGTACCCTTAAATTAAATATACCATTCCTAAGAGAAAGTCCAGTTATATTCAATTTTTCAATAAAGTCCTAAATCCTGCATCTAAATTTCGCCAATAAACAATTAGATAATGTTAATTAAGTGTTAATCTCAAGTGACCTACCAGGTAAGTATTGTACTGTATATTTTCTCCATATATAGTTAAGTAATAACATAGATCACTGTAGAAATGTATTATAAGTTTGTACAGCGCCCTTGAGGTGATTTTGCACAAAAACGGCGCTATACACGTCATCCAATTATTATTATTATTATTATTATGGAATTTTTTAGGTCGGCGCAACAAGTTGCTACTTTAATTTTATTATGTGCCATTGAAACATTATATTATACATACGAGAAAGTTTTGAGCCAAAATTAGGTATGTGATAATATGTAGGTACTTAAATTATGACTTTATACTTAAGAATGCAATCACAACGCCTCGATGGTAATTCAACGCACGTGTCAATTCATCCACTAACTGGTTTTTTGACAAAAAATATCTCTTTTGTTTTCGGTATACCTTTCTCACTCGTGGATTCCAATCTCGATTCATGTCATAGATAATAGTAACAAGGGAGATGGCCAAGGGAGAAGATAAATTTTAACTCGAAAATTTGGAATTTCATCTGTCTGTAAATGGGTTTGTTACCTTCCGATTCCGGTTCACATCGGTGACTTTGTTGGATACTACTTTTTTATCAGAATTCACACGATCGTGGTCCCTACTACGAGCTGAATCAAAATCATAAATAATAAGGTACCTACCTGCCCGAAAAAATTGAAAAAATGAATTGACATTGATATGGTGAAATTAAGGAAGATATTTTAGTAACTACCTACTAACAAATCTTATTATTTCCGTTATTAAATAAGAGAAGATTTGAAACACGTTTTTTTTTAATAATAACTATATAATTCAAATACATTTCTTTGTACCAAAGTCTCACTCTTGAGGACGTCGCCATAACCTTCATTATTGTAGAGCGAGACGCACCACTTTGTTCATGAACTCACCCGTGGAGACAGACACTAAATTTAGTTGATCAAAATATCGATATGTTTTATGTCCCACAACGCACTTACAAGGTTTTTATCACGGCAAATACACTGTAAAAACGGAAAAATTATAACGACCTAGACCCCAATCTGCAATTTTATATAAAAATATGTACAAATTGAATTAAATAAATAAATATGAAAGCGAAAATCCAATATTTTTTTAATATTTCTCAGGCCTAGTCTCGTGGGATGTAGCGTACACTGTTCATAACCGCCAATCTTCAACTTTGCTAGACAAAGAGGTGATTTGCCTTCTGTATTATGAGTCAGTGTTCCCAATCTGCTCTGTTTAATTACACGTTTATTTAAATTTAAAATTTGAAATCAATTCTTGGAATTGATTACGTTATATAGCATGATGATGAGAGTGCTACTTTCGCCGATCTAGCGATGTAGATGACAAGAACCGAATGTTTTCAAAAATTCTCCTGCATAATAAGTGTTACACTATACGGGGTGTATCGGCAAGTACCCGTCAAACTTTAACCAGCTATTCCTCAGCACATTTGGAGTATAAAATGTTATGGGCGCTTTGCTGTTCGGTAACATTTTTTTTCCATTAAAAACAAAAAATAAATAAAAAAATCCACACTCCGTCACTGTCATTTGCATTGTATCTCGTGTTCAGCAGCTGTTATTAGCAAGTGTGTCAAAAAGTGTCCTCGCTCTTTCGTACACACTAAATAATAATAGTTAAAAATGAGACGAATGGTGCCGTGCCATTTCGTTGTGATTGTAAAAGCGCGCCAACGTAGGTACGTACGTACATTATTCAACGAAACTCGAACAAAATATTGCCAGATGGGTTTTCAAACTTTAACAAAGGATAAAACATTGGTGACATGTGGTGAAAATATGAATAGTAAATTTTTTATTAAAAAAAAATGTTACCAGACAGCAAAGTGCCCATAACATTTTTTACTCCAAATGTGCTAAGGAATAGCTGGTTAAAGTTTGTCGGGTACGTGCCGATACACCCTGTATATAAGTTGTAATGAACCATGTCCTAAAATGTGCAGTTAAATAATACTTGGTTATTTTTATAACGTCATTATACAAAAAAAAACGTTAGTACTACATAAGAAGTACTACATATGTAAGGTCACAACTCGATTTTGCCTCAGTCATTTGGAATCCTCAAAATCAAACATACATTGATCGTATTGAAAATATCCAATCCAAATTTATTAAACACCTATCATCCTATAGTGATCATCGATTTGATCCTACCGCTTTAACCAAACTTTAAATATGACGTATCTGTAAAACTCACAATGCCTCTAGAGATGTAGACATTTTCAACTGTAACTTGAAAACATATAAAATGCAACTTACTAAACTGATAACTTAATTTTTAATTTTGTGAAATAATCCTACCATCTTAGTTTATTTTCTGTTTTTATTATAATCTGTATTACTACGAACTGTCTTTAATTGTTTTATAATATTTTGTAATTCCTTATAATATTAATTTTTTATATTTCTTTGTCATTTATGAATATATTGTTTAATAATAATAATATTTGGATGATTTGTATAGCGCAGTTTTTGTGCAAAATCACCTAAAGGGCGCTGTACAAATATATATCATACATTTCTACAATGATCTATGTTATTACTAACTATATATATGGAGATAATTACAGTACAATACTTACCTGGTAGATCACTTGAGATTAACACTTAATTAACATTAACTAATTGTTTATTAGAGAAATTTTGATACAGGATTTGGGACATAATTGGATATAACTGGACTTTCTATCAGGAATGATATATTTAATTGAAGGGTATGACAGCTTAAAAAGGTAAGTTTTTAGTTTAGACCTGAATTCTGTTGGACTTGTTACGGATCTTAGTTCCGGAGGGAGTTTATTTCAAGCCTTCGGCCCAGATACTCCGAAAGCGAGATCACCAAACTTAGTATTTGGTTTGCGCTTAGGTTCCATCAGTCTGCCTACAGCTGCTGATGTTGCTGATCTAAGAGTTGACTGCCTCAGACCAGTGTTTTCCGGGACGCATAGTTCAGAAATGTAGGGTGGGGCCATTTGATTGATGGATTTAAACACCATCCAGCACAGTTTGTACTGGATTCTTTCAGCTTTCAAGGCACTTGAGCCAGTGAAGGTTATGAGGGTATTTTGAAATGTGCGAATATTTTGAAACCCCGGTTATGAGCCGTGCTGCTGCATTAAATACTGATTGAAGTTTGCCAATTTGATATTTTGGAAGGCTGGCATAAATTCCGCTGCAGTAATTGAGACGTGAGAATACGTTGATAAGTAGTTTTGTTGCTTCTGTAGGAAGATTTCTTCGGACAAACTTTAGTTGTCTTAGGTGAAAAAACCGGTGCTTACAGTCCTATTTATTTGACTTTTAAACGAAAAATCTCAATCTAAATTGACACCGAGAAGTTTGACTGTTGTTTATGGAATGATAAATATTCTATTTCCGGCTGCCGGAAATAGAAATAGGTGAATCGTGTATGAAATGTTGACGTTTTTTTGTGGCCACCCAGAGAAACTCAGTCTTAGATGGGTTCAGCTTCAGCTTGTTTGAAGACATCCAACAAGTTATTGCTTCTAGACAGTCAGTTATACGAATCTTGAGGCTATTGATTTCGTTTGAAGCGCAGTAAAAATAAACCTGCTGATCGTCAGCGTAGCAGTGAGACAAGATACCGAATGACTCAAATGTAAAAAAAGGATTAAGAGAAGTGGACCTAAAACGGATCCCTGGGGTACCCCTGAAGAAAGTTTTGTGAAGTTAGACAATTTATTTCCAACCCTCACAGCTTGTAAGCGATTGGATAGATAGGATAAAAATACAAATATTGAATCAACAAATTGAATTATGTGCAAATAAAGAGCAATTATTTACTAATGTTGTAAATAATTGCACTTTATGCTAAGTATATAGATGACTGTTTGTTTCCTAAATAAAACAAAAAATAAATAAATAAAATAAGAGTGAATCCACCAACTGCTCTCAACCGTTTGCAGCCAGAGGGACGTGGAGACTATATCATATTTAATTTTGTTTTTTTTTTTTATGCTGAAGGTAGTGGAGAGGG
The DNA here is from genome assembly GCA_026573805.1 of Hesperophylax magnus. Lineage (NCBI taxonomy): Eukaryota > Metazoa > Arthropoda > Insecta > Trichoptera > Limnephilidae > Hesperophylax > Hesperophylax magnus. The sequence goes on from JAIUSX010000100.1 coordinate 1,154,676, forward strand.
GAAGGAGATGGGATAGAGAAGGCGAGGAATGTCTAGCTATTCATATCTGATCACCAAACATGGCCAATGCCACTTCAATTGACGTTTCGTCTCACGGATCCGCTATAGGCGTTCACAAGATTGAGGAAGATTTAGTGAGGGCGCTAATAAAAAATAAAACGATTATAATACATACATTTACTCCTGATGAAGCAAACATTGTTCCTGAAACATAAAGATTTTGGATTATTCAAATATTAATTTGGTTTTTTTTAATTTTTGGAGCATACTTCGAGCGAGTTTTTCTGTCAAGGGAATTAACTGGGCATCTGAAAGATAGAGATTATCTTAAAAAATAACATTTTTTTAATTAGTTAAAAACTCGAAGTGTTCAAGGGAAGTGAATGTTATAATGTTGGTAGAAATTCTTAATGGCAGTGGCGAGCACGGAGTTTTTGAAAAAAGCGATTCAATTGATGTAAAAAAATTAAAACAAGTTTTCGGCTGCTTGCTGTAGCGGTTATCTAAGCAACTCTATAAGTTTTTCAGATTTATCATGTTTGCAAAGTTATTATATTGATAAACAAAACAATATGTTTATATATGTATTCAACATCAAGTATCAATTAATACAGAATAAATTAGAATTAACCAACAAATGTAACAAATTGCTATTGTTTGCTATTGTTATTTGTTCTGAAAAGCAGTGCTTATGCACTAACAAAATTACTAACCAAAACGATTCTTCACTTGAATGCACACATGTACGTATATATTTTGTGTGGGACAAAGCAATCATTGAATAGAATATACCTACTCTGACGTTGGAGGCGTTTGGCATATTCAGTTCATGCTTTTGACACGTAGTAGGCCAGTGGGGGGCGAGCTGCGCTGCAATTCATAGATGGAACTTCGCGCGTATTTTTGAAAGTGTAGTGTTATTTTTTGCAAGTATTTTTGTTTATTATTTTTTTGGTAAACTAATGTTTAAGACAAGATTTTTTTATGTATAGCACAAAGGGTAACAATTATTTTATAAGCAATAATTATTAGCCTGAAACACTCATCCACATTGAAAAATCTCCTGATAAAAGATACATGACGCCAACGGGACTTGAACCCGTGTCCTTTCGATTTCCGGTCGACAGCTCTGACCACTGAGCTATGGCGGCTAATCTCTTATCCGCGAAATAATTCAATATATACTAGTGTTTCATTCAATAATTACTGCTTATTATATTTTTTCACCTCAAACAAACAACTTTATTTTATATGAGAAAGGCATTGTAAGTGCTAACTCTCTACTAGATGGCGTCGAGACAAATTGTCTACATTTTTGGTGAAGATACTAGAACTTGTCAAATATTATTTTTTTGGTAAACAAATGTTTAAGACAAGATTTTTTTATGCATTCCACAAAGGGTAACAATTATTTTATAAGCAATAGTAGCAAAGCATTTAAAGCAATAAAGCAAAGTATTTTTGTATTATATTTAACATTATTTACCTTTTTATGCTATGGCGGCAGGGTAGGCAGCGCATATGGTGGTGTCTCACCAGGGCGATACTGAGAGTATCTTACACTCTGAAGTAGATCAACATGTAGTAATAATAACACATGGCTATTTTCGTGAATATTACTACTTTACAATGTGAAAAGATACTTTTTGAATTACCATTATTTGTGTCACGTCTTCTTCTACCGCTAACATTCACGACATTCTCCTTACCTGCGTTCCCAAATCATTCTTAACCTCTATTTCTCTTACAATCAGCTTTGCATTGTTACCGGATCTCCACAATGTCATTAATAATTTTATAAGTGGCGATATTTTTCTTTGATAAAATGACTGCGTTTACCTTCTTACCTATAGTTTGTCCCTAACTCCTCGTATGCCTTCCATCACATTTGAAAACGTTAAGTCCCGTGCAGGGCAAAGGAATAAATCACTTGTACCACTTTACCATGTCCCCATGGGCGTAACAAGCGACGAAGAAGCGATGCTACCTCCATCTGAGATCGATTTTATAAATTGCATAAGAGCATATCGATCTACACATCCAAAGGTCTCATTTCGCCAAAGGGCGTTGTAGCAGCGGCGGCGATTGCTTTATTACTAAAGGTTGGTTGTGCGTATTTTTCACGTTCGGTTATAAATAAACACGAATTAACTATTAAAGATAGCCGTTTAATTATTATCTTTTGTTGATGGTCAAAAACTAAGAAAGCGAACAAATTAAAAAATCAATTTTTTTCTTATTTAAAAACGAACTTTTTCACTTTGCAACAATTACTAGCCTTTTATCTTTAATGCAAGCAGTATTCGCCAGACGCCACCGTTTGCAGTCGGTTCCTTCCTTTCCTGGCATATTATGCCAATTTTGCAAAAACACTGTGAGCTAGCGTTTGCCATAATATTCTAAATTTATAGAACCTAAAATATGAGATAAATGTTGAAATCTAGGTTGATGCATTGGTTTTAAACCAAGGTAAGCAGTTTCATATGTTTCCACATTAATATTTGAGGAATCGTATTAATTAAATAATAGAGTAAACGTATACATATATGACACCAATCGCTCGAGTGGATAAGGGCTTTTACATATGAATAGTAAAAATAATGTATCAATACGGTACATATTTATTATACATAACTTAATTGATTCAGTTAAAATATTTTTCACTCTTCAGTGATGAATTAAAAATGTCCACTTACTCGGTATAATTATTTCCCTCCATAAGTACTTTTGGGCAATTAGTCTGAGAATTTCTGCACTGAAATAAATCCTGACTTCTAGTATTACAGAGTGGAATTCAAAAGCTTTTCAATGCAAGCAATTCTGGACTATCAAATGCATTATTTAGAATTTGATATAGAAAGTTTTATTTAGAAAGGCAGTGAAAATCCTACTGTCGAATAATTTAAGTATCATGTCAGAATATCCTTGTTGAAACTTAGAAACCCTAAAAAACTATTTTGATTTCTTTTAATGGCTTGTACATGAATATTGTAATGTGGGTTCCAGACGGGAGAATTGTACTCAAGTTGACTTCTAACAAAGGCAAAATATGACAGTTTAATACACGTAATATTGTTGAAATTTCTAGTTAATCTAGTTGCATTATTATATTATCCCAACATTTGTAAGACCTTGTTAAAGATTTCTGTAATGTGGTTAACAAAAGAGAGATTTGATTGGAAAGCGATTCCTAAGTCTTACATTTGTTTTAATGCCTTGATAGCATTGTTATCAATGTTGTAATTAAAGATCACTGGATTTTTTTATTCAAAAGTAATGTCGGTTTACATTGCACCAAATTGACAATTTTTTTATATTATTTTCAAGAATATTACAAAATTTTTAGGTCATCTGCAAAAAGTGAGTTAAACACACAATGAAATATTTTTATTATATCATTAATGAACATGATATACAATATTGGACCATGGTGTGAACCCTGTGCGACTCCACCTGTTGCATATTTTTTTACTGGGAGGATTTTATTTTAACAATTTTTTGTCTACTAATAAGATAGCTCTTAAACGGGGCTAATATATTGCCACATATACCAAGCTTTTCTAATTTCATATAAAAGATTAGTGTGGGAAACTGTATCAAAGGCTTTCTAAATGAGTAAAAACATAGTTTACTTGTTTTTTTCATTTTATTTTAAGCATTGGTGATAAAATTTTCGCGGAAAATTAAATTGGAAAAAGTAATTCTAACTGACATAAATCCAAACAGATGAGGTGATATTAAAGGTTTTATTTGTGTGATTAGTTTGTGCAATATACGACTCTCAAAGAGTTTAGGTATGGTGGATTGAATACATATCGGTATGTAATAACTAGAGACCGGATTATATGCATTTGCATATTTGCATATGCAAATGCATATTTAGACCCTTTTCAGCGGTAGTTGCATATTTTAGCAAATAATTTGAGATCTTGCATATTTACGCTTGATATCGTTCAGATGCCTCACATAGCGACACTATAGACGTCAGATAGCAAGGCGCGCGGCCAGCGAAGAACTGATAACTGATCTTACTGATCGCTACGGCCGGCGGCCGGAGCGGGGGGGAACCTCTCTCATCTTCGCCTGCGCCTTATGAATTCCTCGTTGCCAAAGCTATTCCCGAGTAAACTCAAAGAAAAATTTGAAAACATACTGAATAATAACGCAGGGTTTGAACCTTTGTGCCAAATTGATAACTTCATCAACGGGGCAGGTGAAATTTTGCCCGGAACAATAAGTTCAAAAATCGCACCAAAATTTAAATTCTGTCTAGCCACATCAGTAGACGTAGAACGTTCCTTTTCCGCTTACAAAAATATATTAAGCGATCGTAGACACAATTTGTCTACAGAACATTTAGAACAGTACTTAGTCATATACGTTTTTAAAGGTAAATTCTAAATTTTATTGTTAAATACATTTTATAATTGATATTTTCGAAAATGTAATTGTTATCCTTGAGAACTAATAGCTTACTAAAATAAAAAAAATATGTAAAAATACGACTTCCTGTAATATTTCATGTTGCATATTTTGACCCTTTTTATAGATTTTCGTGCATATTTTAGCTATTTTTATTGCATATTTGCATGCATATTTTGGGCTATTTTTGTTGCATATAATCCGGTCTCTAGTAATAACAAACATCACTTGTTTCTCCCTTTTTGAAAATTGCAGTCAAATAACTGATTTTCAACTTGTCAGGAAAAAAATCCATTATATAAAGACAGATCAAAAGGTTACTTTGATACATTTTCTTATAAATATTGTGGGATATTATCCGGTCTCTCAGATTTGAAGCTATCTACTTATGACTTCAAAGAGACTAAGGATGGGTTGATTCATAAAATTTGAACAATTCATCAAATTTCATCAGTTCATTTTCGGGTTCCGTGAAAGTCCTATTCAAGTTCTTTTACTATCTCATTATTGGCCAGCCACTTCACAGAACTTAAATATAACTTTCACAGAACTTGAAAATTAATTATTAAATTTAAAGAATTGTTAAATTGCGTATGGTTCAATGTGAAATGTCAAGAGTTTCATACAGAGTTATATAGTATGGGAGCATTATTTGAGTCTGCTCAATAAACACTTTTGAAAAACTTTGCAAGCATGTTAACAATTCCATAAGTATTATTATTGGCTTCCATTTAAGGGCATAGTGCTCAAGTGATGTAGAGAATTTCGAAAAATAATTAACTTTATTTATGAGCTCTGAATTTTATTTTTTACAAGAAGTTCTTAAATTAGAAAATTTTGATAAAACGTATTTTTTTATGTGTAAGTTTTTTGGTGATTAGAAATTTATAAAGTTCTTTGAAGTACCATTTCGGGTAGTTGTTAGGCTGTCATTTCAAGATTGGAATAAACAATATAAACATGGTAATAGCCTTTCCCAAAACAGCCCAGAAATTATTAGTAACTGTATTGATATCAATATATTACATAAGACCAATCAAATGAGTAAAGATAATTACAATTTTTTTTCATAATCAAATGATTAAAAATGACTGAAAGACAATTTACAAGTATTAACATGTACAATAGAAATAATAACTTCCAGAGAAGGGTGATAAGCGTCAACGGGCACCAGCGGTTCATTACTTTCTCCAAAAAACTTGAGTAACTAGTAATTGAGTGCGAATATTTGTTTTTGGTATAGTGTTATGGTTATATTATATTTGTGGTATGGACTGCAAGCTACTGCTTTTATTTGTTTTTGGTATAGTGTTATGGTTATATTATATTTGTGGTATGGACTGCAAGCTACTGCTTTTATTTGTTTTTGGTATAGTGTTATGGTTATATTATATTTGTGATATGGACTGAAAGCTACTGCTTTCATTTGTTTTTGGTATAGTGTTATGGACTGCAAGCCACTGCTTTTATTTGTTTTCGGTATAGTGTTATGGATATATTATATTTGTGTTATGGACTGCAAGCCACTGCTTTTATTTATTTTGGTAAAGTGTGATGGTTATATTATATTTGTGTTATGGACTGCAAGCTACTGCTTTTATTTGTTTTTGGTATAATAATAATAATGATTTATTGTCTTCCTTTCTTAGTAACATATAGAGATAATTATATCATCGCTGGGATCTCCCGTGCTGAAGATTTCATTTACATATTATAATTTAATTGTAAGAAATTAATATTACAACAAAGTAACATATGAATTTAATTATAAACATATATCATGTAGTATAATTTTTTTAATAATTTTAAAATAAGTAAGATAGTGTTTTTTTTATAGTTCAGTTTAGTAGATTAGGTTTTAGTCTGTGTTTGATATCAGTATATTTTCTATTTTAGATCTCCCTACATTCAATATCCAGCTTTTTATTTGAGATTTAAATGTTATAATGTTGAAGTTTTTGAGTGAGAGTGGTATTTTATTGTTGACTTTAATACTATGATATAAGAAGCTTTTTTGCCCAAAAGTTGTATTAGTAGTTATTTGTTGGATAAGTTTTTGACCATCAGATCTAGCGTTTCTATTGTACGTGTTTGTTGTTATTTATATAGTGTGATGGTTATATTATATTTGTGTTATGGACTCCAAGCCACTGCTTTTATTTGTTTTTGGTATAGTGTGATGGTTATATTATATTTGTGTTATGGACTGCAACCCACTGCTTTTATTTGTTTTTGGTAAAGTGTGATGGTTATATTATATTTGTGTTATGGACTGCAAGCCACTGCTTTTTAATATTCCCTTTATGATACCTCTATACCTACTTCCCATGCTGCATTTATTTATGAAGGTGTGTATTTATGTCTCTTACGAGAAATGTAAAACAGTTTATGCGGGTTGTTTCGATGTTTTTAAAATGCTAATAACAAATAACGAACGATAGTCCTGACCATGGATAAAAGAAACAAGTGAGATGGGCCATGAACCATTAATATTATGAAACCTGGAACATCGTTCACCCACACTAATGCAAACTGTATCTACGAACAGCGGCGCGATACCTTTGTTTCAATAAACATCTAACTTTCATTGCAAAGCCGAATTGATAGCACGTTCACTTTGTTCGTAGTTCAGCGACAATCAGCACATTTTCACGCCATAATATTCACCTTTTTTTCTACTATCTGCAGTCCGAACAGTCTAGAGTGAGTGGGATTATGAGGGTGTTTTGAGGTTGAAGGAAAAGTCGGGAGGGAAAGGAGACGAAGAGAGAAAGGTTGGAAAGTACCTGGCTATTCAGATCTGATAATAAAAAAATGGATAATGCCACTTCAAGCAAGGTGGCGATTCGTAATGATGGTCACTTACTAATCCGGCTAAAAAAGAGATTGCAGAATTGAAAGGTATCCTGATATACTTTTAGTAAAATACCAATGTATTTTATTTTATTTTTTTATTTATTTAACGCCCAGAGGGCTTTTACATGGTTGGTAGTATAATTTTAATTTGACAGATACTTAGAAACATAAAAAATAAGAATAAAATTACATTTGATAAAAGCTTTGCAACAAGTCATACAAACACAAGAAACAAAAACAGAAAATTACAGCTATTTGTAGGTTTACATGATGTGTTTAGGAGTATTGTTGAAATAAATGTTTTAAATGATCCACAAAACTTGCCAAGTTGGTATTGAATATGTCAACATCACCCAAGTAATGATTTCCCACGGTGTGAAGTCGTTGTATCGGAGAGTGGGCAATGTAGTTACGTTTATGTGTGCTGCTGTAGAATATTGTATTTTGTCGTGTTGTTACTGTGGGTGTATGTAGGTTTATAAGTTGCAGGAGTTCACAACAGACGAATTTAGTTACTATTGTTACGACGTCGGAACACGTTTTCGCATTTCGTTATTATATATTAACAAGACAAACGCAGGTGCATGAATATATGTTCCGATATTATTACGAATTTACTAAAAGTTCATTAGGAAACGGCCTGAAAACTCATTTTTAACGGGATTACCAATAATTTGAAGAGATTCTTAATAAATTACAAATACTCATTTTTCTCGGCGCATACCTCTGATAGCTCCAATGCAACCTCTCCCACGTTCTCATAAAGTAATAAGTTGGGATAGGTTAGGTTAGGTTTGAAACAGTCGAGATCTTGTGCGATATTCACATAAAAAAGATGTCTGCATCAAACTGAATATAATCCAAGCTGGCGCCTTAAAATGCACCAACTTACTTTAATCGACGTTATAATTTACAATCATAATTAAAGACCCATGAAAGCTCCTCTTAGGCGTGTTAAACATTTATTATTTGCGCTCTACGACATCTAGTAATCCTGTCAGAGTGAACCTTGTTTTTGCAGCAGTCAACGGGTAACTGTCCGGCCTCCGAAAGAGTAATCCCATCCGAGGTAATCAATTTGTCACGAGGAAATTATAGCACGTCTGACCCATCATCACTGCAAGCGGTGATGTGGAATCTACCTTCTTAGAAATGGGTAGTTACTTCTCTAGAAGGTAAAACCTTTGGCGAAAAGCTAGACGACTCGAGGATTAGATATCTTAATAGGGAAGTTGAGTGAAAAATATTTTGACTATATGTTCATATAAAAAATATGTTCATGTAGATCAAAAAATATCTATTCTAAATATATAAATATATTTCTATATAATTATTCTTAGAATTAGTTAAACGTTCTTGAAAAAGCATTCAATAGCAATAGACTGTATACGCTCCACGATTGGTCGAAAGAATTCTGACGTCACATGTGTCGTGACTTGTACGTACAACGGATCACCTATGGTGCATCTCTTTCTATTACATGAGAGATGGTCGGTTTAGATAAGAGAGGTGTATAGGCCAAACGTTTATTTGGGTCACATACTGAAGCTGTTGAACGTATTTCCATAAATGCCGATTCATTAATTATTTGCGGTGATTACAATCTACCGAAGGTAATATGGCTTAATGACAATCATGGTGTGAAAACTCCTAGTAATATTTCTCTTCAAGCTTCCATAATAATGAATCTATTTGCCTACTTGAACATGTTCCAACTAAACTCGATCCATAACTGTCAAGGTTACTGTCTTGACCTGATCTTTACTAACATGCCTAGCGTTTGTGTTAGTGAAGCTTCTGACTCATTACTACCAATAGATAAATATCACCCACCACTCGATATCAACTTCACTAATCCTTTCAAAAATGTTACCTTAAAATCAACGGTTACATACCACTACAAATTTAACAAAGGTGACTATACTAGCATGAACAGATATCTCGCCCAAACAGACTGGACATTTCTTGAATCGAACATCAATATTAACGATGCTACATTTACATTCAACGAATGTATAACTCATGCCATTGACTTATTTGTACCTAAGGGAACTTATTCCCATCCTAAGTTTCCCATTTGGTTCAGCATGAAACTAAAGAAGTTGATAATCGAGAAAAAGAAAATACACAAATTATTCAAATGTACGAACAACTTAGCATATTATCAAAAATTTTCTCAGCTAAGAGAACAATCCAAAATCGAATCTGTTAGGTGCTACAAATCCTACATCGAACTCACCGAGACACAATTAGAGCTTAACCCTAAACAATTCTGGAAATTTGTTAAACAAAAACGTACTGATGATAATGATCTCCCTCCAAGTATGTTCTTTAATGAAAAACATGCTACCAACGGTCTCGACATTGCTAACCTTTTCGCTGAACACTTCTCCTCCGTCTACTCTGATACCTCGTGCACTATCCCTCCACTCAACTATACTAATACTATTGATTTAAATAATTGCCAAATCACACTCATAGATGTCTTAAACTCCTTAAAAAATCTCCCCAGCAGAACAAACACTGGTCCTGATGATATTCCAGAAATATTACTGAAGGAATGTAAATTTACTATATCTAAGCCGATTTGTTTGTTATATAACTTGTCAATATCATCTGCCACTTTTCCGGACTCCTGGAAAGTTTCTTATATCAGACCTATTTTCAAATCCGGCAATAAGTCGAACGTAGAAAACTATAGACCCATATCGATATTATCCCATATTCCTAAAATATTTGAGTCAATAATCACGAAGAAAATCACACCTATCTTTAAAAACGTACTGATCGAGGAACAGCATGGATTTAGATCTGCTAAATCTACTACTACTAACTTACTATCCTTTACCAATTCCATCGTCAATGGCCTAGAAGATAACCCACAAATAGATGTTCTATATACCGACTTCTCTAAAGATTTTGACAAAGTAAACCACTCAATCCTTATGGCCAAACTATATGCTATCGGTATTAGAAACCCCTTGCTATCCTTTTTTAATTCTTACTTAAGCAATAGAAAACAACGAGTTAAATTAAACAACCTTGTGTCTACTATTATTGAAGTAACGTCCGGCGTACCTCAAGGAGCACATCTAGCGCCGCTTCTTTTTAACTTATTTATAAACGACATTATAAGTATTTTCTCTCATACAAGCTTTTGGCTTTTTGCGGACGACAATAAGATTCTAAAAATAATAAAAAATCACGATGACTGCCTTCTTTTCCAATCGGATATCGACTCTTTCTATGATTGGTGTAAAATTAATTGTTTAAAACTAAATGTTGATAAATGCAAAATTATGTCCTTCTATAGATCAAAAAAACCGATTGTCTTCGAATACAAACTTAATAATATTTCCTTAGCAACTGTTACATCTATTAAAGACCTCGGTGTCTCTCTTGATAGCAAGCTTTCTTTTCGGGATCACATAACTGCAATCGTTAATAAATCCCTCAAACTACTTGGTTTCATCACTAGAATCACTTCGGACTTCAAAAACGTAAATACCCTTAGAACTCTTTACTGCTCTTTGGTTCGCCCTCATCTTGAATATGCTTGTGTAATCTGGTCTCCTTTTTATGCTGTCCACATTCGACGCATTGAATCTGTTCAACATCGGTTCTTAAGAGGGATTGCTAGGAGGCTAGGATTAGAAAAAGGCAAATACTCATATGATGAAATTGAACTAACTCTAAACCTCTCTCCTTTGGAGGTCCGTCGGGAAAGAAATGACCTCATTTGCTTCTTCAAAATTATAAATGGTATTATTGATTCACCTACTCTACTGCAACTCATTCCCTTCAATATCCCCTCGCACAGACTCAGAAATAATGAACTGCTCTTCCTCAACCATCATTCGACAAATTTTGGATATTATTCACCATTGTCCAGAATGTGTAGACTGGTCAACTCAAGTCAAAACCTTAACTTCTTTGGAATAAGTCTGAATGATTTTTGCCGGTCGCTAAACAAGTGACGGAATATTATAAGTGTCCCGTGGTCCTGACCCACGGCGTAGTCTTGACTTGATTCGACTTGTCACTTTATTTTCTTATATTATATCTGCCTTATGTCTTTGCTTTCATGTACCTTTGTCTAATCCTGTATTTTTCATTTTATTGTTTTCGTGTTATTATTTTGTAATTTGGACGATGTCCGTTAATAAATAAATAAATATTCGTATAGTGCTTTATAATAATATGTTGTTTATTGTATAACTTAGAAGTTTTTATTATTATACATGTCACATAACATGTGATACACTTCAGGCCGCCGGCCGCCCAGAAAAGTCCCACAGTGAACTGGGCTGTAAACCGTTATTTCACTTTTGGTCTTTACTTTTCTGCGCGGTGGTCCTGAATTCGCGCGTGGCAAGTCAACAAATAGCGACGGTAATACCGTACCGGGCGGGAAAAGCAAATATTCTAACTTAAAATATTAGTTTAACTATGAAATCTTAATAAATTTTCTTTTTTTTTTAATAACATCAATTCTAATAGACGGTTAACATTGGTAAAAAAATTACTGGAATTCCTTATTGAAGAATTTTTTTTTTTTCCATACAAAATCTTTATGCGACGTGGTTCTTACAGTTTGAATGACGTCACACCCACACCCCACCTCTTACCGCTCGGATTCCGCTCGTTTTGGCGGGCTTAATAAAATTCAAACTTTGAGAATTAATTTAACTATGAAATAAAACTTTTAAAAAAAAAAAAAATACTCGTATTTAAGTTTGAATGTGAACATTGATAAAAAAAAATAAAAAAAATGGACTCAACTTCCTTATTCTGGGCACTGGCATCACCAGTTAACCAGCTACAGCAGTCCTTTTGCCTTTTCTCTTTTTCCAGTATCTTCATCGAACAAATCTTCCTTTCGGTGTCCTAACTAACTGATCATCCCGCCATTTTCCCGCAGGGGTAGGTAGAGGGGACGGAGCGCCAAACAACTCTGTCATACGTCCATCGTCATACCTCGTCTCTTCCATACTCAAGAGTCAGAATATAGCCATGACATGGTATACATACTCTTCTATTATTCTAATTCCTGACAAGTATCTTATTTACTTTAACGTGCCATGTCTTCCTCGAGCATCCTCGACTTCTTCTACCATTCATATTTGCGTCATATATTCTCATTCTACTCCTTTCTTCGTTTATTCACTCTATGTACATACCCAAAGCACCTGAGCGTCCCTTTCTTAATCTTACTCATCATTCGTGGAGAAAAATGAGTACTGCTAATGTATTAAAATCCAGTTAAAAAGGTGACAGCACGCCTTTTCCCAAAAAACTACCAGGAACACGTGTTCCTGTTATTATTTAATGATGAAATGCGAAAATATTTGTATTTTTTATGAACACGTGTTTAGTCAAAAAAATACTTGGTGTTTTACTGATATTTTATAAGGAAATTTGTCAATTCTTTCGTACAAGGTCTGTCGAGATTTTCAATAAATTAGCAATATTTTATATCAGTAACATTTCTTCGTGCGCTTATCTCAGCTTTTATGGTTTTGTACTTAGCTCATTATTTACGGATCTCTACATTTCTCACACCATCATTCATGGTATTTGGTTTTGAAATGAAAATGCGCATAGTTCTTACCGGATCCAGTACCCACCTATCTCCAACCACCACCTTGCAGGAAAAGGATTTGAAATTTAGAACAATGATAAGAACACTCTGTAAATTTCGAGTGCATTTGTTTGGAAAAGATCACCCAATTCCAACAAACATCATTCACTTCGTTTCCTTTCAAATGCATTTACAGTCCATTTTTCATGTTCATCTGAAACTGTAATTAGGAAGCGGTTTCAGATGCAACACATGGTTTTACTCAGGGATCTCATTTCTACAGCATTCAGTCTACTTTAGGAACCAGCACTCCATTGTGTACTGCTAGCCATGCTTCTTTGGACAGTTTTTTTGTAAGCGCAAACCACAATGCATTCCTTCTGTCATAGATCCTCGATAAAGCATTAATAGTAATAATAATAATTGGATGACTTGTATAGCGCCGTTTTTGTGCAAAATCACCTCAAAGGCGCTGTACAAACTTATAACACATTTATACAGTGATGTTAATACTTAACTATTTATGGAGATAATATACAGTTTAATACTTACCTGGTAGGTCACTTAAGATTAACATTTAATTAACATTATCTAATTGTTTTTTAGCGAAATTTAGATACAGGATTTAGGACATAATTGGAAAATTGAATATAACTGGACTTTCTCTTAGGAATGGTACATTTAATTTAAGGGTACGACAGCTTAAAAAGGTAAGTTTTTAGTTTAGTTTAATTGAGTTCGTTTAATAAAAATTCACGTTAATATCTGTACCTCAGAAGTCAAACGTCGGTTGTCCAGTTTTTTGAAAAAATTAGTTATGTATTAGACCTTTTTAGTTTTTTCAGTATCTACACGGAGGTATAAAGATGGTTGTCCTGCGACAATGTGAAACTAAGTTGGGTCAACATAAATGGTCTGGTATCCCCACAATGTCTAAGGAAAAAATATTATTTTCTCTCTCCTGAACAATTTAAAAATAGATATTTATGCATACACTGATAATAACCAGAAGTTCTGTAAACTGTAGACCGTGAGTCCAGAAAATAATATTTCTAATTTTCTCTCATTATTTTAAACTAGCTGATGTGTACCCAGCGTTGCTGATAGCTATCCTTAAAAGATATACATATACTTTGGCGGTTTTTTCTGTAGGCCTTTTTAAAATATACAATCCCGTATTACATTATTTTGATGTACCTTATAAGGTTTAGACAGCATTAGCAATGTAAGCGCCATAAAATATTTTTTACGGCTTAATTACAAAACATCTACTTTTCTCTAAATGTGATATGCATTTATTATATACATAAACCTTTCGGAAAAAATTCTCTAAATGATCGTGAAAACCCTATCAAAATCCGGTGCGTAGTTTAGAAGAACTAAGCGCACAAACAGTCTTTATTTTATACTAAAAGGTTTTCCAATAAGAGGTGTTATTTTGAATAGCCCGCTATTTCGGTAAATGTTACTTTTGAAGCTGTCATTTTTTGACATTTGACAAGTAGAAACTACGCCATTGATAAAAATGGAACGATACACGCTTCAACAACGCATTGAAATTATTAAATTTCACTTGAGTGAATCAAATGCAAATCATCTTGAGTGATGAGGCCCATTTCCACCTCTGTGGCTCAAAACCCAAGAGTTATTGTTGAATAGCCTTTCTATCCTCAACGTGTGACTGTTTGGTGCGGTTTATGGACTCCGGCGGAGTTATTGGACCTTACTTTTTCGAAAATGAGGCTAGAGCAACAGTTACGGTGAATGGATTGCGCTATCGAGAGATGATTAATGATTTTTCATGGCTAGAATTGGATGGTATTAATCTGGACAACGTTTACTTTCAACAAGACGGCGCTACGTGCCACACAAGCAACGAAACCATTGATCTTTTAAGATTGAATATCAAAATAACACCTCTTATTGGAAAATCCTGTATTTAGAGGTAAAACTTTTTTTTTCTTAAATATTGAAGGATTCTGAGATAAAGGAAGAATATATTTTGAGAAAGCTCTGTATGATACCACTCACGGACATGCTCATTTGATATCATATTTAATAACCGGTCCGCCATTTATGGCTATATAATGAACGCGTTCTCCACTAAATGGACGTGCAGAAATCAAAAATAAAACAAACCCTTTCATCTCTCACCTTTTCCAAGAAACGCATTAAAACCCCTTCAACGTTGGACCACTTTGTTTACGGTTGACCTCAAACATTACAGGACTGTTGTTAATGGGCCTGTAAACAGCTGTTTAAGAATTTTATTGCCGTGAAGAACATAAATTCATTTGAAGTTTTGACGATGTTTTCAAGTTGTGGTATTTAGTGATGTTCTCATGAGGAAATAATCGATTTACAAATAGAAATGTTATGCAACTCAAATGTGGAAACAACATAGACAAGACTTGTAGAATTTACAAGGAAATAAAGCTGATAATGAATTTGATCTCCATTCTTAACAGGAATGCTCGAATTCTTAACACCTTTGACGGCCTCCGTGGTCGAGGGATAAGTCTCTAGACTAGCAAGCTGGAGGTCATTGGTTCAAATCCTGGCGTGCGCAAGTAAATTGTATTTGATTCATTTCACAAATTACTCAATTAAAATAATATATTATATATTTGCGGCACGTTCCAGGGTAGAAGATACTCTCAGTATCGTCCTGGAGTAATACCACCATTCAGAATTTAAGTGTTACTTGAAATGGCTTTGGCCATCTATCTGAATAGCCAGGTACTTCCCATCCTTCCTCTTCCCCATATCTTTCCCATAACACTGCCTTACAACATACCGTAATTTTGGATTCCATAATCTCACTGGCTCCAGACGGTTGGGAGCAGTTAGGACTCTTGCGCGGTTTCACATAAAAAAATGAAAATAAAACTTAGAAGCTCCGCTTTTTTAAGTTGATCTCTGAAAACATACTTGAACCACCTATGTTGAAAGAGGTTAACTTATATATTATGTGCCTAACTGGTATACTCGTGGGAGATCCTATCCACTTTTTTATATTCCGAAAGCGAGGACTTCCTATGCTTAGAACCACCACGGTTCAGCACCACTATTCGTATTTAGGTGTGAGATGGTATAATATATTATTGTCCAAAAATACAATTAGTGTAACCGAAACTGTGAATTATGAACAATTCAAAAAGTTAATTAAGTCCCTAAAATTGGATAATGATATATTGTACCCCTAATTTTCTTACACTTACTCAATCTGTAAAAAATATATATATTACTTTAATTGTCTTTAAAAAACTATTTTTCTAATTTGTGTACCTGATATATTGTACCCTTAATTTCCTCACGCTTACTTAATCTATAAAAAGATATATTATTTTAATTATCTTTAAAAACACACTTTTCTAATTTGTGTACCTATGTTAATATTATGTTTGTATTTATATCAAAAGTTTTTGATTATTGTTTAAAAAATCATTAGAACTAAAGGTAAATACTCCTGCCATAAACACGAGCTCCTGGAGCACAACTTATGGAGGAGTAGTGTAACGGACGTACTGCTCCGTGATCGGGCGCGGTCGCCCCATATTAAAATCTTTTATTTGCCTTAACTTTGCCTGTCCTTAAATTAAATAAACTGGAGTAAATGTATGTAAAATTAAACTATAAACCCTAAATTATGTAAAAATGAAAATGTCAATATATGAAAAGATAAATTGTGTAACCCTCTGTTTGTAAGAATGTAATGTAAAGAAATGTAATCAATAAATGAAACGTCGGAGCTTGGCTAGGGGACACGGGCAGAGAAGTATACTATGAGAGCTGGCAAAACCATATTCATATTTAATTCGGGCACGATTGTTAGAACCGTGCCAAAACGTAGTGGGAAGCCTTGCCGTGCGCCATGCGCCGGCATAGCGTCACAAATGACCACGGCCCGAAATTACCGGCTGAGGGGCGGTAGCCAACCCGGCGGCGGGCCGCGGGCACGTAACAAACACGGGCCTCGATTCCAGGAATCAAAGAGAAAGCGGGCCCGTGTGAACGTCGCTCGGTCAGCGAAGGCCGCCGGGGTCCTATAAAACGGGCAACAGCCCCTTGGAAAGACAGTTAGCCAGCAACCTCCACCAGCTCAACACCTCTCTCTCTGCTCTGCCCTCTACCTCGCTCCGACTTCTGCCTCTGCTCGCCTTCTTTCACTCTGACCCCCGCTTCACTCTGGACCACGGACTTGCCTACCCCTTCGGACCAGACTCGGAATCAGCTCAAGAACAAGCGACAAGCAATCGGACCAGCTCTACAGCGGCTTCAGAGACGGCCCCGTTCTACCCCTCCACGCCACTGAAGGACGACATCTTACGCCTCCACAGATTGGGATCACCGGCCCTTTTACAGTCTTGTGTGTCACTCGATTACGTCTGATACAAGTAGAATAATAATAACTTTAAGAACGCGCCAATCAACAGAGCGACTCAATTCTGCATTGACCATCGACGTTGTAACTATCTTTTGACGCATGTCACAAAATACTAAAACTATCCCCATCACCTTTTTGTAGTTACATATACCTCAAATTTTCATAGTATATTAGTGCATAACCGTTTTATGGGGAGCGAGTTGGAATGAGTGGCTATATTTAATTTTGTTCCATGTTCCTGGCAGGACAGTTACAAGACAGTACTTAACATATGATTTTAGCAAGTCTTCTTCAATGTCGCAGTATTACGCGCCTATGAGGCGAATCCAAAATTTGGGAAACGTATACACCGATGTTACATTTACAAAAAAATATACGTTTAAGATTCAAATTTTCGTTTAAGAATCGCGAATATTGTCTTCAATAATTACATATTACAATTTGAGGTTTTACTCAATAAGTTACTCCAAAAATAAAATATTAACCCTAGACTTAAAAAGTCAACAGATGTCTACATTGCATTTAGTTTGTGTTTAAAGATCGCATATCGATATTTGCGATTGTATCTTTTTATATTTTTATTTATTTTATATCAAAGAAACAAACAGTACATGATTTACAGAGATGAAACAATGTACAGGAAAAAGATACTTCATGTTGGGTACCTATGATATGTTTCCTTGTAATGTCTGCTAAGTGGTATGTTTATTCCTTAATTACCAGGTGACTTGTGTAGTTTATAGGTGTGTGTGTGACGTGTGTAATGTATGCGAGTGTTTGTGTGTGTGTGTCTGTATATATGCGCATTGAAATAGTTTAAATTATTGACATGATGCCACGTTTGAATTTGGGCAGTGAATCCGAAAAAATGTCAATGTTAGATTTAAGAAAAATATTATTTAAAGTTTCTCTGCTTTAAACAACTTTTTGCGACTGTATCTTTTTCGTTTAATAATCGCTAATATCTCACAAAATCTAATGAGTGCCTTCATTTAATTAAATACAAAATAATATGTAGAGTAAGTATTTAAAATAAATTTTGTATGTGATTTTCTTTTTAAACTCTTTAAAGGAAGTTCTACGGGCAATAATTTCCCTCTGGACTTACGTCGTATTTGGGGATGGTATTTGGAGAGGTTTTTTAACCACTGGAGCGCTTCGTGTTGCGCAATCAATTCAGCAATTCGATACAATTAACATCATTCCTCAAAATATTAGTAAAGAAACAATATGAAATGATTACTGCGGTTTATAGCCAGTGAATCCACCTAGATTTCACAGTTTATTCCATATTTTTAGACTCAATAAGTACTCTAGGATGTACCTAGAGGTACTACTAAAATATTGCGCAAATACTTGCAAAAAATTGTCGCAAAGCGCTCCAGTGGTGAAAGAAAGGAGAATAAGTTCAGAGAATTAATAAAAGTGTGAGAGGTGGGCAGGAATCTATAGTACAGTATGTCCAGGAGTGACCGACATATCCCTATCTCGTGCTTTGGGTGGGAAGAGTCCGACAGGAGCGATCAAACGACCCCCTCAACAAGTTGGTGGGCAGACGCATCCGCCAATCCAGACCTGTACAAACCCTGGGTGCCCCTGCTAAGTCACCAAACTTAGCAAAACACTTATGGCAGAGGTGTTGGCTAACCAATAAATGTTTCCCAAGCGGCAGCGGTACCAATACCCGCCTCCCAAATTTTGTACCTATTTAACTAACTAACTAACTACCTATTTAAGAGAGGACGGACCGCCAAACAATTCGGTCTTGGCACACACTCCTTGACTTATTCACATTCATACATCGTCTCATACATACTCTTCTATTGTTCTGACTCTTGACATGGCCGACTCAAGTATCTGATTCACTTGGTCGTGCCATGTCTTCCTCGGGCGTCCCCGACTTCTGCTACCATTCACATTTGCATCGTATATTCTCCTTACACTCCTTTCTTCGCTCATTCGCTCTACATGCCCAAACCATCTAAGCGTCTCTTTCTTGATCTTACTCATTACGCTTACATCAGCCTTGCACTCTTTGCGGATCTCCACATTCCTCACACGATCATACATGGTTTTACCACACATACGCCTCAGGGATCTCATTTCAACAGCATTCAATCTACTTTCATCCTTTCTTTGTCAGTTCCATGCCTCACTTCCATACATCAGGGTAGGTACCAGCACTCCATTGTGGACTGCTAACTTCGCTTCTTTGGACAATTTTTTACTAGCGCCAACTGCGTTCAGTCCTCCATTAATGGAGTTACCTGCATTTACCCTTCTTTCAATATCTCTGTCAGCCTTCCCATCTCTCGTAAACATACTTCCTAAATACACAAACTCATCCACCTGCTCCAAGTATTTCTCATTTACAACTATATTGCACACTGTTTTCGTACTCTCCTTCCAAACACCATTACTTTAGACTTACTTACATTCATCACTCATTCTTCATGCATACTTCGTTTGTACCTATTTATGAAATACTAAACCGAATGCACACTATTTCGGTTTAGTATTGAATAAATTGTGAACATATTTATTCAATTTTTGTATTTCTTTGGCATTCACTATGTAACAATTTCTAGACATTTTTTGTTTTTAATGAGTTTTTATTATTCACAGTGTACATTTGTTACGTATAAATTTTTTTATAAAATTAGCGACCGGTTTCGACACGTCCGTGTCATTAACTAGCTATTTTAAAAACTAAATTTTTAAGTGCAGAAATATGGGGTTTTATTTAGTTTGGTTCTTTGGTGGGAGGGATTTGAGGGAGGGGGAGGGGGTTGAGAGGGAAACGGAGGGAGGAGTCAAAATAACGGGGAACATTGTCAATAGAGGTGATTTGCAAGGTGCTATTATTTTATTTTTTTTTATTTTTTTATTGTTGATACATTATTTTACAATTATTTCATATTTTAATTCAGTAATGTTGGCCTCACTGGGTTGTTTACCCGTGCTGAGGCCCCCATTTTATAATATAAGAGTTTATACATTTAAAAAAAAAAAAGAAAAAACAACATTAAAATAAAGATAAATTTAAACTGAAAATAGAGATTAAAAATTAAAATATAATTATCACACTAAAAGAAGAATATTAAAAGAGAATGTAAATCGGCATTTATAATGATTTATGTGTTTGTGCGTGTTGCGTGTTTTATATATTTTTTTGTGTATTACTATATTATTTACTATATTAATGCTTGAATTAATTTTTTTGTTGATTTCTAATGTTTCTAATGCGCACAAATTAAAATATTTATTAATGTTAGAATGTTTAAACTTAGTTTTATCCCGGTTGAAGCTATGGCCTGTCTCTATCAAATGATTAGCGAACTCGGAGAAATTATTATTTTTTAAACACAGTTCGTGTTCCCTAATTCTGGTTTTGAAATTTCTTGTAGTCATACCTACATACTGCGAGTTACAATCATTACACTCTAAAGTGTATATCCCATTTTTATCTAATTTATTTGAAACATCCTTGTTATTAATTAAGTTTTTTATTTTAGAATTAGTGTAAAAAGCTGTCGAAATATTAACTGGTAACATGCGGGATATTTTTAAGGATAAGTCGCCTGTATAAAGAAGTTTTTTATATATTAGATTTTTACTAGATTGAGTGTTATTATCTCCACTATAAATGTACTTTTTAGAAAATATTTTGGTTTGTTTCTTATTAAGTAAACGATTAATTATGTCAGGTTTATATCCGTTGTTTAGAGCTATTTGTTTTATAATGTTGATTTCATTATTGAAATTCTCAATATTTAAAGGGACATTAATGGCTCGATGTATCATTGAGTTGAAGGAGGCGAGTTTATGGGACAATATTAATATAGTAAATAAAATAATAGCACCTTGCAAATCACCTCTATTGACAATGTTCCCCGTTATTTTGACCCCTCCCTCCGTTTCCCTCTCAACCCCCTCCCCCTCCCTCAAATCCCTCCCACCAAAGAACCAAACTAAATAAAACCCCATATTTCTGCACTTAAAAATTTAGTTTTTAAAATAGCTAGTTAATGACACGGACGTGTCGAAACCGGTCGCTAATTTTATAAAAAAAAATTTATACGTAACAAATGTACATTGTGAATAATAAAAACTCATTAAAAACAAAAAAATATTTATTCAATACTAAACCGAAGGCACATTATTTCATCGTTATTTCAGACCTGTCTTTGCAGACAAGATGTCTACCGTTTTAGAACGCCTCGATTTCAAGACTTCTAAGAATATAAAGCGAAATTGGAGCCTTGGTCGTGGGGGTTCCAGAAAGTGGTCCCACCGGGAACTAAGTGTTGGGAGATGAATTATTGTAAAGACGAGGAAGTGATGTGTGGAAAAAAAGTGGAAAGGAACACTTTCACTTCCCCATTCATCTCACCCAATAGACCCAGTGTTCTTAGGTAAAGATACCATGAGGAGAAGAGTGCGCTTCTGAAATCTGATACAATACAGGAAAACAGTGTGTTATGGGAAAAAAGTTGACCAAAGACGGCAGAACATTTTTTAAATTTATTTAATATAAATTTCACATTACAATTAATTTTGTTTTCTTTGTGATAGTCGTAGGTAGGTTATGCTAAATGTATAGAACAAGGCTGTCCAACCCCAGGCCCGGGGGCCACATTGTGGCCCGTGAACGAATTATAAGTGGCCCGCGTGAACCATTTTCAAAAAACCCGGCAATTTGAAAAAGTGTCTAAAATCTAAAATCCTATTAGGCTACTTCAGAGACAAGTTATTTAAATCAGCCAAATCACAAATAATAATTAAAAAAAAAAAAAAAACACAACAGAAACCTCTTGAATTACTTTTTAAACAAAAATACACCGGTTTTTGATATAATATTTTTTGCGTCCGAAATGGAATCTTGTAACAACCCCCCCCTCCCATGGAATTAAAAATTGCGGGGAATCACATATGATATTTTTGGCTGTGCGGAATTTTTTTTCAGCGAAGTTCTGTAACAACCCCCCCCCCCTTCCCATGAATTTCAAATATTTTTTGGGGAGCACTCATTTTGAATTTTTTTTTGTGGGGAATTATGTTTTATAGAAATTCTCTAACAACCCCCCCCTCCCATGGAAATAGGAACCGTCAGTGGCCCGCCAGTGATTTATAAATCGTCAATTACGCCCAACTGTTAAAAAGGTTGGGCAGCCTTGGTATAGAAATAAAAATAACATAAAAAAATTTAAAAAAAACATAATAAAAAAATTATGACAAAATTGAAAATTTATTGATTATTTTTTTTTTAATATTAAAAAGTAAGATGAAAATGCATGCAAAAGAATTTATACCTATTACATGGAATAAATTAGATCACAAGATATGTCTTGTTTACGTGTTTCGTGATTCTAATTTTTATCCTATCGGTCCTTAAATTTCCAATTCAAAACTATGTTTATGAAATTCGAATTGGACGGATATCTACGATGTCAGGCGTATAAGTGAGACAGAGCCCATGCTAAATAGACTAAATGAAATAATAAATTAAATATATGGAATATTTCTGAACGTATCAGAAAACTAAAAACTGTTTTTAAAAGGCGATGAAATACGCTTTCACATTTTATTATAAGAAATATACATATCATTTTTAAATATTAAAATTTTGAAATCAAACATACAAAGTTTAAACGTTTCACATTACGTTTTTTCGTTTAAACACTGAACTGAAACAAACACATTATAACTATAAAAATAGATACCGGAGAATAACCGTATAAATCATCACATCTTTAAAAAGTTATATGAAGTCATAGAAAGTCATGAAACAAAAACTTTATTAACTGTGTTAAGTAGGTTAGGTTAGGTTAGGTTGGGTTTAAATTTTGTTTTTTTCATCGTTTCTAACGACTTTATATCACTTTTTATAATTGTGTTGAATTGTCACTGTGTTGAGTTATCATGGAACCATTCTGAACATCACAGCTACCTCAATTTGCTACCGTTTAATATAAAAGTTATTAGTAAAAAAATCACAAAATTCCATAATTTTCATTCAAATTGCGTTCGGTGCCTTTGGTTTATACATAAACATTTTCACTTCTAAATTTTGATTCTTCTGTTGTTAACTTCCAGATTTGAATATAAAGTGTGGTAGTTTCTCTTTCTAATACCGCTTAGATCATATTTCTTACCATGACAGTAAGGGAGATACAACGATTGCTTTCTATGAAACCATTTTGAGTTGTTCCTAAAAGAGAACAAATTAGCCTAGAGGGTTAATTACTTACTTGGTGCAGTGACCGCAGCAAAACCATAACAAAATAGTTAATTAATCGGTAAAAGAGAAACTATTCTATTCATTTATCTGTCATCGAGTCTACTGACAGATTAATAATGTCTTCATTGCAAGCAATTTAGTAGGCGGTACCTTTTAACAAGACTATTTATTATTTTCAGATAATTTTCCCCTTTAAATTTACGACCGGCGGGTAAACACAGATTGTATAATTACGTTAAGCTGGGTCCAGACATGTTCTTTTGTCCGTACCGTACCTCCGTTTCGTACCAGCGTCGCGATCCAAAAACTCTGGACGCATCATCTTTTGTCCGTACCGTACCTCCGTTTCGTATCCGCGTCGCGATCAAGAACCCGTATCTCCTAAAGCATCCATCTTCTTCTTCATATCTTCGACACCGCACTCCATTTCGAAAGACAGTTCCTCCCATGCATCTTGCTTTATATTTTTTATTGTAATAATTCCTGTTTCCGGGATCCCACAGAACTTCCCTGGCCCTATATCCATCGATAAGCTTCACAATATTATAGTTATCCCACTGCATTTTTCACGCTGATTCGGGTAGTGACAGAGAACACGACCAATGCACGCCGCGAACACGTCCAGACTGGCGCAGACCCGTACTGTATCGCCTTTGAACGGGCCGAAAAACCGACTCGCGATGGATCGGAGCGTACCTCTATCCGTATCGAGACGCCGTACCACCGTACCGTACCGAACGGGCGTCCAAACTAGCGTTCTTGATCGCGACGCTGATACGAAACGGAGGTACGGTACGGAGAAAAGAACATGTCTGGACCCAGCTTTAGTTAAATAATGACGTTTATCTCCTTCTAAGTTATTATATCGTCACCAGTGGCGTGCCTAATGACTGGCCGAAACCGAGGCGATGAAATGAGCAAGGAAATCTAAAAATGTGATTTAATTGCGTTAATGTAATCCGAATTTCACAATGTGAAATAAAAAGAAAATTTAAACGCAAATTTTTATTTAACTATGTGTACGTAGTTTACAGATTCCAATGATGTTTGAAAAGGACATTCGAGGAGTGAAGTCATTTTTAAAAAATATATCTAATTATGATTATCTAATGTAGAACAAAAAAGGTACTATAAAATTACGGGATTAGAAAATACGGGATTAAAATTAAAAGAAAATAAAATCTGCACGTAGGTACCCGAAGAATTTTAACAGGTGATTCATACGTATTTTTTAAGATAAAAACATAATTGTCATTATGTTGTGGGATAATGTTTTTTAGTTTTTAGTTTAAAATAATACAGAATATTTATCTATGACACCTCG
Organism: Hesperophylax magnus; assembly: GCA_026573805.1. NCBI lineage: Eukaryota > Metazoa > Arthropoda > Insecta > Trichoptera > Limnephilidae > Hesperophylax > Hesperophylax magnus. The sequence continues at coordinate 1,179,487 of JAIUSX010000100.1, forward strand.
CCACTGGATATAGCCCAGCGGGTCACGTGATTCGCACTCCGTCTCGTTCCAGCAGCAGCGAAACGTGAGTCAGAGCGCATATCACGCGGTCCGTTGCGACGTGAAGCAGTCTGGTCAGTGTCGACGAGTGATTGGATTTTTGAGCATTACCCCTCGATATACGTTTTCGTCAAAATGACAGTCAGCACCATTTTCTTTATTTTACATTTAAGCGCCGATTCTAGATGCGTTTCAACTTTTAAACAATTTGTGATCAGTAGAAATGCACAACTCAATTTTTTTTTCAATTTGGTAGGCGGGAATGGGTACCGCCGCCCTGGGAACCATTTATTGGATGACCAACACCTCTGCCACAGGTCACCCCAAGTGGTTCGCTACGTTTGGTGACTTAGCAGGGGTGCCCGGGTTCATGGGTTAAGGTTTGCCCAGGTCTTGGTGGCGGGTGCGTCGGCCCACCTTCTGCGTGGCGGGCCGGTTGGGAGATGCTGGTTGAGGGAGACCCTTTACAACCGGTTACCGCTGTCCGGGCCGCTCGATAGTACAGGGGCCCGACCCTCAGGCTCACGACTAAGGGTGGGCTGCCCCATCAGCGAGTGAAAAAACCCTGCCACTGCTGTTGTGCCGGTTCGTGACCGGAGGGGACCCAGCAGCAGTGTTTGGGGCGCATTGGATGCCCTCTCCAGCCAGACTCTCCCAGCCTATCGCCTAGCACCGCAGTGAGTGGGCTGGAACCAAACGCTCATCACTCCTGGACAGCCTGAACCCCATATTCCTACCCACTCCTCATACCTTTCCATTCCAGACCTTCCTTTCACTTCATACCATTTAAAAAAAAAACAAAAAGTAAAATCATGAATATACATAAAAACAAACTTAACGTCATTACAGCGGCGAGTAGCAGGCGTCCCCGGTGCGGGCCAAAACTGTTGGTAAATTTTGCCAACATTCGCGGTCTGCATACTAATTTAAATTCTGTTCATCACCATCTTTTGTCCCAACGTCCCAACCTTCTTTTCCTATCCGAAACTCAGATAGCCGAGCCGCCAGACTCCTCCTATCTGGACTGCCCGGGCTTTACCCTTGCAAGCAAGTTCCGACTCAAAGGAGGAGTCTGCCTCTATAGTCGAGCTGACGTCAACTGTGTACGATTATTGAGTCTGGAAAACTCCAGATTCGACGTAATGTGGGTGCGCGTCAATTTTGCCAGTACGGCAAGATTACGGCCTCTGTGTTTCCTCCCTCCTACAACATGGGACTCTTCAAGACCTATGTTCACTCCTTCCTCTCCACAAAAAGACCCTCCACACAGCATCCCCAAAGATGACATAGGCCCTGAGGGAAATTATTTTCTTCAGGGCCTCCTGTGTGGAGTTAATATAAAAAAAAAACTGTATTTCTATTATGCTTGTCAGTATATAATAATAATAATAACATGACATTTATATAGCGCAGTTTAGTGTCATTTCACTTCAAGTGCGCTTAACTATAACAAAATTAAAAAAGAAAAGAAAATGAACACAAAATATTTGGGTCTGATCGTAGATTCCCAACTCTCGTGGGATCTCCATGTAAATCATATAAAAGAGAAAATCACCCATTCCTTTACTAACTTCAGTATACTATGCCATGGTACATTCACACCTTTCCTATCTCTGCTGTATCTGGGGTTTTTCCTCAAAGAAATTGATAGCTGACCTGCAGGTGGTTCAAAACCGAACTCTCAGAAATGTGTTTGAACTTCCATGGGACACTCATGTTAGGGACATATATTCAGTTTCTAGTATCCTTCCAATTACAATCCTTCCTAAATATGAAATCACAAGCACCATCCTACAAATTACCCAAAAATCAACTCACACCAACATCAAGCCACTTTACAATCAAGACATCCACAACCACAATACTCGAAATAACAATAAAATCCGCATTCCTCAAACACACACTACAAAATATGGGTTAAAATCACTTAACTATATTGCCTATACACTATATAATTCGCTTCCAGATATGTACAAACACATCCACCATAATAAAAAATTGCAAAGCAATGCTTTAAAAGAATATTTTTTAACTACATTTAAAAATGAAAATATGTAACTGTGTTGTCATTTCTTGTTGTATCTTATCCGAGTTTTTTTTTCTTTCTGTACTTGTTTTCTATTGTTGTTTGTTCTAATTAACGTGTCATTATTTTAATTTTTAATTTTTATGCTGTATTGAATGTGAAACTTATTTTGATATCAAAATACCGTTGTAAAATTGTACCTACTACCTCCTACATATGAATTGTAAGTTCGTCCTGTCCTAAAATGAGTTCTGTAACTCATCGGGATTGCTCTAGCAAGAAATAAACACAATAAAAAAAAAAATTGTAACTCATTATTAGTGGTTCATAAAATTATTCTTACAGTGTGCCTTACCCAATACAGATCTAATATTATAACACTAAATGCACTTTTAATACAATGTAATGACAAAACTTAGAATAACAATAACAGCAGGACAGGACAAAACAAGAATATTAAAACTAAAGCATAATATAAAACAGTTTGTGCTCAGAAATGAGAATTTTCTGAGCAGACATTTCAAAAAGGTACAATAAGGAGGCAAACGAAACTAAACAATTATCGGAAGTTTTAGAATATGGCTTTTTATAAAATATTGAAAAGAAAATTTATGAATGGTAAGATTTTTTAAATAATTTTGTTTTAAATTCAGCCAAATTCTGGAGATTAGTAAGAACTGATGAAGTCTATTCAAGATGAGCGGGCCTGTTAAACTAATGACTAAAAGAACGATCATAGTAAAAGGCTCGATTAGACCTAGAAAGTTCAATTAGACGATTACTAATATCTAGATCTGCTGACCTTAGAGTAAGCTGTCTATTGCTTAAGTTTTGTCGGAAACATAGAACTGAAACCGACTGGGGTTCGACGTTTAACGGGGACCTTTCAAATTAACAAAAAGATAACAACATGGCGCTGATTGACATATACATGACAGTAATATATTATTTTTTTTCTGAAACGCCTTAACCTACGCTGTATTACCCAAATGCGTGCTCTAAAATAAATCAATTATTAAACTATTTTCATATTTTTTATTGATGGGTACGCCACTGGTTCAGTGAAAGGCATAGCCTATAAATTAAAAATTAGGTCGTAATTATTTACCGGGCATATCGTATGGCCCCTACAATTATCTTAAAACTACGGCATTCTAACTCCCTTTAATTTATTGCATCTTTGAAGCGACGTCACTGTTATTATTTACCTCCCTTTGAAAACTTACTTTAGAACGCTGTAATTCTCATGTTGCACTATGAACCAGGGATTTAAAAAATATACCAATTATAGTATTTAGTTAAGCCACCCCGAAAAAGGGGTACTTTTGAAAGCTTGGTGTAGTTTTTTTGGGTAATGACTTGTGGGAAGTGATGTCTTCCTTTATATAAGGGTTAGCGTTTTAATAGCTCTAATTGATTTGTAGAGCCCTAGTTTAAATGTGCACTTGATTTATTAGACAGCACGTGCGTTATGAGATGGGTGACCATTAAATAAAAATAAAGTGAAATTGGTGGTAGTCGAGGGGTAAAGTTCTCGACTAGCAAGCCGAAGGTCGCAAGTTTAAATCCCGGCGTGCCCAAGTAAATTTTATTTGATTAATTTCTGTTATTTCACAATTAATTAATTTAAAATAATATATATTATACTCGCGGCAAGTTCCAGAGTGGAAGATACTCTCAGTATCGCCCTGGTGTAAGACCACCATTCTGAAATGAAACGATGCATGAAATGTCTTTAGCCGTGTTTGGTGACCAGATCTAAATAGCCAGGAGGGCGATTCTCGTTCTTCTTAACGACACTAAAATCGTCCTTACATTCAAATTAACGATTTTTCTCGGTTTATTCGTATGAAGCGATTCCGGTTCTCTCGATGACAGATGGAATCCTTAGATTTTCGATTGCGCGCCAAAAATTTTAGCCTTACGCGAAGGGCACCCCTAGACCTGTCTTTCGGCGGCCGAACGCTAGCGTTCGCGGGGAATTTGCTTCATTTAATTGTGACGTTTTGACAATTAGCAATATTTGCGTAGTTTTAACAAGAGAAAACTTAATATTATCGTAAGTATTGACTGTAAACATGATTAGTGACTTGTTTATGGCACAATAATGCTATTAAACGAATTGAATAAGGTAATTGCGATGTTTGTAAAGTACGTAACATGTCGAAAGCCAGATAAAGGTAATTTAATTTACAATAAACTACACATACCATTGAGGATTTATACATAAATAATAATAAGCTTCAGATAAAATGGCTGCAGGATGGCTGACGCTCGAAATTGTGGGTTTTGAAGTTAACCACAACGAAATAAGAATCCCCTTCCGTATCTTAAGAGACGCCCAAAATCTCATGGAAATGGGGCAAACGGTTCGGCTCGGTAGAACTTCTAACAGGGCCTATAAATCCTACTGATCCCTCAACATAAATATTAAAAAAATCTTTTGTTATCCTACATGTATTCAAAATGACAGACTTTTGCATCTTTATATATAATTTTTTTGAAAGATCTAATACGCCTAAATTTTGAATTAGAGAGCTAGGTATAATGCCAGTAGCCGAAATAACGAATGGTAATATTTTTATAGTCTGAGAATGCCAAATTCTTTTTATTTAATTTCCTAAATCTGTGTATTTTCTTATTTTTTCGCTAACAGATTTTTGAATATTACAGGAATTTGGTATAGCGACATCAATGATATAAGTTATTTTTTAAATTTTGTCATGTAAAACTATATCGGGTCTATTATGACTGATCGCTCGGTCTGTTAGTATAGTTTTATCATAATATATTTTATAAAATTCGTTTTCTAAAAATGAATTTGGTTCGTATTCATAATATGGTACTATATTACGGCAGTCAATCAAGTTATGTTTAATTACCAAATTTTGGTGAATTATTTTTAAAACTTGATTGTGCCTAAATGTATACTCGGACGATGCTAATATAGGACATCCCGATATAATATGTTCTATAGTTTCCGGAAAAGCCAAACATTTTCTACACAAATCATCAATTTGATTTGTATCTTTGATTATATGCTTTCTATAATTTTTAGTATTAATGACTCTATCCTGAATGGCAAGCATAAATCCTTCTATTTCTGCGCTCAACTCTCCAATACTCAACCATTTGTTTGACGAAAATTTGTCAACATACGTTTGGTTGAGATAATTGAAGTTTTTTGCGTGTAAAATTTTATTTGACCAGGAATCTAATAATTCCTGGTTGGGATTTATAAAAATGTTGGCATTCTCATCGTATAAATTTAATCATAGAACGGGAAACATTATATTTAGTTCAAAGATATTGATATATAATATTCGATTTAAAAACAAAAAGAATATGTGTATGAGTCTGCATGAGCGACCCGAATTATAAATTCATACGTCGTGTAGCACAATCCACGCAGGATAAGCAGAATCGATGAACCAGTTTTCTTCACCAACATAGCGCCGTTCTGCTAATCCATCAGCTTCTCATCAGCTCTGCTCTCGTTTCGGTCTGAAAAATTTAATAACTATTAAATTGATATCTCTAATAATTTTTAATTGATCTTACGAACATTATAAAATATAATTTAAATAACACGCTCGCTCGCGCTAGGCCGCAAACAGCAGCAGTATGGGGGGGCCGACGCTCCGTGGAGACGATCGGACGAATCTCTTGGCGTAGGGCTGAGTCTCAACGGATCGCAGCATGACGCTGCTCTACCGGGCACAACACCCTGCCAGGTACGAAGGTCGTCTGCGGACGATTCCGAGTTCCGACGTCGAACTTAAGCTTGGTCAGAGGCGGGGCGCCATCGCGCCGGGACATTTAACCACGTTGCGCAGTGCTCGCCTCGCCTCGTCGGGCTTCGACGGAGGCCCCCGCGGACGGGGGTCTCCGTCTGATAGATGTCACATTGTTTAGAGAGCCTTTCGACTCGCGGAACTCACATCACGTATCACCGCCCGATTTGCCTAGGCGGGATACGGCCTTAGAGGCGTTCAGGCCTAATCCTGTGGATGGTAGCATCGCACCACCGGCCGGTCGACCGAGTGCGTGAACCAAATGTCCAAAACTGCCGTTCCTCTCGTACTGAGCAGTATTACTATCGCAATGATCGGTCATCAGTAGGGTAAAACTAACCTGTGGTTTTCCTGCGAACGTAGATTAAATGGACGTGAAGCTACTTTATTTGTATAAAGAATTACCTGCTACGAATCGAGGTCTATTCCTTGGCTGGCTTGGGGAGGGGGAGGTCTGTCTACTGTGGGCTTGTCACGGGGTATTCACCCAACACTCCACTGCATCTCTACCGCTAGCATCTCTACAAGTACAGGAGGCTCATCACTCTCATCAGCGACATCCACGTGCAAGAAGAGATCTCTATGAAATAAATAAACGTATCAAATTGTATCTTATGAAATTTGATTATTTAGTAAAACATATTATATAAACTAACAAATAAATTTGTGTATACACATATCAGGTATTTTGACTCGGCATATCCTCTCTGCCAAAGGTATCTTGTGTTTAACCGCTATGCATTTCGACACACAATATCAGTTGTGTACTTGTTAAACATGATATAGCACCATAAAACATAAATAAACTACGTACATCGTCATTGGGAAGGACTTTGGGCACATCTAGTCCTTCAATTGACTACACATTGTCGAACAGGCACTATTCAAAGTGGATAAATAAACTTACTTTTTGCCATTGGATTATAGTCTTGTGTGGAGCAGCATTATTTAATTAATCTCCTAGGTTTTAAATGTCGTCTCCATTTTAAAAGATTGGCTCGGCTGTCATGGATCCGCCAGCAGCATTTATCGAATTGTCTTGACCGTGCCACTCTGTTGCTGCACACTGAAATTGAATTTTACGACAATTGATGACATGTAACTATTACACACTATTCTTAGGTTTCAAACACAATGATGTACACGAAAGATAATAATAAAATAGCTGTCTCACTTTTTGACCTAAAAATGCAATTGTACACAGACATAATACGTTGTTAATTCCGTTTCAGTCTGGGGTGAAAAGCATCTAAATGATATCATGCTTTTACTTACAACATATAGCTTTTGCTTACCTCATTTTAAACAATTTTGTCAAGTTAATTAGCAAACGAACACGAAAACGTTGACAACATAAATCAACTTGGGTGACAGTTAGCGACGTTAGTTCGACACCAAACGTCACTTTAGAAGTGGTGAATCTGTAAAAAAGTCATTACTATCCAGCGAGGTAGGTACCTTTTTACAAAACGTAAATCTTCGATAAATGGCTTATTTATGTCATTCATAAATAAAATAAGCAGTTATTAAAATGCATTATAATACAAAGTATTTGTTTTTTTAAGTTTTAGTTAGAAACCTTGCGTCACTTAATTATATTTCACCAATTTGTGTTTTCAATAATCTCTTAACAATTTCTTAACCACGCTTCTTTAGGATTTTTTACTAGGTCTCTCCAAAATCGAACTTGTAAGGATATCAAAAGAACGAGAATCGCTTAATAGTTAAGAAAAGATGTTGCAAGCGACGGACAGCTATCTTTCGCAAACGATAGCAGTCGTTGACGAATGCTATCATTTAGCTTAAGGCTAAAAGAACGAGAATCGCACTCCAGGAGGGCGATTCTCGTTCTTTTAGCCTTAAGTTAAATGACAGCATTCGTCAACGACTGCTATCGTTTGCGAAAGATAGCTGTCCGTCGCTTGTAACATCTTTTCTTAACTATTAAGCGATTCTCGTTCTTCTGATAGCCTTACAAGTTCGATTTTGGAGAGACCTAGTAAAAAATCCTAAAGAAGCGTGGTTAAGAGCATCTACGAAATTGTTAAGAGATTATTGAAAACACAAATTGGTGAAATATAATTAAGTGACGCAAGGTTTCTAACTAAAACTTAAAAAAACAAATACTTTGTATTATAATGCATTTTAATAACTGCTTATTTTATTTATGAATTACATAAATAAGCCATTTATCGAAGATTTACGTTTTGTGAAAAGGTACTTACCTCGCTGGATAGTAATGACTTTGTTACAGATTCACCACTTCTAAAGTGACGTTTGCTGTCAAACTAGCGGGCGAACGGCGCTCTCACCCAAGTTGATTTATGTTGTTACCGTTTTCGTGTTCGTTTGCTAATTAACTTGACAAAATTGTTTAAAATGAGGTAAGCAAAAGCTATATGTTGTAAGTAAAAGCATGATATCATTTAGATGCTTTTCACCCCAGACTGAAACGGAATTAACAACGTATTATGTCTGTGTACAATTGCATTTTTAGGTTACCTTTCGAATATCATAATATTTTTTTACTAAAACGAAGTAAAAAGTGAGAAAGCTATTTTATTATTATCTTTCGTGTACATCATTGTGTTTGAAACCTAAGAATAGTGTGTAATAGTTACATGTCATCAATTGTCGTAAAATTCAATTTCAGTGTGCTGCAACTGAGTGGCACGGTCAAGACAATTCGATAAATGCTGCTGGCGGATCCATGATAGCCGAGCCAATCTTTTAAAATGGAGACGACATTTAAAACCTAGGAGATTAATTAAATAATGCTGGTCCACACGACTATAATCCAATGGCAAAAAGTAAGTTTATTTATCCACTTTGAATAGTGCCTGTTTGACAATGTGTTTATGTTCTGTAATGAAATATTCGTTTCAGGTGTGGACCACATTCAAATCTAACATGAGGACCAAGGTTGCCAAAATGCTGAGAGACCACCTGCAAACTGGTAACACCTCGGTGAGAATAATTCTCACTGAGTTAGAAGAAAAAATAGTCGGTCTCATTGGCAGAGTGTCAATTGAAGGACTAGATGTGCCCAAAGTCCTTCCCAATGACGATGTACGTAGTTTATTTATGTTGTATGGTGCTATATCATGTTTAACAAGTACACGACTGATATTGTGTGTCGAAATGCATAGCGGTTAAACACAAGATACCTTTGGCAGAGAGGATATGCCGAGTCAAAATACCTGATATGTGTATACACAAATTTATTTGTTAGTTTTTATAATATGTTTTACTAAATAATCAAATTTCATAAGATACAATTTCATATGTTTATTTATTTCATAGAGATCTCTTCTTGCACGTGGATGTCGCTGATGAGCCTCCGGTACTTGTAGAGATGCTAGCGGTAGAGATGCAGTGGAGTGTTGGGTGAATACCCCGTGACAAGCCCACGGTAGACAGACCTCCCCCTCCTCAAGCCAACCCCAACCAAGCCAGCCAAGGAGAAGACCTCGATTCGTAGCAGGTAATTCTTTATACAAATAAAGTAGCTTCACGTCCATTTAATCTAAGTTCGCAGGAAAACCAACATGATCCAACCAACATGTAAATAAAACAATAAATTAAAATAGAAAATAAAACATTTTTTAACTTATTTCCACTTGTTTATTTTACCAGTACCGGTTTAGTCCTATTATGGACATCTTCAGGCTGGCAATTGAAATTGTTTTGTTACAGAATTTATACAAAATTAGGTACACAATGTCAAGGTAGGTACATATATTTGGATTATTAAATTACAATGGTTCTTTAAGGTTAATATGTCATAAATAAGAAATAATAATATAACAATGGTCACTATAGCAGAATAATCGATAATTTAGTAAACAAAATAATGAATTTTCCTGCATACCACGCAGGACAATCCGGAAGAGAAGAATCAAACTGTACAAAAGAACACCTCCTTAGTTGGGCAAGTCAAAAAGTGGGGGGGGGGGGGGGGTTATGATCTATTGAACATAATTTTGCATTTACCAGAAAACGAAAATTATTTCCACAAAGATAGAGATGTCAAAACTCTTAACATCTGCAACAAAGGATCAGAAGATTACATAATTAAATTACACAACTGTTATTTAAGGTAAATAAGTCATGAATAACAAAATGTTCAATAATCATCAATACATACATCGCAAATTACTTAGAATAAAATGTTACCTCAGAGTCTAAGGTAATATTATTCAAATTAATTACAATGGATATATTAATGGCGACTGAGCACCATGTTCCAACTGTTTATTCATGACATACAGGGTGCGCCAGAGAAACTTACTTATTTGAAAGTTCAATAAAAACAAAAGCACTGTAGTTATTGTTGTAATTCTTTTTTTATTTGAAAATGCAATGTACCAAGTTTTTTTTCATACTGTCTTAAAAATTACATCTTTTAAATGGCGACCCTCATCGCGCATACACTGGTTAAGTCGTTTTTTGAAGTTCTCGTCCACTCTTCTCAGCATATCAATCGGAATATTGGCAATAGCATCGCGAATGTTGTTCTTCAGGTGATCTATGGTCCGTGGTCGATCGACATAAACAAGGGATTTCAAATAACCCCATAAAAAAATCACATGGAGTCAAATCCGGAGAGCGCGCCGGTCATGGGAGATCGCCTCGGAGAGAGATGAGGCGGTTGGGGAAATGTTGTCGCAGCAAATTCATTGAGTTTCGTGCTGTGTGTGCTGTGGCTACATCCTGCTGAAACCACACGTCCCTAACGTTCATTTCTTCGAGGCTTAGAATAAAAAATTCCTTGCAGAATTGACTGCCTCACTCTTTCCACAGCTTCCGGTGTTCTGCTGGTCCGTTGATGTCCATTTCTGGGTTTAGCGACACTTCCACACTCCCGAAATGAGTTGACCCACGACAGAATCGAATTACGGCCAGGAACGAGTCTGTGAGGAGGAATTTCGAAGCGAGCGCGAAAGGCACGTTGCGTAGCAACAACTGAGCGACCGTTACAAAAGAAGCTCTCGACGGCGAAGGCCCGCTGCTCTCTAGACCATAGCATAATGGCAACTGACGAGAATGGGAAACAAACTTGGGGACGTCCCCCTCCAGATGCGCCCCCTCCCGCCCCTCTACCTGCCCAACTCAACGGTCGGGAATTTTTTCAAATAAGTAAGTTTCTCTGGCGCACCCTGTATTTACGATCAATTTTCTTCGTAAGGCGATTAATTTCTAGTAATTCTAATCTGTCTAATTTCTGTCCCTTTTCACAAACGTGAAGAACCTTGACATCTCTATACTTGTCAAAAGTATGTTGGTTCTCTAGCAACCTGTTATTAACAATCCAACTTGTTATTAACAATCCTAATTCCTACATCTAAAAAGTTGATTCTATCTCCTCCTATCTCCATAGTGAATTGAATCGACCTATTGATTTGATTTAAAAAATGATTGATTGTTAATAACAAGTTGGAATTTTCGATATACAGGAAGCCTACATATAGTGATAATATCATCCACAGTTCTTCGAGACATCACATCTCACACAAATTGTCGATATTCCATTGTCTAATCCATAGACTGTTACATGTACCATTGAATGATATAGATTACAGTAATGAATTGAATGTTATCAAAGCTATTGCGGTGAATAATGGTTACGATAGCGGAATAATAGATAATTTAATAAAAAAGAAAAATAAAAAAACTCACTGTAACTTCAATTACATATGGCCTTACACCAGAAAATGAAATTGAAACAAAACAATGGTGTAAAATACCATACCTTGGAAAAGTATCAAATAAAGTTTCGAAATTGATAGACAGTGACAAGAAGTGTAAGACAGCTTTTTGTAGCGTGAATTCTTTGGGTAAGATATTAATAAACAATAAGGATAAGAGAGATAAATTGGAGAACTCTGGAATTTACCAAGTGAATTGCTCGAATTGCCCTGCATGTTACGTGGGACAGACAGGAAGAGCAGTATCGACCCGTATAAAGGAGCATTTCGCATGTTGGGTAAATCGAAAGTGAGATTTATCGAACGTAGCCTTGCATTTGCTAGAGAACCAACATACTTTTGACAAGTATAGAGATGTCAAGGTTCTTCATGTTTGTGAAAAGGGACAGAAATTAGACAGATTAGAATTACTAGAAATTAATCGCCTTACGAAGAAAATTGATCGTAAATATGGCATGAATAAACAGTTGGAACATGGTGCCCAGTCCCCATTAATATATCCATTGTAATTAATTTGAATAATATTACCTTAGACTCTGAGGTAACATTTTATTCTAAGTAATTTGCGATGTATGTATTGATGATTATTGAACATTTTGTTATTCATGACTTATTTACCTTAAATAACAGTTGTGTAATTTAATTATGTAATCTTCTGATCCTTTGTTGCAGATGTTAAGAGTTTTGACATCTCTATCTTTGTGGAAATAATTTTCGTTTTCTGGTAAATGCAAAATTATGTTCAATAGATCATAACCCCCCCCCCCACTTTTTGATTTGCCCAACTAAGGAGGTGTTCTTTTGTACAGTTTGATTATTCTCTTCCGGATTGTCCTGCGTGGTATGCAGGAAAATTCATTATTTTATTTACTAAATTATCGATTATTCTGCTATAGTGACCATTGTTATATTATTATTTCTTATTTATGACATATTAACCTTAAAGAACCATTGTAATTTAATAACCCAAATATATGTACCTACCTTGACATTGTGTACCTAATTTTGTATAAATTCTGTAACAAAAGAATTTCAATTGCCAGCCTGAAGATGTCCATAATAGGACGAAACCGGTACTGGCAAAATAAACAAGTGGAAATAAGTTAAAAAATGTTTTATTTTCTATTTTAATACTATATAATTCCACCACGTATAACAGTGTAATAAATAAACTCATAAAACAATAAATAGTTTTATTTATTTATATGCATTTAAATTATATTTTATAATGTCCGTAAGTCAATTAAAAATTATTTGGGATGTCAATTTAATAGTTATTAAATTTTTCAGACCGAAACGAGAGCAGAGCTGATGAGAAGCTGATGGATCAGCAGAACGGCGCTATGTTGGTGAAGAAAACTGGTTCATCAATTCTGCTTATCCTGCGTGGATTATGCTACACGACGTATAAATTTATAATTCGGGTCGCTCGTGCAGACTCATACACATATTCTTTTTGTTTTTAAATTGAATATTAAATATCAATATCTTTGAACTAAATATAATGTTTCCCGTTCGAGAAGACAATATTATTTGTTGTGTACTTGTTTTTGTTGAAAAATTATTTATAATTATGTGTTGTCAATAAAACGTTTATTATGTACTACATGTCATGAATTATTTATACCTATGAGCTATGAGTTTTCCTATTTGATGATTGCAGTACATATATTCCTGTACTGCAGTACCAACGATAGCTATACGAGTGAAGTCAATTGCTACTATATAACCAGGGAAAGGATCACCGGACTGCTCAAATATTTGTCTGGCATATTTCTCTGCAGCAGTCGAAGGAAATTTAACCCACGTCTGGAGTAGTGTGTCGTTGATAGCCGATGAAACATTTAATATGCATCGGCTAACCGACGACTGACAGACAGCCAAGCCCCACTCGTGTCCTATACCTCTGGTACGAGCCCACCGCATAAAATCTTACTGCAGTAAGTACCTGTAAAAAATTCAGCTATTAATAGTGTATCTTATTTTGACATGGATTACATAGTTAATTGAATGTATCTCTCACCTGTGACTAGACAGACAGTCCATGCTTTCTTCTCGGTTGTAAGATAGGGGATAACGAGTTCATTAGATATTCTGAATAAATTCAGGAACTCCGTTTGCCCCATTTCCATGAGATTTTGGGCGTCTCTTAAGATACGGAAGGGGATTCTTATTTCGTTGTGGTTAACTTCAAAACCCACAATTTCGAGCGTCAGCCATCCTGCAGCCATTTTATCTGAAGCTTATTATTATTTATGTATAAATCCTCAATGGTATGTGTAGTTTATTGTAAATTAAATTACCTTTATCTGGCTTTCGACATGTTACGTACTTTACAAACATCGCAATTACCTTATTCAATTCATTTAATAGCATTATTGTGCCACAAACAAGTCACTAATCATGTTTACAGTCAATACTTACGATAATATTAAGTTTTCTCTTGTTAAAACTACGCAAATATTGCTAATTGTCAAAACGTCACACTTAAATGAAGCAAATTCTTCGCGAATGCTAGCGTTCGGCCGCCGAAAGACAGGTCGAGGGGTACCCTTCGCGTAAGGCTATACGTTTTGGCGCGCAATCGAAAATCTAAGGATTCCATCTGTCATTGAGAAACCCGGAATCGCTTCATACGAATAATCCGAGAAAAATCGTTAATTTGAATGTAAGGACGATTTTAGTGTCGTTAAGTAGAACGAGAATCGCCCTCCAGGTACCCCCAACCTTTCTCTTTCCCATCCAAATAGCCTTCAGCCCCACAATATACCCCAATTGCGGATGCCATAATCTCACAGGATCCAGACGGTTTGGAAGCAGTTGGGACTATTGTGCGGTATTCCATAGAAAATATCAGATCTTTTTCTAAATCAACGAACCAGTGGATGCAATCTGTTAGTCATAAATTGATAATGGATTGACTTGTGAGTAGTTAGTAATAAGATAGATAATTGTAGAAATGTATCATACACGTGATAAAATTAAATGTAAATACAAACTACAATAATGATGATTTTTAACTACAAAATATAAACATGCTTAGTTACTAACTTTTTTTGTCAACTATTTATTATAATGTGAAAAAGACTAATGGAATTACATATCAATTACAGTTAAACGTAACAACATTAAAAAAATTTATTTGGTATTACTGCTATTTTTTTATTTGAAAATATAACGAATTATGTGAACTTCTCATTTCCCGGAATTATTGTTAATACTTATTTGACCAATTTCCGGTCTGTTGTTTTACTCAGCGTGAATTTCAGTCGGTTTCTCCGTCTTACTGCACATTACGCGTTCGGCTGAGCGTCTCGTAAAAACCTTTATAGCCCAGCTACACTACTCGCGAAGTTGATCGAAGTTGACCGAATACGATAGTGTGGGCACGAACTTCACTTCGCTTCGGGCAACTTCGCTTCGCTTCGCCCGACTTCCGATTGTTGTCGGTAAATGCGCCCGAGTCAAAGGACTCGAAGCGTCCCGAAGTTCGAACACATAAATAAACCAATCACGACTGAGTTGGACTGAGTTACTCGCGAAGTTGCACAAGTGTGTGGGCACGCACTTCGAACTTCGGATAACTTCGTCGAGGACTTCGTCGAAGCATCGAAGCGAGTAGTGTAGCGGCCGCTTTAATAAACTTCCGTGAAAATAGAACCAATTTTTTTTTCATTTCTGACAAAATGGCAGCCAATTCACATTATGTCATTATTTTTGCTAGACCTGCGTTAAAGTTAGGTTATGTTAAGTTAGGTTAGGTTTTGTAAATAATCATGCAAAATTGGATCCTGTTTAAGTACTTATTTATTTATTAACGGACATCGTCCAAATTACAAAATAATAACACGAATGCAGTAAAATGAAAAATACAGGAGTAGAAAAAGGTACATGAAAGCAAAGACATAAGGCAGATATAATACAAGAAAATAAAGTGACAAGTCAAGACTACGCCAAATGGGTCAGGACCACAGGACACTTATAATATTCCGTCACTTGTTTAGCGACTGGCAAAAATCATTCAGACTTATCCCAAAAAAGTTAAGGTTTTGACTTAGTTGACCAAATATCCATAATTTGTCGAATTTTTTTTTTTTTTTTTTACAGTAATACCGCACAAGAGTCCCAACTGCTCCCGTCTGGAGCCAGTGAGACTATGGCATCCCCAATTGGGGTATGTTGTGAGGCTGAGGGTATTGGGGAGGGGAGGGAGATGGGGAAGAGGAAGGTGGGGAAGTACCTGGCTATTCAGATCTGGTCACCAAACACGGCTAAAGCCATTTCAAGCAACGTTTCAATTCTGAATGGTGGTCTTACACCAGGGCGATACTGAGAGTATCTTCCACTCTGGAACGTGCCGCAAATATACTATATATTATTTTAAATTAATTAATTGTGAAATAACACAAATTAATCAAATAAAATTTATTTACGCACGCCGGGTTCGAACCCGCGACCTTCGGATCTGTAGTCAAAAGCGTATACCACTAGACCACGCCTGCCGTCAAATGATGGTTGAGGAAGAGCAGTTCATTATTTCTGAGTCTGTGCGAGGGGATATTGAAGGGAATGAGTTGCAGTAGAGTAGGTGAATCAATAATACCATTTATAATTCTGAAGAAGCAAATGAGGTCATTTCTTTCCCGACGGACTTCCAAAGGAGAGAGGTTTAGAGTTAGTTCAATTTCATCATATGAGTATTTGCCTTTTTCTAATCCTAGCCTCCTAGCAATCCCTCTTAGGAACCGATTTTGAACAGATTCAATGCGTCGAATGAGGACAGAAAAAGGAGACCAGATAACACAAGCATATTCAAGATGGGGGCGAACCAAGGAGCAGTAAAGAGTTCTAAGGGTATTTACGTTTTTGAAGTCCGAAGTGATTCTAGTGATGAAACCAAGTAGTTTGATCGATTTATTAACGATTTATTAATAATTAAGCACTACAATATTATAATGCTAAAATAAATATAAAATATGTGCTCGCCATATGTAAGTTCTTTTCACTTAGTTCACGATTAGTGTTACTCATCGACAAACTGCTAAGCTACTTGGTGGGACTTCATTTTAATTATTTAAATAAATAAACATAAAAAATGCACTCGCTTGTCTTCTCATTTGGGTAGGGCAATATGTACAGAAAGTAAGTTTTTTCAGTAAAGGCTCTTCTGTAATATCTTGTTGAGAGTTAGAGACGTCTTTTGATAATTATAAAATAAATTTAAAAATTTTATTGAGAAATGTTCAAATTCTTAAAAAAAGTTAAAATATCACATTGTCGTGCATCATTTTGACTCACATGGTCGTTTTATTTCAAAAATATTAAGACGATTCGATAACGAGCACGCCTTAAAAAGCACGATGTACTGACGACTAGGATGTCACAAGCACACGACGCGTGATTCTAATAATTCTGATAATATTTGGATGATTTTTATAGCGCCGTTTTTTGTGGAAAATCACCTCTAAGGCGCTGTACAAACATGTTATACAATATTTAGAAAGAGCTAGCTCAGGCGTCATTTTTATGCAGACTATATTTATAGGGTTAAAATGAAAAAATGATTTTCAACTAAATAAATAAACAAAAAATGTTTAGTACGTTCATATAATTATTTAATATTTTTGGCCTCTAGACCTAAAGTTCCCACCACACCTTCACAAAGAAACGTTGAAAAAATTAAGATGCTTACCTAACTTATCTCTTATATTGTGAACATGAAAGTAATTTCCACAATGTTATGAATTTATTGTTATGTATTTGTGTAACGTTACCTACTTAATATGAACTAAACCTATCAATTGATTGTCCTCATACAGAAAACCTTCCCAGTTGGTCAGTCAAAGCTTCATTATTCTGTATTTGCATTTTTAGTATCCAATAAATAAATATATAAAAACTGCCATGACCTCCAAGCTTACTAGCGCCATCTACCGATTCGAACTTTCCAGATTACGTGCCATTAATTAAAAAAAAAAAAACAAATATATCGTTCTTATCATGACGCCGTAACTATATAATAGAATTAAATATAAGTATTGAAAAAGTTTTTTTAAATTGTCCTGTGCGTGCAAAGTCGCATATTTTCAAGATAAAACTCTCTAACATAACATGTTAATCCGGAGTGATCTGCCAGGTAAGCGTAACATGTTAATCTGGAGTGACCTGCCAGGTAAGCATGTTTCGGTGTACATAATAGTAAGCCTATCAAGTAACATTTGTAAAATGAGTGCCCTTGATATGATTTGTCACAGAAATGGCTCTATACAAATAAATAACCAAGTTGTATTATTATTTTCACCATTAGTAATACCCTATCGTTATCCTCGGCTTTTCAAATGACCTGGTGAATAATGGGAATAGGTACAGTACAGGTATAGATACCTTCAATGTATGCATCTCGAAAGAGATAAAAATAATGGTATATTGTTCCAACATTGTCTGTACAATTATTAATGCTCTCATAAGTGATACACATCTCCGTTCCATCAACAAACAATGCTCGTTATTATAATGATGAGTTCAAAAATAAATAATAAGGAATTCTTCAGAGCTTATGACGAAAATAAAATAAAACAGTCCCGGAGAACAATACGATGCTCTTTCATGTGGGTTGAATGCATCTACGTATCAAAACATTTATTTCGCTGGTTGTTGGATATACGTAGAATGAATCCTCAGGAATATTAATAAATCATTATTGAATAGACAACTGGTTAGATTAGTTTATAATTTCCTAGTATTTTAAATAAGTACCTCAAAAATTGTGTTTCACGCCTCTGTGTATTTATAATGTGCACTAATCTGGTAGGTACTTACCCGAATGCATAACAAATATAAGAACCTAAACGAAGAAACTTTACAAGAACCTAAACACATTTAAAACTTCACAAACTTCTCGCAATAATAGAACAAGACATGCACACCAACTACTAATACCAAAAACCAACACATCCTTTGGACAAAAACACTACAGATTCCAGGCTATAAAACTATACAATTCACTTCCAACACAATATAAAACATCTAATCTTACAGAATACAAAAAACACATATGGAACTGGCTACAATCCTTTTAATATTTCACTTTTTTTTGTTATAACTATGGAAAAATCGATTTTAAATTTTAATTTTTATTGTTACTCTGTGTAACCAACTCCACTCTATTGTTTTAGTATTATATAACTTTACAATTGAAAAAGTCCTCCACAACACAGGTGAACTCCTAGCGTGGAGGACAATATACTATACCATTGTAATACAAATATATTTAAGAATAAATAAAAAATAAAAAAATGCCTTAATCTATTTTGAAAAAAATACTTCAATAATAGAACTAAACGTCATCGTCCTTTTCCGTCTTCTTTTGTCTCTTACTACTGTTGTTTAGAAAAGTTGGTATCTGCAAGATTGAATAATTTTTCTTCTCCTCACCACCATATTACAAATTGTTTGATGTGCCACCTGATAAGATAATAATCTGCTGCGCATATTGCATGGGCCGGATGAAGCCTTCCTATTGCAGGAAGGGATCTACAACAGGTTAGTACACTTTTTTTATAATACGTTTAGGCAATTCTTGACATAATCTTTGAAGTGAGAACGCCGCGTCATAATTTATCATTTGTTATATTTTCTAGGGTATAAAGCCCGCCTTTGTCGGGCTATTTACAGGCTCTAACAACAATCTTCCAATATTAGGTATTCATATTAAGTATTAATTGAATGAACGGATAATGCAATTTGTGTTGAAATGGTTTCTAAATAATGATACAACTAGTATAGATGATAATCTCAGAATATGGGAATGATTATTATAATTTTTTTCATATGGTTGAGAGAGTTGAATGAGGTAACCGAGAGGTAACAGTGGGATGCTTGGGATTTCAGCCAGTCGACGGGGTTGGCAGTCACCTGAGAAAAGACAAAACTAACTAACCAACCATCACGTCGTTTCTACGCAGGGGTAGGCAGAGAGGATGGACCGCCAAACAATTCGGTCTAGACACACACTCCCATCCTAATTCACATTCATACATCGTCTCCAACATACTCTTCCGTTATTCTGACTCATGACATGTCCCGACTCAAGTATTTGATTTACTTGACCGTCTTCCTCGGGCGACTCCGACTTCTTCTGTCATTCACAATTTCATAATATATTCTATTTACACCCCTTTCATCGTTCATTACTACATGCCCATACCATTTTTTAAAATCTTTTCATTACTTAAGTCATTACACTACAGGTATTTCTCACACAATCATTTATTTACATATATGGTAATTATAAACGTCCTGATGAGATGTTTAATGATTTACTGCGTTTTACAGAGAAAACAAGAGTTTTAATTGTTTGAAGGGCAAACAATAAAAATAAATACTTACGTGTATACAACACATGAGAAAATAGAGAAGAAAAAAAAAACAATATAATTTTTAAATTGCAGATGGCAAAAAAATGGTATAAAAAAGATATTATTATGGGTTTGAATTAGTTGCAGGTAGTTAGTCCCGGAATTATTATTGCATTACAAGATATTTTGCCTGGTTGCCCGATTTCGTTCTTTAAAGTTGATTGGGTGCAGAATTCGACATGGTTTTACCGCACGTACACCTCTGGTATCTTATTTCCATAGCATTCAGTCTACTTTGATCCTTCCTCTGCCAGTTTTGTGCCTCACTGCCATACATCACGGTAGGTACCAGCACTCCATTATGGACTGCTAGCTTCGCTTCTTTGCAATAGAAATTATATTCTTGTGATGTATGGTAATTAGGTTGATTAGTTAATCGATAGATAGCGGTAGACATAAAGCCCACGACAGGGCCCGCCAGATGACGCTAGTGTATAGCAGGTACTTCCGAGATATTATGGGACAGAGCAAGCGTCTGGAGGCTCAGAGATTTACCTACCCTCGCGTAACGAACAGTGTAGCTTGCCAGA